>CM076403.1:28539209-29151751 GCA_038363315.1 Mugilogobius chulae
AGAAAAATACAAAAATTCCCCCGTAAAAAACAACTTTAATGAAGTGTGATATTAACTACTCTAATGGACATTGGTCAAAGTTGTATTAAAGCATTGCTGATGCATTATGTGATGGTTTTGCTTCAGCATTGGATCTTGATATGTTATTTTGAACGCAAGCCTGTCTGTTGTTTTTTTTTTTTTTTTTTTCACAAGTTTGAGTTTTTGTGTTTGAAACGTGCTGTGTTCAAAACGTGTCGGCGTCCATCTAAATAAGAATGTTATTCAATGAGTGCCTCGAATCCTGAGTCTGCCCATCTTCATCCGTAAAAGCTACATTTTGTCTCACAATGAAAATAATGTTGAAATTACATACACCTAAGCATAATACCTGAACACCTGAAGCCATGGCTGCCCTCAAAGCAGACCTGTCCTCACAGAAGTGGGAAGAGGTCTATGCCACTAGTGACCTGATAGGGCGTATAATGTCTTTATGTCAGTGTTACTTAAACTCTATGACAAGCATTGTCCACAAAGGAAAATCTCACTTAATAAGAAAAATAAACAAAAAAAACCCTGGATCACTAAGGGCATAGAAAATGCATGTAAAAAGAAAAATTATCTATATAAATTATTCCTAAAACATAGAACAAAAGAAACTGAAAACAGATATAAAACATTAAAAAATAAATTAACAATATCATAAGAACAAATAAAAGGGATTACTATCACAAACAGCTAGAACAGCACAGATCTAATATCCAAGAGACTTGGAAAATACTAAACAGAATAATTAGAATGGACGGAAAAAGCCCAATACCCAAATCACTTTGTCAAGGACGATATAGTAATCGATAAAATCAAAGAAATAACAAATGCATTTAATAACTTCTTTGTAAACGTAGGGCCCACTCTTGCAAATGAATTATAGAGCCCAGAGACACGGATGGATTAAATGAGGAAAATATTCAACGAAATACAAATTCTATGTTTATAAGGAACGTATATGAAGATGAAATCATACAAATAGTAAAAAAATTTAAAAAACAAGAAGTCTACTGACTGCTCTGATATAAATATGTTATTGATTAAAGACATCATACATTGCGTAGTTAAACCCTTTACTTACATCTGTAATCAATCCTTTACTACCGGCATCTTCCCCAGCAAAATGAAAACCGCTAAGGTAATTCCTATATTCAAAAATGGTGATCGACATCTGTTCACCAATTATAGACCCATCTCATTACTTTCACAATTCTCAAAAATATTAGAAAAATTGTTGGTAGTAAGGCTTGATAGTTTTATTGAGAAAAATAATCTGTTAAGTAATCATCAGTATGGGTTCCGATCAAACAGGTCCACTTCGATGGCAGTCATGGAACTAGTGGAAGAGATAACAACAGCAACAGACAACAAACAATATACACTTGGAGTTTTCATAGATTTAAGCAAGGCCTTTGACACCATTGATCATAATGTACTATGAGAAAAATGGAAAGGTATGGCGTCAGAGGCACTGCACTTGATTGGTTAAACAGCTATCTCAGTAACAGATATCAATTTGTGCATATGAACAATGTTGACTCAGATAAAAGATCATAACACATGGAGTTCCACAAGGTTCCATTTTGGGACCAAAATTGTTCATTATGTATATAAATGATGTTTGTGACATATTAAAAAACGTAAGGTGCATACTGTTTGCAGATGACACCAGTCTCTACTGCTCAGGAAGAGACTTAGATCAACTCCTGGATACAGTAGAAAATGAACTAAAAAAATAAAGAAATGGTTTGATATTAATAAACTATCACTTAACTTAAGTAAAACTAAATATATACTTTTTGGAAACAGACAAACCTCTAAACAAATTAAAATCAAATTAATGATATAGAAATAGAAAGAGTCTATGAAACTAAATTTTAGGTATCACCATCGATAGTAAAGTAAGCTGGAAATCACATATAAAAATGTTAAAATAAAAATATCAAAAACCATTGCGATAATGTGTAAAATGAAAACATTTATAAATCAAAATCAATGTTTATATTATATTGTTCTCTTGTTCTTCCATACCTTAATTATTGTGTGGAAATATGGGGGAACAATTACAAATCCAACATGAATTCTGTATTTTTACTTCAAAAGAAAGCGATTAGGATTGTTAGTCAGGCAGAATATTATGCATCCACTAACCCACTCTTTATTAAATTAAAAACATTAAAAATAAATGATTTGGTTGAGTTTAACACAGCTGTTGTTATGTATAAAGCCCATAACCACATGCTTCCACAATGTATCCAGGAGCTGTTTAGACCTAGAGAGAGTCGATATAATCTAAGGGGAACTGGCATCTTTCAAAAAACATGGTAAGAACTACAAAAAAAACTATGTGCATCTCAGTTACAGGGGTGAACTTATGGAACTGTTTGGATGATGAATTAAAAAGTTGCACATCAATTAAAGTATTTAAAAAAATGTATAAATAAAATCCTAGAAAAATACAAAGCAATAGTATAACCTTTAGTATGACAACTGAAATTAACATTAATGAAAAGATTATAACTTCGCCAATTAAGTAATATAAATAATGTAATCTAATAAGAGGACAAATAGTAATAATGATACGTTGATGATAATAATATATGATATAATATACATATATATATATATATATATATATATAATATATATATATATATATTATATATATATATATATATATATATATATATATATATATATATATATAATATAATAATAAAAAAAAAAAAAAAAAAAAGAATAAAGTAAAAATAAAAAAATAAAGAAAGAAAATTCTTCTGTGTGGTAAAATTACTAGAAGTGTTGTGTTCGTATTTCTGTTTTGTTATTCACTTTTTATAAGTGGAATCAGGCAGGCATATACAAGCTTTGCTTCAGCCTATGCCTTTCAGTCACAATGAACAAACTGTATTTGATTGATCGTGACAATGTCTTGTTGATTTGTTTGTGTATGTGGCTGAATAAACCACTACTACTATAATACATACATTTAAAAGCCCTTATTTTGTTGAACTTCTCTTTCTAGAAGCTGGCAGAGTGACAGGAAAATGTTCCCTCAGATGGACGTGAGCTGCTACTAGGAAAATTGTAGTGATTTTCTCAATAACTAAAAGGACACAGTTGTTGCTACGCCAGCTGTGTGGAATTGTGCATTCGAAGTAATGAACAGTGACACATATTTCAAGTTTTAGGGGACACATGTGAAAAATTGACTTTTTGTCTGTGAGGTACTATTCTTTCCCCTCTGAGCCTCAGAAACATCATTATAAATTTCCTGAATTTGTAGATCTTTAAGATTGTAGATCTCTAAGATTGTCAGAAAATTTCTGCAGGTTTAGCATATCATTCAAGATCTGTGTGATTATTTCCAGGCAGCCCTAGTGATCAAATATGGCAAGCACCGTGCGTCATTAGCTTTTGCTCATCGGGGTTTGTTGCCATATTAATTGTTAGCTTTAGCTTTTTGCTAAATACTCTACAGGCTATCGGACATGAGCAAAGAATCAAGGTGGACTGGTTTCCTCCAAGAGCGTGTGGCTGCAGGCACGTACCACCCACCTTCCTCTGCAGACCTCTTGCCACAAACTGGAATCACCTCTTTGACCACACCAGAAGCCCATTTATAGTCACCTCTCACGCGTGGCTATGCAAGCAAATGTATTTAATTTTCATCATTTATACCCAAAGATGGGTATGGTTAAGGTTAGGATTACGGCTGGTGCTTTGTGAAAAGCCGAAAGTTGTCAAATATGGCCATCCAGTCTGTATGAAGAACTTTTTTGGCCTGTTGTGAAAAGTGGGCGGAGATACGTCTGTAGCCAGACACTGCTCGTTTCTTCCATAATTCTTTGTGTGACGAGTGGAACGAACACGAGCCAAGTTTAGCCAAACGAAGCCAAAAGCTCAGGCTTGATCGTTCTGACCAATCAGAGCGGAGATAGAACGAGCAGCTAGTGCTTCAAATCTGATTTATGCGAACTAAAAACTTTTCAACTGGAAAAAAATGTTTATGATGTGAAAATAGGTAAAACTGCTACAAGATCATTCTTAAAGCTGTGGAAAATGTGTTTGCATTGCTGACTTTTAGAGCTCTGCATATTAGTGATCTTATCCATCCCTACAGACTCTCTTGTACTCTGAGGTTTTTGGATTATAAACTATGGTTCCTCTTATGCGTTTTTGAACCAAAGGAAACTCATCCTTCCTGGTCATTGCATTTAAATGATCTCCTACCCTCTTGTAAATGTGTTGATACTTTTAAAAGACAACTTTTTTTTCTTTTCCTGGGGTGTGATGTGTATTTCTATTGTTGTCTGAGGGTGATGCTTTCATTAACTTGATTCTTCAGTTGTTTTATACATAAATTACTAACACAAAGTACTATGTGTGTAGTATCTCACTACATCTCTTTTAAAAGTCTGTATCCCTTTAAGAATTTCCTTATAGCTCAGAAAAGGAAATTAATGAATCTGATTAGGCCTGTGTCTAATCGCTTATGCATCACAATTTCCTTTTTTTAATCACTACAGTAGGACTGGCAGCCTCAGGGCGCTCTTTTAATTCTTTTGTGTTACCAGCAAACACCAGAAAAAATATTATAACTCCAATAATTGTTTTGCCTGGATTTAATAACAAGCAATAAAAGCAGCCAACCAGAATGCAGCCAATGTTCACGCTGCTATTATTAGACATTCGTAATACTGCCATATTATCTTTTCAAACTTGGTGATTAGCAAGAGACGTTTGTTGTGCTAGCAATTGTTAATGATCAGAACTAGTCCTTAAAACTTCACAGACATGATGAAAAGTTGTGCAGATCCAAAAAGTGGAACATTTTCAGCAACTTAGTTAGAATAGAGATTATGTTCCCAAAAATGGCTTGCTTTCCTGGTGTAAAAATAATAAAATTGGAGCCATATTGACTCACTTGACTTGACTAAATCTTTTTTGAGTAATATGTGAACTGTAGAACAAAAAGCTTGTGACAAAAACAAGCCATGTAAGAAAAAGCTATGAGTTAGTAAATGACACTTTGGATTGAGAGTTAGTTGTGCAAGTGTGATCAACCCTGCTGCACCTTTCTGTCTGAGACGATTGTTCTATAGCTGTCTTAGCAAAAGAAAGAAAATCTATTTTTGTAAAGCTATTGATGTACGAAAGGGTGAGCTTGACCGATACCTACCTTTCAAAGTTAAATCTAGAGTAAATGACTTTTTTGTTTGTAAATTAGTAAACTTTGTCTTTTCCACCAAAAAGTTTATTTAGAAATGCACCACTTTGTGATAAATTAGACCTGAATAATTAAAAGGTTTAGTTCTCAACAAGAGCCAAAGCAACTCTCTGAATTTGGGTGGTCCGCTTCAGTTTGACTGTGCTTTGTGGGGAAAAAAAATAATTTCAGCCTTTCATGATATTAACCATACTGTGGAAAAAATGTGACAGACAGGAACTAGTTAAAACAGACTGAAATACATTTTGCAGCCTAATTTATTTCAAATAAGCGATGTAATATTAATGAATATGACCTAAACTGGGGAGAACCAATGATTTGTGGGGTTCCCTGATAAGTGAAAAATTGAACATAAGAATCTTAAACAAGGTTTGAAACCTTTCAAATGCAATGACAGATGTAAATACTGTTAAAAGTCATAGGGCAATAGAACTTAAAATGCAAGTACCATTTTTGCCTTAAATATTTATGTCGAACTTATGTATGTGAGTTGTCTGTTATTCACTCTTTCTGACTCTTTCTCTCTCTCCTCTCTCTACCTCTTTCTGTCCCTCTTTTCTTCTCTCTCCCATCCTCTCTTCTCTCTCTCTTGCTCTTCTATGTCTTTCTCACAATCTTTCTGACTCTTTCTTCTCTTTCCCTCCTCTCCCCCACCCTTTCTCTCTGTCCCTCTCTTCTCTCTCCTGCCCTCTCGCTTTCTTTCTAAGTTTTCTTCTCTCTCTCTCTCTTTCTCTATTCTCTCTCTTCCTCTATCTTCTCTCTCTCACTTCCTCTTCTCTCTCTCTTTCTCTCGCTTTCTCTCTCTTTCTCTTACATAACTTAAAAGCCTAAGTTAAAAAACCTTTGACTCACATTGTCAAGTTATGTCAACACAAACTTAACTTGTTGGCCTTATGACTTTTGACAGTGTATTTACTGGCACCATAGGAAGTTGTTTAGGCTAAAATAAAAAAAATACTGTGCAATATTATTGTGTGTATAGAACACAGTCTCCGAAGAAAATATATGTAGATACCTCGAAATGTCAAAAAAATATTTTCACATCTTTTTACGTCAATGATATGAAAAGCCACAATGTAAAAATACACACATTTTTGCTTATGATGATGATTAACTGTAAATCAGATAAAAAATATGATTTAGCATGGTTCACTTCACTGTGGCTTCTATGTCAGACCAATGACAGTCAGCCTATAGAATATTAACATCCTTTATGTGAACATACTGAAAGTGATGGCAGACGGACACGGAGAAACATGGCGCCTCACCTAGCTTGAAGAAGACACTCCATCACTAACACCAGCAGAAATACTCTCTTTGTCCTAAATCCCATATTAGAAAAACATATTTGTAGCTGCTGAATGTGCCAAGGTCAACATGAGCCTCCATAAATGATATACGCCGCATGTAAAATATTCAGCCCCTTTGGAAGTTCTCCATTTTTATTGCCTTTCAGCGCTTAACTGTAGTCGATTTATTTTAGCTTTGGAGGACTCGTGCTAAATCGCTAATGCTAAATAAAAAATAAAATACTGTAAAAGGCAAATGTACACACTTTGGGGGAAATAGGGAGGCGCACAAATTGAAGACTCAAGTAATGAAGACACCATGCCTTACCACTTTTGCTTTTGTGCTTCAATTTAAAAGTATGATAATAATAGCATTAAGTGTTCTCCACAGACTACACTGCACTGCACCACAGAAGTAGTCTATATTTTGAAGTTTTCCACTTCAAAATATATTTTATAGAATGTGTGTTTCTGGCACTGTTGGGTAAGTTCTAACCCTGGATGTACACAGACTGCGAGTTCGGTGTGGGTCTGGCAGAACTTAGAAAGTGCCTAAAAAGTGCTTAAAACCAATGCACTCACGGACCTCCGAGGAATGCGGATGCGAGTGCGGCAGTCGTGCGGGTCTGCGGAAAGAATCCGCATGAAATGTATTTTTCCCGGAGACCGCAGCGTTCTGATGCGGCTTTCAATTCATTAACCAAATCGAACCGAACCTGCCTCGCAGTCTGTGTACATCCAGGGTAAAACAAGATTTATTATTTATAAAACTGCTTTGTTGACAGTTTATTGTGTCAATTTAAATGTGTGAAGCCTGAACATCTCAGGTTTTATATTTAAGGGTCTGGGGGTCCTCCCTCTGATATATTTTTTTTATTATCAAATTCTAAGCTATTCAAAAAGAAAACCCAGCTCCGCTCATATGAAACAGGGCTTCAAAATCCATCTGTGATGGGACTGTCTTGGGTGCTAAAGACTGTTCTGTGTGTTTAGAGCCGAGAAAATGTCACAACTGCACAACCTATAGTCAGAACAGCGTTTAGAAGTATGTTGTTTTGATAACGCTTTATGATAACTACATATTGAGCCTTAACAAGCTCTAAATAAAGCATGAATAATGGGTTAACTCGTCATAAACAAATGGAAAATGAATGAACAAAAACCTTTATGAAGGGTTTATAACAACTTAATTACCACCTTCTCCTCAACCCTAAATTCTGACCGTAGCTCTTTATGAAAGTAGTTACTAAGCCTCAATGAACATTTTCATTAATTAATTGATTATTTGCTCATAAATTATTAACTCTTTACTATTAGTCATGCTTTATTAAGGCTTTACTAAGGCTAATTAAGGTGTAGTTATTATAAAGTGGTACAGTAGTTTTTGTGTGTGTGTATTTTATTTCACTGCATGTTTGAGACATTTTTTCTGTGAATATAAGATACATTTGAAAACGAAAGAACTAATAAGAAGCCCCAGGTTCAAAGAATGCAAATTCAAAAAGCTACTTAAAAGACTTAATAAAGAGCTCTGCTTCGACACTGGGCACAGACGCATGTAGGGTCTATAAAATGATGGAGAGAGGAAAAAAAAAACATGCAGTAGCACAAATGTTTCTGAGTGAGCAGCATGAGACTTGAGAGCAATGGCTTCACCACCACTGCTTTAGACAATCAGCTTGCTCCATATTCTTTATGTCTGCACTAAAACTACTTAAACAAAAAAGAAAGTAAGTAGTAAGAAGAAGAATAAAGACAAAAAGTAAACTGAAATCAATACTATGAGAGTATTTCCGATACTTTGTTTTATAGCAGGGGTCTCAAACTCAAATGGAGCTCGGGCCAAAACGATCAAAGTCAGGAACAGTCGAGGGCCACATTTTAAAAATTAGATCTAACTATAAAATATGTCCACCATTAGGGCTGGGCAATATGAAAAAAAAATGTACATCCCGATTTTCCTGGAGCCAGATCACGATTCCGAGTCAATATCAATGGCTAAATCCAGTTGTCAAAAGCTGACCAGTGTTGCCAAATTTTCAGAGAAACAAGCAAACTCAGCCCTTGAATAAAAAGTTGATTAAAAATCGATTAATTAGAACATTGTGTGTTGCTGCAAAACAAGTGTGGACAATTTTGCCATATCATGTGTTTTTCTTTCATTAATAGCGACTTTTAGTCATGCTAAAAACCCATGCTTCAGTCATATAAATTGATATATTTTCATGAATCAAACTTACTAAGATGCTACAATGAATTCCTTTTACGAATTAAATAAAAAATTAAACAATCACCACAAAATTGACCCAAATACTGCTTGGTGTACACACGCTATGTTCCTGTGATGGTTTGATGTGACATTTGACAAACCAACCACACCCTAATCACCAATGCTTTGCAATAAGTAGCTGTAATTCTATCTACCCCCTAAAACAGCAGCTCACGGCTCATAGATACAAGGCGTAAAAACACTACCACAGTTTGCTCACTCGGAGTGGAGCGCAGTAGCCCGTTCACAGCTCTGATCCTCTGGAAGTCCTCCAGAGGGACCCAACATTTGAAGAGTCTCCCCCACGGCTGCTCCGGGTGTTCTGGTGGTCAGCTCCATCTGGAAATGCTCACAAGTGCTGCTGCTGCTGCCATCACCTTCACTGTATTTCACTGTTTTATGGACCCAAGCGCTGTGGACCCCCTGCTCTCCCATCGGACCTCCTTTGGAAACATCAGCCCGCGTTTTATTTACAACCTCCGCGCCTGGCTTGTTCCCGTCGAGGGAGTTGTGTGCATAGTGGATGTGCAATGATATCTGCTCGAAAACACGTGAGAAAGAAAAGCAGTGTACGTGAGGGTGGCGGCTTTTGTTACATTCACGGTGTCGGGTGGTCAAATTTTCAACATTTTCAAGATGTGATGTACCCCCAAGCGAAACATTTGACTCCCGTGCAAGTTGTCCTGTAATCCATCAGAACATGTTTATTCTGGAGCCGGACAATAAAACATCGGCAAAATCGTACGATTTCACCCAGACAGATTTATGGATCGAGCAAATATGTGGAAGTTACAAGTGACATGGGAAAAAAGTCCAGATATAATGAGTGTGGAAGGGAGATTTTTATAGTTGAATGAGCAAATTTACAGCCATGTGTTGGTACACTGGTTTATTGTGAAGAAAAAGGTAAAGGTTTTAGATAAAGATACATCTATTTTTGTTTTGTTTGTTTGTATTTTTCTTGATTGATCTTTTAAAAGTTTGATCTAAGATTTAAAAACTATTTTGATTAGGTAAGGAAGTGTCCTTTGTGACTTTAAACAAGGTTTTTCTGATGTTTGCCTTGAATGTTCAATAAAATGTCATAAAACTTAAAAGTATCAGTGAAGACAAGCAGGTGTCTGTTTGCCAGAATAATAAATTGCTCATTTGTTCCTCAGAAAGATTTGATGTTTATCAGTTCCTTGTACTAGTTCCTATACACATAGCTACGTTTGTTTAATAATCTTGATCCTGCTGTCATGATGAATGCTTTCTGGATCCACTGCAATGAATTAGGGTTACAACCTATACTACTTTTGTAACATTTCAAGCAAATAAATAAAGCAACCAGAACCTTTCCAGAAACAGCCAACAGACCTCACTTGTAATCACATACAGAACTTTCAAGCGCATTAAAGAGGACCTATTGTATATGTATTTAGTATTTTAGGTTTTTTTTCAGTCTCCACTTTCACAACCAAAAAAAGTGAAATAAAAATCAGCTCCTCCACCTTTAAAAGGGTGCTTTATCACAGCAGCTCTGCTTCTGTCTATTTGCCCAAAGCCTCGGTGATCAAAGATGGTGGGCGCTGTGCAACAATGGCTTTTGCTCACCATCATGATCGTTAGCTTTAGCCTTTTGCTAAGTGACGTAGTCATCCCTCATTCAGGAGTGATCCATAGGAGATCATCTCGGCAGTGTTTCCGAAGATCAAGACGTTTCGACTCTCATCCGAAAAAAAAAATCAATCTGATGGAAGTGATCTGATACGGAGTGATACAGCCAGTCTCAGTCTACTTGTACTTCCATCAGATTGAAAATGACTTTTGGATGAGAGTCGAAATGTCTTGATCTTCGGAAACACTGTCCAGATGACAACTTTGAAGACTTTCTACTATCTTTTGCGAGGTGTGCTACAGGCTATGGAACATGCACAATTGTATTTCCCCCATAATTCTTTGCGAAAGTAGCGGAAAGTTCTGACTGTTCAGACAAATCAGAACAGGAGTTATGCGGGGATCCCACTACATGCATCTGCGCTCCGCTCCGCTCCGCCCCGGTCCGCCTCCGAAAGCTTCCGCAGACCCCTCGCCCACTGTCTCCGCTCCAGTCCGCTCCGCAGGGCTGCGTTGCCCCGAGGAGTTCAAGAAGAGCATGCGCCAAAAACACGAGTTTGTGAAATAAAAGTCCCCGTTGAACATCAAATAACTCTATCAGGAGTACAGACAACCCCTGTGTTTCACGTGATCACAACAGAAGGACGTGCTTTCCTCCTCCGCGGAGGGTAAAGAGGCTTTAAACTGTTACGAGCACGAACGTTGTCCTGTCCATGTGTCACTGACATATTATGTAGTTAACAGCCTGCTGTGTCCAAATATCAAAGAAACTTTATGTTAAACTACGAACTTTTCGTTATCTGATCAATACAAAGTACGTGCGGAGTGATTTTACTTTGTAATTCCGGACATAGTTCATTTTCTTTTTCCTGTTTGGTGCGTTTTGATTGGCGGAGATTGACTTTGACGGACTCGGGCGGAGAAGAAAATAGCCTTGATGCGTATTTTGGTCGTACGGCGACGGAGAGACGGAGCTGAGGCGGAGCCCTGCGCAGCGCATACGGAGGATGTGGAACGGTCTTCATTCATTAAAACAGCTGCGCAGTTGATCCAGCAGTCGGAACGGAGCGGAGCGGAGCGGAGCGGAGATGCATGTAGTGGGATAAGCCCGTTAGAGCGAGCAGTGCTAGCCAAAACGAAAGCTTAAAAAGCCGTTTAATACGAAACTAAAATCTTTTGAACCGGAAAAGTTCATGATGTAAAACTAGGTAAGAATTGCCGCAAAATCCAACTGTTCTTAAAGCTGTACATACTGTTTCTGCTGAACATGAGCAGTTTGTGCATTGCGCTCAAGAGGAAAAAATGGTTTCTAGCCTGTAGAGTTAGTTTCCTGCTGCAGAACCAATGGAGCAGCCACTGAGGCTGAATTACAACGACTACAATCTCGCAATGTCCAATCCAGATAATACAATAGATCCATGAATTGCCCCAGCATCCCTAAATAATGGGTCAAATGCAGAAAATGAGGGAAGTATACTATAATAATTCTCAATATTTGAATGATATGTCTTGTTTGAACTGTTCTATTTTGGTTACAAATGCAACCAAAATGCTTAAATTATGCATACTGTAAGTTAAATGCCATTGCACTTAATGAAAAAAAAAAAAACTCGTCTACCATCATAAACATTCTGTCAAATACACAATGGAGCTGCACTTGTGGTATTATGCATGAGTTGTGTACATTGACAGTGCCATGTATATAGTGTTTATACATTTGTGCTTACGACATGATGCAAACAGCACAGGTAGCCTCAGTCAGCACTTCAGTATGTGTGCGTGTGTGTGTGTGACATGCCCATAGCCTCACTTGGCCAGCTGACAACCCACTGTCTGATTATGAAGGCACTTTACTTGTATTAATATTAATGCCACTCCATTTTATTCCGAATGTCTGGCTGCCACTCGGACGCGCCTGCACTTTACAGTTTTAAACAGTGTGTCTGACAGGCATGTGTGTGAGGTGTGTGCTGGAGATTCACGCGTGTTACTGACTGTGTGGCTGTCACAGAGCTCCAATCCTTCAGGTCCATTAGCAGTGCTACTTTTAAAGATGACCCTTCAGAGAATCTCTCGCTAATGCAGAATACAGTTCAGATGGAAGCTACTGGATTGGTGTGTGTTTAGCCGAGCAAAGACAAGAAATGTTCAGTAAAGCTACAAGACAAGTTTATACAAATTATATAATCTGTAGATCATTTTGTATTTTATTCTTTGTAAGACACAATCTGAATAGTGTAGGAATAGATTATCACACCGCAGACAAAGTCAAATGAGTTCTCAACTGTTTTGTATCAATTGTGGCATTAATCTGGTCAATAGCCTCTTATTTTGTTGAGGATCAGTGTGAAGACCAAAGACTGTCCTCCAATACATAATTGTTTTACTAAAGTCAGTTTACAATTCATGTTTTGTTTGTTTTTTGTGCCAAATTAAACTGCTGTGTCCAGTTTGGGAGGTAGAGTTGTTCATATAAAATACAGTAAATATTGAGACCTGCGACTTTAGCCAGAAAAATCCAAACTGATATCACTCTGTATTGTGCTTTTCATCCGCTGGCACTGAGTTGAATCTTGAATGTTTCAGTCTATTGAAACTTATGAGAAACAGAATCTGTAGTCTGGAAAAAAATTACTTGATGCAGAATAGCTACTTTGGCTACCTCTTAACACAACTTGTAAAATAGTCTTTTGGATTTTCCTGCTGTATATTTCTATATTGCCCCTTTGAGCAACTCTGAGACTGTGAAACTTCTTGGTCAACCACACTTTGATGATTTCATTAATATACCATTCATGAACATGATTCCTGTAGATTAGACCAGTAGTGGGGGTTGCGGAATGATTTCCAGGGGTTCCCTGATGATGTGTGAAGTTTAACATTGATATCTTAATCAAGATTTGACACCTTTCAACTATAATGATAGATGTAGATGCCTATTTACAAACCTATCAATGGGTTTATGGCTTCAAAATAACATCAAACATTAGATTAAAGACGTATTTATCACAATGTGGGAAGACTGCAGTTTGTTTAGGAGTCACGAATGCCTGGTTGTTTCTTTGGGGGGTTGCGTTTAAAAAGGTTGAGAACCACTGGATAAGACTACTTTAACCTGCTGCTGACAGGCCACTCCAAATGAGCTCTGTAACAGCTACAGTACTAACAGAATGCTGCTGCTTTAGTCCTGAGTAGAACTAGGACTTTCAATCACATTAGTCCTGTGCTCAGGTCATTGCACTGACTTCCAGTGGCTCCATGAATAGACCTTAACATAGCTCTATAGTGTTTAAGTCTCTCTATGACCTATCACCAAAGTACATCTCTGATATGCTAATTCTTTGTGAACCATCACAGACTCTGAGGACCTCAGGACCAGCCTCCTGCTCGTGCCACAGTCAGGACTAAACATGGACCGGTTAAAACTCTAGGATCAAAACATTTTTGCTTATCTGTGCATGAATGAGAGATTTATTTGTACTTTCTTATGATGTTTTGTATTGTTAAATTATTGTACTGTATATTTTCATGTTTTGTAACTTGTAATTACTTTGTGTATGAATTATGCTTGCCTTTCCAGCAGAACTGTAATAAAATGTTGTGTTTGTTTTTTTTGGGAAACAACCAAATTAGACCTTTTGATTTGGAGGATATAGAAATATGATAATGATGTCCTGCCTAAATGGAAATAGTTGGCAATCCTAAAAGTCAAAATGCAACATAGGGCTGTCCTCTACTGCACAATGAGATCCAGCCTCCAGGGTTTACTTTATACGATACTTTTACTGTATCAAATTCCAAATCCCTTTCACATCCACGTGTTTAAGTTATAACCATGTTTGAATGCCTGGACATACTCAGCAGTGGGATAGGACTTATATTACATGTACAGTAGGTGATGAGATGACAGAACAGTAGCAGTAGTGGCCCTCACCTCCCACTGTGCCTCTGGAGAGCTGCTGCTGCTGCTGTTGTTGTCCTGTTGTTAGTTGTTGTGTAGGTCGTCCTCTCCTCTGCTGCCATCTGGGAAGGCTCTCTCTCCCCCATCCATTACCTCCACCCTGGGACAGAACCCTTCAACACCACACTGCCCCGTGATCCCAGCTCACACAGGCGCAGACACACTGTTCACATCCTGGGGAAACACAGACAAAACACACATGAGATATTAGGCTTGGGATTGTGACATCACACAGTAGAATGTTCAGTTGGTCTTAGAAACCAAAGGAGATTTTAAATAGCTAAAAAGTGAAAAAAAAAAAAAAAAAAAAAAAAAGCCTATTCCTACACTACAATGTGATAAATTAAACAGTACTGACCCAAGTTTTTTGGGTTGTTCCTCTAGTGTTTTGTTTACTTTTTTATATTGTTTTGGCTAATGCATTCCTATCTAAGTTCTGCAAACCTGAAAAGAAACATGGCGACTTTGCCATTATTTCCATGGCATTGTTGCTTCCTGAGCCATATTATGTTGTTTACCTGAGATTTATCGTTGCAAAGTCTGTCATTTTATAAAAATAAAAACTTTATTGCAAACCTTGTGGTTTGTTCAATTTTTTTTCCTCTCCAGAGTTAGAACTGGGATATTTCCAAGTTGAAAAAGTACCAGTTCCCAGTTCAAAGCGTATGAACTGAATGAACTCATATGTAAACATTAATGCCAATGCAAACCTTTGGGATAAACAAAATAATCTAACTAATGATTATATAGTTTTTTGTGGCAGTTAAACCCCTCAGATTCAGTTTTTGTGGTGACTGATCTTGTATGTGAAGTGAGGCTCCCTCCACCAGGTCTCAGTTCGTGGTATTTACCAGTTCAAGTGGCGTTCCAGCACATTTTTACAAGTGGAAAGTAGGAAATATCCCAGTTCCTTAGAAAGCACCATTAGCTAGTTCTCCAAGGGAATGAACAGACAGGAAAGGATCAACTGCTGGTAATTTCAGACTGGAACTCATCCTGCCACATGAAAAGGGCCTACACTACAAAAACTATACATGTAGACTTGCTTAATATAACTTGGAATCAGAATTTGAATCCAGATTTCAGCTTCTTTAACTGGATAGGATTTATGTACTAATGTAATGTAGACTATTTCACTGGTTTTAAGACATTTTCGCTGGTTCTAAAGAGAATGTGGCTTAAAATAATAATAGACTTGAAAAAAAAGCCAATGGGGTAAGAACAATTCTTAACCCATTGGCAAATCATTTGTCTTGAAATAAGAAGCAAAATCTTGAAATCAATCTTGAAACAACAATAAAACAAGTTACATTAGTAAAATGCTTGAAATTAGGTTTAAATCTAGAATCAAGCAGCTTTAAAATTGAATGAAATGTATTTTTTGCTGTGTTTAATGAACCGGTTGTTCACCAAACTCCCCTAAGTTTGCCTCTTGTTTTTAGCATTGTGGCTAACTGCTATTAGCAGGTAAGTGAGCAAAACATGTGGACTGAAGAAAAAGTTTAGAATGAGTTATTTCTGTTTGTTTACATTTTTAAGGAAGCAAAAATTGCACAGAAAAATGGACATATAACATCTTCAACAAAATCTCAAATTTGACTTTTTAAGCATACTGTATGTGCGAGTCACAAATCTTAACGGTTTTGCACATCAAGCAAATGCTTGATTAATGAGGGCCAAGGGTATAAAATATTATAAAATATGTATAATAAAAGATTTTAAGCTCTTTTTTGAGCATGGTCTCAGAAAGTCTGTCAAGGAAAATATTGATAAAATTACTCAACAAACCAAAATATAAAGATACTTTATTGTTCTCCTCATTTAAACACACACCTGACCACATCTGTGCATCTAAAAATAGTAATAGAACAAATAATGACTCCAATCACCACTTCAACTACCCTTGCACTTTCCAAAGCGCCCGCCGCAGCTCTCCAAAGACACGGCAGAAGAGAAGGCAAGGAGAGGATGGCGTCTGCAGGCTGGAGCTGAGTGCAAAGCTCTGGGTTATCAAACTCATTAATCTACATGCCATAGTCGGCGGATGAATAATTGTGCGTTGAATTTATCTGCCACTGTGATAGCTACAACGTGCTCCTCGTGTGCCACAACCAGCAGCATTGTCTGGGCGCCTGGTAATTATTAGGTGCTTTGTCTTTGCTGGAGGTTGGAGGAGTTTGGGGAAGGTGGGGAAGGGTACACGGACCCACCTCTGCTGTTCAAAGGCATCATCCTAAAAACCCTCAGTGTGACATGTAATATTGCACAGGAAACAAATAAAACAAGGCCAATGAGAGCAAACATGTGACGCAGGGAAGACATTGTAAACTTGTACCATCTGTTATTTCAAATGTATTTATATGAAAAGCATTGCTATGGGGGAGAGAATGAATTACAATTTCTTTAATTATTTTCAGACCAGCTGACCAGTGGAAGAAAAACTGGTAGTCAAAAATGATAAACTAATCAAACATCAGGACCAACACATTACATTTTATGCAAAATTGACTTTTTGAGTTTTTATTGCCATTCTAGAATTGTTTATGTGCACAAAAAATAAAATAAAAATACAACTAAAGTCTCTGAGATACTATCATTTTCTGTCTGAGCCTCAGAAAACACTATTCTAAATTTCCATTGTCCATAAAACATCCAGACTTTTCATCCAGAATTTCTGCAGCATTAAAAGCAAAAACAATACAAATAATACACACATTTGTCATTTAAAAGCATCGTAATGGTTCCAACTCCAAGACTGCACATCTCACTTACTAATGCGCTTTAGCCACAAAGCAGTTCACAGTGAGATGAACCCTTCCCTCCCCACTCAGTGACAGTAAACTGCACTGGGGCAGCTCAGCAGAGGCAATTCACCTAAACACCTGGCGCCTCAACCCCCGACCATCACCAAGTGTTTCTAACCGGAGTGCCTGGAGGAAAACCACTGCAGGCTTTCTGTTTTTTGAAAGTGTGACGCCTCCGTACACTGACTGCGAGGTGAGTTCAGTCCGAGACATGTCCAAGTCCGAGTCAGCTCAATATTGAGTGGATTCTTGAGAGAAAGCTCATATTATGATTTGAAAGTTGCATCAGACTGCTGTGACCTATGAGAAAAGTAGACTCTACTGATTATTTCCGCACACGCGCACTGCACTAAGGTCTGTGTACAAGGGTGCAGTGGTTTGAAGCACTTTTTAAGTCTTGCATGACTCACACCAAATTTGTACTAAGTCTACGGCTGGGGTGAGAGGCTCTCATACGACACAGAAAAGATGTTCTCAATTCTTTCTGTTTAAAGGAACTTTCACCAGACCGCTGGACTACTCTGCGACCTTTTGTCATTCATAGAGAGTGCGCAGTTTGCATATGCTGGGATCAAAGAAGATAACAACAGCAGCACTGAAGAACCATCAGACTGACCCTGGTGTGCAGAGTGCAAGATCAGTGAGGTCAGAACCCATGCGAGTTCCACAGAACTTTAAAAGTAGCCACTTAAAACTACACTGGTTTTAATCTCTGATCTCTGAGGTGAGTGCTCCCCATAGGGGATGGGAATAACATAATCTTGTGACTTTGACTGCAGCTGGTGTAACAGGCTTTGGTAAGAAATTTGCACGTGTCTCGACCTGAACCTGCCTTACAGTCAGTGAACATCCAGCGTGAGTATGAGCTGTCCTCCACGCGAAGACCGGATTAAGACAGGTGTGGAGCTGGATGGACTGGAGTCTGAGTGCAAGGTGGAACAAGTGAGAAGAGTTCAGAAAATTCACTCACTCACACTTTCACCAACAGCATGACATTAAACTTATCTTTAAAGTCAAGCACGAAACATTAGCAGGTCAAAATACAAGTCAGTTCTATGGAGAGGCGATAATACATTTAGAATACAGAGCAGTGAATACATTAAATTGAATCAGTATGGAGATGAATTTACTCAAACGGCACTACAGCTTTACTCATCCATAATAGTAAAAAAGAATTGAAGAAATGCAGTGTGCTGCTTGGAAGATTTTCTGGCCCGATGCACAGACAGTGAAACCTTTTGGGACCAAAGGAACATCCCAGTGGAGCTCTCCTGTGTCTAGACTTATCCAGGTCTGAAAACCCATGTGGTGTAAACAGCAAGGCCCGTGATTTCATGTTATGTATCCCATAAACAAGTTAAAATGTGTGTTCTTTTTACGACGTGTAAGTCACAGTACGTACATGTGAATTCTAAGTCACATTTTAGTTTCAAAAAAGCTGACATGATATCTGTAGATCAGTTACAAAAACACTGAATGTACTTTAAAATGTATCCATTTCTTTTTCAAACTGAAAAACTGCCATTTAAACCTTTTTCCTAGTGTTTTGCTCACTTACCTAATGCATTCTGAGCCTTCAAATGGTTTACCACCATGTGTTTTTAAGCTGCTTTCACAATTGTTATGTGCAAGACATACCGGTATGCTAAAGGTAGTTAGCAACAATGTTAACAACAATAACAGAGTGAACAAACTGTACATTATTTGATACTGCAAGTATCAAAGATACTTGCAGTATCAAATAATCTATTTTTAAAAAATATCTATTTTAAATTTAATAGATACTCTCACAACTGTGCTGGGCAAAGTGCGCCTTTTATGTATACTCTTATTCACACAGCCTAGGGACCTTACGTAAATTGTTGTAATTACGGACGTCAGCTGAGTTTCTACTCCCGTAGGAATCTTCCATGTCTGTAAAAATGTAAAGTTTCCTCTGAATTTTACCTCCTGTAACCAAACTCTGATGTTCTCCTACAATTCTAATGCTGTGAGAATGCAGCATCAGAGAATGTCTGTGTTTTTTTTCAATTCATGAACGGTTTATAGATTAAAAAAAGATTTAGATTTAAAAAAGAATCATTATTACTATTCAGATATTGAATATTATTTACCTAGATGTCTGTAAATTTTAATTTGCCCCACGATGTCCGAGTTTTTTTTTACAGACTTTTCAGAAACGGCGACAGATGATTTATGACAACAACCTTTTAATTAATTATTGAAATGTGTGTGTGTGTGTTTTTTTTTTTTTTTTTGGTTTTAACGTGAATTGGCTCATCTGACCTGCGGCAGCGTAAATGTGGCTCTTCGTCACGTTGTTGTGTCCAACGTTCAGAATCACATCCACGCCATCAGATTTTTTATGAAACAGCCGTAGGCTCTATCTTTTAATTCATTTGTGGTCCAAACATCCAAACATTGTCGCGTTCTGTCCTGTTCTGAATAAACGTTTCCTCAAACATCCATCTTTTCGACCTAATGTTGCTTCCAGGTCACAGATCGAAAAAACGACAATTCCATTTGAAAATGATAGTTAGTGGTTTCATTCCATTTTTTGATCATTGCTCAGAAAATCAGATGCAAAGATTGAACTTACGTAAACCAGTCTGTGCACTTTCTAAACCCATGTCCTTGACATCACCTCCCATTGCACAGATCAAACTCAAGACAGCACCATTGCACCTTTAATTTGTTTTTTTGCCTGCTCCAAGGTCATCAAGCCTCACAGCCGAGTTCACTTTAAAACCGGACAAACGGCAGAACAGAGTGACCATTTCCTCCGATTGCAAACAGCCTAAACAGATTCCGCCCATGATGTCGCATTTATCATGTTCAAAAAAAGCTAATATCTGGAAATGGAAGGGAATGGTGACTCCGAAAGGGGTTGTGGTGGATGAAGTCGAGGACACCGGACGACACAGGTCAACCTTCAACAAGCACCTCCCCCCTTTTCCAAAGCATCGCCAGGTCCGGAGACAGAGCGAGGTGATGTATTTTAAAAAGCTCTTCTGACCTGTAGCCAACGTACGGGCTGTTTGCTTAAATGGACGCGCTGCCGTTTTTGAGAATGTGCTTTGTGTAGCAGATTTTGAAATGCGTTATTACGTTTCAAAGGACACACGTGTTCGCAATAGACCTATGTTGGAGAGACGCGGTTTTACAAGCAGCGTAGGGCATTGGTGTCAGTCGTGAAGGTTTCTGGCAAGGTCCTGAGGGTAATTCCCATTCACCTTGTCCATTGCCCTGTGCGGACGAAGCAAGGCGCGCACAAGTGAGCTTTTTTTTTTCTTTCCTCTGTGAAATTTGTTTGGAGATCAGGCGCGTTTTTGAAGAGATAGAAGTAACAAGAGGAAGTTTTGGAGGTCACAAACAAATCACAATGTCTGTGGGTGCAGCGGGATGGTGAGAGCATGTGTATGCAAACCAATATAGAGAAGCAAATGGAGGGGAGCACGCTGTTGACTACAGGTATTTGGAGAGACTGTCTATATGCAAATGGTAAGAGGATGTGAGCATAATGACCCAGCATGAGAAAAGGGCTGTTGGATCCTGCTGCACTCCGGCTTTCAGGCTGTATAGTTCAAGTATTGTGCCAGTGTTGAAGCATTGTTCACATACTTTTGGAGACAAATGAGGCTAAACATTTGTCAGTTGTTGAAAGTCCAGTTTGATTGACTGCCTGAGGTGGCATAAACTTTTCTGTACTACCTTTCTTCTTAAATAAAGTAAAATAAAATATATATTTTTTCTTTTTCATAGATTAATTGTTACTGAGTTTCTCGTCTCCTGTCTACTTCTAAAATAGCATTGTGTTACCTATAGAGCAGGGGTGGCTAAACCTGGTCAGAGGCCAAGAGCCAAAATTTTCAGCTGTCATCAGGGTTAGGGTTAGGGTCAGATTTTAGCTCCACCCCTGTAAAACTTTGGAGCGTCAGTCCGACTGACTAATCCTGACAGAACTGTCTTGTGTGATCAGAGCAGAGAAAAGACTGTTGCACAAACTTTAGTCAGGACAGTGTCTAAACTTCTGTTTTAATATCTATTCTTGCAAAAGCTGTAAAGGTTTCCGTGCTGCGACATTTGCATCTCTGTTATTTTTGCATGTTTTATTTCACTGTCTTGGACCTTTTCTCTGTAGTTATATGGCGATTTGCATAAACGAAGGATTATTATGAAGCTCCAGTTTTACAGAATATCACTGGGGGTTTCGAAACGCCTCTCAAAAGAAACAAACTGTCTCTTAAATAGCACTCAGTGCAAAAGAGAGAGAGCATGTGTAGGTGCTGAATGAGCCAAAGAGTCGCACTTGAACAGACCAAGAGCCCATGCGGCCCGCGAGCCTCTGGTTAGCCACCCCCGCTATAGAGCCAAACTGATTAAGTGAAAGCACTATCACAGATCATAGCCTTTTTAAAATTAGACTCAAAACATAGCACTTTAGGCAACTGTAGGCACACATGTACGACTTTCTTGTAAAAGTAGTTTTATTATTGATTCTGTTAACTGATATTAACATTATACATACATTGTGCACTTTGTGTATTTTTTTTGTATTTTATTGTAAGGCACATTGGTTGTGTTGATGTTGTAAAGGCTTGTCATTCCTGGAGTGTATGCCGAAACTCAAAGCTCTGTGGTTACATCTTGTTTTCCATAAGACCATTGTGCCCTTGGAGAAGATATCAAACTTATCGGAGCCATTTACCATTTGTGTTTGTTTATTGACAGGCAGTTTAAAACATGACACGGACAGGAGCGGTCTGGCACCAAAACAAAGTTGAACAGAAGTGGCAAAAGAGATGCATAAGTAAACAAACCGACAAGGCTACAAACTCCTTGAATTTCCGACGGCATCAGTGAGCTATTTCAGCTGTGAAGAGGGGCTGAGAAGTTCATTTAAATCCTACTTCACCTTCTATTGTCTAGTCTATCAGTAATACTTAGGCTCCTGCTCTGTCCTCTGTTCCCTGTGCCCAGGCCTCACCACTACAATGTTCTCCAAGCCGCAATGATGAGCTGAGTGGCCTATGCTAAACAGACAACAGCTGAATGAGGATGCAATCTATTGTAAATACAAATTTATCCAGACAGAAGGTTAAGAGCTATCAGACAGAGACAAGCATGACAGTGACTTGTAAATATCACCAGCTTTGGTGCACAAAGCTGGTGGATATTTACATTAAATGATCAATATATTTAGTATGGTGGTCATTAGTTTGCAGCGTACTCTACATTTAAAATCAATACATGTTATTTCTACAAATTGATTTTTAAGGGAAACTAAATACAGAATCAACTTTTTTCACTGTCAAACTTTTTTGAGCATTTTTATGCAAACTCAGTCATTTGCAGTTATGTGTGCAAAAATGCTGTCAGTGCAGGTGTGTTATATAAACTCCTCCTTTTGACACCACTGGTAAGGCAAGCTAGAAAGCAGTCGCCTGCTGCAAATGGACAACATTAACCATTTGGCTCAGCTAGACCAGCGTGTAGTGCTATGTGCAAAGGTGTGCTGGTTCAGTCCTTGTTTCTGTTTTGTTTTTCTCTTTTAGACTCACATGTTCACATCATAAGCTCATGTGCTTATGTATTCTAAAGCAAAGGTGTCATTCATATGCCTGCAAAGTTAATAAATAAGAATCTTGATGTGCAAGTAAGAAATTAGACCAGTGGCACAGGTAACATGTACACAAAACACATGTGAAATCGTGCTCATCCTATGCGATTTGTGTGTCGTGGTATACTGTATATGCTTTACTGTGCAACTGTGTTTGGAATCTGCACCCAATTCAGACTCAGTGTACATCAGGCCTCATTTACACCTGATGCAATTGATATTTTAGCCTCATACTGAAACTCAAATTGTAAATCTTATGTATCTACATAGAAGCAATGCACATTGGTGTTGGAAGATGTTAAATGTTCTTCTAAAAGAAAACTGAGTGGAGAGTGCTTACAAAAAAGACATGCATTATTGTCTGGTTTTCTCTTTCATTTTAGCACCTTGGATGACAATTGAGGCCCAAAATAAAGTACAGAAAATATTAGATAGTCTACAAAACAGCTTAAAGCTGCTGTATCTGATTTTCACAGAAGTATTTGTATCTATTCAACTACTTCCTCGTTCCTGCAAAGTGAAACTGTAGGAGACCACCCAAGCTCAGCCAATCAGAGCGCTGCTTTTGGATCTACATGAAAACTAAAATGCTTTATAATTATGGATTGGGCTATAATTCTTAGGTGGAAAAGACAAAGTTTAAACTATAGACTCGTAATTTAAAGCTTTCACTCCAAACCAAGATGTAAACAAAGGTGATTCATAAGATAGTTAAAGTGTAGCTTCCATATTTAATTCTGACTTCTGTATTTATTCCATATTAAATCTGGGAGGTCTGTATGCATTGAAATACTCCACTCTAATAGACATATTTTTACTCCTTTTATGTAAAATATATCTCCACTCCCTGCCGTTCGGACATGTGCGCAGAGAAAAGATGGCTCCTGATATGTTTATAATTAAAGAGTGTGCTGGCGTATGCTGAGTGCTGACCAGTACATTAGAGAGAGTGTGCCTGTGTGGGGAGGGCTGCTATAAGAGAGGATGATAGATGACTGGGCCAGTTCTAATATCTCCTGACCAGAGGGAGCTGTGCAACATTAAAGGTGGTCACATATGATTATTTATGCAGCACGTATTAATAATGTGGGACATGCAGGTAATGCAAACGAACCCGGACATCGCATTAAGATCCAAATAATGGTGGGTGCAGGTGGAGAGAGTGCATCAGGAATGTTTATTTAGACTAAAATAAGTTTGATTTGGGAAGTCAAAATCATTTTAGGGAGCAGAGGAGAATGTTGAAAGAGTGCAAACTGTTTTTTGGCCAAGACAATTGTGCAATATTTTCTATTGTTTTGATCTCACATACATGTGCGGGAAAAGATTGCGTTGATTTTTTTTGTTTCCTACACAGTTGCACAGGTGGCAGGTGTCTTCCAATTTCGGAGAAAACAAAATGTGTTTTTTTTCATGCAAAGACGCACATGTCAGGGTGTCTTTGTTTGTTTTATGTTACCTTACCTGGAACGTTTTTTAGCATTAAAGCTGTCAATCAACTCTTTGGTGGTCAAGGTAATGGTTGGGGTTTTCTTTAGTAAAACAAAGTATGGAATTCTTACAAAAAGTTTTTTATAGCATCAGTAGTCACACAGGCACCAAGTTTTTAACAGTGTCGCAATGGCAGGTAACAGATGACTCGCCAAATAGCAAGCATGAAGCTTTTTAAAATATATTATTTGCTTTTTGAAGGGCGACATGGTAGCACAGTGGTTAGCGCTCTGGCCTCACAGCAAGAATATCCTGAGTTTGACTCCTCTGGGCCTTTCTATGTAGAGTTTGCATGTCCTTAAAGTGTCTATGTAGTTTTCCTCCAGAGTTCTGGTTTCCCCTACCACTAAAAAACATGTCCAGTTGTGCCTCCCCTCTTCTTTTCCAAGAGTTTAGCTATAAAGTTAGAATCTTGTACACTGATTTGATATACAATGAGGTCCTTCTCTCACCTTTTTGTGCAAGATAGATAGACGATGATTTTATTATGCAACATGCAAGAAAAAAATTAAATGAGCATAATGCAACCCAATCTCGCAAGAAAGGAAGATTGGAGTTGCATATGGTATAAACCACGACATAAGAGACATGTCAATAGCGTTGATTAGTACAATTTTTACGCCTTTTTTGCTTATATTGTCCACATGTCGCAGACCCAATTCATTCCTATGGTGATTGAAAAGATGTGGTATTATTTATGTATAATTACAAAATCCTTATTCTCATCTTAATCTACCCCACCCCAGCCTAACCTTGCGCAGCAAGATGAATTCTCGCGGTATTTGTGGGTTTACAAATCCACGAGAAACCATCTTGAAGGACTCCCGCCCTATGGTTTGAGCCGAGTATCGAATCCTCGAACCAATCAGAAGGCTTCTCTACAGGAGGAGGCGGGATTTACACATGTGAAATCAGCGAGTGCCAGGCGTCACGCTCACAGCAAAACAACAAACATGGCGACGCGGGCAGACGCAGGTAGTGTTGCAAAGGCTATTGACTGAAGCACGCGAGGGAAACGCAGATAGACCGGACCCGGAGCACACGGAGAGACGCAGATAGACCGGACCCGGAGCACACGAGAGAGACGCAGATAGACCGCCGGACCCGGAGCGCGCAGGGAAAGCGCAAATCGCCTCGAGATGGACACAACCACGGGGAGGACAGCTGTAACAGACGCAGGCGTACTGTTGCTCGCTGGAGGTGGAATATTGTTGTGAAGTGCTTCAAACTGTGTTTATATGAACACAATGATATCAGTGGATTAGTCTTCAGCATCTGGCGACGGAAGTTTGGGTGTCTCCTCTGCAATACGCAGGTAAGAAACAAGGCGGTTTGTGGGATACGTCATTTTGATTATGTCTTGTGATTAGCTAAAACACCGCTAAGGTGGGGTGGGCGCTTTGTCCAATCAGATCGACGTATTTCGCGAGAACTCCCTCCCTTTCCCAACTGCTTTTGACGAGAGCCTATCCAGATCGAATATGTGTAGAACTCAATGCAGAGTGATACATATATCGATCTGGCGTGAGCCAGGTTAACCCCAGCCCTAAACTTACCCAATTGAGTAACTGAAACCTAAACTAATCTCTAACCAAAACCAAAAAAAAAGCTGTTTTTATTGAGCAAAATATACGGAAAAAAAGACATGAAATATGTTCATCCTACGCTATTTATGAGTGGTATATAAACGTTTACTGTGAAACTGTGCTGGCATATGGCAAACCCTTACTAGAAAAAATGACATACTATCGACGCTCTGCCTCTACGTCACATGATCACGTGACTGTACCATGACAGATGACAAAAGATCATTACAAGAAACACTCATTGACAAAACCTCATCATTGTTGCCAATTAGGCTTCTAATGTATGTTCAGTTCAAGATCTCTCACATTGTATACGATCTGGAAAAAGTAAGGAATGCTCAATTAAACTTTGAAGCAGAGCTGGCACACTTCCACTGAATAAGATTTTTACATACAATTTCATAAAGAACTGGCTATAATATTTTTTATTTCCGAGGTTTTAAATATGTCGACAGACAATTCTCTCCTCACATGCACAGACTATCAGATTGACTTTTGCTTTCTCTTACGGCACACGTTTATCGGATAGATACAGTCGACAACGCGTCACTGTTGGGGCGTGGCCTGCTGAGGGGAAAACATCTCCTGCCTCACCATAATAAAGAATGGGAGACTAAACTGTTTACCTATTTTAAGACGTTTACTGGCAATTAAATGTACTTTTAGGACAACTAATTCCAGTCGAGTTACAATCGGGTTTAAATGGAGGTTACTGAGATGTTGTTATGTCAGAAAAGTAAACAATAAGTTAAAAAGATGCTAAAAGACGTTAGCATTTAGCTCGCAGCTATCGTTAGCATGGCTAGATATATTTACATACTTGGAAGGTTGAATCACTTTATTTATCCTCATGTTTCGTGTCTGTATTTGACACAATATATCTCCTAAAGTCCATATTAGCTGTTGTAGTTTTTGGAGCAGTGACTGATAAAGTTGTTGTTCTGATTCACTCCCCATGTTAACTTTCCCCCTCGGAGGTCTGTTAGTGGGCTGTTTGATCTGTATCTATGATGTATTTGTTTTTCTGCAATTTTTACACAGACCCCATTTGTGGTCAACACCATTAAGCACAACCAGTCCGTCATGATCTCCCCTTTCCAATTCCATTTGAATGCATCACATCTCCAGACACCACACAGAGTTAACTTTACACACTGTAAGCACGCAGATCTCCTACACCCTCAACCTTGATCCTTCCCTCTCTCTCTCTCCAGGAACTTGTCTGGCTTTAGCCCCAGTCTGCCCTGAGCCGCTCATAGAAAGTGACACACACAGTTCAGTTCGATGACATGCGCACACACACCACACGAACACGCCTAAGAACCTCCGGGACGCGCACGGAGCGTTGGGTTGTCACCGCGGAGTTGGCTTTTGACAGCTGAAGTCTCTGGAGAGAGCTTGTGCAGATGAGGGGCTGAGCTGAGAACCAGGGCCCCGGCTGTATTAAAGGGGGGAATTACACGACAGCAGCCCCACGTGAAAGCCTTATCTGCGGGCGGCTGCCTCTCCCACAGATCCTTCCCCCCGGAGCCCTGGAGGGGGAGAGGATACGTGTCTCCGGGACTTAGCGCTGTCGGACAGATTTACTTACTGTCGGTTTGACCAGCTCACTGATCCTGCTGTGGGTGTGGGTGGGCAGACACTGGGCCTCTGCGCTGATGGTCATGTTGAGTATAGGATCTCGGGGGAGAAAGTAATGGTTGACATGAAGAATTATGTAATCTGAATGTAAAAACGGCTATACAGACAAGTTTGTTGACAAGGCAGAAATATTAGGCCTGATGAGTCAAGCAAGGTTAAGAAAAGAATCTTCGACAACTTTAGCAAATTGGTTGAAAATCTTTCCTTTTTGCATGTTAAGGAAATTGGCCTTTGTATACAGAACTTTTTTTTAATGCCAGATTGTAAGATAAAGGGTATGTCTGCAGTATATGTCTCTAACCTGTTGCTGAAGAACAACCAGTATCTCTCATCTGATTCAAGATGAAAACAAGACAATACTGAAAAAAAACAAAATATATATATATATACATTTTCAAAGATACAAATACATTTTCACGGAATGCTGATCTTGATAAACTTCCTTTTCCCAGCTTGGTATACTTAGTGCAACAGCGCTAGCACACATTAGCAATGCATGTTTTACTTAATGGATGCACAGCACTTGTGGTAAAATGTACTATTATATATTTTCGTACTATTGAACGTGATTCAAACACAAAGCATAAGAATAAGTCATCTTGTCGGTGATCGATCTTTTTATACTTCTAAAGCTAAGCAGGTCGTGTCTGGACAGTATGGAAGACTGTTTTATAAATTTTAAGTATTATAGTTGTTGAAGTGCAGAGGTACAGAAATATGAATTAAATGTTGAAAAACATTTAATTCTAGCACTGAGCTGAAAGCACTGTTTGTTTGCTCTATAGAGGGAATATTGACATCACTTTCCGCTCTACTGCGCATGTCACCTGCAGAAATAGACGCTGTCAGTCGAGTTGGCTGGTGACATTTCTTTGATAAAAGCAACAAAACGGGATGAGTTGGCTGTTTTAATCAGGTATGAACTCGTATGACAGACGTCTAGCTCCTGAAGCTTGAAACTGTGTTTTTCTCTGTGTTTTTTTACTCACCTGTATGTAATGTGTATAAGTCATACAGAAACATTTCATTCACAAATGTTGTTTTAGCAGCATAACTTTTGTTTTTATGCAGTCATAAACTCTTGTAGTTAGCCGACAACAGCGCTGGCTGGTGTTGCTGCTACAACTTGTGTCAATCAGCTGCGGCTCTTTCTGCATTACCGCTGCGTGCATTCCCTGAGTTGATAAACAAATAATCCCTCTATAGCTTTAGACATGCCTCACAGCAAAAAAATAAATAAAAAAGCTGGGATTGGCCAGAGCCTCTCGAAACACGACTAACCTTGCCTTACCACTGTATATCATTATATATTAGTGCAGTCCCAAACTTAGAAAAGGTAAGGGAGAAACATGAGGCCAGGTCAAAGAGGTATAGTAAAACTTTATCTGTTTCTTATTGAGGTTTCTGCATTTTTTCAAGTTGACAACTACAATGACAGTATGTCTCACTGGATGATTAGCTCTCCTGTCTCTTGTCGTCTCCTTGCTGTGTTTCCTCTGTGATTGGGACTTCCTCATCCATTTCCTACTGGAAAAATGAGGAATCAAGAACGGGCGGAAGCAAAGTAAATTAATTGAGAGCAGGCCCAAATAAGTTTGCCCTCACATTACAGCTTGTACATTTCAGGCAAACATTTTTGTTTTTCGTAAAAGTGGAGTAACACACAATACACTCCAGGTGCATGATCATCAAAACCTGTGAAGCCTTTAACTTTGAGTCTTGCTATCTTTTAGTGTGATGTTAAATGGGTCACAGACAGTGAGTGTTTAGCATTCCCTCATCACAGAAAAACAGGCCCTGGACATTTTGAGTGCACGTCTTGGGGCAGTATAATACTTGTGCATGTCAAGGTAAATTACGGTCCTTTTTGGTAGTTCCACCTGAAGAAGTAATGGGCCACACATTTACAAATACTATTAACAGGCTATTAAACAACTGATCTCACATTTTCTTCACAAACTTAAACACATTTACTGAAAACGGTGTTTCTTTGTCACCTCCCATCAGCGAGGTACCTTGAGATTGTGTGTGAATGTGAATAACATTGAAGAGCACAGAGACCACTCTCCTATCAGTCATCCATCCCTGCAGAGCGCTTAGACTTTCACCTTGTACGCGCTGGCAGATGGTGATGCTATGGGCAATCACACTGCTTTATGACACTCACACCCACAGAAGTTCCAAATAAAGAATTTTGTTTAATCAAGCCGACTAAGCTGTATTTACTGCCAGGGCATTGAGGAACAAAGTCAAAGTACATTTAGTCAATTTGTATTTTTGAGTTTGAAATGAGCATTTGAGTTGCACTTAACAAAATAAAAAATGGATTGATTTAACAAAAGCTCTGTTCAGACAGAAAAATATTTGGTAGCACTTTAAAGGACCTCCACGGTACCTACCAGTTAAGTACCCTGTCAGTTACTAGTAACTAACAGTGACACTTACTAGTACTTACTCTGGTACTTACTGTGGTACTTACACTGGTACCTAGAGTGGTACTTTGAGTGGTACTTGTACTAGCAGTTACTGGTACATACCACTGGTACTTACTGTGGTATTTACACTGGTACTTACACTGGTACCTACAGTGGTACTTTGAGTGGTACTTGTACCAGCAGTTACTGGTACATACCACTGGTAGTTACTGGTACTTACTGTGGTACTTACTGCGGTACTTACACTGGTACTTACTCTGGTACTACAGTGGTACTTGCACCAGCAGTTACTGGTACATACCACTGGTAGTTACTGGTACTTACTGTGTACTTACACTGGTACCTACAGTGGTACTTTGAGTGGTACTTGTACCAGCAGTTACTGGTACATACCACTGGTAGTTACTGTGGTACTTACTGTGGTACTTACACTGGTACCTATAGTGGTACTGTACCAGCAGTTACTGGTACATAACACTGATAGTTACTGGTACTTACTGTGGTACTTACTGTTGTACTTACACTGGTACTTAAGGTGGTACTTGTGTCAGCCAGTGGACTGGTACTTACAGTGGTAACTATTAGTACACTTACCACTTTTAATAATTTGTGGCACACACATATGTTTCAGTTGTGGTATTATTGGTACTAAATTAAAAAAAGTAGAGCTTATAAATTATGAATAACAATAAAATGCAAATGTTAAAAAAGCACCAAGGTCTCTATTTATGTCACAACAATATTGGGTATTGACAAATACCAAAGTAATTATTGTTTCAGTAAACAAAACAACAGAAAACAATCTTAGCTTAATTCCAACATTTATTGATAAATACCATGATACATAATGGTAAATAGTGGTACTACAATGGTACTTATTACAGTAGTTGACAGTCAACTACTAGTAACAACGGGATCTGTTCTAAAGTGACACATACTGGTACTTGAGTGGTACTTACTACAGTAGTTGACCGTCACTACTAGTAACAACGGACCTGTTCTAAAGTGACACATACTGGACTTCCGTGGTACTTACTACAGTAGTTGACAGTTAAGTACTAGTAACAACGGGACCTGTTCTAAAGTGACACATACTGGTACTTCAGTGGTACTTACTACAGTAGTTGACTGTCAACTACTGTAGTAAGTACCACTGAAGTTCCCCCACTGTGGCACCTAAGGTTATTCTGTGGTCTCCATCCGAGTACTGCCCAGGCCCAACCCTGCTTAGCTTCTGAGATCTGACGGGATCAGGCTTTGGCATGCTGGGTATGGCCATGACCATATCAGCATGCCAATACTGGTGGTAAAAGTACCACTGTAGGTACCAGTGTAAGTACTACAGTAAGTACCAGTAACTACCAGTGGTATGTACAGTAATTGCTGGTACAAGTACCACTCACAGTACCACTGTAGGTACCAGTGTAAGTACCACAGTAAGTACCAGTAACTACCAGTGGTAAGTACTAGTAACTGCTGGTACAAGTACCACTCAAAGTACCACTGTAGGTACCAGTGTAAGTACCACAGTAAGTACCAGAGTAAGTACTAGTAAGTGTCACTGTTAGTTACTAGTAACTGACACGGTACTTAACTGGTAGGTACCGTGGAGGTCTTTTAAAGTGCTACCAAATATTTACCTAGAGACGTCTGTAAACATTATATTACGTCTGAGTTTTTGTTTGTTTTTTTACAGGCATTTGCGCGAGATAATTGTAATTTGCTTTTTTAACAGACTCAGGAAACGACAACGAAATTGTGGCTCATTGTTATTTTGTTGAGTCCATTGATCACATTGCGTCGTTGTCTCTTTTTTAATCCAATTACGGTGGTGACGTCTCTTCATCCAAACTTTGCAGCGCTCCAAACTGCCCGGGGATTGTACTTCTGACAATTTTCTGTAATTTAAGGTTGTATTTTGTTTCCGTCCGTCATTTTGACGGGTTAAAAATGGGCTGCACTTTAACATATAGCTAATTGGTTTAAAGACCTGCATCACAACCAGACTTGCGCTCTCCCACTGTCCCGAAATGAAGACACAGCAAGGGACAAATGCAACTTTGAATCCTGTTAATGTACGCTGTCATGACCGCAAACCTGACGCCTGCAGCTGTGAGGTGTTGTCGCTCGCTACAAGCTACAAAAAGCACGGATAAGGCTTCATTCGACAAAAATAACAGGGCAGACAGTGTTGTGTTGATCTAATTTCAAGAGGATTTGTTCCTTTGATCATGATCATTTGACTGACAAACACTGATGTTTCTTCAGATTCATAAACCTGGCGAAAGATCGCACCTGCTATATCCTGGTTTGGCAATTGTAATTTCTGTGCTCACATCAGCTCTCATCAGAAAAAACTTTCTCGAAGGAATGAAGAACTGGCTTTTATGCATGAAGAAATTAAAAAAAAATTACATGTGGAGTTTGGGCTAAGTACAGTGTGAATTTACTTGAAACTGTGAGATGTAAAAACTTTGTGCTTCAGGCAAGAAATTCAGAACCTCATTAACATTGCGATTGTTGAATGTCAAATGGACAATCATTTTTGCAGAAGCGCTAAAGAAAATATTTATCCAGAGTTCAGTCATTTTTTGTAATGCATCTTGTCTTTGTGGCCTCCATGCAGTCTCTGTGTCAGAAAACATCAACAAAAACATAGACAATATTGAACAAAATAATGACAGATACAAATGCCTCATGACGGATTTTTTTAGGACCAGTGACGGACTGGAATTATGTCTAGTGCAACCACTGCTTATGGGTAATTTTTTTAACTTTTTAAGTGTAGAAAAACAACAACTTCCTTAGACAATGATCCGTGGAGAAAAGCAATAATAATTGAGTTCAAATCTGAAGTTAAAATAGGCCATAGAGGAGAGTTGTATTAATTTATATATTGTTTACAGATTGAAAACACAGACGTACACTTTCGCACAAGAGCAGAATTATATGATGACGTTTAGTGAATTATATTACACAAAATTCAAGGGAAACTTTACAGACATGGATGATTCACACAGAACTAAACTCAGATGACGTCTGTAATATTTATAATTACTGTCCCTAGACAAATATTATGCCTGCGAATGGGACATAAGTCAGAAATATGCACTTTGATAAGTGATAAACAGGACTGCCAAGCACATTTTTGATAAGATGCACAGAAGTTTAAACGCCAAATGCTGGAAATACACCGTCTACAAGCAGTTGGCACCAATCAGCCGTTGAAGGATGGAGAGATGGTTGAAACTGGTTGTGTTGCAAATGTGTCCCCATGCCAGATGACATGCTCGAGGCGTTCCTGTGCTGGGATATTGCATCAGTTGATTGATTGGGTCTGAGTCCAAATGCATCCCAAACAGTGTATCGTCTATGATGAGTGTGGAAGGACAAACGGTTTCAGAAATAACACTGTTCTTTGCTAAATATTCATTATCATTCTGCGTTATGCATACTGTATATTTAAAGGCACTGTACCCAATGGACTAAAAAATGACCCTATTCGCTCTGTTTTCTAAAAGTTATAAAAAGAAAAGAAACACTTCTAAACTCATTGTAATACTCCAAATCAGAATTATGAGGCTCAGTAAAAGCAGGTCAAATAGCTATGTGTGTTTAGGTTTTTTAAAACAGCAAAAACATCTGGTAGAACAAAAAAATTACATTAGTGTAAAAGTTACAATCCACTGAAATGTGGGTTAACGAACCCAGCCAGACAGATTGATTCGCACAATGTTTATGAATTCACAAACTCAAGCAATCCATCTGGTCCCCCACCATCCGATTGGATTGCAGTCCTAACTACTGGTTTAACGGCCCATTCACACACTAGTTCAGAGGGATAGTTAGCAAAAACAACAGAAAGTAGCACCTGAATCAAACGAAGATGGTGGCTGCTGTAGATGTATGTGTTTCTCCCGAGTTTCAGATTTAGCAAAAATGTCATTTTGGAAGGATACACCGCACCTTGAATACATGATAAAGATTTGTTGCTATGATTGGCTAAGCACTAATTAAGGTAGGCGAGCACTGGTAAAGAAGTGCTGACCTACCTTATCACCCAGTCAGTATTTTGTTAAACGTTACATCTTTTTCGGATTCAACCCAATCTCACTAAAATACATATGCACAGTAAATCCTATTTAAATCTGCATGTATACCATTTAATTTGTTCTTTTTGCGTATGTATTATAGATGTTGCTGCACGTTTTTTTTCTATGGTGGAAGTAAAGATGTCTTATTTATGAAAATTAACAAAATCCTAGACCTAACTATCTCCAAGCACAAAACCTACACTAACCCAATATTGTAACTTCAGACCTAAAGTTGGCCATGTGATGTTTTTGACAGAATGAAAAAGAGCTCATGATATGCAATTATCCTGCATTTTTGTGAAATTGTGTTAGTGGGTGAGGTTCCAGATAAACAGGTGGAAAAACTCAAATCGGAGTTGGTAAATGGTTTATTTATATAGCGCTTTTCCACCTTACAAGGCACTTAAAGCACTTTACAAACAGGGATCCACTCACCCAGTGTACGCAGACACTGACGCAGTGTGGGTTAAGTGTTTGCCAAAGGACACAACGACATTCCACTTATGTCTCAATGTGGCACCTGGTGTTCCAGCAGTGTCCCATACAAATACTAACCTGGCCCTAACTTGCTTAGCTTCTGAGATCTGATCCTAACCCCTAACCTTATCAACTCAGGGAGTGAAACATGCATTTTTTATTTTCTTTTATTCAACCTTTATTTACACAGGAAAGTCCCATTGAGATTCGAAGATCTCTTTTTCAAGGGAGTCCTGGCCAAGAGGCTCCAACAACACAACCCAAAACATAGACTTACATTTTAAAATAAACAGAAAAGACATAGTTAAAAGCAGTTACAGGTTAATGATTGCATTTCCAGGTCTTTCAGAAGAGAGTCGAAACAAGCCATAGAAACAAGAGTTTGGAGTTTAAAAACTCTCTGTGATGAATTCCAATCTGTTGGAAAGACATTTTTCCTTTTTCTGTTCTAATATTGGGAACAATGAATGAGAAGACATCCTGAGAACGCAACTGATGAGGTCCATCAGGCCTACGCTGAAGATACACACTCAGGTATGAGGGAAGTAGACCATTCAGAAAACTATGATAATGGCAATTTCTTTAAAAAGATAAATGCAAATGTAACTCCTCATCTCTGATCAAATTTGCCCGTCTGCAACAAACAACAATGTAAACACCGGTTCACAAAAAGTCATCCAGAGTTGCTCATACCGCCTGCCACAAAAAAAATACTAATACATCAAACTACAACAATTCTTCAGACTCAGTGCTTTTTGTTTCCAAAATAGTCCGGTTCCATACAGGAGCGTTTGTGTGTACATGTGTATTTTGGGGCTGGGGAGCAGTTGTGTTTTGGTGACAGGAGCGACAGATGAGTAGCCGTGTCCTGTGGGTCCCCTGCCTCAGTCGCTGGCATATTTCCTGCTGCTACATGACGATGGGGCCTCCACGGATAAATCAGTGTCTTCTGCCCGGAAACAACAACATGGAAAATGGCCCAGATTCCGATGGGTGAACTCCGATTGGTCCAAATCAGGTTCACTTTTGTATCTCGCAGGTGCAACATGTTTTTATGAATTTGGGAGGGCAAAGAGGTGTCACTTTGTGGGAATGTGTGTTTGTTTGTATTGGAAAGGAAGTCTGTTTCTTCATGGACTGAGGTTTATTTCTGTAGAGTTGAACCGCAAAAGTCATCAATTTATTAATGAAGATTGAATAATACCATTATTTGACATTCAGAGGTAATTAAGGCTAAGGGAACACTAATGTTGCAAAAGTTAAAGGCATCTACTCATTTATTAAAAATGTAAGCACACTTTTTAAGTCAACATGTTTTGCTGACTTAATACATTTTATAATTCAGATGTCTTTGTTGCACTAAATAAATATTGAAAATCTGTGTTTTTACATTGAGTGAGTTTGAATGACCACAAAATGTTGGCCGAGAAAAGGGCTTCCTCCTGTTTAAAAAAAAGATGTCTCTTTAACTCACAATTATTACAATTAGCAATGTTCCAGTTCCAGTGTTTTCCAACCAGGGGCCCCTTACCTTATCAGGAGTTTCTTGAAATGGAGTCAGACTTTAAAAAAGATGAATTTCAACATGATATGAGACAAGAATATGTTATTTGTTGTCTATTCTGAATATTTCTTGGAGGGCTTGAAACTTAATTCTAATTTTTTGTAATAAAATAACTTAAAATCAATTTCTGCCCAGCACAGATATCTTTTTAATGTATCTATATGCATTAGGTAAGTGAGCGAAACATGTAGACTGATGTAGGATTTTTAAAAATATATTATTTCTATTTGATAACATTTTTAATACAGAAAATATGTGAGTTTAAACAGTCACTAAAACAAAACTCTCAGATAAGGGGGTCTAAATGTGAGACAAAGATTAGAAGGTACTCCGGACAAATTAGGTTGGGAACCACTGCAGTATAGTATGTTTATTCACAAAGTATTTTGGACCCATGGATGTTTAAGCAATCCTGTACTGACGTCTGGAAATTTCATTTTTCAAATACACCCTATCTTTGTCCTAAACTAGTAACAACTAGTCAGTCAACGAAACTATCCACTCTACTGCGCATGTCACCTGCAGAAAGATGTTGTCCAACCAGTTGGCTGGGGAAACTTCTTTGATAAAAACAACAAAGCAGGACGAGAGCTGGCTGTCAGATATGAACTGGTATGACAAACATATGTTTACTGCAGCTTGAGATGGTGTTTTTCTCTTTGTTTTTTCACTCACCTAAATGTAGCATGTATGAGTCGTAGAGATGTGTCTTATTCACAAATGTTGATTTAAAAGCCTAACTTTTGTTTTCTCACAGTGATAAACACTTGACATTAGCTGGCTAGTGTTGCTGCTACAGTTTTTGTCAATCAGCTGCAGCTCTTTCTGTTATAACAAATCTCTCTATACGTAGATGCAAACAGGAAAATGCTAAACTATTTCCACTCAAGTAGATATTTTGACCATGCACACTATGTAGGACAAATTTGCTAAAGAAGCAAAAGTATGTTCTTATCATCCAAGATAGACTCAATTGTAACCCTTTCTGCATTCTAACCACACACCCACCACACTCTACCTCGCTATCTCCACTCATCTTATCAGGATTTCACCAATAAAGCCTCCCCAAATCCTTAGCACTTTTAACTGGAAGCCCTCCATCATACTGATTTACCATACATCTCTATTTCCTAAGCAAAGCGTGCCGAGGACATTATTCAATAAGCAGCTTCGATATCACTGGTGTCGTCTGGCGTTCAGGGTCAGGGATGATATGAGCTCCTCTGACATGATAAATGTGTTTTCTTACCCTTGCCCACACCTCCTCAAACACAAACATAATAACAAAAGTTTGCACCAAAGCTAGAAAAAAAGAATAAACTTTTCTTTTGCTCTTTCTGTCACTTCTGGTCCTTTCCGAGAGGCCGGAGAGATAGGGTGATATTTGGGGCGTGGGGTGTCTGATTGCTATGCATTGTTTAGTTTCTTTCATTAATGCCAGTTGAGGGCTCCAGTTGAACAATGGAAGGGGCCCCAGGCGTGGATCAATAGCAGATTGCTGATAGTGGCGCGTCCATTCTCCCCAGCAGATTACATGATAAATTGGCCGGTCCATACGCAGTGACAGGGCCCGGACTAGCAGGAGCCAGGTAAGGGCCCGGCAAACTCTGCTCCAGCACTACCTCGTGTTGCTGTGTGATGGAAGGAATGTGATGCTATAGCAATGCATAATAGACTTCAATGTAAGTGTGTGCCGGTATACAGGTTTGAAGGTTTTTGGAATTAGATGAAGTACTAAAGCACAGAGAGAATGGCAGATCTCAAATATTTTGCACTGGCTTACTGATCGTTTTTTAGGTTTCAATTTTGATGACTTTTCACCTTTTTTTGTGTTCTTTATGTTTTCTTTTATTGTAAAACTGTACTTTTCAATAATGTATCTAAATGGTAATTTTTGTTAGTGACTAAAACCATTAACTTGTTGTAATTCATAAAAATGCATTTAGGCAACATTCATGGTGTTTGGCCTCCATTTGTAATAAATATGATTGACCTATATAATGTTGTAAATACATTGAAACCTTTTGATCCGGTGCAAAAAAACTCAACACTCTAAATCTATTTTAAAGATGCAAAGTTTAAGAACAAGGGCACCATCTTTGGCGTTTAGTGGCACTGCATTATTCCTTATTAAGGCAGGCAAACACTGTGACGATTTTTCACTTTTGGAGATCGGCCCGAGTTTCAGCTTAGTCGTGTGTCGTGCATCGTGTAGTGTTCATCAGGTAACGAGAAGTTATTAACACCTCGTGACTAGATTCTGAACAACAATCGTATAGGATCACAAGAAAATCAAACTTGTTTGAAATCTTGGTCTCTTCTTGTGGGAAAATGGCTCTGTAGAAGCAGAGTCACAAGACGATTTGACACTATCGCTCACACTGTCCATGCGCAATGGTTTATTTGGACGCATCTCCACTTCCAGATTCTTCTTCTCCTCCACCTTTTATGTTGTGCTTCTGGTTACAGGAGCACACAGATTGCATAAGAACATCTGGCTGTGTAGTGAATGAACATGGTGAATGAAATTGTGTCTGCTAACTTCTGACCCAAGTAATTCACTTGTACAGCCTGAGCAGGCGTTGCATATCCATGACTGAAAACACCGCAGTGTCTGCCCACCTTTACTCAACTGAGGAGGAATCTTACAACCTAAAAGTCCCTTGTTGACATGTAGGTTTCTGCACAATGTTTTCTGAGGCAAGTATATGAAAATCTACATGCTGGCTACTGCATTTTAGTTGTCATTTTTGACTGATTGACTAGTTTGCAAAAGTTAGACAAGGAAAATGAGATTATAGACTTTGGTATTTCTAGCTGAGTGTGTGTCTTACCTTCTGATCAAAATAATCACCAAATGAGCAGCTTATTGATGTCCAGCACAGTTCAGAGATTCTTCTGTTTCTCAAAGGTTTTGGGGACAGGGAATGCCCCGAGACAACAATACTATTGCTCTGCTGTTTTGAATCTTAGACAATCTGCTTCTGAATTATTGACCAATGACTGTCATTGTTTGATATTATGTTTGTTATAACACAATTCAACTATGGTTCGAACATACATAATAAACTAACATCACTTTTCCTTGCACAATGTAGAAGAACTCCTCCTAGAATGGAACAAACCCATTACTATCCATGTAGCACCCTCTTAAGCTGGCGGTGATCATTTGATAATACACAATGGGTGAATACAGAGAGCCTGTGTTAGTGCCTGTGTGTGTCTAACACAGACAGTCTGGTAATGGACACCGAGAAGACCGGGCCAGATATAAGGTTCCAAATTGGCAATTTAGTGTAGCCCCGGCAGGACAGAGCGACAGCCAGGCCTTGGTCTAATAGGGGTTAAAAACCTTAAGTGGAGCAAAGAGCAGCACTGGCTCACTCTTCTGCTACAACACAACTTAGGCCAAACACATTGATCCTGAGCTCTCTGAATGCCATTTCCAATTGTTCTTTCCATTCTGCAAAAGGTTGGCTGCATGTGATGGCATAACATTCAAAAGTACCAAAAGTTTAAAGGAGAAATCCACAACTACTAAACTGTACTGTTATTTACAATGGTAATCTTCTGACTAAACTTTTATCATTTTACATTTGTGCATTCAGAGAAGACAATTTAGACTGTAGTCTTAACAAAGTACAAATGTGTTAAATGTGGTAAAATGACTGCTGTTTTCTTGTTAAAAACATGCTATTTACCTTGCATAGTAAAATCACACGTTATTGTGAGACCATGCTGAAGTATCACAAGCCGTACAGAGCAGTGAACGAAGATCGATGAAGACGGGAAAACACTGTAACATGGCTACAATGTTTTTCTTAAAATGTCCCATTGAATTGATTGGGTAAGCAGAGAACCTTTAAACCAATAGGACTAGGATCATCTGCATAAGTCACAGTGTAAACACTGCGTTGGAATATTGACTTTTTCAACTCCTAACCATTTAAATAAAAAAAAAAAGTCTTTATGTTCAGTCACTCACATTTTCATCGCCTTGAGTATTGTCAGTATTCAAGTAGGAAGTGCAAAAATTTTTGGACATTTAGAACCACAAAAAGATTTAAAAGAGCTAGTATACATCTATAAAGAATTGTACAGTGCAATTTTAAATTTAGAATCAAATTCAACTTGTGTAGATCTTGCGTTATTTCTATCAAAAATAATGAATTGTACTGTAAAACGTCATATTCTTCATCTCAGCATGTTCTAAGCAAACACAGGGACATTTCGCCCTTAAGCTATACATCCGTCATGGCATTTGTGATTTGCGACATTTTTTCGTGAAATAGATGGGAGCGAAACAAAGTGAAAGTTGCTATAATTCAAGGTCTTTTAGTAAAGCCGGGGAACACCAGTGGCTAGTTAATCTACTCATTGACACGTTGTCCTCTGGAGCGGCTGAAGGACGCTCTTTAGACTAATGACCACACATATGGCGCGTCGCCCATTTAAAAGAGAAACAAACACCTCCTGGCCATGGCGGTGTGTGCCTGTGTGTGTGGGTATGATCTGGAGAAACCATGGAAACGCCACAACACACTGTCTGCAGCTTCTGCCATTTTCTTACCAGACACAATAAAGTGAAGCAAAAAAAGCACACACACAGACCCCCCAACACACCTCCACACCAAGTTTATTCAAGACTGTGATTCTTAAAAGTACATGCTGTCATTGATGATGTAAAGTGACATTTGGGTGGTCGTTCTTTAAGATAATTCTTTGATTGGTCTATATGTAACTGGTTCATTTATGTTATAATTACACAAAATTGTCTCTGTTGTTTATTCTACATACCTGGTGCTGTAGTGGTCCGCCCACTTTTCTTCTTTGTGTGTATATTGAGGGGTTGGGACTTCCTCTTCCCTTTTGCAAAACCCTGAGATGGAAAAGGTTGGTCATCCAATATAATCCCATGTTTTAAGTGCACTTTATTTCATCTTTATTTTGGTCATTGAACAAGCTATACTTATATTTAAGTCAATATTAAGCCTTAGAGTTCTCCCGATGTGATTATTTATTGATGCAAAAAAGTCCGACAATGTCACTGTCTCTTCTTGTAGTTTGGGTCAACTGTTAGCAGCACGTTGACTCTGTTCACTTTTATTGTAATCCAGATTAAATGGAGATCGCCTCCAATCGCTCGGCTGTGTCCTTTGCTTCACTCCTGCACCAACAATCATAAACAGCACACACAACGAAAAAAGAAATACGCCGTCATATATATACATAGCACATTTTCACAACAGATTTCTTCCAAAGTGCTTCTCTTGCTTAAGCACCTGCCACCTCAACCTCCAACCACCAAAAAACTTTTCCAAATCTACAAGTTATTGGTTGGTGGAGAAACTAGAATGCCAGAAGAAAACATCCCAGACACAACGAAAAACATGCAAACTCTACACAGAAAGGCCCCGGCCCTGCGGGAGTCAAACTCACAAACTTCTGCTACCCACTCTGCCACCTTACAGCCAAATTAAGTAAGTAAAAGGTTATAATCGTCCTCAATGCACTAATGAGCAAATTGGATTGCTAGTAAACATATCGGTGACCAAATAAAAGCAAGACTGGTAAATGAGCGGTTAGCACTCAAAATCTCAACAAGGAAGTCCTAGGTTTGATTCCTGAACAGAAATTTTGTTAGACTTGACAATTTCTACCCATATCTGCGTTGTTTCTTTGGGTTGTTACAGTTTTTCCTTTGCCTGAGATCTTCTTCCTTGCATCTTTGTTAATTTGTGTAATACAGATGAAACAAAAGAGCTCATAGTCTTTCAAGACAAAATCAAACTGTCCAGATTATAAACAGGCATACTATCAATTCAACAATTTGGCAGCTACTAAACCTGCTGCATCAGACTGTCACAAATAACTGAAGCACAACATGCAACTACATTAACGCTTGAATGCTGGAAGTTGTTTGGTCTCAGAACAGGCAACCACGCGTGACCAACTTCAAGTGTTCATGCGTCATGTCTGGCGCAAATTTGACGCATCATTTGCAATAGACACGTTTTTAACTATATTCTTAGCTACGTTTTGAGACAGCAGAAATATAGTACAACTTTTAAATGTGTGTATTTCAAGAACCTAAAGGTCTGATTGGTGAAGCCACGAACCTGCTTCTCTATTGTCAAGATATTCATTAGTAAAACACTACGGAATAAAGGCAAGATAGTAAAGCTTAACGCCAGACAAACATCCCAGGCAAAGCAGGACAATCAACCACTAAACATTGCTCTGAGGGAACACAAACTATTGTAACCAACATGAGAATATCGTTTTCTTGTCTGCTCAGTTGGCCTATCCCTTATCCCTTTTAACTGTGACATAAGACAGTCAGTTTGTGAAGTGTTTGTGATAGGGTGTCAGTGCTTGCCCTCTGATGCTCTGGACACTGTAATTGATGAGTGTGGAAGATAGACCGGAGCTTTGGGGAACTTGACAAAAATACTCATTTTCAGGACACATCTGACACATCGGGTGATTAAAGACAGTCCCGTTGAGGCCATCATATTTCTTAATATACGTCTAATGAACTTCTAGTGCTTTCAACTAATTGTTTTTCTTATTTTATGGCTCGTTTTGAATTGTACTTTAAAGTAATTATGCATGTTTTAATAATCCTGTTATCCTGAATTCAAAGTATAAGTGCATGGACAATGTTTCTTTTCACCTACCCCCTATCTCCACCCACTGCTCGCTACCTAATAGGTTCTTCAATGGCAAAATGTCCTAAATAAACACCTATGCACATCAAAGTACTAAGAACTAGCAGCCACACACCTATACCCTTCTGATAATAGGAACTGCAAGGAACTTTTGCCTGCTTGCATTTGTTCAGAAAAGTCAATGACGTCAGCAGTCATTTAGTACTAGATTTGTTTATAGTCCTACTTGAGTTTATTTCAGCATCTCATTCCGCAAATCATTTCCGATTTACGCAAGCTCATCTGCTAGCTTGCTGAATACTCAGATATTTATTTGTACCTTACTATGTGCAGATCTAAACTTAAACATCACCGTCATCGGCAAACTCAACAACTACTTTCAGAAGTAAAACTAGCAGGTAAAGCCTACAAATTTGGTGGTTTTTGTAGTGACATCAAACAGCTCTTTGTCAACAAAAAGTACTTGATTAGAGAGAAAAGCACCTGTCAGAGAGCAGTAGCTAAAACGGTTCCCACAATGATCTCCTTAACTCCAGGTCTTTGTGCAAATACATCTCAAAAGGGGGTAGAAAACAACGTTACAGAAACAGTAAAAAGTTCCAACAGTGCAGCAGGCTCTTACATTGTGATGTTTTCAATCAATATGGTTTGTCATGAACAAATTCAATAACTAATAATAATTCCACATAACTGAATATATACCATTACAAAAGTGACATGAACAGAGTTACTGTCTTTCGACCATGCCGTTTCTGACATCATCACTCATTACCCAGAGAGCTTCACAATGTATTTACTGCATCAAAGTACTTTTTGGAGTTAAACCTCAGTATGTCCACTCCCCGGGGTGTGGGCGGCTGGGATTACTGTCAAAAACCTGACAGTCAGTGGATACACCTTCAACAGAATTACATAAAGCCTCCAAAAAGACTAATAAATGTTCACTCGCAAGTCACACTCACTCATTCATAAACTTACAACAAGCCAACCGGAGCTCTGCATTGATGTTACAAATCCAAGTGAAGACCTCAGTAACATTAAGAAAACATATTTGAGATAGTACTCCAGCTACATAGTCCAGTTCTGGCCAAAACCCTTTTAAACTGAGATGTTCAAACCCATTGGACATCTCAGTTTAATGAGATGTCCATTAAACTGTCCCAAAATGGGTAAATTCCAGTGTTGCAATGCACAAGATAATAATTTTAAAATAGGTTAATAGTATCAAAGCTCTTATGTACAATAAGTTGCTGTTATGTCTGAGCACACTGCAGAATATGACAGATAAAAAATACATTAAGTGGCATTAGTACAATATCATAGCAAAACTATGAATATGAACAACTACAGCCGCATCTGTGAAAAGTCCAGTGATAGCAGAGTCGTCAGAGAACTTCTGCAGTGTAGAGGTGAAGAGAAAGGGCGCAAGGACGATGACCTGTGGTACCCTCACACTGCAGGTCAGGAGGTCAGACAAACAGACCCGGGCTCTCTTAAACTCGGGCCTGTCTAGGATCCACTCTGCTAGGTCACAGTCCACACTGGTCATCCCCAACTTGTCCCTCAGGAGCATTGGCTTAATGATGTTGAAGGCGCTGGAGAAGTCAAAAATAGAATTCTCACAGTGCTGCAGAGTATGGGTGCACTGTAAAAAAGACCTTTCAAAAAATAAGAAAATTTTGCTTATTTTGAGGTAAAAATGTCTTATTTCAAGTGAAATAATCTGCCAGTGCAGTAAGAAAATTTGACTAACCTAGTTGTTTTGAGTAGAAAATGCTAGTTTTAAGTACTCTTGGCAAGATTTTTAAGTAAATCTATTCTTGTTTCAAGCAATTATGGCCTAAAAAATATCAAAAAAAAAAAAGTTTTTATATCTAGATAAGGTACACCAGGATAGAATATCTTAAAACAAGTCAAAAAGTCTTATGCTGCGTTCACACCGGACAGATAAATTCGCCTAAACGCGCGTTAAATTTCGCCGGTTATAGACCCGTACAGACAGGATGCGATGAGCGACAAATGTCGCTTGAAAACCCATTCATGTGTATGTGGCTATCAGCGGAGGAGCGCCCTGTCGTGCCGCCAACCAAAGCAGAGAAATGACGGCTTTGAGAGGCAGTGCCGCTCTCGCTCCAGCTAGATTTCATTTAACTGGAGCGACGCAAATGGAGAGCACAGGGCTTCATTTGTCAAAGTTAACAAGGAGACAGAGGTGTTTTGGGCTGATTCCAGCAGGACTAGATCTCTTGTCCATAATCACTTACGCAGCAAGCACTGAGTTTGTTTATATTAATATTTTCACGGCAGCTTTCCCCGCCCACTTCCTCATTGATTTGCGCGTGTCCTCGCTCCACCGGGCGAAACTACAGCCACAGATCGCGTCCTGTCTGCACGGGCCTTAATTCTGCTGTTGACGCCTCAATAAGCTTCTAAGCTGCTCTGACGCGCGTCAAGGCTTTGGTGGACAAAAAGACACTTTCAACGCCCCAAAGCGCTTCGAGCTCCCGCTTGTTTACAGGCTTTGTTTTGCTCGTAGACAGACCACGTTGAGAGAGAGAAGGAGAGAGAGAGAGAGAGATAGAGGCTTGTTGAATTTATAAAACGGTTTATAAGAGTCAAATCTAAACTTTGAGACCATTTGAGGCGAGAAATGGTGGGTATTATTACCAAATCCACTGTCATTTTACCTTTTCTTTGCTAAATTCTGGACCCTCGGTCTTCACCGTGTTCCTCTGTTGGCATTAGCCGCTAGACGAGAGCTCTCCGCCGGCTACATGTTTAGCTTTGCCTCGCGCCAGAGGCGGTGGCGTCATTACCGGGTTGCATTTATAAAACGGATCTTACCCGATCACACAACTTTCTCCTCCTGCAGGCAGTCCCTTTGCTGTCCCGTCCTCGTCTCCTCCCGTTGTACAGCAGGTTTAAACACGGCACCGGGCATTTTTAATACATCCACGAGAGCGTGTTGTCAGTCCAGATCATGTCCCGTGTTTGCCATGTCTCCAGATTTTCAAAGCAACGGACGGCCAAGTCTTTGAAAAAAGTCCCAAAACAAGCGACTTTCGTTAAAAAGTTACTAAAATACTTCAGTAAACAGTCGTCCTTTCCTCTTGGTGTGACAGGAAAACAACATGTCACGTGTACGGGGTGTAGTCTCTGATTGGTGGACGCGAGCGTCTAGACGCTGAAAAGTTCAGCAGAGCCCAACTCGGGCGTCGACGCCTGATGGGGCAGCCAAAGCGTCCGCCGCAGGTTTGAGCTTCTTCTCCGCAAGACGCGGCGGCAGCAGGCGTCTGAACAAGCGAATTTCAACGCCCAACGCGACGAAATTTCGCTGGACGCTCAAGACGCGGGTTTACATTGACTTAACATTGAAAATGGACGCAAATACGCCAAGACGCTGTCCGGTCTGAACGCAGCATTAGTAAGACTTGGTCTTATTAAGTGAAAAAGTCCTAAAATTTGTTTTTTAAGATTAATATGCTTAATTCAAGTCATTTTATCTAAGTTAGATTTTCTGTTTTTGCAGTGTGAGACTGCGAGGATGCAGCAGGAAGATGACGGCATCCTCCACTCCAATGCCAAGCTGATACGTGAACAGATCCAATGGTGAGCTCACAGTGGAGCGAAAAAGACCCAGGACCAGCCTCTCCCAGTGTCTTCTTCGTCAGGTGGGATGTGAGAGCCACCGGGCTGAAGTTGCAGAGTTTTTTGGCGTGTGGTGTCTTAGGCACAGACACCTTCCCCTTTTAACATCATTATAAAATCCCACAATATATTGGATGCCATTGAAAGAACCTACTATGAACTGATCTCATAGAAAAAAAAGAAAAAAAATAGAATTATGAAGCACAAGTAAGTCAGTTGTCTGTGTAATCCATCAGGTGTTCAGGTAAGTTTCTTCATAAAATATGTAATTATGTTGGAGTTTTTCAGTTTTTCATAATAGATGCTTCACTATATTGAGCCAATATCTTTACAAGTGAACTTTGGAAAGGTATCTGATAATAGTAATAGTAAATGCAAGTCAGATCAGGTGGAAAAATTATTTCTGGGAGGCCTCAGAAGATATGCAGGAAAATAAATGTATGGTCTAACAAAATCTTTTTTATTGAGCCTATACACATTGACTTATTGTAAGTCTATAGCCTGCTATTCAAAAAAAAAAAAAAAAAAAAATATATATATATATATATATATATATATATATTTTTTTTTTTTTTGCAGCTGAAAAAGGATGAAAACAACTGCATTAACTCAATTCCAGTAAGATATGACTACATTTTGCATAGAGGGTGTTTCAAATCCAAAAGTGTGTCTACTACTCTTCAGAGCTCTACATTAAAAGGAACCAGTAAACATCATAGAAGTATTTGAAAAAGAGCTGTTTGGCATTTGAAAACAGGCTCTGTGTTTAACATTAACCCACAACTCTCTGCACGTAGGAGATTCGAGACATCTGCTGCTCATGGAGATGGTGCCAAGGAAAAAGGATCACTGGCTCTGTAGGTGGAAGTCTTTGATCAGCAACACTCAAAAATTCTGCTTCCCCACACATGCTACAATCGGGGCTAACCTGGGAGAACAGGGTAAAGTGGAGGGGATGGTGATGATGAGATATGGTGAAAGACCGCAGGCCACTTTCTCTCAATCCTTTGGTGTTGAATTAAAACATCCTAATGATCACAGGGAACAATACACGAGAGATACAGAGATAAAAGACCGCTGGAGCTTCTTCTTAACCTCATCAGCTAAGCCCTGGACACCACACTCACTATCTAGTTAAGCAGCAAGAATAGTAGAGCCAGAGGTGTGCCGTGTTTTTCTTTGGGCTGTTACTCAAACAGTCTGCAAAGAGATGGATTCATTTTTGATTAAGTGATAGAGAATAAGTTTGGAATAGAAGATATTGAAAAACTGAAATTATCCATGAGTTTCAGAATGATAAGAAAAAAAAGTTCAAAGTTGCAGAACTACAGTAATTTAGCTGTTCCAAGCAATACATTTTAGCATGCTTTTCATTGTTCGAAACAGGACAAATTTGAACTCTACATGTTTGACTCAAAAGCTAAATTTAGGGTTGGGAAATTAATCTAAAAAAATCAAGAGATTGAGATTCAGTCATGAAGAATAGTCAAATATTTGGTTGAAGGTTGTGAATCGTTAGTGCAGTTTCTGTAAGCAACACATGTTGAAGCTGTTTGCTTTTTATTATGATCCAGATTCAGTGGCAAGCAGTTCCAAACTTTTGGTGATGTCCTGTGGTTGATTTTTACATAAAGAAACATACAAGGCAAGGCAAATTTATTTGTATTGCACAATTCATAAAGCAATTCAAAGTGCTTTATAAGGCATGAAAAGATGCATCAAAGTTACAATAAAAATTTTATAATAATAAAGTGTTGGATTTATCCAGTACACCGATTTACATTCTGCATTATTTATTCATTCCACACTGGGCAATGGTAAGCTACTATCGTAGCCACAGCTGCCTTGGGGCAGTTAATTTTATTCATAAAATTAACTTTAAAAGAAATAAAGAGTGCAGACAAAGTTTCAGTCGTATGCACGTATAAACAAAAATGTTTTGAGTCTAGATTTAAATTGCCAAAGTGGAGCCTGTCTAACATCTTCAGGAAGACTGTTCCAGATCTTAGCTGCATAAAACTAAATGCTGATTCCCCATGTTTAGTCTTTACTCTGAGCACCAGCAAGAAGCTGAACCCTGGTATTCAGAGTGCAAGATGGTTCATAACGCACTAACATGTCAGAGAGGTACTTTGGTGCTAGTCCATGGAGAGACTTAAACACAAGCAGAGCTGTTTTAAAGTCTATTCTCTGAGCCACTGTACTTCTTGGTTCTGGTCAGGACTCGAGCAGGAGTGTTCTGGATGTACTGCAGCTGTTTTACAGCTCGTTTGAATAGGCCAGAGAGCAGGCCGTTACAATAGTCTAACCTACTGGAGACAAAGGCATGGAAAAGTCTCTCCAAGTCAGGCTTTGACACTTTACCTTTGATTTTGACAATGTTTTTTAGATGTTAAAAAGCTGCTGATGTTATTGACTTGATGTGGCTGTTAAAGTTCATGTCTGAGTCCATTATTACCCCCAGATTTCTAACTTGACCTGAAGGTTTACCACAACGCTGAGGGAACCACATCAGTCACACAAGTTTATTCAAACATTCATGAATGGATCCAAATGCAACTTTGAGTAAACTAATGAAAAGAGAACCCTGCAACAACATGGCTAAAATCTAAGAAAAGTGTATTTTAAATAACGTAAATTTAATAGAGATAAAGATCAAAAATAAGCTACCTATCCACTCTTATCCTCTTAAACTTATGCTTTAGCAGCTTTACTGATTTGGTGCCATCATTCAAGTTGTTCTATCTGCGTATACACTTTAGGCTAAGTGTGATTACAATGCATCAAGACGCAGCCCACAGGGGAAATGGCAGCTCCATCACTGGTCCTATCTTGTTCCATCATTGTCATCGGTGCATTTCTCATGTGCCTATTTGAAAATGTATTACCTTTGCATGCTATCGAGGATTTGAGAGCAAGATTTTCGACTTGGCCTGTTTTGATATTTATGAATAGTTGCATCAGGGGACGGGGAGATTGTTCTCTCTCCATAGAAGTGTGGGGTGTTAGCATGCATGGGTCTACTATATTGAGGAATGGGGCATAAGTAAGTGACCTGGGACTCCCCCATGTTTAATCTGAGTGAAAACAGGACGCATATGTGCGGGGGGTGAATATTGAGAATGGGAGCGTGTGTGCTCTTTGGGCTTATGTGCCTACTCATGTGTCAGCGGAGAAAAGTAATGTTCACCTGTGAAAAGTGCTTTTATCCAATGAGCTAAAGATGGGATCTTCTAATATTTCTACCACAGAATTTGTGTTGCTTTCAACTAATCTCTACATTTTACAAAGATTTTACTGTTACTTTGATTTGTGTGATTCATGATCAGAAATACTTGCTCATCAAAACTGGAATAATAAAACAACACAAGTCAACAACTAACACAAGCTGTTTTACTGATTACTCATTTTCTTTTGTCCACCATGTGTGTATATGGCTCAAATGTACAAATTTGTGTTCAGATACGTGCGCATATTTTCTGTTTCATCCATCCATTTTCTTTCGCTTTATCCAGAGTCGGGTTACGAAGACAGTAGTCTGAGTAGGGAGGCTCAGTCTTCTCTGTTCACACACACTTCCTTCAGCTCCTCCGGCCGAATCCCGAGACGTTCCGAGGCCTGGGAAATTTTTTGCCATTTAGTGGATTATTCTGGGTCAAGCAAAAATAAAATAATAAAGAAAGAAATATCTTCGAAAAAGCACTTCTAGAAAAGCTACATATGCAGTGACAATTTTATTTTTCAAGCCCTCTGTTGACAACCACAACCAACATTTTCCAGTTGTGATCCCCAAACCAGGGGAGTTGACAGGGGGGGGGGTCTCTTTTCCTGGACCCCAGGGTCTCAGAATGGTACCCTTTCCATATTAATTTATTATTGTGGGGCCCAAAAAAGGCAGCCCTGCCCTGGACCACCAAATGTCTATTGACGGCCGTGCCCAAAACACAAAATGTAGGCTACCTAAAAAGTGATAAAGTAGTCTTTAGTCTGAAGACATAAACCTAGATAAGTTCATCGAGTAGGCCAGTATAGGAATATAAACCCATCACTGTATTTGAAGCGGTCAAACCTTGTGTAAGATTTTAATGTTAAATTTTTCACTTGATCGGGGACCCCCAGAAATCATTTTGCAACCCCCAGGTTTAGAACCACTGGCTTAGACAATCAGCCAGTCAGTTCTTATGTCCATATGCATACAAAAAGTAGGAGTGTTTTTAGCTTTGTTTTTTATTTGATGAGAAACCAAATATGTACAGCATATGCAGCTGTAATCCTGTGTTCCAGTGCCGGACAGGTCACGCAGAGTGCTACACGTGGCCTGCAGCGACAATGGACAGAGCAAATGAACGTCTAATTAGAGCAGAGGAGGGGAGAGAGAGAGAGGACAGACAGGAGCCTCAGATACAGAGGCAAGACAGGGACATTTAGGCCACAGGCTATGTAGCACTGAGCTGTCCAATAACGATGATGTGTTTCTATCAATCTTAGCATGACTGCGCAGCCCACAGCCACTTCTTCTAAGCTCAAAATTACATTAAATATGGCGTGATACCCAAAACAAATAAAAATAACAGTCACCTCGACAGTAAGGGCCGGGTTTGCATTGGCAGATAAAGAGTTGAATCACTTGGTTACGGGTAATCTTTCTTTGTAATGCTTGCAAAAATAGTTCTCCCTCGAGATGCGGAGGCTTTTTCTGCGTAGTCGCATTTGCATGATGAGAACGCGGCACTCATATTCATCTTAGTAAAGTCACAGTAAATGACTCCAACAGCATTATCATCTGTTTTACGCAGGTGCGCGGCCGGGGAAAATCACTCACTTCAATCAAAAAAAGCTGCAGCTCGCGGCGTAAGGAGCCTCATTTTTTACCATCACACTAGAGGACACAGGAATTAGGAGAGAGAAGGAGACAGAGAGAGAGAGAGAGGGAGGGAGGGATAATAACTTTGTTTTTTGTGCACTTTGCTTTTGGATGAGTGTGTGGCGCTGTGGATTTTGCTCAAACATGGTAATTGACGACCAGACTTCATCAAGGCAAAGCGGTCGGATGCTGAACAAGGTGAAAAAGCGTTTCATATACAGATGATTGTGAAGGTTGTTGTCATGACCATATCACTGACAGGCAGACATTAAGTTGTAGAGGCAATGGTGCTCATTTAGTTTGACAATAGTGCATCATTGAGTAGCTGCTCAGCACATTATTTTAAATCATTTTGTGATAAGCTTTCATCTGTTATCAAGTTATATTATGATAACACCGTCACTTCAAATACTTAATTTAGCTTTGTTTAACCAGAAAAGTCTTGTTAAGATTCAGGATATATTGCCAATGGAGAAAACTGAAGCATCTGGCGGAAAAGTACAACCCAGAGAACTCCGCTCACTGGATTCAAAAGAGGTCTGTCTTGTTGTAAGACTGATTTACCTCTGAGTATCCATGCCAACAGACTTAAGTCTGAGACCTGTACAGTAAATGTGGGGAATGAAATGTTTCTCATTGAGGCTGCAAAGGTTAGAATCCTGAATCTCACTCCTTAAATTTAATTTTTCTTTAATGTGAGGACATACAAGAAAAGAAAGATGGGAAATCTATAATATTATATATAATATTATATATATATAATATATATATATATATATAATATATAATATATATATATATATATATATATATAAAAAGAAATAAGAAATTTGAATAATGCAGAATTTACCGGGCAACTATTATGGGACTTGTTGAATTGTCCAACACAGTTTTCAAAGAAAAGGTAGATACTGTATACAATGAAATGCTAAAAACGTACGATAAGCACGTTTTCACATCTTTATTATGCCAATATGCTATGAAAAAACGGAACATAAAATAACCACAAAATTGGTTGAAGCCATGTGGTGTAATTTCTTCGGGTTAATGAGTAAGCCTAACGGTGCATTTCAGGCAACTGGATATCTCCCACTTACCACTTATGAACTGGAACCTGGTCAAGGAAGTCCCACTTCACATATGAGTTCAATGTATGAATTTATGTACACTGCAATTGTTCTTACTGTGGATTATCTTTGCCAGTTTGACCTTCTTGGATGTCACAGTGAATTTTAGAAACTGTTTAAGAAAACATCATTTTAGGTCATACCAATGGTTATGGAAAGTGACCATATGGTTTGGAGGATCTGTGTTGACTCAATTGATGCATATTAACAACAAGTATTTATACTCTGTATGTTACAAAGGGTTCCCTGTCTAGGCTACCCCTTATTATTCTTTCTTTTTTTTTTTTTTTTCAAAATTGTCATTTTTACTCTTTTTTTTTTTTTTTATGTTCCTAAGCTGTGATTTTTGCCTTTTTTTAACCACACTTACATGTACATTTACTAGTTTGAGGTGGCACACAATGTTTAATTAGTCTTTGTAGGGTTGGGGTTGCTTGTTTTGGACTTTTTACAAAGGCTTGGTCACATACTGCTTTCTAAAAATCTAGCACCTCTGCTTTAATTTTGTCAATAATGTCCCATACATTTGAATGCATTTCCTTAAAAATGTTAACAAACATGAATTATTTTAAGATTCCTACATCAGTGTACATATTTTGCTCACTTACCTAATGCATTTTGAGTCTCTGAATTGTTCACTGTGATTTTTTCCACAGCTGTGAGGAGCGAGATGTGTTGGTATGCTAACGGCAGTTTACCACGATGCTAACAACAGATGAACTTAGTGGAATTTGTTGAACAAACAGGGACATTATTGGACGTAACAAGACATCACAGAATAATTTCCAGTTAAATATTAACAAGATGTATGTGCTGGAGAAAACTGATTTGAAGTTTCTTTAGTGTAAAATAAAAAATGGGGATAGGCCCTAATTGGAAAAAATGTGATTGTTTTGGTTGCATTTTTAGGTGAAAATCTTGTTCTAGATTTCTTGTTCTAGATTAAAAAACTGAAAAGTGAGTATTTTGAAAAGTGGTCAAATAATTGAACAGGGATGAAATCACAAAATTCTAAATTCTGATTGGCATTCTCAAACAACCAGAACACTCTCCATGCATTAGAGTTGAATATATGTTACCCAGTACATTCACAGGTGTCTGAACCATTCTGAGATACTATATCACAAACAAAGCCAGCAAACAAAACACCTGTATTCCCATCCACATTCACCGTTTCACTTACGGCTTCTCAATATGGATTCCTTCAACTTTTTGCATAAGCGTGTCTTTTGGCGGTGTGTGTATGTAGTTAACACCTGCTTATTCCTCGGCTTTTGTGAAGAACCAGCACAACATCCAGAGACAGGGCCAAATTATGCTCACCTCTGCTTTAGCAAAGAGCCAACGAATAATGCATTTCATAAATATTTATACCTTTGTGTGATTTCATATTCATCTGCAGATCTACTGTACAGGAGGGGGCCTTGTATTGTGTCTTCATTGTGTTGGAATGTGTGTGTGTGTGTGTGTGTGGAGCTTGGAGATTGGAGTCATCCCGCAGTCAGACTTTTCAATCTCAGGCCAGAACATCATCTCCACAGAGGAAGTTTAAAGTGTGGAGTGGCTGCGTTTTCACTCAAATACGAGGAGATACATCACATACACAGATGCATACAATCCAGCTGTACTTTGTGGATAATACTGTTCAAAATACACACGCATTTGTCATTCCAGATAGGACGCGGAGCAACAAATCTAGCAAGTTTTTCAAGATTTGTACCTTAATGTGGGTAATAATCTGGCATTGCGTCTGTATTTAAATGTAGTTAATATTTTATTATTCCACGCTATTGCTTGCATTGTCAGTAATTGTATGACTTGAAATTGTTGCACTCAAAATACACTTAAATTTCCAAGAAGTCTCAAAAGAAGGAGAAAGTTGCATTTCCATTGGATTTTTAGGGACCTTTCCCCATGAATTTCCACCACGACAAGCCATGCCCCAAATATATCGCTTTGCTGTAGGCTATCTATAGACAGATTTTTTGGTCGACGTCACTTTCCGCCCTGCTGCACATGCTCCATGCAGAAAGAGCCGCTCTCCATCTGATTAGCTGGGGAAACTTCTTTGAATAAAACAACAAATAGGAAAAAAGCTTCTGTTTGATCAGGTATGAATGGTATGATATGTCTGTCTCCTGAAACTTGAAACAGTGTTTTTCTTATGTTTTTTTTTCACTCACCTAAATGTAACCTTTAAGGGTTGTAGGGTCGATTTCCATTCACAAATGTTGAATTAGCAGCAGAACTCAGCAGTCCAACAAGAGCTAAGATCCCAAGACACATGCACATGACTGAATCTCCAACAAGATGGGGATCCTGGATGGCTATGGGGAGGGAGAATTGGAGTAGGAAAAGGCAATTTCTCTCATTAGACAGAAAAACGCACCACCTGGCAGTAAGCTGGCAGGACATTGAGGTCCTGGAAGTGGTTCACAAAGCTTTGAACTAACTGGTTGAATTCAGATGCACTGTCAGGTCAACAGTGTGTTAGTGTATCATATCAAACCGCTGCTGGACCTCTTTAATGTCCTGCTAAAAGGAGGACTCCTAACTTAACAAAACACATTAAGAAGACAGTCACTGGACACTTGAATGATAAGAATAGCAATCTCTCCACTGCTGATCTTCTGAAGATGGCCTCTCTTGTAGACCCACACTTCAGAAGCAAGTACGTATATTCAGGTAATCAAAGTGGAAGCAGTGAAGACCACTGGCCTTGAGCAAATTGTCATAATATAATAAATTATAATAATAATTTTAATGACGGCCGCTTCAAGTTCATCTACACCAGCAAAAGTGAAAAAAAAAAAAAAAGGCTTGGGAAGTTTCTTTAAAGAATTTGGGCATAAAACTCCACCATAACTGAATACCAAGCAAAACTTCACAGGCAGACCTACCCCAGAGTGATCCGCCTCGCCAAACGATACTTGTGCATTCCAGTGACTCGCCATCAGAGCGACCTTTTAGTACAGTGGCAACATTGTCACGTGCCACAAGGCAGCTCTAAAACCAGAGTTAGTAGACATACTGGTTTTCCTTGCCAAAAAAAAAATGAAAATGCTGTTTATTGTTATGGTTTGCGGTAAAAAAAAGTAGGTTATTAAGTTACTTTGTTCTTAATATACCATTTTTTTATTGTTTTGTTTTCAGAAAGGTTTTTAACTCAAGGCAAAAGGTTCTTTTTTGAAGTTATTCAGTCAGACATTTCTACTTTTTTTTTTTTTTACAGTATTTACTTGTGTGACTGTAATTTTTTACAATTTTATTCAATGTTTACAATTTACATTGTTCTAGGTTGATGTGTATGTTATTGTTTTTTATTGTTTGTGCTGGACACAAATGTTTACAAATCATGCTTAATTTGCCCTTAAAGTTTTTTAAGAGGGTAACTACAGGGCTATCTAGTGGTGCAATACATTATAGAAAGTAAGTATAGTTACTCCTTTATTGTTTGCTGTTTATGTTGACTTGAAAATGTAACTTTTGTTATTTCCAAAAACTAAACATTTATAAAGTACTTTGCCTTCATGATAAGATGGACTTAGCTTTCAGACACAAAGTTTTAACAATCATGATGTATGTCCCAGTAAAACTCAAGTCAAATCATCAAATCAATTTATTTTGTATAGCCCAAAATCACAACAACAGTCGTCTCTGAGGACTTCCCAAGATTATTAATTTTAGCAAATATGAATAGTAGGACATCAAAAATACAACAATACATATTCAATGAAACAATACACAGTCAATGAAACAATTGATCAAGCATGTCAAGCAGATTATTAGTAAAGCAAATGAATGATTGTCCATAGCATCCCCTGTCCTCAGACCCTCCTTCTCGGCAAGGAAAAACTCAAAAAAACCCTAAGGGAAAAAGAGAAACCTCGAGGAGAACCACAGTGAAGAAGGGATCCACTCCCATGGACGACAGGCTGTAGATTAACTAAGGCAAGTTATAGAGTTTATGTTTGTGGAGCCAGAGTCCATAAGCAGGGAAACGACTCGTCTAGCAGGACCAGGACAGGCCAATCCTGGAGAGGGAGGTGGGGCGAATGTCCAGAAAGAGGAGGGAGTCTGGCATCAGTGGTTCGGTCCACGTCACTGAACACGTACTGGAGTATAATGGGTTATAGGACACAACTATTAAATTTATAGGGCACTTTCACTTATTGTAAATTTAAAACTCAAAGAGATTTTTAGCTTCATAAAAAATAATAGAATGAATATAAAGCTATCTACATTTAAATCAAATCAAAAATCGAAATAAATCAATGTGGAGAAAAAAATGGGATATATTTTTTTTCCAGATCGCCGCCTAGTATGGAGTCCTTGGAGTCTTAGTGCAATAAACCACTGAACTTCAATTACATTTTATATTGAACACTTACTATGAATCAATCCACTTACTTTTTAATTACATTGTTCTTTTTCTACTCTATGAATAAACTGTAATTAATAGTACATTACTTGATTATGCAAGAATATATACACAATGGAAGCTTAAACAATCTTTCTTTATGATCGCAAAGTCAATCATACTTGCGCGGTACTTGATTGTACTATCAATAGATTTGCGTCATATCTTTTTATCCTGTGCATAGTACTTCTACCACAGTACCTCAGCTGCTCTGTGCTGGCATTAAAACATCTTTGCCTGTTAACTATTCATCATTCCGAATATGAATAAACGCAGGAAACATAATCAGAACACTGTGTTGTATTTATCTTTACATATTTACCGCATTCGTACAAGCATAATCTTATGTTATCTATTCCTAACATCCAAAAAGTGCCTCCATTGTGCCCCCGGTGTTATATTGACATTTGATGAAGCGCTGTTTTCTTCATAATGCCGATCATCACCCTCTCTCCCAAATCCAATGATTGTCATCCGGTGTCAGCTTTTGAACGCTCTAATCAAATCCAGAAAATATCACCCTGTCTTTTTTTTTTTTTTTTTTAACTTCTCTTTCCCCCCAAAATCCACACACAAAAAACGTCTTCCAGAAAAAGCAGCCTTGATGAAACATAATTGTGTTTTAACGCGATAGAACAATATCCCTGCCCGTAACTCCATTTAACTTTTGACGTGACACCAAAAAACATATTGCAGTCTCAAGACGGTATGAATCCCGTCTGACTTTTTTTTCCCCACTTTTTGCAATAAAACACCCTCTTTCGATCTAGCTTCTCTGTTCTTTCATCGCACCACGGCGGAGGAGAGGGAGGCGAAGTGGTAATACGTAGCATGTCTTCATTAAAGTGTCACTAGCCATTATTTTCGTGCTATCTCAATTAGTAGCAGGTTTAATAAAGGCCCTCCTCTCCCCGCCTTTCTCTCTCATTCTCCCTTTTTTTTTTTTTTACCAGAACTCTCTCCATCTCAAACTCTTTAAGGTGGCAGTCTGACGAATGATGGAGTCGCTGCTCCAGAAGTGATGGCTGGAATGACTGGGATTTATGGTTGGGGGCACAAAAGGGCAGAAGATGTATGGACACTATGGTTTGGTTTGAAGAGCATATTTCACAATAAAATATACTTTTTTGTGGTGCAGTTAGTTTATTTAGTTATTTCGTGTTATGGACAGTGCTCATAGACAAATACCTGCTTTTAATGAAGCAATCTCATGGAAATGCACATTTTTAATTTTACACATGTTTTAGCGTCACAGAAATAGCATCTGATGAGCATGATTCCACACCTTTTTTGCGTCTCTCTGTTATGCTGTAGGGGAAAGGGGGTGAGATGTGCCAGTTTTTACTTAACATGACTTTAAAGTAAGACCATGATAGTAATTCTTCAAATTACAATATGAACACATCAGGATGTGGTGCATCTTTGGAAACAATCATTTTTTATCAGAATTACAGTATTTAAGAAATACAGGCTGTCTGAAGAAAATTGCCATTTATTATTACATTAAAATGGTGGATTTTAATTTCAGAAACAGATGATTTCTACAAGTTAAACTCATTATGCAATTTCCACTTAAATTTTAGGTTAAACTTAAAGTTATTTAACATTAAAGAGAAAAAAAGGCTGAGCATCACATGCACATGTCTGCTCAGAATTAAATACCAAACTTAATTGATTGGTAAGTCAAATTCTCTTGAATTCTGGTCTTATTTCCAAATTTTTCCATCTGTGTTTGGTGTACAATGAAGAATTAGATTGCTTTAGTGATTAAATGACACAATTATCATAAATAATATATTTCAATATTAAAGCAGAATAAGTAAATTTTATTTTTATGTTTCTAATTCGTTATGTTACTTGTATTTTTTTAAGCATTGTCGCTCTTTCAGCTGCGTCCCACATCAATACAGCAAATGCAACTTGACTGTGTTCCTCGACCGAATTTCTTCTTGAAATCTGCTTTTGTTTTTTTATTTACAGTGTAAATGTGCTAACAGTGTTTCCGCCCTATTCCAAAAAGTAAAAAAGAAAAAAAAATAAATAATGATAAGTTCGTTTCAGTTGTACTCAATACACAGTAGCATAGGGAGCACTACGCTGAATTGCTTATTTCTTTAATGGAGTGTCAGAGGCACAACTTAACCCAGGCTCTTTGGCACAAAAAACCCCAATCCCACCATTTTGGGAAAAAAAACACAATTTCTCAAAATTGAGCTAACATCATGTCAGCTATATAGATTCAAAATGTAGCTTACCAGAGCACTAAACATGTGTGTAATATTACAAGCTTGCCTATAACTGTTCAGATGCAATATACATTTTACTTTGAAGGGCAAAAACTATTTGTTTTCTACTTAAATGCTCTTATTTCTCATGCAATCAGCCTCCCATCTTTACAGGATGAGTGAAATGGCTAAATCTTCAATAATGTGTGGTCACATGACTAATTTCTATGGTTCTGTAGAAACAGGGGATGGCACAAATCACCCCACTTTCCCCTATATATTGCACCATATCAAAAAGCGTAAAAATCATGCGATATTTCATAATGTAAAATAAACGAGTTTTGATTGAAGCCACATGGAAAGTTTAGGCTTCATGTTACTCAAATGGGCAAGTTTAGGGCTAGGGCTTAGGATTTAGTTAATATTCATAAATAATATTACATCTTTTTAACATCCATAGAAGTTAAAATGCATGTCATATTTATGCAAAACAGGCGTGAAATCATGCTATCATACGATTTTGACATTTCTCGTTATGTTGTGGTTTATATATGCTTTCTTGTGAGATATTTAAGTGTTTGTGTTGTCTCAGACGTCTGCGAGCCGCGGTCAAAAACATGCTCGATGCAGTAAACAGCCGCTGAAGTCTTCCTGTTGCTGCAGCTAACATAACCTTATTGTTTGAAGTGCTACCAAAACAACTTTTTCTCCAACAATAGGTCCACAAAAGTTGATATTTCCAGGTTTGCTAACTAGAAGTCCCGCTACTGTAAACCACGGGACAATAACAGAGTGTGTGAGACGCTGAGAATAATAAAAGAATAATACAGCCAAGTCAATGGAGAATCAGGAACGTTAGTAAAGTTCTACCTCCCCCTGCGCCACCGCCCACTTCGATGTCCAAGGTGGAAGAGATTTAAATTTTACAAAAAAATGTTATTTTACTGTTAAACAAGTAAATATTTTGGTAAGCATTGCAGTTGCTATTATTTCTTAAAGGGGCTTTAAGCATGGTCTCCTTGGCGACTGGAGCTGACATCATGTCACATTCTATTTGGTTGCAGAACTGTCCTGTCTAGCTCATTCTCAGTCTAACCTTCGCACTGACAAGACGCATTTTTACGTTCTCCACAATCTCACAGATACAGTGGACAGTTACTCTGGGCATCAGAGGACTTCTTCTACAGCGCATTAGCATCAGTTTCAGCGTGTTACTGAGCATATATTTGCTATAATGGAGAACATAAACTTAATACTTCAACGTCTCATCAACGGTGAAATTGTCACAGCAGCTGGTAAGTTATCATAGACATTTGTTTGGCAAAACACATTTAAGATCTACCTAATACAGTAACAAGTAGGGATAGTTTCTTTGAACAAAGGAGGCAATCTCATATGCACTTGAATCTCCACAAGAAACAGTCAGAAAACTTGCTATTTCAAACATTAGAGTGTGGGCAATGCCCAAACAATTAGGCAGACCGAACTGTGGTGGCACAACTCTGAGCCGTTCGTTATGAGTCAAAAAAGTGGCAATGCTGTCATCTTAATACGCAACTGTTTTTTGTCTGTTGGATTCAAAAGGACCTTGTGTCCAGAATAAAGATTAAATTAATTGAATTGAAAATAGTCGAGAAATGTATGTTTTCCTGATTACAGTTGCAGTGTAATCAGGGCCAAAGTCTCATTTAGAAGTAATAAGTGAGTATAATCAAGTTAGAGAGGCTTAAAAGTAATGAATAAAAATATGCTACACAAGTTTATGTTTTGAAAATAGAGACATGGCATCAAAATGCAACCTGTTTCAGTCGAGCATGAGCAGTTTGAGGTGCTGAAAAATGCACTGCAGTTCAGCTGAGCAGCCACTAATCGAACTCACACAGGGACAGATGGGTCGGTGTCTAATTCAGCTCTAATAATACATCCATGATACTAGAGATAGATAGATATATAATACTTTATTCATCCCTCGAGAGGGAAATTCATTCTCTGCATTTGACCCATCCTGCAGAGCCGCTGGGGCGTCTGTCAGGAGCAGTGGCTGCCACTGAACGGCGCTCGGGGACAATCTCCATGATGTTGTGCTTGGCTTCGTCAGGGCCTTAGCTGGAGGAGCAGGTGCAGTTGGAGGTGGAAACTGGAGTGAGAGACAGATGACAGTCTGGTGCAAGTGGAGCTAGATTTTGTAGACACATCACAGTCTGGTGCAGGTGGAGCAGGTGAACTTCGGTTGTTTCAGTCAGTGATAAAATCTTCCTCTGCAAAAGCTTCGGCTGCAGCAGAAGTAAAAGTTCTGTTGCATTTCAGAAGTCCAAATCCAGCAAAGTTAGCTTTCATATCTTCATGTACCATCTTCATGGTTACAAGACAAACAAACAACTCCATTCACAGAATCCTAACTTGTGTCTGTTGAACGTCACTGGCTGGATGAAATTCCAAGAATCAAACTATTTTCACTGCATCATCCTCTGCTGTTTCAGGTGTGAAAGTCTGCCATTTCAGAAGTCCAAAGCTAGCGTAGGTAGCATTAGCTTTTGTATGATCTCCATGGTTACGCGAAAAACAGATGTCTCTTTTCACAAATCTGACAGTACTTATCTCATATTTGTTGATCTTCAGAGGCCACACGTCTTAGTTGGTTGAAGTCCAAAGTTGTCTTGCCAAAAACTGAGCTAAAAACCCAAAAAGTTTCAAAAAGTGCTCAGAACCTCCAGAGAGACAGCAAGAGAGCAGCCAACCACTCCGTTTCAAAAGATGCAAATAATTCCTATGACAATTCCTCATTTTTAAATTGGCATTGCTTTTGTCTTTTTAAGTTTATAATTAACAGAGTGTGACTCATACATTATAGCATACAGTATGATTTAATTAAAGGAGACCTAATGTGATTTTTCCATATATTTAGGAAGAAATTATGGCATAAGTACATCAGTAATTTATATTTTGTTCATTGCAAAACACAAACATTTGCTAAAACAACTTGAAATAGAAACTGGTTCCATGACTTTCTGTTTAAAACTGCAGAACTGATAAGCCCTGCCACATTGTTAAATTGGAATTTAAAAGGTCGCAAATTCTAAAACGACTATTTTTTGTGGTTGGAAAGTGTCTACTTGACAGCTTAGAACCTTGATGATGAGAATGATGAGAGAACACGCTCTAGCATGGTAAAAACTAATAAAAGTAAAATTGATAAGTGATACTACAGCACTATTACTTCCAATGTAATGCAACCATAAATTAATTAATTATATATATTAATATTCCTTGATCATATTGGCTAACATTGACTTTCTCTTCAGGTGACCAGCGCAATCTGATAAGACGACCCATACAGCTGCCCAATGGACCTGCTGGAGACGATGAGATGATCCTACATTTTGGACATGCTTTCCAAAGAGTGTGGCAGCAACAGGCACCAGTAGCAAACCCTGTTCACCCTCTCATCAACCATGAGGCCAACGTCTTACCAGAAGGTATGTGGTTTTATTAAGAAGCCGCTTCTGTTGTTCTTAAATACGCAAAGAAGCCTTTTTATGCTTTTGGCTGCTTTATATTTCTTATCTGTGACAAGACTGTGACGTAAAAATTTGAACATTTGAAAGGACAATGGTGTTTAGCATTGGTATTTAACCATAAATGTCTTCACAGTAGTGCACTTCTTTCAGTACCTCTTGTGAAGAGCTGTAGTTACTGGTAGGAATTATAATTTTCCCCATTTCTACCAAAATGGCTCTGTAATGCTTTGCAAATATATCACTGTTCACACACATAAAACTGCAGAAAAAGTATATGCAGAGCAGTGATTGTTGGAGCAATGGCATCTTCCTTTATGGAAAGAAAAGATGACCTAAACTACCTAACCCGCAACCCAACTTCGAGAAATTTAATAGTATAATTGAAGGGACACTTAAACTTCCTTATGGGGACAGAAAGCAGCTCCCCATTATGTAAATCCTTCATTATTAGATTAGCAACATGGCTTTAAGTTCAAATATAGAAAGGCTTTTAGGCAAGTAGTCACTAAGGTTATTGTTAGGGTCTATGAAATAAATGTAAGTCAATGTAAAGTCACCATAATGAAATACAATCAGTGCAGCCTTGAATTATGTATTTACTGTAATGAGCATCACTGAAACAAGTTAGCATTTATATTAATTATTTATTCACAATTAGCTAACTCTGAATCTTCTATTTCCACAGGTTTTCAGCACAATCGAGGGCGACTCAGACAGCTGCCTTATCTTAGACCTGCCAGAAATGAACCCAATGGCCAGGGCTTTGCACATGCTTTTCGGAGAGTACGATTACCCCCGGTTCCTGTTAATCCTCCTTTCCTCAACCCTGGGCCGAACATCAGAGCCGGAGGTAAGTTTGTGCTTAAACAATTTGAAGAAAACCTATTGTGCTTTTGACTGCTTACAGTTATTTTTAATCACCGTTTTGGATATCACAATATTGATCTAAATCAATCCAACTAAAACAATTTTCATCTTCTGTTTCCTCAGGTGACCAAGTCAATCAAAGAGGGCAGCCCGGACAGCACCTCTATCTGGGACCTGTTGGGGATGCACCCATTGCTCTACGTTTTGCTCATGCATTCCAGAATCAACGCCTTCCTCCGGTAAATTTTCTCCCTGCACTTCACCAGATTCTGGAGGAGCAAGCTGTGGTTCCTGAACCTCCACTGATTCAGGATGAGCAGGCTGCTGTGGACCCTGCAGTCCATGCGGCTCCACTGATCCCAGACCAGGAAGTGGAGAACAATCGTTTTATACATTCTGACTCTGAGGAAGACTCTGTGTCAGATGATGAAGACCTGGAGGAGGAAGAGCCTTCACCATCACCAAGAGGTAAGCTATGGAGTTTCTTACTTCTCCAAATGCAACTTCATCATTGATATAAGGGTGCGTTCACATCTATACCATTAAGTTTGCTTCATTTCAACTGGAGTTTGGAAAATGTGTACATTTGGTTAGTTTGGGCTGGTGTGAAAGTGGACCAGTTTGATTTGGTGTGCAACCACGAGCCACACTGTCTGCACCAAATGCACTGCAGCGCAATTTGCTTGTTGGCTCCCAAATATCCAGTGTGAAGCACAAATGTCGAATATAAAGAAACTCCACTGTTTCTGTTATCATTTTCAGCACTTTCTTCCACTTGTTTGAGGAATAGTGTCATTTTGTGTTTTCTTTTGATTCAGTTCATTTCAGTAAAAATGTAGCTTTAAATTAAACTGAAACAATGCTTCCATTTTTACCACCTGAACCAGTTTGCTGGTGTGAAAGCACCCTATCACTTCAGATAAAGCCTTTACTGGCATCATACAATTATCTTTCTGTTGTGACCAATTTTCAGACATTTTTTTTTTTTTAAATTTCCATAGATAAGGCCCAGAGCCCCTTAAAGATCAAAAAGCAAATGCACAGGGAAAAACATGAGGAAAAAGTAGTTTAAATACAACTAAGCAATTACAGCTGACTAACGACTATTTTCTTTCCTTTTTTTTTTAGGCAACTCCAATAAGAGGAAAAGAGAGGAGGAGGATGACAATGAGGATGGGCCAGCATGCAAAAGAAGAAAAACAATGTCTCCATCAAACACAAATATGAGAAACTGAGATGAGGATGATATTGAAGAGAAAAAGAAACTCCTCAGCCACACTCAGCCCACCAGTCCTCAGGCCAACGAGGAGAAAATTTAGGCTTCGCACAAAAAAGAGAGGCCACGATGACGACCCTGATGAAGAAATAGTGAGACAAAGAACCAGGAAGAACCTCATCTAGGACCTTCATACCAAATGTCCTGATTATGCAGGCCTGCACTGAAACTTCTTCTGCCCAACATATTCAACTGACTCTGACTTAGAGTACGACTAGACCGGATGATGATGTTTAGCATTTGACTGATTTAATGGTATGTTACTGGCCTACACAGCAAAAACAGTTAGGCAAAAAAAAAAAAAAAAATGGACAAAAAAGTTTTATAAAACTTGTCTTACTTAGTGAGAAAGTTTTATGACTCAACCCTGCACCGTTTATGAAAAATCCTAATAGTAAAATTGGGTTAGCTAATTCCTCAGATAAAGCAAAAGTGATCTCCAGCTGCATTCCATGCTGCTGTTTATTTACAGCAGAATTTGGCTCAGAAAAAAACTAATGAAACTGGCCTAGCCAAAATATATGGTACCCCAACTTAAGATTTTGTTGCACACACTCTAGAGGCAATCATTGAAATTAAAAGATTTCTGCACCAGCCCAGGGGTATTTTGGACAAATCCTCGTGAACAAACTGGTCTAAACAGCATGTTTCAGTTTCTTCCACAGATGTTTGATAGGAGTGAGATCAGAGCTCATGGAGCCACCTCGGAGAGTCCAGTGCTTTGTTCTTAGCCGTTCTTGGGTGCTTTGAGTCACGATCCTGTTGGAAAACCTACAGGTTAAGACACATACAGCTAAAACACCCATGCACATTTGTGGAAGCAGAAACAATTTATCTATAGTATAATCTTTATTTCAAACACAAAGGTGGTCCATATTTAAAATAAAGTCCACGTAAGACTAAATTTAAAATACACAACAATCAATTTTAGTCCATTACAGTACAATTAGAGAGAGATAATATGACAGCCAGTCAGTTATTTTTCATTCATTACCAGAAGGGTGCCAACAAATTTTGTCCATTTTACACACCATAACATATCGTATAAATGCATAAGCATTAGTGCGACTCTGACAGTAGACATCATCAAAACGTTGTTGGGCAGAGAAGGAAATAAAATATTTGCAATTTCAAGGATTATGACTTGTTTACACTTCTAAGGGAGCATTACGAGATACAGAGCCCACGGCAAAAATTACTTCATCATGCAACCATATGTAACGGACCGGTGTTTTAACTTTACAAAAGACCATTTTGTTGTAATTTGGTGTACCTTTGTTATCTGTAAAAAAAAAAAAAGAAGCTGTATAGATAAAGTTTACTTTCTTTTTAAAAAAATATTATTTGTTTAGCTCATTGAATCTCCGAATCCACAATGTTTTTCAAGATTTTCAATATAGATTTCAGTGTTGTTCTCTCACTATGTCCTTTTTGCCTCCTACCAACAGAGAGCACAAGTGCATCGCGTTGAATCGTCCTTAAATCTGTACGCACAAACTTTCCCAGTATAAATTTAGCCATAGGAAGTCTCTCTTTCTTTATATCTTGTGTTTTTTCGCCGCACCTCTGGGCCGCGGCAGCCCTGGTCGGCCCTTATGAGTAATGTTATGAAAAATACTGCCGTAATAATAGATATGGGGGTTATGCTGGAGAGGCCTCTTGTTGCAACTTTATGTGCAACAGTATGGGAAACGGCGATGCGCATTTGTCATCATCAAAATAAAAGAAATGGAGCATTTTTTAAGATCTTGTTAGACTGTGCCCTGTTTGTAGTTTGCAAAAGGGAGAAAACTAGAAAGCTAACCCATTTTGGTGTGTTCAGTGATCTAATGGCTTGACACAAATGCATTATTAGTATGTTTTGTATGCGACTGAAAAATGTGGAACACCGCAGGAGGTACATAAGTCTTCATATACATGTTGGATTTATGATGCCACCATTGTATTTACCGTTTTAGTGCTTCTTCAAACTTTTGTAATAGGACTATTTCATGCTGCTACTGGGCTAGTCCCTCACCGTTACATTCATTGTGGAGAATTAGCCAAGACACGCTAAAATAATCAGAGCTAGCTTACTAGTCCCCTTTTTTTGCTTCCTTAAAAGTATTGAATTTTAATTTTTACTTCCTATACATTTGTTACTTACACCTAATTGTTTATCACAATGTGTTTTATCACAATTGTTAGGAGCAAGATGTGTCCTTATGCTAATGACAGTTGGCACAATACAAGCAACAACAACACCAGATGAACTTAGGCAAGACAAGGCAAGGCAAATTTATTTGTATAGCACAATTCATACACAAAGCAATTCAAAGTGCTTTACAAGGCAGGAAAATATGCATCAAAATTACAATACAAAATTATTAAAAACATATAAATAATCAGCATAAAATTTACTTTATAAGAAGTAAAGAAATAAAGAGTGCAGACAAAGCATTTCAGTCATATGCACAGATAAATTAATGGGTTTTAGTGACCAAATGGTACATTATTAAACAAGACAAGACACAGACTAATTTTAACATAAATATATACTTTGAAAAGATATCTGTGAGGAAGGAAATTGGTTTTAGGTAAATTTATTGGAAAAAAGTTTGGTGGTATTCTAACTGATATTTGAATCCATAAAAATGTAAACAAGAAATAATATATTTTAAGCTTTCTTCATCAGTCTAGATCAGGGGTGCCCAAAGTGGGGCCCGGGGGCCAAATTCGGCCCGCCAGATGGTTCAATTTGGCCCGCAAAGGGTTGTTCAGGTTTGTTAGGACCAACTGTTTGATTCAATTTTGTGCTGAAAATACTGTCAAATGACAAAATTCATGTGCAATCTCTTAAAACGTGTTAATAAAAGATATTTTAATCATCATCTCTTCTCAAAATGTTTTTTTAAATGCCGAACAAAATTATGTTTGGCCCTTGGCACTCTTCAATACAATACATTTTGGCCCGCGAAGAAAAAAATCTGCAAATTTTGACCCACCAAGGAAAAAAGTTTGGGCACCCCTGGTCTAGATGTTTTGTTTACTTACCTAAGCATTCTGAGACGCTGAACTGTTCACAAAGATGTGGTAAAGTATTCTTTTATGCTAACGGCAGTTAGCCAGAATGCTAACACAACAGACAAATTAGTGCAACGAAACATTAGTAAATGTCTTTGTAAGGGGAAATGTTAAGTTAGGCTATTTCATTGTCCAAAAAAATCAGGCTTAGGGTCTTTAAATAGGCTATTTAAATGAGACAAAGCGGACAACAAGCTACAGCTAGATAATCATTTGCCCCATGTTAAGAGCTTCACATAATGCACATTGTACACTGTACTTCACCTAAGAAAATCTTGTTTATGAAATGTGTTGTTTGTGTGTCAAGCTAATGCTAACCTAAATTTAAGTTTATTAATATTGTTAAAAATAACATTGCATGCTCAACATGCAACAAAAACAAAAATAGCCAACCTGACATTTAATGTACTTTTATTAAATTGTATCTTTTTTTTAATTCAAAGGATTTACCTTATAGTCGAGGTAAATTCTTAGTTAAATCTTAGCTTCACGCTAAAAATATCCACTTTTATAAACAAGTCTTTATCTGAGTTTCGATCAATTTCAAGTTACACAATGAACAAATGTAAATTTGTGATCTACATGTGTCATCATGACTAAAAACATGATAAAAACACAATAGTTCGCACAATGCATCTGTAATGTGAAAATAAGAGGCTGGCAATGATAAAAGGAAAAATAAATGTAATATATCAAATACAAGTGACATTTAGTCCAGCAAATTTTACACTATAATTCAGTGGAGCAGAGAAGTGATAAATCAAATGATTAATTGGAGTTGTTAATTTTTAACAATGTCAATGTCACACTGCTCACTGTGAAGGCCAGTGCGAGGGCCAGCAGTGAATAATGGCCAAAAAAAAGACAGTACAAGGGCGAGATTAGACAATTACAGCTGTCGAAAGTATTTTTGTGGTTTGCCTGTGGAGATTTTATTTAACAGAACAATTTATTTAACAGGTAAGAAAATGAAACGAGTAAAACTTTAACATAATCAAACGGATGTGTTGACCTACAGTACATGTATTTCATCCAACAAATACAAACAGATACAAAATCAAAACTTTTAAAACAAAAAGTAGTGATTACAAAACCTGAATCAATATTTATTTTGTTTAAATGTTCACCAAGTTCTAGCCTGTGTACATGCTTTTAGTGAGTCTAAAGTTTTTGTCCAACTTCAAGCCTGGTTTGCCCAATTTTAAGTCTAATTTTTAAGCTGGAGTTTGGGGAGGTGATACCCAAGAAAAGAGTTTTCGTGGCGTCACTTGGCGTATTTGTGATGTTAGTGTGACTTACTTACTTTATTTTAGTTGTGCTAATATCAGTTTGAGATTGCCTGGAAAAACAGACAAGCAGACATGTTATTGATACCTTAATAGAGTTAAACAGGAAATGTGCTAACAAGAAAAGTGGGCGGGGCAGAATAAGGTGAAGGGAGCTCATCAGTGGAAGATCGTTCTGGTTCAATGGACGTTTGAACCAGGAAGTGGGTGATCACTGTTGAGCTCCATAGCAAGCAAAAATGTGCAAACGTTTCATAATCACTTGTACTCTGACTACAGTATAGGCTTCTTAACTTGAGACAACACGTTCATTTAGTAAATAGTGTCAGTGTTGCCAGATAGGAAATGTTGAATTCTTGATGAATGAATCTTACCAGAGCCTCAAATTATTGCTAAACATTATTGTACACACCCAAAGTGTGTTCTATTTTGGCCAGGGCAATTTGTATGAGCTAAAGTTGATGCTAAATAATTCCAGAAACTCATTTTTAAATAAAAAAGCATTGCTTCTATGTTCAGTGCAATGCACACCGTGACCTTTCTCCTCTTCACAAGCCAAATCAATTTGATTTAAATGAATTTCATTAGAACTCAATGAAACTTTATTATAAGTACAATAAAGCATTCATTCACTCACTTTTTCTTTCGTCCGGTGTCTCCATTATTGCTGTGTTGTGTATTGTTGTTTGGTCCCATCTCATTGGTGCAGATGCAGACGTGCAGTCCAGAGAAACTATTGATGCTGAGGACCAATAATAATACACAATACCACTAAAGCTCACGCTGTGTGAAGTGTTAATTGATCCTGGATCAGATTTTCTGTCATTTAGGTGAACTCAAGTTAGTTAAGACGAAGAAAATACGTGCTTCGAAATTATCATACATTTACATAGAGTTTTACTGTGACAGGGGGTGACATTGTTGTACAATTACGATAATTAACGTACATTTGGCAACACTTTGTAGTTTGTTTTTAATTGCACTCTCCTCAACTATTTACAAGAAATTAGAAAGAATACTTTTTTTTTTAATATCTGAAAAATCAGGGACCATTTTAAAAATCTGTACTGCCAAATGTAGTTTTTATTCAAATTTCCAGTCTGTACAGCAGTCAATAATTCACTGAAATTACTTGAGTGTAACTCTCACAGTGTTGCGTGATTGACTCTGGAGGACAAATCAGACGAAAACCAGGCCATAAGTTACAATCAGGCTGTAAACGCAGGTGTGACAGTTTTACAAATGGTGATGAGGCCAACATTTTATATTTAATGAGAACAACAGCGGAGAGCGGGAGAGCAAGGTGATCCGCTCCGTGCCCCAGAGAGCCCCATGCTAATTTTTCCAGGCCACACGTCCATTAGCATAGGGAAGTTGACACTAGCGCTCCCGGCTACCGCTAATACCCCCATGACCACTGCGGCGCTACTTTGAATCAAGGGTATTAGCTTTGTCAGGGATAAAAGACAGCCTGTGATGGTGTAGCCTACTTTCACTGTTCAATGACTTTATAATGCTCGAAATATCTGATTTGTCTTTGACCACTCCGGAGTCAGAATGTTTTCTTTCTCTCTCCAAAGGATCAGATCACCTTGCCCTGAAAATGTATGACACACACTGCAATATGTCATAAACAAAGCATGTGATTTACAAAGTTATTTAGAAGATCCGGGTTTAATAATTGAATTGAGTTAATTATTTTGTGTTCCCAGAATACACACTTCTCCAAAAGTTTACAAATATGTCACATTGATCATTGGTTTTAGCTTTCTAGGTGATTGACAGGTGTTTTAGCCAATCAGAGCATGCATGATTTATCTGTATCAACAACTAATATGGCCGCATTTCAAGGACAAGAGTGGGGCTGGGTGATATTGACAAATTTTAATATCTTATTATTTTTTTCTCATATATTGATAAGGATAATCAGACATTATTTTATCAATCCAACAGTAATGTGTTCAACTTTTTGTGTGTTTAGTTTCAGGTTAATAGGTTGTGTTTATGTTGAATAATGATGTCATAAGTCCAGATAGTCTTTTCATACATTTTTAATTTGATGATTTCTATTGGACCAGACCCCTTCACTTCCTGCATTGCAAAAAAAAAAAGTGAAATGTTTGTAAAGTGAATCATAGAAATGCAGAAATATTGCAGTTATAGTTGAAAAATCCTGCATATTTTTTTTTTCATTTTTATGTTTAATTGGTTCTTTTCCTGCCATTTTTGTCGTGTATAGTGACACAAAAAAGGTTGAGAAAAACTGGTCTAAACTATGTCCAGAGCCTAAAAGCAGCCCTAAGAAAAAGTGCCCAAACTGCAAAAGTAGTGCATTTAATTTGAATTCATTGAAGACATTTATGGAGCTAAATCTTAATCTTAGAAATGTTGAGGCTGTTTAATCTGTGCTGAACGAATGGTCATGCTGTCAGCCCAGTCTCTGAAGAAACACTCCAAAAAGACTTTTCAAAAAAATACAAACATTTTTATTTTTTTATTTTGAGGTAAAAATGTCTTATTTTAAGTGAAATAATCTGCCAGTGCAGTAAGAAAATGTGACTAACCTAGTTGTTTTGAGCAGAAAATGCTAGTTTCAAGTACTCTTGACTACTTATTTGATATTTTTTACTCTTTAGATTCTTTATCTTTATTTGTGTTTTCTGTGTTATATGTTGCACATTGGCACCGCAGCAAGTTCCTAGTCTGTGAATTCTGTTTGTTCACTGACAATGGCAATAGAATTCTTTCTGATTCTGAAGATTTTTATTCTTGATTCAAGCAACTTTGGCTTAAAAACAGATACACATTTGCTTAAAATACATTTTTATATCTAGATAAGGTAAGTCGGGATAGAATATCTTACAACAAGTTAAATAATCTTAGTAAGACTTGGTCTTGTTGAGTGAAAACATTTTATCTAAGTTTGATTTTTCTTTTTTGCTTGAACAAAATGTCAAAAATGTACAATAACAATCTTCACATATATGTTACAATACGCAGAACTAAAATAGCATTTTCTTTGAGTTTAAGGGGTAAATCTTAACCTACCCCAAGCCCCAGTCCTAAACCTACCTTTTTTTTTTTTTTTGTCATTAACCTAATTTATTTTTCAATATTAGATTTTCCATTATTATTTCCATTATTGGCATTATTTCTGTTGTTATTGGTGGTAACTCAAAATAAATAAATAATCATATTACCAATAATAATAATAATAATAATAAAAAGATAACATTTAGAAATAAAAGGCACAATAATTATACTAATAACAACAAACAGCAAATCAACTATAGTTTAAAAAAAAAAAAAAAAATGGCAAGTGCTCCTAAACCTACCATTTATAGTAACTTGAAGCCTGAACTTACTAACAGGTAAGTTCTTGCTTCAAAAAATGTTGCCATGTGGCTTCAGCCAAAAGCACTGTGTTGCATTCAGTTGATGCAGTTGAGCTCGGATAATTCCTGTTTTCACCTAACACCTATCCCTGCCCACTTGAAGTTACTAGTGATTGCTAAGAAACTTTACTCTGAGCAAAACATTTAGGTGTTAAAATTGTTATGTAGCCATTTTCTAAAGAACAAAATGTAGTATTTCATAATTTGTTACTAAACACACACGCAAAAAATAAATATTAGTACTACTATGATACTAATAAAAATAATGTTTTCTTATTTCCTCCTAAAAACATACATATAATCCATTTTGATGATAGAAACGGTCATAACTACACCCTGAGCTTGAGTAAATGTGTCCTAAATAGGCGGGCACTTCGCAGGCTTAAACAGTGATTGTGTCGAGCATGAATAATAAATCTTTTCTTCTCCATCACACAACACTCCTCAGCCCTCTGCTCCTCCACTTAAAGCTCGCTCACATACATGAAACATTACATTACACACCGAACGCATAGGCCTCCTCTGTCACTCAAGAAACACATTATTTCAACATTTCATTTGATTTCATGCAAATAATGGACGCGGACGGAGAGGATCAAAAATTAATGGGGGACTTTGGGAAGCAGAATAAATTATTGAGCCGCGGTCTGATTAATTCTTAATGGCCATTGTCAAAAATCAGCGTCTGGTCGCGCTGCTAATTCTCCTCAAAGTGAGAGGGGGAGGGGTTTGTGCGTGAGGCTCCTCCCCTGCTCAGGCTCAACACAAAACACAGGGAGATTTTGGAATGCTTTGAATTGTTGTATTTATGGCTTCCAAATTCATCCAAGTATCCAGTTTTGAACAAGATTAAAGATGTTTTGCTTTTCGTAGAACAGAGCTTTTGAAATTGTGTTTGAATGTTGTACTTGATCTCAAAGACGTTTTCTTTTTTCACTGAAGTGACAATTAAGGCATTCTTCATTGATAAAATATTTAGCTTGCAAAAAAATAGTTTACTACATTTTTTCAGTGTTTGTTTATATGAGTAATACGCAAATAAGTACATTTTCACTTATTTGTTATATATTTTTCTTTTAGATTTATTTAAAAAGAAAAATCTCATGCAAAGATGAAGTTTTACTAGAAATGACTTTAGAAAAATCTTTTTTTTTTTACAGAAAATTTGCTTAAACAAAAAAACTCACGCAAACATAATGTTTTAGTTGAAATTGACTTACAAAAAATAATCCAAAGATAAATTGAATAAATATATTCAATCATGATTTCTTTAGATTTTAAATCCTGTTCTAACATTGTCTCCTCATTTAAAACAGGTGAGGTATATTATTCCCCTCTGAGCCTCAGAAAACACTGTTTTGTGACATTCTGACTTTTTTAAGTCATTAATCATTCAGACTCATTTTGAGCTTAGGCAAGATCAGTTTGAATATTTCTCTGTTAATTTCTATTTTGCCAGTGAATGAAGCTGTAACTCAACCTTTCATGACATGTAGCTTTTATGTGAGTTTCAATACCACTTTAATACACAAGATACTGAAAAAAGTGTTCTCTAGACAGGGGTTCTCAAACGAGGCCAGGGACCCCTTTGGATATGAAATATTTAAGAACCACTATTGTTCGAACATTGTAAAAGTGAGATGTTAAAACCATGCTTTTTATCAAACTGTTAATGAAATCATTTCTCCTAACTCCTTTATTTATTGGTAACATTTCTTTTAAATATGTGTCTGGGATTGTCTGTTTCATCAGGGGACATTTTGGGGGACCCCCAGGGCCCGGAGCCCACTTTGAGAACCACTTCTGTAGAATGTGGTTAAATGACAAAACAATGCAAAAAAATACATCATTTATTAAGAAATGGTCTGTATAAATAAAAAAATATATGAATAAAATAAACACTTATAAGTAATCATAACTAAGATTTTGATAAAAAAAAGTGTTTTCAAGCCAAATGAATCGAATGTAATAAGGTGCAACAAAAGAATATATTAGTGGTAAAATTGTTTCAAAATAAATAATCTCTGAGTATAAAATTTTTAAGAAAAAATAAGAAATAAAACAGAACCAGTAAAGATTGCTTTTTAGCACATAAAAATATCACTTTTATCATAAAATTTGCATTTTATTTAAAGCGCTTTCAATATTACCACATCGTCATAATTTATATATTTTCAAATGCCCTTTTAAATCGTGTACAAGCGTGTGTCAGCCTATGAATGTAATGACTCAAACCTACCTACACAATTGACTATTCATTGTTACAAATCGCCTCAAAACCTCAAATCATCCTCCCTCCAAATCCCAAATCTATAGCTCCATTCTATGTCCACATTAAAAAGTCATGTTCCCACAGCTAAACACGTGCTCCTATCAGTGCTTACCCCAGCAGGAGAAAACTACAGCATCTTATTTTGAATATTAATCTGAAAACATGTTGTTATGAATTATAGATTAGTGGAATGAGCATGTAAATGAGCGTACGGAGCATATGGTTCAGTGTGAGGAAGTGTGTCTGTGCACCGGCAGGGGGAGGAGTGCGCCCGGGAACGGAGAGAGGACAGGAGAGGAGAGAGTCGGAGAGGAGAGTGGAGCGGCGGAAAGGTCTGCTGCTACAGGGTTTGATATGGTCGCGTCTGATTTAAAGATAGGCTGACTCCATGTTGGGAAATAAATGTTGTAGGTTTTAATGTTTTTTCTAATTATGACAGTGTTTGGTGTCTAAATGTGTGCTGTGTAACTTTTAGACCAAAACAGACTTGAAAAAAAACATGTATTTGGTATTTAGATGTCGTTGCACAATAAAAAACAAAACTCTGCATTTATTCTTTGAGAAGGCTTGTATGGCCACAACTGGACTGTCTTTGACCAGGAGAAGAGTCTCTTCTTATATACAGTATTTATGTGGAAAAAGCGGTTCTTTTTGCTGCATTTTTTCACATTGTGGTATAAAACATAGTTATTTCTGTGCAGAATATATGGTTTTAACTTTCTATTTCTACTGAGTTGACTTTTCATCTTCAGGATGTTACACAGTCCTCCTTTAATGTATCTTTTGAGGTGCAAATACTGTAAGTTTGCAATGTTCCGTCTACATCTGATAAAAGATTGTTAGGTCAGTAATTTCCACTAAGTCTGATGTTTGTTTGTAGCATGTTGGCTAACTGCTTTTAGCAAATAATGCATTGACATAGTGCTTTTCAATATATCCAAAGATACTTCACTTTTTTGCATTATTTATTCACTCCACACTCAGTAGTGGTACGCCATGTCTGCCCTGGGGCAGACTGACAAAAGCAAGGCACCATCAACCCTTCTGACAACCACCAACCACATTCTAGGCCAGTGATTTTCAACCAGTGCACCGGGGAACACTAGTGTGCCTTCAGATACTGTGTGTGTGTCTTTTTTCAACATTTTTCTAAGAAATAATCTAAATAGATTTGCTTACATTATTTTCCATTTGGGGTGTTTGGAACAACTTTTTTACACAAGAATGAAAGCAAACCCAATCACATTTTACAGAATAATATAAACATGTTCTTTGTAACTTTTCTAATAAAAGATTCTATGAAGTCACTATGAAGCTCTGATTACATTGACTGGAATGTTCCAAGACACATTTAACATGTATTTGTTTATAGGTTATTTCAATTTCAAAAAGCTTATGGAAAAAATGCAATTTACTGTGAGCAAGGCTCCCTCCCCATAGATCTGACCTGTACCATTTGGCTTGTTGTGTCACTTGCTTCTCTCTATTTAGATAATATGTTTAATGTAATATTCCAAGCACAGCAATACAAAAAGCCAGCAAGAACCAGAAAAATAGTTCTTAGTTAAAGTATACATTTTACGAAAAAAAAAAAAAAAAAGCTCAAAACTGTGCCATGACTCAGAAAAGGTTGGAAAACACTGTAACAGTAGGCTACTAGGTAATGTGTGTGAAGTGTCTTGCCTAAGGACACAACTATATTTCCTTCTCTAGCTGCTCCACTGTTACATCTGAGGTTCTTGCAGTCTCCCATCAATGTACTGCCCAGGCCCTACCTGCTTAGCGTTTGAAATCTGACAGGATCAGGCTTTGATAAGCTGGTATAGCCCACTTCTACAGAAAAACAAAGTGCTAAAATATACAGGAGTTTCAGAATGCATGAGCATAACGTGAACAAATGTAAAAAGATGAAAATTAAATAATTCTGTTTGTCTAAGCTTACGTTAGCAAATTCAATATATACAACTGAAACATGAATTAATTAGCATCGTACACACCAACGACCTGTTACTATTGGCGACATATTTCAAACACACACTGTCTTCTGCACATCATTCTTTTTTTTTTTTTTACCTTTTCCAAATGTTTTCTTGATAACTTTACAGATCCGCTCTCCGCTTGCACACTGGCCTCCACAAGCTTCCAGCCGCCGCACGCCTCGTCTGACACCACTCTTTTCTGGGTTCAACAGCCTGCTTGTCTTACACCGCAGCAATTAGTCCCACACGCTCGTATTAATTAACAAAGAGTGTTATCGCTTTATTAATCCATATTAGAGGAGACGGGGGCGGGTCTAAGGCGTGTTATGCTAATGTAAGGAACAATGGATGTGGTAGGGTTTTAGGAAAATATTAAACATGGCATGAGCGAATGAATTTATATTTTCTGATGTGGACTTTTTTTTTGTATTGTTAAACTATTTGCCGCATTAAGTCATTTTGAACATTTTTAGTGCAAACTGAGCAAACAAGAAGGTTTCAGGTCAAAATAGTCTCAAACCTGTGTCATACTGCAAATCCAAACACCAGCTGTCAAGCCAATCACGCTGCTTTTCTTCACTCATAGCCCCTTCTTTCACTATGGTCGTACGTTTTTCTAGCAGCCAGCTCTGTTTAGAATGTGTTTGTGGTTAGAGTTTGGGGAAAAAGCTTTTTTCTTTTTTTTTTAAATTAAGAAATTTTGGTATCCTCTCTCCTTAAAATTATATTTTAGAATTTTATATACTGTTTTATATTGTAGGATATTATTGCTAAAGGAACAATATTTCTATAGAAACAAGCAGGTGAAACACCTTTAGTTCTCCACAATAGGTTTGTGGAGATGTAGTGATATACAAATAGCACCACAGTAGAGTGGGGAATATCCAAAAATTTTCTGATAAAAAACGTATCCTGATACAGGGGTCACGATACGATGTGTTTACCAATACACATATATCCCAATACAATTACTACCTCAATATGATATGTATGTATACATTTGTGAAAAAAATTCAAAATCGGAAAAAAAAAATAAAAAAATCTGAAAATAAAAATATACAGTACATTGAATTCAATTGTTTATCCACAATGTCTATCAGAAAACAACTGATTTATGAATAATAAAAATGTTCAACGAGTAAAATTAGCCTTGTAGAACACAAAATTTGTCTTACTGAACAAAATGTAGGGGGGGAAAAAATTTGAGAAAAGTGTTGTAAAAATGTTTTTGAGTACAACTCTCCTAATAAATCCATTGTTAATGTTATTTTGATTATATAGAATAACAAATTGTAGAATAATTGTATCTTTATGTTAGATAAAAGCAATCCAGTGTAAAATTTAGAGTTTAAGCATCTGTTGCGCCTCCTTGTATCGATACACATATGGCCAGTTTGTCGCGATATATTCTGATACCAATACTTAGGGCCTGATTTACCAAGCTAGGTGCTAAATTGCCTGTGCAAAAATGAAACAAATCATGTGTTATTTATGAGCATTTTACACAAACTTTAATTCTGAAAGATGCACATACAACATACTAAACAAAACAGATATGAACCACCTCAAGTTCTGCATCTTTGGAGTGTGTGAAAGAGAAAAATATCATCTCTGCCAAGGGTTTGCTCCCCCTAACTTGCTTTGCACATGACCAAATGCTTGATAAATCTAGCCTTTAGAGTACAGACCTATACCACAGTTTGAGAAACACTACTATAATCTAGTGGTTTCCAAAGTTGTCAGACCCGGACCCCCAAACGAACCATTTACCAGCAACTTGCGACCACCACAACAAAATGAAAAAGACCTTTTTAATAATGTAAAAAATATAGGGCTTCGTGACCCTCTCCAGGAATTCCGATCCCTACTTTGGGAGCCATTACTCTATTACAAACCCTATGTAGTCAAGTATAAAAGACTGTATTAACTCAAATGTGTTTGCAAGTGCCTTTTAGAGTGTGTTTACAACAATCTAACTGTGAGAAACATCACCTGCGTTCACTGTCCTTCTCATAAAACTAAAAAATGCATAAATAAGTTAAGAAATAAATAAAAAGTGTCACATGAAAAATATAGTCTAACATTTCTTCAGTGCATAACATGAGTTTATGGGAACCACCTAACAGCCCGGTGCTTGTGCATGGTGTTTCTAGTCATTAATGCAAATAACGTGCATGGGATAAACAAACAGGGCTGGTGGTGGGAGGGGGCGGGCGGTGGAGGAGGGAGGGAACAGGTGCCATGGTGTGAAGGCGGCGCGCTAAACGATGTGATAGTGGGGGAATTAATTACTAGCGCGGTGCTAATTGGAAGCAATAATTTGTGTGATTAGCGGGCCGCTTAAGAAGAGAGACACAGCTAGAGTCTGTACACACGCGACACATGCATATATTCACACGCTGCATGGAACACCTGCTTCAAGGCTAATGTGCTGCCGGCTCGGAGGTAGGCTCTTAGAACACTGTGTTTCATTCTCGCTACAATAGTCTTTGTGCGTCAGATTTAACCCACGTCTTTTTTTGTGGAGCGTGTGAGCGGTGAGTGGGCCAAAGGTTTCTCAGGTCAGCTGGCTTTAGGGCAGATGTGGATTCAGTTTACGTTTGTATTGTTGTGATCGCCAGATAGATAGCAAAGTATTAAAAGATTCAAATGGTGGACAAAAAGCATGCATTTAATTTGTCAAACTTCTTATCCATCCTTGTTAATGCAAGTTTCAGCTCAGGACACCCATGCCAGTGACTCTATACCCTATTTGTAATAGTTTGAAGTTGTCAAAATGAAGTTTAGTACTTATTTTAGCTATCTATAGTGGTATGTGAAAGATAAAGAGAGACAGAAAGACATAGTTTATATGGCTAGACATTTGTCTTAAGTCAAGAGTTATATTATTCTGACAATTCATCATGTCACAATCAAGATAAATTAGCAATGACGTTTCATGGAAGCAACAAGTTTGTTTACTAGAGCAGGTCTATTCAACTTAAGACCCTGGGCCAAATAGCCCCCAAAGATTTGATCTGGCTCTCAATCCATTTTCCCACTGTTACAAAAAGATACTTTCTCTTCCTTGCCGGTTTTAAACTGGGCTACCATACCTTAGACTTTATTGGGTCATAATTAAGTTCTGGTTTAATCCTGCTTTGGACCGTGTTTGGTCTTAGTTTAGTGCTAGGTTCATGCTGAAACTTTCTTTGTTCTGATCTGGTCCTTGTTTAATTGTGGTTCAGAATTGTTTTAGAAGTTTGTGGAGCCTTCAAATTCTGTCCGTCGAGAAACATTTGTTGAAAAGCCCTTAAATTGAGCATAGTAGAAACATTCTCAAAGGTTGTCATTTAGACAAAGTTTTTTGAAGAATTTCATCTCCTTGATTTCTAAATCCTTTTCGCGATCCAATAGAAAGAGTTTTAAGGGGATTTCTCTCCAACACAACCCTAGTCGCAGTTGGTAGGCTGGAGCGACGTAGTATCTGTTCAAGTCTTGTTGAGGCACACTGATGTGAAAAAAAAAGTCCATCAGTTGCTGAACAATGTCGAGTGAGCATAATGAAAATGACAAAACATAAGTTGCGCATGAGCAGCTGTCAAACTCTGACTCAAAACAGAAGTTGCTAATCATTCCCTGGTCCACAAAAGCCAACACAGTTTTAGAAGAAAATGTAAATATACAAGAAATGATAAGCATGTTTTCATGCTTTTAACGTCAATACATATGAAAAGCAAAAACAAATTTTGGTTGAAGCCACATGGCAATAATGTCTTTGAATTTAACAGGTAAGTTTAGGCTTCAAGTTACTAAAATGGAAAAGTTTAGGACTGTAAGTTAAGATGGATTTGGATTACCTGTTAAATCCAAAGAAAATGTCACTTCTTCGCTTAACCAAAATTCGTGGTTGTTTTTTTGTTTGGCTTTTCTCACATATTGATGTAAAAAAAGACGTGAAAACATCTCGTTGTATATCTATGTTTTCTTCGAAGACTGGGCTGCAAAAGCTACTTCAGGTAGCGCCAAGAAAACATTTACCTGACAGATTGAGTTCAACTTTTATTTCCTGCCACAGTCCAGCCTTATACTGCGGTTACTGTTAATCTTCTCCATCTTCGTTTTTCTCTGTCCAAATAGTAATCATTCTTCAGACTTACGTCCCATTTAAACCCAAGCAAATAACAGCAATCCATGCTGTCGACTGTTTTTCCCTCTAAGATTTTAAAGTCAACATGCCTTCATTCACGTCTGTTAAAAGTTGGGTCTTTATACGGTTAAGTTTGGGGTAAGGCTTAGCAACAAACGTATGACTTTGGTCAGAAATAGTCTCCATGCTGCATTGTACACAGACACTAGGACAAGGTGAGAGTATTATTTCAAAGAACATCTTGTTAATTCACTCTAGGCATCCCATGTAGTATCTGGTATTGAAGCAGTCTCCCATCCAGGTGCTGACCAGGCCCAGACTTGCTCAATCTCTGAGTCCTGACACTGGATTAGACATTTTCAAACGGGTAAGGCCATGTCAACCAGAGAACCTGAAAAAACCCACTTACATAACGAAAAGCTTTCCATTGTATTGTAACTACAGTGAGACCTTCTTGCTGTGAGGTGATGGTGCTCCTTCTGTTGGGGTTTTATGTTCTCCTTTGCACAAACAGCTCCCCCGGTGGAACGGCATATCCAAAAGGTGCTAAAACTTGCTGATGTGGCTCAGACTAATTAACAAAGCTGGCCTTCATTCTTTTTCCTAGCAGCTTTTAAGTATATGCAGCACACAGCACTTCTAAATGAAGCACACTCAAAACAAAGTCTTCTTATTGTATTATATCCATTGGCCATACAGTGATCAAAGAGCATAATTAATTTAGCTTGTTCTGGAGGTAATTTAAGTCTGGATAGTGTTGACTACGCAGAAAATCTCCATAGACATACTTGTAATTTGGAAATCAGAGCAACATAGTTTCCAAAAGTAGATTTACTTTTACTTGGTTGTTGTTTTAATTTTCTTGCTTTGCAACTTATCAGCGCTGGATTTTTATTCAGGCAGATCATGGTATAAACTTTACATTTTCTCTACTGCTGATGGTCTATGGCAATAATGCAAGATGGTTTTCTCTACTTTTCTTGCAGTGATTTGCTAATTATTTTAATTATAGTTAGTAGTTTTTTTGGGCAATTGTACTTTGTCTGTGGGTATTCTTTTGGGCAGTCAGGTTTCCCCTATTAAAAAGTCAAATTTAGTCCTAACCAAGCATAGCAGAAGCTTCGCAGATAGGTCACTGAGCATTATATAACAGCTACTAACAACTGAAGAATGGTGCAAATGCAGAGAATTAAATTCTCTCGCAAAACATGAATACACTATACCTTAACCTTGTCTGTGCCAGTGAGCGGAACTTATGTATAGATTACGTTAAAAACAAATCTGGAGTCTGATTATTTGAATACAGCTAAAGTCCCAATTGTCATTATGCACATTTGTCTCACAGCCTGCTCTGAAAATGTTTCAATCAGGGAATAAATATATACTTTATAACAAATTCATGCTGCATTTTAAGCAGTAATAACGATCACATTCTGTATAATGTACAGACTTACAAAGGCTGCTGAAATGCCTAAGAAGCATTGTTTTGTATGCACAAAATTCATACTGTACATACAGCAGTAGTTGTCAATAAGTTCATTTGATTTCATGTAACTGTATTTAATGAAGTTCAAGTTCTAAGTACAATGTTTTCTTGAATAACCTGGTCTATTCCAGAGCATTTGTAGCATTCTAGCATATTCTAGCTTTTGTAATGCAATAATGGAGACAGATGCCCTGCCAGAAAAGTCATAGGCTAAAAAAACACTTTTTGAATGACTAAAATAGGTTGCATCTTTTACAAAACTGTGAATACTATTTTTTCTGCTATTTTACAGGATATATAAGTGTTTAACTGTTGGTTTTTGTGTTAGTGGGATATGTTCTTCTATAATCACTGTTGTTGCTGACATACAAGTTTTAACTCCTGCTAACAATAATATTTTTGCTTTATGACTTTTAAGATTTGCCATGGTATTGCATTTTCAGACTCATATTTTATACAAAGATCTCAGGAAAGTCTAAACAGCCATTTTTCCCACTCCTATTTTTGACCAAAAGCAGTCTTGATTACAATCCACTGATAATGGGAAGACAATTTATTTTTTCTCAAATTCCTTCTTATTTAAATCCTGTTTGTGTGATGACAGCACAGTGATAGGACGTACCCATAAGCTGTGAATGCAACATGAAATAAAGCTGTGTCTGCCCTGTAGCTATGGAATTGCTCTGATTATATTACTAACACAATGGACTGTGCTGTTGCTATAAGCATACATATTGTCATGTTGAACTATGGTCAAGTGCTCGCTCACATAACCTTTACCTGGACTTCATTACATTTAATAGCTTCTTCAGCAACATATGCACCAATTGAGAACAAAAGAAGGTGTTAAATTGCGATCAACATCTTATGTTTTTTTGTAAATGTGAAAATGTTTCACTTTTTATGGAGTCGGTGAATATAGAGATATTTAACTTATTTAACAGATACATGCAAATACATTTAATGTAAAATGTACCATTACCTATCAGTAGTTGGATTGTTGTCTGTGTGGAGATGTACAATATTTTTTTTGGTTTTAAGTAAAGGTAATATGATCACAAAATACAAGTATAGAAGTACGAGAGATATTTTAATGTGAGGTGAGTGAAGTTAGATTTGTGCAAATGGCAGAAACCAATCAGTTCCAACCAATCTGGTTGCCCGGTTTGTTGCGGAGTTTATCTGGGACAAGCTAACCGGACGTACTCCTAAAGTATTGCTGAAGCGTGGGATTTTCTATAGGATAACCAGGGATTTCTTAAATGCTTCTTTTGTACTATCTTTATTAATCCTGAAACAAATGGATTTAAAAAGACATAAGAAAAACGGGTTAGGAACCAAATGATCCTTGTACAATGAGCTTCTTGTTTTGAGAGGTCACAAAAATAAATAACAGTACTGTTTGAGTTTGTGTGGCAAGCCTTTTGAATCTGAATCAAAACGTCACAATCCTGTAATTTATTGGATGTATACATACCACCAGGGTGCAATTTTACTGGAAAGGATGGGGGGGATTTTACCTCCCTCTGGTTTGTCCATGTTTATCTCTGCTTATACTTTCACCATGCCTTTTTTGGTTTTTGTCACAAGTAGTTGGCAAATCATATAGGCGATAATCCATGTCCGGGGTTTGGTCACTTGGAGTCTGAGCCGATGTGTTGCTGCTCTGTCCCCTGCCTTGTGAGATCATAGTGTAACCCACAACTGTACGCAAAGCAAAGTGAGAAATTAAGTCAGAAACAAGACAATGAGACAAGAATATTGAGGTGCAATGCGATTCAGAATGGGACAAGAGACGTATGAAGTGACGAACTGAACCGCTTCTGTTTATAGAACCGGTGCAACAGAGAAGAGGACAAACCAGGGGCTCTGCAGGGCTTTATGTGGCCTACTGAATGGATTCTGCACAGTGCATCAAGGTGGGCCAGAAGTCTGTTAAGGTTCATAGTTCCGGCTACCGTTGGAACTTCTGTATTTTTTTTTTTCCCCTGTACTTCTCTGGTAGCCAAAGAGGACGCTTGCAGCAACACTTGCTTTGCGTTTGTGCCGTTCTCGTGCTGCTACGCTCAAAAGTCACTCCCACGTCAAAGCACATAGCTGATATTAACCTGATTGTAAATGGTTTACGGATTAGAAACACCTGGAACCTGAATAGCAGAAGTTCCAATGGCGGCCTCTGCAAGGACCTGATCATGTGACGGAACTATAAATAAAAAAAAACTATAAATGGAAAGAAATGGTGTGAATGCGGGAAAGAAAGACATGTACTAGTGGCAGTATGATTTATATCGGTAAATTAAAAAAACATACATTTCCAACCTCCATTCTGTTTTTTTTTTTTGACAAATCACACCCTACTTACCACTTTGCTTTGACAAGATTCACCCAAAACTTAACCTCTTTGCCAGGACTCTATCAACTCCACCTACAACTCCACTCCCCTAAAAGCACAACTAACCCAATCAATCTCTGTCTGACCGACATTAAACTCATTCAGAAGCCCATAATTGACACATCCTTTGGTCCACAAGCAGCTGTCTGTATGCAGCCCAAACACTTCCCATTCTCCGCGCGGCGCTCTTGTTGACAGCCTCTCTCTGGCAGCGGCCTGATTGATTTCTGGTCATATTTTCTGAAACATGTTCCCAGATGAAACGATGAACGCGCCGCAGATGTTTTAAAGCGCCGATATCACAGAGCTCTTATCTCATTCCTTCTGATGAATTCGAGTGGGGTCTCGCCAGCGCTCCGAGCCAGTCCACTCCCCATGAATTATTACCAAATATCATTTCAGCTATTAGAGGAAACTCTCAACGTCTAAATTGTAAGCTTAGTTCTGCTTAGTTCTGTGACAATCAGCTTTTTGATGAAATTGTCATATTGTGATTTCTCATTTCTCTATTTTATGCTTTGGTCTGTTCAAATAAGACATTTTTTTCCAATCTACTTCTCTTAGTTTAGAGTTGCCAAGTCACTTCTTGATAGCAATTTTGAGCTTCTTTTTTTTTTTTTTTTAATTGAAGAATTTTGGCCAGGTATTTTAAAACTGCACTTTCAATGCATAAAAGAGATGAATTAAAATCATTTTTTTTTTAAGGGCTTGATTTACCAAAACTATATCATTAATGACGGAAACATGGGATTTTAGGCATATTTCATGTTTAAAAGTCATATTAATGCTAGAAAATGATCAAACTTATTTTTGTCCATCCAAACTGGTAAACTGGCAGGACGTTTTAACATGGATCTATTATAATATCTGGATCCGGTATGATAGCTTGGTGACTGTAGCAAATCAGCTATAGTGGCCAGTCCATTGGTACTGCAGCGGAAAATCCTTCTACAGATGACTTTTTTATAGAGAGCAATGCAAACACAACTGCTTATATTAGCACAAAGAGCTACAGTGGAGGTCAAAGTCCAGCAACACAATTCAGTAAATAGAAGTCATCATACTCCGAATATTCTAAATTGGATTTTTTTTTTTTTTTGTCATAATGGAAAACATACAGCTTAAGGAACTGGGTTTTCATGAAACAAACAATAGGAAGCTGTCCTCTGGCCAGTGTTCCCAAAGTGGGGGTCGAGAGTGAATTGGGTAATGAACAGCAATTTACTATCAAAATAGACACAATTAAATCCGATGTAAATTAACTTAAAATGATTACAAAAGTAAAACTTTTTGCGATGGTAGTCGCGAGTTGGTTGCACGGTTATTTTGGGGCTCTCGGGCTGAAAAGTTTGAGAACCTCTGCTCTAGGCCATTTAGCAGAGCTGTGCAAGCCCGCTCAAAGTAAAGACACACTTTCATTGTTCATTTAGTGCAATAAAGAAATATATGACAAAAACATGATTTTCTTTAGTCTATTTTTGGTCAAAAAGTACACGGTGCACCTTTGAGAATGATCAGATCTTGTGGCAATATACCTTATTTTACATCATAGACTTTTTTTACCAGTTCAAAAGTCTTCAGTTATCAGGCAACATGACAACGAATGGCAGTAATTAAAAGCCATTGACTCACACGTTTGATCACCGGGGCTTGGAGTTTGACAGCTAGATTTAGCCAAGGTTTTTTTTTTTTTTTTATCCTCTGAAGGATCTATAGGAAGAGAAGTCAAAATCGAGATGTTGCTCCAAAAAAAGGAAAAAATAAAAATAATGACATATTTTTGCCATATTGCCCACCCCTAAGGAAATACAGAATAAGGCATTAACAGGATCTAAAATGATGACAAGCCGATTCAGTTCTGTATTTGGATTTTTTATTCCGCTTTCCGACTTTCTGACGCATTTATGTGTGAAGTTAAGGCTCAAGCAGATCCATTACCATACAGATTATCCATTGTGAGCTTTAGCGTGCTGAACAGAATTAGCATTCAGAGGAGAGAAAGAAAGGCTATGGAAAATGGAATGAAAGAGGATTATATGTATCTACTCCCTCCTGTTTATGTGACTAATCTTTAGCAGGGGTCACTGTTTATCCAAATTGATTCCTTGAAGCTAAATGCCCATGTTTGAACACTGCAGGGTGGGTTTGTCCTTCCATTTGTGCGGACTGGCTGCTTCTTATCTACATAATGCTGCGCAGGAGGTGATGACTTCATGCACTGTTGCTACAAAAGCCAGGGGCCAGCGACAAAGGCCATTTTGTTATCATACATGTAATGCACTGATTGGAATATTATCCAACAGGCTAAAATTCAGACCAGAAATTTACAGCAAATAATAAGCACAAAGTGTGTCTGAAAGGTGGACTACATATTTTCTATAAGTGCAGAGAACATATGTTAGTGGTTCGGCACATCTATATTGTTCATGAGCAGCAAAACAGGTGGAGGTACCTGAAGCCTTCTTTAACAGTTTTATTTTACTTTTTTCAACTCAATTAAGGCACCGCTGGAGCAACCACACAGAACAAGGAAGGTTTCCAACTCTCCAGCACGTGGAACACCCTTTTCTAAAACCATATTCGCTGGGGGCAAGGTCAGTATAGTAGACCCGCCAGGTCTGCCAGACTTGTACCTTGAACAACAGCTGATAATGAGACGTGTTACCAGCAAAACATGACACTTGATAACTATCCATGACCTAATGCTGGTGATGCAAAATGAGAATGCTCAAACATTTTAGTTAGATAGGTCTATTTTGCTTAGTCAATGGTTTAAGAGGCATTTATAACAAAATGTTTCCAAACTATGTGCCAATGAGTTAAAGTAGCGTATTAATGGGCCATAACCTGAAGCATCAGCCAGTTTTATTTCAGGAGGAAGTTCTTTTTTTAGCCAATCGCTGATTTTGGTTGTTTTGTCGTCCAGGAAGGAGAGCATAAACATATGTGTCAGTGATTGTTGTTGTTTCTATGATAAATTTGACACAAGGTCAAAGGAACAGAATGTATGCCATTTCATCTCCTCCTGCTTTTGGGGAACTGTCTGCAGTTCTGCAATACCTGACCCAGACGTTGTAGAGAAATGAAATTAAATGGAGACGAGGTGATACCACCTGGACCTGGACATAATTCTTCATATTGTGTGTCATGGATGATGACATTGCATTTATACTTTGATTTGAAGTAGTTCTGTAAAACAAATTATCAGGGTTAAAAAATTCAATTCATAATGTATCAAATACTGTTCAGCCTAATTACAAAAAGATTATCTAATAAAGAAAAAAAAAAAAAGAAAAGAAAAGAATAAAAATACATTTTTAAGTTTACAAAGACAGTCTGTTTGATTGTGTTCAAAGTGTTTTTTCAACACTTTTGGATTTAACCACAAATCATTTTTCTTTACCTTCATTGTCCAAAATGCATGAATTCCATCCAAGCAAAACAGCCTGTCATACTCCACCAGTTCTTCTCCAACATTCTTATCTGTCTCCATTAAACATCAAATTCACTTCATATAAGTCCACTCATCTCGCTGCTGTCTGCACTCTCCTCTCTCCTGCTCAAATAAACCTTCTTCTGGACTGTATTCTCTTGTTCATCCATGTTTTCTCTCTATCTGACCTTACAGAGGAGACGCCATGAGGGAGGAACCCACTGCAAAGTTCAGCCAAATGTTAGCTACGGAGGGAGGGACTGTTCACATCCTCTAACACAGCCTTCTCAAACACCTCGCTCTCTCTGGATCTTATGCAAAGCGTCACGGCTGACTTTTGATTCTCTGGACTGGCAACAGATCCCTCCAGTCTGATGGCTGCTGACAGTGTGAAGCAAACACCTGTACTCTGTCATTATTGTCATGATGTCTTATCCATCACTCAGCTGGGTCTGATGTGACAGGCCAGTGCACCAGCTGGGAACTGACAATATTTGTACAGCCTGGGAGAAATGTGCTCCGCATCTATGGGACGTGTCGAGAAGGAGTTTCTGATGGGATGAACTTACAGACTGATTGTGGTTGCTTTAAAGAATGCATGGTTGCGTACTGTTTGTGCAATCCTTTCTATGAATTTGATTCCTTTTAATCCTTTGAATTTATAGTTATTCAACATTGAATCATGGAAGTGCATGTGTCTGACAAATGGTCTCTCAAAATGTATTTAGGTTCATGTTTTAAAAATGTTGTTAAATGGCACATTTCTCATAATTTGTATGGTTGCAAGCTTTTAAACCTTTTTATTCATTTCATTTTCATTGAATTGAATACATCTGCTTTTACCAAAATGTGTAAAAAATCTGGTGATGATTGTTGACTTAAAGTTAGATCGTGAATCTTTCTGGAGGTTAAAAGTACTTATGGATCTATTGACATAGAAAGTTTAAGTTAATTATTGGGCATTCTTAACAGATTCAGCAATACAGTCTCCGAAGAAAACAAATTAAACAACAAAATGTAAAAAAAAAAAAAAATCAATTATTTTACGTTTTGGCTTTTTGTAACATATTTACGTAACAAAGACGTGAAAATGTCCTCATTGTACGTTTTGACATTTTCTCCAGAGACTAGGCTGAGATTCAGACATGCTTTCAGCCATTTGTTTAAACCTATAGAAATGAACATTTTTATGGAGGCCTCTCTTGGTCGTAGAAATCAATTTTGTACATGTTAACAAAGCAGGAGACACTATTTAATACTTATTTTGGTCTAACAAAAAATCAAATGAAAAAATAAAGCCACTAAGCAGCACAATGTGGAAATCGAAACGTGTTGTGAAGCCAATCGAGCACAGAAATGACAAATAATGATGAATAAAAAAAATAGTTTAATCTCTAAACCAAAATTACATTTCTTAAACTTAACCATAACCATAACCTGGTCAAATGTGAAATCCATCTGACTGGATTCTAGTGATATTTATGACTTACACAAACCATACTATGATCAAAAATGACCGCTGTAAATCCGGTCAATCACAGAACAGCATTTTATTTTGGAAGAAAACAAACTTCAGTCTATTTAGCAGAGTATCAACACATTTTGCTTTTGAAAACTGTGCACACAGAGATAATTTAAGCATTTGTAGGAGGGAAATGTCTGTGAGAAACATGATTTCTCTGCTTCCTCCACTCTTGTGACCCTTCGACCAATCAGCTTCAAATATTAGATATAGCATGTCTGTTTCTTCATGACAGTTCTTAAGCAACAATTTATCCAGACCAATAATGTGTAGACCTCAGAATGACACAAATATCACGTGATGAGAGCTATGCTTTAGTTTTAAGCTGCTTGAAAAGAAAAAAAAAAAACTACGGGAAACAACATACAATTTGCCATTATATGCCAAAACTGAGTAGAGAAAATAATGTCATCTTCCCCTCCCTGTCACTGCTTGTCACACACACAGACAAACAAAATCCGGAAAACCCACTGAAAATATAAATAAAACTCAAACAGGCAGACACAAATCTAAACCCTCCATATACCACAATACAAACAAGCGAAAATTTAACGGCAAAGGATTAGCTTCTTGACTCTAGATTATCTTTCTGTCATTCATAACCATACTACGCACAATTCCTGACGACAACCTCTTCAGAAGACACATATACCGACAATTCAAGTCTACCAAGTCTATCCTCTGGCAAATTCATGTTTATCCTTCTTACGAACAAGCCCCTGTCTCACTATACAAGACAGCGCTCTGCCATTGACACCAGCGATCCGAAGACAAGAGTTGTTGTGGTAGTCTGACAGCCAGGACAACAAAACCGGTGCAGGCTGTGGGCTGAACAGGCGGCTGTACAAATCCATGGGACATTGGCTGGGGGTGTTGGATGGTGCTCGACATCACTCAAAGCTGGATGGGGAGTGGGTGGAGGCAGGCACAGTTATTAGATAGACAGGCGTATCTATAGAGAATGGTGGCTGTGATTTACTGCATGGTGCTGGTGATCTAAGCTGGTTTGATTTTTTTTTTGGCAGAGAAAGATGGAGAAGCAGAGACCTCCACTTGTCCTGTATATCGTATCAGTGTTGTCGATAAAAGATGTAAAAATGCAAGCTTGAAAATGAGGAGTCTTGTCAAGAATGTGTCTTGGTAAACAACAAATACCATTTTCTGCCCATTTGATACATACAATGTGTTCAAGCTACTTCTATGTAGGGTCTTCGTTTGAGTGTACTTTGGCACTAAAGTTCTATTCACACAGGATATTATCTACCCAGGGATAATCAAGGCCAGTCATGTTCTTGTCTATACAAATTTTATTCTTGAAATCGCAATAGATATGCCTTGATTGATGACCTTTTGCCTCGTTCAAATGAGCATCTTGTGTTTGTGTTCTGAGCTGGCTGTGGCGCGTAAACGTGCTTCCTTGTCACGTTGTTGAGTCTGTCGACAGAATCACATCCACACGATACTTGTTCTTTTTAAATCTATTTATGGTGATAAAGTCTAAACATCCAAACTTTCCACTCTCTGTCCAAAGTTACCCCAAAAACGTAACTTCTCAATATTCCACTACAACGATGACAGAGTTATATTTTGTTGTTTGTTTATTTTTAGATTTTTAAATGTAGAAAAAAACTACAAGTTCACTGCAGAATGATAAGTAGCGAATGGTATTAATAATTTGCTTAAAAAAAGAAGGATAAGCCGCACACCATCTCCAAACCTGCAAATTTATAAGACAGACCACGTTTCGATCCACACAGGACCTTTTTCAGGTCAATGAAACATGTCTTTATAACGCCTCTTGTACACTGACTGCAAGGTGAGTTTGGTTCTGGACACGTGTAGTTTCTTGCGAGGTCCACTGCAGTCCATATTTGCCCAAAGCCAAGCAAATTCACGTGGATTCCTGTGAGAATGCTCAAAATATGACTTGAAGGTTGCATCAGACCGCTGTGATTTCTGGGAAAAATAGACCCTATAGATTATTTTCATGCGCTCGCATTGCTCGAAAGTCTGTATACAAGGGCCTATTGGTTTTTAAGCATTCTGAAACTTGCGGGACTCCAGACTCGCCCATCCTTTTTGTATTTACTACAACAGCCAAGCACCTTTGACTTAATAATACTTTACTTCAAATCCGAAAGTAAAGCAAGAGTCATTATTTATCATATTATGTTAGGTTGATGGATTGAAAACACAGACATACACATTTCCACGAGAGAGGGACGACAATTCAGGAGAAACTTTACAGACATTTTTACAAACATGGATGATTCACACAAGACTAGAACCTCAGACGACGTTCGTAATTACTACAAATTACATGGGGTCTGAAAAATCTGGCAACTCTGGCTATGAATTGTGATAAAATACATATTGTAATCTGACTCCAAGAAAATTGTGATGCTAAGTTTTTTCACATCACTCAATGCAACATATTAAATGTCATAAGCCACTCTGAAAGTACTTGTCCTTTTGAACTCTCTATTTAAAATCACACTTTTTTTGTCCGAGATGAATGTTTCTTATATATCCGTCTTCAACAATGCTTCAGAGTGTAAAACGTAATGACTATTTAGGGCCCTCACACAGCGGAGGTTGTGTCCTGGAGAGCTGGGAGAGCCTATGAACAAAATGAATGGCATAGACCAGTGTCACCGCAGCAGCAGCAAGAACCAGCCACCACACGGCCCCTAACTCACCTCTCTGCTCACTGTTTTATTACAATCAGTACCCACGTCTGGCCCGCTCGCACTGGGGAGAAATGTGCCACAGCTAATGATCGAGATGGTCTTGGGGGTCTGGATTGAAGTGTTGTAAGAATTCTGGTGGTGTAAGCAATTTATTTCTTAACACGTAGTTCATATTGTTTAAGACACCCCATGAATCTGCCAAGTGTAATTCGAAATATGGTTTTAATACAGGATCGCAGTCACCACAGGGACCGGGAAATATATCTGACCTCTTCCCACCCCCGACCATCAAAACTGAAGAGCTCAAGGAGGAAAAACATATCGACCACGCCTGGGTTTCTGCGCTTTATGGGCTTTTTTTTTCTTTTCTTTTCTGTTTTAATTTTGCTGTTCGGACTGCAAACAGATATTTCTAACAAGTCAAATTCCTGACTGTTTTTCCTAAAAGGTTCAAGTAATAATAATTAGTCTGTTTCTGAATTCTTTGGAGCGCAAACAAATGGTTGGACTCTATGACGTTGAGGCTTTGTATCACTCAGTCATGGGATGACTCATTGACAGTTCAGAATGTATTTATAGGGAGACATAAAGCTGGTGCCTGCAGGTTCTGAGTGGTGCCAGTTTTGGAATCTTTTGGGTTTTGACAATTCAAATCAAAGAGAAAAAGGCAATAAATAAGAAAATTGGGAGGGTCCATCTAAGGACCAATGGAATATTATGTTTGTTTGATTTTTAAGCTGTGACTTCTTTTGCTTATTTCATATTTGTGTTGACCCTGACGGCAAGGCTTAGGACACGTGACAAACTGCCTGTTACTCCAGCTGCAGTCTACTGCAGCTTGTATTTACCGAAAGTCGTGCAGATTCACATGGATTTCCACGACAATTTATATTATAACCTGAAAGTCGCGTCAGATCGCTGTGGTATCAGACAAAAATGGACTTGCACACCCTTTTCACACACCCGCGCACTGCTCCAAGATCTGTGTACAAGGGTGCACTGGTTTTAGGCACTTTCTAAGTCTTGCATTACCTGCATTGAACTCACACTCAAGGGCCTGACTTATCAATCCAGGTGCTAAATTGCGAGTGCAAAAAAAATTATTTATGAGCATTTTACACAAACTTTGATATTAGAAGATGCTCATACAACTGGCCCTAAGTGTACATCAGAGGTTACGATCATTTGAAAAATTAAATGCATGTCGAAAATGTGAAATTCTTACTTTCTTTATTATTGTTTAATATTAGCATCCCCATTAGCTGGGCTTAGCAGTCAGCTTCTAATCCTGGGGTCATTAACTCTGACATGATGTCTACTAATGTCTCTTTTTTAGATTTATAAATTGTAATTATTAATATACCATGAAACATTTTAGGCAAACCAAAACAAGGTGAACCTTCTTTCAGAGAAGTTATAATGCATATTTAATAAATTGTTGTATTGTGCTTTTGTCTGATTTCATTTCCTTATCTTTCTCACATTGAACTAAAACAACCATATAAATGAACTAACAAAATCCCGTTAGGGGTCGCGGGTGACTGGAGCCTATCCCAGTAACTTTGGGCCTTAGGCCTAAGGTCCTTTTAAACTTTTATTTTATTTAATTTTTTTCAGTTGTGTACCTGGTTCATTTTGGACAGCGCATCATGGCACAAACTTTGAACTTCAGTTACAAATATAGCCAACCTGACTGAACCATGCTGTCCACACTGTCCTCTTAAGATTAACAACTTCCTCTCAGGCAGTCCACACAATGCGATTTGTCCATCTATCATGTGTCATATGTAAAAGTCGTCAGATGTTTCCCGTGGAGCAGGAAAAGGATGTTCAATCAGAATCACAATTATACAGACGGACATATGGAATACAGATCAGAGATGCACAAACAGCCACGAGCTAACACGTACAGGGCAGGAAAAGAAAGGAAGACAGAGATATGCATGATGTAACTTACATGGTACTGTATTTTTCGACTAATCATTTATAAATATTTGTGACCTCGAAATAGGAATACACTAGACCATCAAAGAAATTCTTGGTTCTCTAAAAACATAGCCCATCAACCAAATAGTCGACTAAAAAGGGGGTGCGACCAAAGCTTAAAAAGCAAAGTTATAAAGCATATTTTTGATCTGACCCAATCTATGCTTGAAAATCTAATGCTGCGTTCGCACCAGACAGCGTTTAAGCGTCTAAATTCGCACATTAAAGCGTACTTTGGCGCAGAATATTTTCTAAGCTGACGCCCCAATAGACGTCAAAAATGTCCCAATGTGTGTCAAGGCATTGGGGGACAGTTTTGCTCGTAGACAGATCACGTTGAGAGAGAGAAGGAAGGAGACAAAGCCGATTGCATAACTTTCTCCTCCAGGAAGTGTCCTTTTGTTGTCTCTGTCCTCCAGAGTCACATCGTACAGCAGTAGTTTAAACACGGCAACAACGACCCATCCTTTGAAAAAAGACCCCAAACAAGTGACTTTTCTTTCAAAAATTATTGAAAGACTTTATGAAACAGTCCTTCTTTCCCCTTGATGTGAGAGAAGAACAGCATGTCACATGTCACAGGAGTGTAGTCTCCTATTGACTGACCCGAACTTCCAGAGCGTCTGAAGATGGATTTTCCCAACTTCTACTTCCACTCCGCAAGATGCGGCGTTTTCAGAGGCATGAAGGTGCGTCAACATATGCCCCAGCAGCCTGTTCTCATGGATAAGCGTGTCAATACCACGCTATTGTAAACAGCAAGTCATATGAACGCAACTTCTATTTTATGCGTATGTATTTGACGCGTTTCTGTCCCAGTTCATTTCAATGGAGAATGTTAAGACGTGTTATTATTCATGAAGACTAACACCATCCTAATCCTAAACTTAACCAACTCCAAGCCTAAGAGCTAAACTTACCCATTTTTGTAACTTCAGACTTAAATTTTGCCGTTAATCCTTTGAAAAACCTTGTGTTTGTCGTAAACCACTAGGCGTGTCCAGATCACGCCAGAAAAAAACAAGCGTGTAATTGCACGCCAAAAGAGGCAGAGGGCGTCATTATGACACGCAATTTGTCACGGCGTGCTATTTTACGAAATCCATGAGAACACTTTGGCCCCAGAAGGCAATATGCACTGCAAATACGCTTGAACGCTTAAGACGTGGGTTTACATTGACTTAACAATGAAAATGGACGCAAAAATGCAAATGCGCTGTCCGGTCTGAACGCACCATAAGACATTGTGCTGTATCAGTTATTGGTCACATGGAATCAGTTCAATTGATACAGACTAAAAATGGGACTTTACTGGTGCTTTCTGACTCAGAAGATCTCATAAAGTTTCATACATTTAATTTGCTACTTGGATAATAATAAATAACACCATATGACTCATTTATTCGATTATTGTATTTAATAATGTTTTGTATTATGATTTGAATGCATCCTTACTTTGTGTATTTTCCATTAAATAAACAAATACTGGTTAAAACCTGGCATATTCATCCAGGACAATAGAGAGTAGCACTTTGTGACTAAAATCTATTCAAAGAATGAAAAAACATCACTTTATATGATTATTAATGTGACAGGTAGTTTCTTATGTTTAGAAATTGTGATTCTCTTTTGATCCTGGCAACACAAAACTGATTCTGAGCATCAATATTGTCATTCATCATAACAGAAAATACTGTATACATTCAAGCTAATGTATCGAATTGTATTTTGTAATCATCCAAACAAACATTTTTTTTTTTGTTAAAGACTATATTGTTGGCACCCCAGTTTTCTAAATTGTACTGACCTCAGCATGCCCATTCTATTATACTGTATATTATAAAATGTTGTTGTGACTTTGAGCAAGACACTTAACCCATTTTGCCTTCCAAGTGTGCGTACATTGACATATAAATGAACAGGAATGTTCCATAGTTTAGTCAGCCAAACTGGTCAAGAATTAAGGTGTCCTCAAAAGTATTCTAGCCTGCATAACTTTGTAACATATTCATTCAAAACTAATGCCCTCAATACCTTTTTTTTTTAGTTCTGCTGCAGGTGCCTGGAGGAGGAGCAGGAAGCGAGAGAGGGGCGAGAGAGTTGCAAACAGGGGTGAGGAGAGGTAGCGCTGGTGGGGGTGTGCTTCCAGGCAGAGGGGGAGGAGGGGCCGAGTAAACAGGCAGTAATTAAGAGCAGAATATTTGCCATCATTGCACTTTTCATCTCGCAAAGGGCCGCTTCAGAGCTGTTTCTCCCCTTCTTTCTCTGCATCCGACGCTAATTTCCCTCACGTCAGCCACTCTCCTCTGCCACCGAGTCACTGTGTGTGTGAGTGTAAGTGTGTGTGGTTGGGGCCCTGGGCATCTTTAGTGCCAATTAAGAAAAGGGGCACACAAACCAAGCTAGCACTGACAGGAGGGAACAGAGAAAGAGAGAGGACACATCTATATTTCGGATTTGCATTACAAATTTGTTACTGCCTAATATACACATATAAAGGCTTCATTGTTATTCAGTTTAAATGGATTTGGATATTGTTGAGGGACAAGTTAAAAGAGACATTGTGTCTATGTTTTGTTTTATGTGTCCATCAGTAAAGACCATTTCGATCTTAGGGCAGTCATGAAGGTTGGAACCAAGTCTTGGGCTTCAGAATTGTTCACTTTGTGTTTCTTGTCAAAGCTGAGGCAGGCTGCTTAGCTAAAATGCTAACAACAACAACAACAACAACAACAACAACAACAACAACAACAACAACAACAACAACAACAACAACAACAACAACAACAGACAAACTTAGTAATATAAGACCAAGAAAAATATACAGCAATCTGCAGTCACTTGTTTTGTTCACTTATACTTATACATTCTAAGGCAAATTCTTCTCAACAATGAGTTTAGAAGCACTTTTAGCAATTCAGTTCAGGTTGAGCCATGTCTAAAACAGGCTAGCGCAGGTTGAAATCATTTCCTGGGTTTTAAGGAATAAAATGAAGCAGTAGGCATTGACAAAACTGGCAATAGTGAACTAGGCGTAACAATATGAATAGTTGATACTGGCTGTGTAACGATACTCATATGCAAATATCAAGGTTCATTTTTTAGAATCATTGGGGCTATACTTCATTGTTTTGTGTCAAACTCACTTCAGTAGCAACTTTAAGTCCTAACTACCTACTTCTGCTGATTTTTTTTACATATCATATCACAAATCAACCCAAAATCAACCCATCACTTGGGGGTTGCCAGATTTTCAGTGAGCAACAAGCGACCCAGCCTTTGAAAAAACAAGCAACAAGCGACTTAAAAACCCTCAATAAAAAAAGTTATTAAAATAATCAAGCGTTTTGCATCACAGCAATTTGATGGTTAATAAATGTGTCATATTTTGAATAGTATTTGATTATTAATAAAGCATAAAATATGCAAAAGTGTACTGTATATTTGTTTTATTTGTCTGTAATTTTTTGTGAATCAAACTTGAAAAAAATGCAAAAAAATCACCTTGTTTATGACGTCAAAGTGCAGCTCAGGAGCAAGCCCAAAAAATGCAACCTTCAAAACCTTCAAAACTGTCAAAACTCACAAGCCATTATCCAAAAAAAGAAGCCCAGAGTCGCTATAAAAAGCGGAATTGGCAACCCTGCCATCAGTAAGGCAAATAAATGGTCAAATAGATTCTTTGACAATATATCTGTGGTCACGTCCCACCGTGTCGCCCACCGTGTCGGCCGTGTCGCCCACCGTGTCGCCCACCGTGTCGCCCACCGTGTCGCCCCCCGTGTCGCCCACCGTGTCGCCCCCGTGTCGCCCCCGTGTCGCCACCGTGTCGCCCACGGAGTCCCCACGGTGGCATAGCGGTTAGCTCTCTGGCCTCGTAGCAAGGTCCTGGGATCGACTCCCGATGGCCGGGGCTCTTTCTATGTGGAGTTTGCATGTTCTCCCCGTGTATGTGTAGGTTTCCTCCAGGTGCTCCGGTTTCCTCCAACAACTAAAAAAAAAATCCAATGTGCCTCCTCAGGCACATTTGGACAAATTAGCTGTAAATCTAGAATCTGGTACAAGCATTTCTGATATTGTGCTCAATGTAATTGTACATTGTCCATAATAAACATTATTTTAAATTCAATCCTAGTGAATTTAAACTACATATTTGTCTTGTTTTACCTTAAGTGACCTTGAGAAGCCATTACATTATATCAAATTAGATTACACCATTAAAACCAGAGTCTTAATCACGAGGTGAAGGTGTAATGCATCTATAAAAGCAATGCAAATTGCTCTAGTTACACATTCCAACACTTGCTCCGGCCAAATCCGAATAAATTACATTGATTTGTGCACTCTTACATCGACTAAGCAGCGAGGTCAGGGGTCTCTAAGCCAGTCGCTTCCTAAGCCAGTCCCAAATTCTCAGAAGTCTCCTTTGGGACATGTCCAGCTCCTGTCCACTCAGACCTCTTATAATCCACCATATTTTTGTGCAGCTCAATAAAGCGCCGCACACAAACAGCAGAATCAGAAGGCTACTGTGCATGGCGTTACAACAGCGCTGGGTGTAGTAAAAGAGCAGGAGCAAGGGGCCGCAACTACAATTAGCTTACTACAGGTTCCCAGGCCCCAGTCATTTGTGTCAGCCACCTAGTAATTCAGGCTGTAAAATATCCGCTCGGCCCGGTAAGTGATGGCAGACGGAGGGGAAGAGAGAGAGAGTGAGAGAGCGAGAGGAGGAGAAAAAGAGAGGAAAAAGAGTATACAATGCTGAACTGATTTGTGATGCTGGGGGCCAAGCGCTTGCATTCTTAATACAATCCTGCCACAGTAATCCGGCCACCTGATATAAACATCAGGCTGAAGTGCGAGGAGGGAGTGAGGAGACTGGGGCCACTGCAGAGAAACACATATACACCTTTACTGCAGGCAAAGAGCTGAGTGGGGTTTTGTGGAGAAGTTCTACAGATTGAAACAGGATTTTGAAGAAACTTTGAATCTTTTAAAGCGCATACCTTTAGCAAACTTGACGTTTTGAGCTTTCTTGTTTCGTCATAACAATGTAACGAGAGTTGTATTTAGCTTCATTTGTACTAGTTTGATGCTTCTTAATTTGAAAAGACCTCTCCTTCAGAGCTTCAGAAACACATTTGGAATTTCCCAGATGTGTGATGTCTTATGAAGCCTGAGATCTTCTGAATTCTGTTTGAGTTCATGAGATACCTTTTTTGACTGAGGATTTCAGACCTCTTTAGTCCTGCCCATCTCTTGCTACAGGCGGAAAACTCCCACAAGCGATGTCCATATTTTGCAATTCTTGACTTTTAACAAAATGTAAATTTACCCAAATTATCTATTCTAACCACAGCCCTAAACCTAATCCTAATCTTACCTGTCTTTTAGGTGTAAATGTTGAAAATGTGCTTAGCCACAATGAACTTCCTGTCTATACAAAGAGGTAGAAGTAGCTCCCGATCTGCAAAGGGAGGTGGGCGATATGTGACTGCAGCCAGACGTCATTACAAATGTCACAACTGTATCTAAAAACAAATAATGTATGTGAATTGTCTCAAAATAGGGTTGCAACAAAACACAAATCTTTGCTGAAAGCTTTTCTGTGAATTATTGCTGTCACATTTCAAAGAATTTGGAATAAAAAAGCTTAAAAACAACAATTTGTTTATGTTGTAAGCGCTAAAATGAAGCAAGCGATTATGGTCAATATGAGGAAAAAAAGTTTGAACTCTTTTTAAAGATGATCTCTGATTGCTCAGAAATGATTGTCTCATTTGGGTGTATAGTTGCTAAATATACATTTCTGCATTTACTATCAACACATGGATCAATAAGCTGGAGTTTTCCCCAGTTGAAATACATTTCTGGAAATATAAACTCTTAGTTTATACAACCAGCACGGACTTGCATTTTCTTTTCAAGCTTCTAAAGCTGATCAAAAACTGAGAAGTCTGAATGGAGAGAGTCTGAAACAGCTTGGTGCAGAATTGCTACTTTAATGCTTAAAGGGTTAATAGTTTCCTACTCCAAAGCTATACGAAAGCCATGCTCAAACCAATCCACAATAATGTATTATATGACCACATAATGGAATTCACTGCTCAAGTTCTGAATTTGGACAAAATGTCATGAAAAAGACAGAGATCAGTACTGCACTCATTATCAAGGCAATACATAATCAAGTTGAATATTATATTTGTATTGTATATTTGTCTTTTTCATTATGACTGGTGGAGACTGAATAACGTTTACTGTAACATTAATCAATATGTTTGACAGCAACAATCAAAGTCTCTTTTTTTTAGATGTTTCTTTTCTTTCTTTTTTTCTTCAAATTGCCAGCACATTTCCTTTGCTGTTGTCTGAAAGAATTGCCTTTACTCTGCTTGGCATTGATCAGAAGGCCTTATGTAAATGCAAGCATAAAGAAGAATCGTACCTGTGTGTCTATGTGAGTGTGGATCTCAAGAGTACAGGACCCTAAGGGCAGCCCTGGGGCACGCCTCAGGTCTCTGTTCTGACACAGACAGCAGCAAGACACACCAAGACTGTAGCCTGCAGCCAAGCCATCAAAACACATGCGGATAACTGCACAGTGTCAGCTGCTAAACTTTCCAGACATCAAGCATGGCTCTACAAACAAATACACAAGATTCAAGTATTGGCAATTATGATGCTTTAAAAGGACATTCACACACTTTGCAGTATTCTAGTCCAGGGTTTCTCAAGCTGTGGTATGTGTATTGGTCACACGTGGGCTGCCTCTGGTGGTACTTAAAACTTTCTGCAGTTTGGATGTCTGTTTTAAATATCAGTTTATGCACGTTTTAGTCTGTCTTTGTGTTAATAATTATTTAGAACTGCCTTATCTACGATTTACTTTAATTGTAAACCTGTTAGTTTCGATGTAAACTATAATGAGTAATAATTTAGGTACTACTGGTAGAACTTGTAGACCCAAATGTTGCCTTAAGTGGTACTTGATGTAAAACATTTGAGAACCATTTTCTAGCCCAGGAGTCTACAACCTTTAACAGCAAAAGAGCCAAAAAAAAAAAAAAAAAAAAAAATGCTAGACAGTTCCATGAATTAACCCAATGTTTTATAAAATGAAATAATGTGCCTAGTCAGAAAAATGATTTTGATAGCAAGACTAATCAGTTTGTTTCACTCCACTGTTCTGTTCATTACGTAATGCATCTGCGCGTTTTGTCAATACATTTAAAAATGATATAATAGTATTCATTCACTAAAAAACTGCTTTTTTAACCAGGAAGTCCCTTAAGCTAAATCTCTTTTTCAAACGAGACCTGGTCAAGAGACACCTGTACAAGAATGTTTTTTTTTTTTTCTAGTCTAGTTCCTCATTCTCAATCAAATCTCAAAGAAGCAGACTGATTGAAGAGCTACATGTGGCAGACATGTGGACTCCTGTTCTAGCCCATATCCTCTAACAGAAGAGCTACACAGCACATGGTCTTGGGATTAAACAAATCATTCAGGAAATCAAAGGCATTTCCAAGATTCACACTAGCAAAGTTGGTTAACAATCGGTTGTGTTCACAATCTAGAATTTGATTGTAACTTATATAACGTTTTACTACCTTTGAAGACACTATAGGAGCTTTACATGAAGGAACTACTCACAACATGGGTTCACAACAATTTAGTCTCCCATCTAAGTATCAGCTAAGTCCTGTCTTGCATAAATCTCTATTGGTTGACCGTTTTAGGAACAATGATCCTCAAAAGAAATCCATAAACTTTATCATTGTATGTTTGGGATTGGGTTCACTAACGGCTTGTCTAAGTCTATTCAACTGACAACAACACTTTTGGATTTGATGAATGGCTTGACTTTCTGAGACAAGAACAAATAATTTACATTTTTGTAACTTCTATTGTGACAGAGACTTACAATTTGTTTCATGGATAGGCCCGGTCATGGAAATACTCACAAAGAACAGACACATCCAACAAAGTCTACACAATTTTTTTTTTTTTTCAGTTCAAAGATGGGGATTCTATAATGTTTGTTGGAACACCTCTTGCATAAAACTAGAACAAATTAGAAGTTTTGGCTATATATTTGCAAGGACAGCTCAAAACTGGGTCTGTCCCTGGTTTATACAAAGGAACGTGGAAAAACAACGTAAAGCCACAGTTAACACAACACACTACACAAGCAGCTATAGTGGATGTGTGGAAAGGTGGCTGTTAGCTCTCTAAACACTGGCATTGTAGGTTCAATATAATTACCTGATGGAGTTGCCTACATGGGTTTCTCTTCAGTCTGTCAGAGCGCTCGGAGCAAGCCACTCATTATCACAGCCAGACGGGCCTTAGCTGCAGGTTCTGTTTTACTTTCGCCCCGAGGTGTCATTATGGCTGTCACTGAAAGGCGAAAGGCTGATGGGCTTGCATATACGATGGTGAAAATGCACGAACACACACCTGCTCGGAAAAGTGCCACGGCTAAGCACTCGAGGTACTGTCAGTTGAAAAATGAAGTTGTGTTACAAAGCACTCCTGACATAAGTGAAAGTGTGTTAATGTGAAATGCAGAAGGATGCAATCAAGTTTTAAAAGAGGATATAGAAACGGGGTGATAAGTAAATCTTTAAAGGCGGTGCAGCTGATTTTTATACAATAAACACGATTTAAGTTTTCAAACTGACAACTTCCTCTTATGAGTCCTTCATCACATTGTTAATATCAACAATACACATTTTAGTTGCAGTTACGACTTAAAAACGTCCTTTCACAAACAACAAAGTGAAACTGTAGAGGAGCATCCAGCCACAGTCAATCAGAACGCTGCTTTTGACTCTTGATTAGAACTAAATTGTTTACTATTCAATTCAGACAGTAGTAGTTCAATTTTTTAAAATTCAATTTTTTTAAATGGTTCGATGTTGCAATGCATTTGCACGGTTGAGTTAAATCAACCAGTTATAACTTTTCCTGCCGGTCTCAGTTCATACATTGCACTCTCAGATTGTTTTTGGTAATTTTTCACAATACTCACAGGTACACAAAAACTTGCATGGCATGGACATCAAACGAGACCTACAAGCGTTTACTTTCATAAAAAAAAAAAAAAAAAATGTTATTCTACATTTTTAATAATTTGAAATTCATTGTTTTCATTAGAATCAAGTGCCTAAAATGTACTTTTTTGTCTGTTCTACCTTTTGGTGAAAGAATATGTGCAATTACAATGAAATAAGTCTTTAGGGTAAAAATATTAAAACAATGACAAAAGATGGCAGCAGTTTTGTTCAGTCTTCCTCTGACCTAGCTGTTTGCGGCTGCTCTACGAACCTGTGCTTTGAGTAATTTTAAAGATAAAACATCTGCTCTAAACTTCCTCAACAGTGTTTTTAGTCCAAGATAAATTGTATTCCGTCTGGAAAGAGAAATGGCCTCTAGAAGTAGCTGATCACGCAAAACAGAGTCGACTGTGCGGCGTAAATGAGCACATGTATTTCCCAGTCATGTGACATCATCTGGGTCCTAGTGCTCACCCAATTTAGCCACCTGCTGGTGTATCTGTGGAACTGCGTCATGTATTTGAGTGTAGACAATGTCAGCATGTGCATCAGGGAGCCCTCTATCGCCTATAATAAAAGATTTAGGATATTTTTGTCCTTGGTAGAGACTGGTTGGCCACTGAAATGCGTAGAATGAATTTCACTTTAAAAGGTGCATTTAAATGGAGGGTTCTTCCATGTTCTAACAGCATTCCCTCATTGTTACCTCATTATGTTTTGAGTGTTTAGGAATATCTGAGCTCCAGAAACCTCTCCCCACTTATACTTACATTTATCGATCAACACAGACAAATTCAGACATAATAAAATAATTGCGTGCTGTAATTTATAGTAATAACTGATCTGAAATGCATCCCATATAAAATGATAATCTAATATGTCGTAGTTCACTATAAAACCTAAAAAAAAAGTGTATTATGTCTTCTTTAAAACAATACCACCTTTCTAATGCTAAAGGTGATGTGCACAGAATGTGAGAATACACAAGAACAGAATATAGAACAGAGCAGGAGAGAATGATGGCAGACAGGATGGTGGTTCGCAGAAGCCTGTGTGTCACTTCCTATCAGGCGACAGCACGAGTGAGAGATACAGTATTGCCTGTGCCGTGTTCAGAGCCTCACACTCACAGCGGCGTAATGCGGGCCCAGCCATGCTTATCTGGCTCTCCACGGCTGTGCGGCCTCCATGCAGAGCAGCCGCAGCTGTCGACGGAGGCCCGATCATTTTGGACAGTATCATTAAATGCCATGTCATTACCCGTTATGGAGTAGTGCTCTCATGGCTGCTTCTCCCTGGAGATGGCAAACCTCATCTGATAGGAACCCAAGTGTGTGTTTGCATGTGCGTGTTAGCCTGGGACTTCTGACAGAGGCGAGTGCAGACAGAAGCGGCGGGCAGAGCGGAAATGGGATGGACGGGGTTGAGAGACAGAATTGGCATTAAATTTCCGACGCGGCGCGAGGATTGACTTTGACTGGAGCGCAAGGGGGCTGTTAGCTTATCTTTAGGCCGTGTTTGTCACAGCACTGAGGGCAGCTCTGGTAGACAGGCGGCGAGAGGGGAAGGGAAAGCGCGCTGAGTGGAGCCGAGCGTAGGCTGAACGATATGGATAGGTGAAGCCTCCCGCTGGGACTCTCTGCCTTAGCCGGAGAGCTGCGCCGGCAACGGAGGAGGAGAGGAGGCTAAATTGAAGGTTTATTTATCCAATTCACTGTCAAGGTCGGCTTGTCGGTGAGCTGTCCTGTGTGTGTTCACAAAATGCCAAAATCGGGATGAATTGTTTAAAAAGAGAGAGCAGGAGCACGCGCCGGGGAGAGGGGGGATCAATGACCTTTGGGTGCGTCAAGCTTCAAGCTGCCAGCTGCTCTTAAAGCTGTCCTTACTGGCCATTATGGCTGCCTTTTAAAAACAAGGAGAGCAAGAGGAGCTGTCCACGGTGGTTCCACCATCAACACTAACAGTCTCATTTACAAAGTAGTGTGCATTACCTCCATAGTCTGTTCAGAGACAGCATGTCTTACAGAGAGCACAACTTCTGTGTCTTGGGACAAACATACCAGCTGCACTTGTAAGTACAGTACGTTCAGGTTTACAGGTGCCTAATTCATTTTTCCAACCCAGTTATAGGGCACTTCCTTTAGTTTGCATTGGTGGCTACTAGTTTTACTTTAGAAATTTGAATAGCGTTATTATTAGGGTTATGTTTACGTTAAGTTAATTTAGTTTAGGGGTTTGGGAAAGGAAACTGTCTCATGGCCAAGTTGGATAATATACAACATCTCACAGCATAGCGTACATAATGTCACAAGATTACAGGTCACAACATATACATTTCACATATTTTTGAGTAAATATATGGTGGTTGTAAAGATGTGTTTTTATTTATGAATATTAATGACATCCTTATCCTAATCTTAACCTACCCAAAGCCCCAATCCTAATCTTGCCCCTTTTAGTAACTTGATGCATAAACTAAAAGAAAATGTCCTATGGCTTCTATTAAAAGGTGTTTTACGCTGTGAAATTCCTGTCATTTTTACGTTTTTTCATTTCGTGCTCTATCTACAGTGTAGCATAAGTACGCAAAAAAGGCGTGAAATCGTTTTTCCTGTGAAACTGTGTTGGAATATAAAGATGTTTTACTGGTTCACTGTTTAAACACTTGTGCTAATACTTCATTTGCCAAACTCAATGTTGATTATGCTATTTATTTCACACAAATAAACGTTAAAAGTCTGCATCCACTTCCAAAAATATGTCGTGTTGTAAATTATGTTGTGTTTGCCTTGTTCTTCAGGCTGACATTTTTATGCTAAAGAAAACTGGAATCCTTACCTAGCAAATATATATACAGTATGTACAAACAGAATTAATATGACCTTTTAGAAACCAATACTACTTTTTAGAAAACAAGATCATTCAAATCGTGAACACCAGTTAGTAGCAAAGACTGATTTACCAGAAGAGTAGCTACAATCTATCATACAGACTACATAACTGGAACTTGGGAGTGAGATGAAGCTATCACAAGGCTATCTACTTCACTTTATACTTCATAAAATATTTGAGGCTTCAAGAGCAAAACCCAGGAGCCAATGCTACTGCAGCTGATTAGTGATAATCAGTTTATCTTGTAACCTCAGGAAGAACACCACAAGGGAAGAGAGAGCGTGGCTGATGGGCCGTCCTGGATCAGCTTGACTGCCCCTGGAAATGCACTCTGAATGGGAAAAGAGCTGCTGATGTAGAACATTAATCAGCTCCACTCTACTCCACCGCTGCTACCACTGTAGAACACACTATCCTTTAGAGGGACCCCCTCGTCAAAGTTTTGGAAGGCCTCTGTCAACGTGAAAAGAACATGACCTTTAAGATCGTATCAGCATGTTTGCTGGTGCATACACAGCCAACCAAGGGTTCAGTGGCCGTCAGAAAAAGGAGAGTGAAAATAGAAAGAGAAAATACGGGAAGGAAAATTGTAATTCACTCAGAAGGCTGTTTGTATCAGAGCAGTTTGTTGGCTCTCAGGAGTGAGCTGAACTAATGCCAAACTGAGACAGAACATGATCATTTCTACATGTGATTGTTATGTATTTTGTGCTTAAAATGTGAGGTAGTTGGTTATTGATGTAAACCAGCAACTGTTTTTGAGAGCTATTTCTCACTTAGTGCCTTCATCCCACATACTTCAATACTATGGGGAGGTCAAGCGAGCTAACATGTTTCAAGCTTATCCAAAGTGGACTTCTGTAGATCTTCTGCTGCTCCATGTCTGTACTGACAGTTATGATGGTCATCAGTCACCTCCTACACACTGTCAACTCCAGGCGATATTGCACCTGACTCCCCTGTAACCAGCCTGTTCTCATGGATAAGCGTGTCAATACCCTGCTATTGTAAACAGTGTGTCATATGAACACAACTTCTATTTTGTGTATGTTTCAGTCCTAGTTCATTTCAATGGTGAATACTAACACAATCTTAATCCTAACCTTAACCAACTCCAAACCCCAGACATAATCTTACCCATTTTTGCAACTTCAGACCTAAAGTTATCCGTTAATTCCTTGAAAAACCTTGTGTTTGTCGTCAGCCACTAGGCGTGTCCAGACCACGCCAGAAAAAAATTGCATGTAATTGCACACCAAAACAGGCAGAGGGCGTCGTCATGAAACGCAATTTGTCATGGCGTGGTATTTTACGCAATCCATGAGAACACGTTGCTGTAACAGCAAACAATATGAAAATATATGAGTGTTCTTTGCAAACTTCAGCATCTGCTATGACTTGAAGACAGTTTTTTGTTTATCACACTCAATAATTTGATTTTAATTTATATAGGCTTTACACAAAACACAAAATTAGGTTTTAAACACAAGAGTGAAAAGTATTGGGTGGATGTGAATGATGATACAAGCGTGCTTGGGATCCAGATGCAATACCTTGCAGAGTGGATCTGGTCACCTCTAACCACCACACCTCAGATTAACTCCACAAAGAATCAGGTCATGTGAGCAAATCCCTCCAATAATTGTACAACCTATTGTTATCAATTAAAAACCCACCACAAGAGAACATGCAAACTCCCTAAAACACCTCTCACACAAATCACACCTCAGCCACAACCCATCGCTCCTCCGGTTTGATTATTGTAAAGCCTAAGACTGAATAATTCCCCTTGTACACCTCCACTCAGGGGTATTGACGAAAACCTGCTCCAACTGTGTAATACCCTTTAGTAAATCACACCAGTCGCATGTTCGCCGAATGAGTTTAATGGCAAATCTCCTTCCCTATAATGCGATATCAACCCTTACACCGACCGCAATGAATGAAAGTACAATGCATATACCCCCGGCGTTACAGATTAAGCTCCCATAATGCATCGCTCCCCCGGTCTCCCTGGATACATGGGTTGTTTACTTAAAGTGCAAGCCATGTTTTCCTTCAGTTTTTGCCGTACAAAGAAAGTCCCGCTGTAAAGGGGCATGTATTTCCCCCAAGCACAGCGCGATTACCATTTCTATTTTTCCCTCTCGCGTTCCTCGTATTCTCTGTCAAAGTTAAGGAGAGATCACACAATATCTCAGCGGGAAATGTCCAAAGAAGAAATATCCCAGGGCTCAGACAATCTCGTCCAAAACTCTGTCCCTATCTTGAGATTATTCCATAGGGACAAAAGGGGCAAATATATCAGCGATTGTATGGTGTATGGGTTGTATTCCCACAGTAGTGTTGGTTTGGATCTGAAGCACGTCCACTTCTTTGTAGAAGAAAAAATGTTTTGGTTGTGGATACACGCTCAAGCCATGCCAGCAGAGATACAGTGAAACATAGCGGTTTATGGATTAAAATCAATAATCATGCACTCCCCTACTAACAGACTGTTCGAATGTTCAGCTCATCCCAAGTAAAAAGCCAATGAAAAAAAAGTGAGCTTTCTGAAGACATTTGAAATTCTCAGCCGAAGTGACCTTTCTTATATTAAGAGGGAAAGAATTCTACATTTTGGTCCAACTCTGGAGAAGGCTTTGTGTCCTTTCGTTTTAAGTTTGGACCTTGAACAGTCCAAAAGACTCTGGTTGAAGACCTGAGTGCTCTGGCTGGATTGTGCAGAACCACCATTTCTGACAAACAAGGTGGTGTCAAACCATGAATAGATTTAAAATCAAGCAATAAGATTTTAAAATCAATTCTGAGAGCTACAGCTATAGTGCAAAGAAGCCAAAACAGGAGTGATATGATCATAATGACTTGCCTAAGAACTAGACCGTATTTGGAACCATTTGTAAACGGTTATGTAGTTCTGATTTAATAGTAAATTTGTAACATTTTTCATTCCAACTTTAATATATGCATGTATTGAAATAAAAAAAAAAAACTTTCTGGTTTTATAGAATCAAAATTTGTCTTCAGGGTTTGTATTTTACCATTTACTCGATATGCTATCATATAATAATATAATAATAATAATTTTATTTGTAACGACTTAATTTCAAAGAACTCAATGCTAAGTGCTAAGTGCTATATGCGTAAAATGAACACAATAGTGCAGATCTGGGCAAATTGCGTGGCCATTGAACTGTTTCAATGTGGCCCTTGTGACACGTTTTTGAGAATAAAGTTGCATTTGCTCGTTGTATTTCTTTTATTTGATTGACTTAGCTATGGAGCATGTGTCATTGCATGTATCACAATAAATGGTTAAATTAAATGTGCTTGCAAAAAACGATATTTGTCCTCCACCACTTGTGCTTTCAGAGGCTCAAATGAAGAGAATAGTTGTATGAATAGTAAAGAATTATACATTTTTAACTCTAGATCACTTTAATGGGTTTTATTTAATTATATGACACAGAAAGACATGGAAAGTGTGCAGAAAATGGGCAAAACTGGTATTCTATTATCAAGTAAAAAAGTTCAATTGATGCTAAAACAGTATAGCAATACAACTACCACTTCATGACATCAGAAGGTAGAACAGAGCATTTTCATCTTTAGAGATGTAGACAGTTTTATCAATGCAAGAATACTTTAACATGTTTGTGAATGAAACTAAGCACACTTCAGGGATGTTTTGGTGAAATAACAACATTCTGAAATGGCTAACGCCTCCGTACACAGACTGCGAGCGAGTTCGGTTCGGACACGTGTGAGTTTCTTGCGAAGTGCCTGTACACCTACATTGTGTATTTGACTCAAAGTCGCATCATACACTGTGACTCTGACAAAAATAGACTTTCTAGATTCTTTCGTGCACTCTTATCCAAGTTTGTACAAGCCATTGTTTAAAGAAGCTCCTGAACCAACACAAACACAGCAAACTATTGACTGCTTTTTAGCAGCAAAATCTGTCGGGATCGCGAGAGAGTTGCAGATGACGCTGAGGGAGAGAAATCTAAGACACTGTGGACCTTTCAGCGGAATGCCAGCAGCTGATCACGTTGTCGAATAAAACTCATACATCTGTGTAAATGCTCCTGTTTCCTCACCTGACTGACACGGATATACCAGACAATGAATAAAATGAAATAAATTTTACACCTAGCTTGTCTAAATAAAAAGACTTTATTGCGATGCATTTTTGTCATGTTGACAAGGCCGCTATTGGTTTTAAGCACTTTTTTTTTTTAAGTCATAGAAGGGAGCCGCTCAGATCTCTGACTACCCTAGAGTGTATGCGTAATGTTGCACGCTTTTAATGTTAGCGCAGGTGTATGTACTGTTAAATGTCAATAATGCACATAACTCAGAAAATGTTCCAATTTTCCTTCCTAGCAAAATTAGCTAACAATAAACATCTAGAAACACTAATGCAACTCATAAAATAGATTGTGACTTTAGAGTGAGATGTAGAACACGTATTTGCTAACATGCAATTAGCATACACATGCCTAACAAATAACAGATAAACCTATGTGGATTTTGGTGACCTAAAAATTCAAATGAACATAACAAGAACTGTGGATCGTACAGGATTTGCAGAATATAAACGTATCTAACAAGATTGTGCTAGGGAGAAACTGATTTTAAGTTTTTTTGGTTGTAAAAAAAAAGGCATAAGTGCCTTGAATCAAATGTTAAAAGTTGGGGTTACTTGTTTTGATTAAGTAAATAGAACATATTAGCTCACTTCATGTAAGCTGGACATTTCGACAGAACATCTGAGTGTGAGCACAGACTACTGGATTTCTATTCAAACAGGCAAATTGTTGTTAATATATATTCACACATCACTGTTAGACAAAGCACTAAACCTCTTCTCTTCAGTGACCGACCCATAAATGTTTAAATACACCAGGTCCTAGTGGTGCTTTAAAACTCTCAGTCTCTTCCTCTTCGTTAGCAGTCCCCGTTGCTAATGCCTCCACATCTCCTCACACGTCCTACAGAGGAAACCATGCCAGCTCCTCACTTGTGTGCTACTGCGCTTTGGCTAATGTGCTCATGCTAATTGAGCAAATGATAGTCCTGCCACTACACCCCCCACACTTTATGAATTTGCCTCTTTGCAGCCGCCCATTCCGATCATGTCAGATAACGGCGTTGGAACACATTTTTTGGCGCCGCGTTGTGTCGCTCGGCCATGTTTGTGCGGGTCCGGTTAATGAAGCCTGGAACAAGACGGATAATCAACATTCTCCGGGCCAGTGAGAGAAAGATGGCCGCGCCGCAAGAGAATGGGATGAGGAAATTAGAGTGACAAGCGAAAATGCTGAAAAGTTCTGCCCAAACACTGGTGACGGATGGTAAACGCCGGCAGTTAATGTAATGTGTTTTACAGCCGTACGGGATAATAGGACATGCTCTATTCGTACCAAAGTCTGGAGAGGGCAGCGAGAAATGTCGACTGCCGGAGAGACAATAAAAGTCAAGCGAAAGCAAAGAGACTGAGTTATGTTAGCGACACGATGAGAGTTGTTTGCTTCTAGTGCCAAATGTGACTTAAGAGTAAGGCAAAATGAAAAAAACATTTATTTTGGGTTGTTTTTCCTGCACCGTCATCTTAAGTTATATTATTCTTTCCCTACCAGATCTGCACCCCAAAATGTGCGCTCAGTCTCTGGACGAAAAGTAAAAAATGTAGAATAAGCAGGTGTTCACGCTTTTTTTACGCAAGTATGTTACAAAAAGCTAAAACGTAAAACAACCACGAATTTTAGTTGAAGTCAAGCGAGTTTAACGGATAAATCTTAACCTACCCCAAGTCCCACCTCTAAACTTACTTATTTTAGTAACTTAAGCCTAAACATACAGTACAGACCAAAAGTTTGGACACATTTTCTCATTCAAAGAGTATTCTTTATTGTCATGACTACGAACATTATAGATTCACACTGAAGATATAAACACCATTAATGACCAGAAGGAGGCTGCTGCGGTAGATGACCGGTCTCCACAGTCTCCAGACCTAAACCCAGTCCAGATTTTTTTGGGGTGAGCTGGACCGCAGAGTGAAGGCAAAAGGGACAACAAGTGCTAAGCATCTCTGGAACTCCTTCAAGACTGTTGGAGAGCATTTCAGATGACTACCTCTGGAAGCTCATCAAGAGAATGCCAAGAGTGTGCAAAGCAGTAATCAAAGCAAAAATGACATAAGTGTTCACGCTTTTGGTTCTGTAGCTACTAGAATTTTGTCCGTCTACTTTTCTAAGACGTGCACTTCTGTTTAGCTGCATTTAGCCTGTAATTTCATCATGGTTTTTTAACTGTCACTATATATAATTAATGCCCACAAGAAGACAAACCAACATGTTACTGTTGCTACCTTAACAGAGCTAAACAGGAAGTGCAGTTCCAGCAAGTGGCGGACAAAATAGGTCAATACTCCAATGTGTTTATCATAGTTGGATGCCTCAGTGTGAATTGAATGAGGTGTGTCCAAACTTTTTGTACTGTGCCTGCTAAACCCAAAGAAAATGTTGCCACATGCTTCAAACAAGAATCATGGTTATTTTTAAGTATTTTTCGTAACATATTGACGTAAAAAAAGGTATGAAGGCGTGCTCGTCCTACTTTTTGATGTTTCGTTGTATATCTATGTTTTCTTCAGAGACTGTGTTTACTTTCAGATAATAAAAAAAAAGAGATTTGTTCTTTTTTTATATATAAACAATTGAGAATCGTTTTAATCAGACTCAGGTATTCGACATGAGAAAAAAAACAACAACACTTTTTTCTAACACTAAGATATGTATTACTGTCATTGTACAGTATACAATAAAACTTCAACAAGCAAAAACACATAGCAGCAGTAACAAAGTAGCGAGCGTTGGCAAGGAAGATGTTTGGAGCGGCGGTTTTGTGTGGAGTACCATGTAATTTGGCTCGGAAACCGGTCCGTTTGCCCGTTTTCCGGCTACTCTCGCATCTCCGCCTTGGCATCCAGACTCGACCTATAAGTCTGCTGGCTTGTGCACGTATCGTTGGATGTCTGATCTCTGGAGGAATAGAATCAAGTGCACGGCCAGTGGAGCAATGCCTTAGGTGGAGGAGTTCCTCTCGTGTCAGTGTTGTTTTTCTATGTTCCACAATTTAGTGAGAATGTGTGCAACTGATATGAAATGATGTCTTATGAAATAATGCATAGTATCTACATGAAATTTTATTTTATTTGCACATGGTAAATGGTCTCTATTTGTATGGCGCTTTCCCACCTTACAAGGCACTCAAAGCACTTTAGGGATCCACTCACACAGTGTACACAAACTCAAAAACTGACGAGATCACACTTTGACAAGCAGGTATGGCCACATCTGTGACCTTTGTTGATTTATGTTTATCAAGGACCATGACCTAAACACTCTGATTTATTATTTTCAGTACCTCATAAGAAATAAATAACTTTTTAGCAATGTTCTTGTACAGTGATCGCCTGTATCTGATGTAACTATGCTACGATACTGCAACTGTAAAACACATCACCCTTGCTGCATGCTGTGGATCTGTTGTCCTTAAGAAGTCTGCCTCCTGAAGAAGTCTACTGCATCTTGTGGTTTTTTTTTGTTTTTTTTTTTTGACTGTTGGTGTTGGTGAGTTGGCTACTGGGACACACTCTCTTATTCCTTCCTCTCGCTCCCATCCTCCTCTTTTCTCTCCATGTATCAAGACTAGAATCGAATCATGTGTTAATCCTGTGATGAGTTGGTCACTGTCCAGGGTGTTCCCCGCCTAAGGCTCAAAGTCACTGGAATAGGCTCCACTCATCAGTGTCTCCTAATGAGAAAAAGTAATGACAACAAAAACAATATGTCTTTTCTTTACACGATAAATAAACATGATTTAGGTTAAGTAGCTTATAATTTACTGTAGATCAGGGCTATTCAAGTATATTTACCTGGGAACAGATTGTTCAAAAGACTATGTTCTGAGGGCCGGACTGCAAAACTGAGCTACAAATATGTTTTACATTCGATTTTGTCAAATTATCACAATTACTATTACTTTCCTAGTCTACATTTTTCAAGGCCCAAACCAAGGCTACATTTGGATTAAATCAGACGTAAACTACATCTTGAACCTTTAAAAAAGCATATGATAAATGCAGCACAGATTTTAAGTTTTAATGCAGCTCTCTGATTGGCTGTCCTTGGGTGGTCCTCTCTGGTTTCAATTTGTTGTTTATAAAAAGACGTTTATTGATTTGTAATCAAAATGAATACATGTCGATATTAACCATGTCAAGAAGGATTTATGCCTAAATCGTGTTTGCTATCCCATCTTTAATAAGACCAAGTCTTACTAAGATTATTTGACTTAGATAAGATATTCTAGGATAGGATAGAAGATTTTCTATCCTAGTTTACCTTATCTAGATATAAAAACTTATTTGAAGCAAATTTGCATCTGTTTTAAACCATAATTGCTTGAATTAAGAAAAGATTTGCTTCAAAATCTTCTTAAGAGTACTTGAAACTAGGATTTGTCATTTTGTCCTGTTTTGAGAAAACTAGGTTAGTCAAATTTTCTTACTGCACTGGAGGATTATTTCACTTAAAATAAAAAAATTGACCTCAAAATAGGGTCAATTTTCATTTTTCTTTTTTGAAAAGCCTTTTTTGCAGTGTAGGCCACAAATCTGTGCTGAGTCTAAACCAGGAGTATAGTGTTAAATGACATCTGGATCAACTGATGCATATGCTGCAGAATAACATAGCAAACTTTAAGAAAGGACAAACTCAGCCTATCAAGCAATCTGGCCCATGTCCTATACTTTATCATTAGATCAGTAGTTAAGCGTCATCATTATTAACACTATTAAAAGTATTCTAGATTTTGCGTGCCAGATGAATCATTCTAATCTTTTTTTTTATTATTTCTGTCTAACTTTTGTGCTTCTCAAACAACCATTACCACAAACCCATTTCTATTCCCTCTTTGCTGCTTTTGCATGAATAAAGCCCTTTATAGTGGGAGTAATTGAGTCCCTTTACTCCACAGAGATTTTAAACCTGCTGTCCCCTTTGGCCTCTGTGGCTCCTGTGTGTGTTTTCTGTGCTCAGTCTGTCCACGCTTAAATGGCGATATGATGCTGCCCGGAGCTGTACCTTAAATCCTCAACTTTCCTCCCCCCAAGGTAAGTCTAAGAGGATGAAAGAGGAATTTAGCAGGTTGTGTGTTGTCTAAATGTGTATGTGTGTGTGTGTGAACGGGCAGTGGTCCACGCTATAGTCCAGGGCTGGGCCATAGAGAATGAATGGGTTTAGTGCCGCGGCCGGACAGAAAAATCAATGCTTCATATGAGGAGGCTGCGGGGGTTAGGCCTCCGTGTTCATGTCAACAAGGCTATTGGTTTTCTTAATACTCCAAAGTTGGCGTTTCCCCGCTTCGGGAGGGCCAGCGAGGTGACTTGTGTGGTCAAAGCTTAACAAAGGGATCCTGCCTTCTAGCCTTTCGTGTACTCCTTGGCCCAGGGAAGCCAGGCCAGGATTAATTACCAACACAGCCAGCTGGATATTAGTTGCTGTTTTCTCCCATTGTCACATGGCAGCCGGGAGTGAAGCTATTGGAAGCAGCTCGTGTCCAGGCGGCAGAGCAATGGGCTAATACTGTTAGATGGAGTAACGCAGTTAGACGGGACGGTGGTGGGAGGGTAAAGCTGCTGATTAGGACCTGTACATATGGCTTTTATGTTGGGATCAATGTAGGGAACGTTATAGGCTTATTAATTCAATTCAAATGATTGTTATGTTGCCAACTTTGTCAGCTGACATACAGTTATGTCTCAAGACTAAATATTCACAAGCAGGTGATGAGATGAAGCACTTCAATTCTCTCAAAACTCTATGCCTCTGTTGTTTGCAATCAAATATTACAAATTGATTAATGATGCATTTGATTTGGAATACAGGAGTTCCCTAACCAATCAGATCATGACAAATGAGAAAATTAAATGGACTTTTGGAAGATTTTAGGTTGCTAAGTACTGTAAATCAACTAAATGCTATAAAGGTGCACTGTGCAACTTCAGTAGAAATAGAAAGATACCTTGATAATAGTGACATTTCTGTGCTATATAGAAAAATACAGCTATAAAGGAGCAACTTTTCAATAGAAACATGCAAGGTTTGCTTCCTCAAGGCAAATTTAATTGATATTTTTTTCTGTTGAAGCCTGCCTAAAAAAATATGCAATGTATATTATTTACTTAGTTCACCAAAAACATCAAAGTGACAAAGACATGCTTTTATTGAAGTCTGTTATCGATCAGAAAGTTACAGGGTGCATCTTTAAAAAGGTCCTTTGCAGGTGTTTTTAATGTGACTATTTAATTCTTACTTTAATCAAATTAGACATATTTATGTCATATTCTATTTTTATTTTTTGTATAAAATATGCTTTATGTAATTCTGTACTTTAATTGTTTATTTTGTTAGCTCAATAACTGGTAAATGAGTCAAACCACACACCATTGCTTGATCTAACTTTATTGTCTTTTAAAAGAGGTTTTAGTTTACAGAACAGACAGAGAGAGGGGCATTTTACACATTAGTAACAACCACATATGTGCAACACCAAACACGTTTCTATTTACGTTTTCTATTCACAAATTTGTCCCACGAAGCTAAACCAATAAACCTGGCCCTTGGTAAGTGCTCCCCATATTTCCCCAGCACACACACGCACACACGTACGCACACAGCAGTAGTTAGCCACACACTGGCCCACAGACAGCAGACCCATGGGGAGGGGTCTCTGGGTCGGCAGAGCCAAGGCCCGAGCAGCAGTTGAGCATTGCTCACCCAGAGCAATCGGATGAAAACGCAGTGCAGATGTAATTTGTTTTCAATGGCTGTTTCAAAAGAATAATTGTGGTGACACTGGCCGGTCGATAATATGGATTTTTGTTTTCGAGTGCAGTGTGTGTGTGGCGCTAAGAGAGAGCAGGAAATACAACACTGCACAGCCAAATGCGATAAAAATGGATGGTGTGTGTTTGTAGGGGTATTTTGCAGGTCTGGTAACCATCACTGGGCCCAGGACATCATTGGAAGGATTACTAAATGTGTCCTGTGGGCTGCTTTAGACTACTCTTCCCTCTCACTCACAGTTTGCCTTCCCCCTGTTGTTTTGTCGGAGGAAAAACACTGTGGCCCTGAATAAACTCAGTTAGGATGAAACACAGCTCAGGGAGCAGAGTAACACAGCAGACACACACCTACGGGTCAGAGAGCAGGCACAGGACTGATCCAGGCAAGGACAAGGACTACAGCCACGACAGAGGACATGCACTATTAGAATATAACAGCACGTTTTCACATTAGCACAAGTGCTTTGCATATATACATTAAACATTGACTTTTCATAATATTTTTGCTCAAATTGGCCAAATAAATTGTTTTTCTATAGAAATCTAGAACTGCAGTTGACTAAAAAAATATTGATTTATGCACGTGAACTGACTAATAGGCTAAAAGTGGAATAAAATCATCCAAAAATAAATGTACGTACCACAGTCACTTTCAAAACTCAAACAATTTTAGTCAAGATATTGAAGGAAACCCTTTGTGTGTTTTTTTCTCTGCATTTAGTTATTTGCATTTACTGTAGTTCATAGTAAAACACAAAATTGATCTGTAAACACGTCCATTGACTTCATGTACAATTTGCAGAACTGATACTCCCTCTTCATAGCCAACTTATAAAAAAAAATATGTTCGATTTAACACGAATTTTACACAGTTGTTTTTTTGTTGGAAAATGGCTGAATGAAACCTACTGTATCTCAAGTAAATACAGAAGAGATGAGGGTTAGGTGAAAAAAAAAACATGAATGAATTGAACCAAATACAGCTTTTGTTGTAAACTAAAAATGTGTATTTTACGCATGTGCCCTGTATCAAAATGTGCCAACCCCCCCAAAAAAAAATCTGCCCCCAAAAAATTGAAATGCAAAAAAACAAACAAAAAAAAACAAACAAACTTGAAAATTGTCTTTCATTTCTCAACACTCCAACCACCCTTTTCACACCATCCTCTCCCATCCTCTCTCCCTCTGCACTTCCCCAAACTTTTCCACATCATCATTTGTCCATCTGCCCCCTACTTCTCCTCTTTCACCCTTCCTTCCCTTTCCCCCTGCCCCTCTCCTCGGGCTCATCTCAATAGGGCCTCCCTGTTGCCTGATAATAGCCACTTTGACCATTTGCCAAATCGGACAGTGCTTTTGCCGTGCGGGGCCTGGCGGTCCGGGGCGATTGTAATCCGTCAGAGGCCCAGAGAGCTCATTGAAGGGGTGGGATTCTGTAATGAGTGAAGGTAGATTTAGGCGACGCGCTGGGGCCGGCTAGACAGGGACATACAGTAAAAGGACATTATTTCGGTGTAGCTATTCTATTCTCCTCCCTCCCTTTTCTCTTTCGTCTCATTCGCTCCGTCTTTGGGCAGCGTTCCCTTGCCGCGGGTGGTCACCAGAGACCGGCGGGGGCTGATTTATTCTGGCTATCCCCTGTCCTCTGCCTGACTGCCTCTGCAATGGAGAAATTTCCTCTCCCCGAGCTCTCCAGCGCGCCGGTTTAAGGCAGGTAAAGCGCGGTGAATGGGAGAACAGAGGGTTTGTATTAGAACATCCAGCAGCCTAATACAGAGTCCTAATGCTGTGTCCTATAGGCGCTCGGCACAGCGGGACCGGTCCGGATATGTCTCTCTTCAAAGGCGGTGTGAGGGGGAAATGGGAGGCATTAGGGAGTTTTAAAGTGTAGTGGAGCAAGCTGGATTTGAATGTACAAGACAGGAGAAATCTACCTTTTTGAAAATTATAATAACTACACTTTGAATAGCCTGAATAAAGCATGACTGTTGACTTTATTTATAAGGAATAAAAATAATTTACTGAGGTTGATTCAGTCTTAGTGTTGTCATAGTCTAATAGCCACTAATTAGGCATTATCAATTAAGAAAATAAAATGTGTTGCAGTAATAAAACTGGTAGTGGTTAATGGTCTACTTTGACTACATATGTTTGCTCAGTCACAGATTTTTTATGTTTTTTTTTTTAATCTTTCAATACTTTTGATTATGATTATGTTGTTGTTGTTGCGTTTTCTTCATAATTCATATTTTTCATAACTGAAAATGGCTGTAAATGGCTTTATATCTATATAAATAATACAGTAATAAAGATACAATCATAGCCCTGTAAATTCTTATTAAAGCTGAAATTCAGAAAATATAAATAGTTTATCAAATATTTAGGATTGTGTGTGGTTCTCAGTTTAACCGTAACAAATTCTAACGTCAACATTTCTTTCTATAACCTGGTACAATACCAATCATGGTAATGTATTGTATTGGGTTGATAATGTCTGTAAATAAACAGGGATGTAACAATATTGATTGTGATTTCATGACATGAAACCAACATTGATGCAACATGACTTTGCATCAAAAATAGTTCTGAGTTCAGAAAACTAACACACATTTCATGCAAATAAATAAAGTAAAACTAAATACATAATCATAAAATGCTGAATATTTAAATAAACAAACAAACAAGACATTATAGCCTATGGTAAGAGAAATTGCTCCCTACACCCTACAAAAGGAATTACCGAATGACAAATGAGAATGACTGGAAAATATGGCTTTAATGTTTATTATTGCTACCATAATTTCAGTATAATGGGCCATCTGTAATATTATGATAAATATTGCTTTGTAAACTTCATATTGAAAAAAATATCGTATTGTGAAATAAATATAAGACAGAAGAGAAGCAATTATTATAGCAGTTACTATTATTTTCAAAAAGTACTACAGCTGTGCAAATATTAAAAAAAAATATCAAATTGTGGATTATGATTTACAGATAGTCATCTTTAAGTAACTGCTCTGGAGAAAACGTAGATATAAACTGAAATGTAAAACAAAGTAAGATTTCACGACTTTTTTGGACGTCAATATGTTAGGAAAAGCCAAAACACAAAATAACATCCAATTTTAACGGTAAATCTCAACCTACCCCAAGCCCCAGTCCTACACTTACCCATTTTGTAACTTGAGCCTAAACATACTCGTTAAATCCAAAGAAAATGTCCCACGTGGCTTCAACCGTATTCGTGTTGATTTTACGTTTGGCTTTTCATACATATTGACGTAAAAAAGTGTGAAAATGTGCTTATCGTACGTTTTTGGATAGTTCATCAACATCTCTTTTATTAACGTACATCTTGTTTTTGAAAATACTAAAAAACAAAAATGTAGAAGACAAACATAGAATGATTATCTTTTACCAGATTACGCCCTATCAGTGCTTTTCCATGACATTGAGCGCCATCTCTTAACACGTTTGGTAATCTTTCCAGTCCCACATGAGCAGATCGGGCATGAGCAGCCGTACCTGATGAAGCCGGGGCTATGAGCCATGGTGACACTCGTTACACTGGCCGCTGTTGGGCTAATTGCCACTGGGATGAGATGATCCTACACGGGCTGACAGGTGAAGGAGCGCCCAACCAGAACCACCAGCACACACGTCTCCAGTGGCCAGCGGACGGGAATGAGGAGGGAGTCGCTGTGCACGGATATATGCAAATTCTACTATATGGGTTCGAGAATATGTATGGAGATGTACACAAGTGGGTACGCGTCGAAATATGGATGAGAAAAGCTTGCTAATGATGGGGAAATGTATGTGTGAGAGATTATGTTTGATTTATACTGTGTGGGGAATTTACAAGCAGCGCTATCACACAGAGCAACACTAATTTAAATATTTGTTTTTAAAAAATTAAGTTTTGTACAAATACAGATACATACTGTCAAAGTGTCTATTTGGGTGAAAAAAGTTTGTCGTTTTCCATTTTTTTAATAATAGTGATTTTATTATCTAAAACTAGGAATTACGCTTGTCATTGAAATTAGCATTAGCTTCGTTAGCATGCCACATTTTGTCCATGGCTTCTTCCAGTTAAGTAAACAAAACATGTGACTGCTATAAAAGTTTCTGTTACTCATCCATTTTCTATTCACCCAATAAATTTTCTTTAAAGAAGGTAAGTGTTCTTACAATTGACGCCAAGCTTTAAGAACACAAGTAACATTTGGGGTGCACCATTTCAGATTTTTCTGTTCTGATACTATTTTGATCATTTGGCTTTTAGCACCTGCTGATAGCCATAACATCGACAGTGTAAGGAATGAAAACTGCTTTCTTTATGTTCAAAACACCATTTGAAACACAGAATGAAACACAAACAGTTCAAAGTGGTTCATACTGAATGGTAGTTTTTTGTGCAATTAAAGGCCTAAAATGCAAATCAATTTTATCATTGCATAAGACCAAGTGTCTCTTTGAGTAAAATTATGTCTATAATACATTTTCACTAAAATCAAGAAGTTTGGTATGTGTTAGCATTAGCTAGGTGTTAGCAAAAGACATTTACTTTACTCATCTGGCTCGCACGCTTATTCGATCACGTAAAGAAATAAGCAACACGTTAGTGACCATAACAGAGCTAAACAGGAAGTGTGTGCAAGAAAAGTGTTCATCATGGACTCTAGTAATGAGCAAAACATTTCACTGCTGTAAAATATCCAAATAAATATTTCTGGTTGTTTTTAAGATGGCAAAAATGAGTAAAGCACTTTCAACAACTTTGAAAACTAAGAGACGATCTGGGCCAACATCTGCCATTAAATAAGTCTCAACTTCAACATTGAATCTGAATAGGCAAGAAATGTTCCTGTATAATTCAATAGGATGTGATGATCCTGTTGGCTTTTGACTTCCCACATTCCTCCAAAAGTCAATGTTAAATTCCTTTTTAAGGCCTACTAAACAGACCATCTCAACATGGTCAATCGTACTAAAAAAGGTTATGTCTTTCCTTTGTTGTTGTTTTTGCATAACTAAATGAACTATTATTTAAAGACTAACTACATTAGCTTATAAATAATATTTTAAAAAAATAATAAGCACATAGCGAAAGTATAACATAGAAAACAGATGACATTCACAATCTTACTTAAGGGAGCAATCTGGGACTATAAAGTAATTAGCTCATAATTGAACAAGCATATCAGGACCAAACAGGAAGTTAGACGAGAGAAAAAAAACTAGATGGCAATTACATCAGCATTTACTTAACACTTATTTGCATAACATGACCAAGCTTCTTTAGAAAACAATTACTCCTTTTGCTCATTCCTCCACTCTACCGGCTAACCTCGAACACACCACGCCACCGCACACACATTATTGATTTTCATTTAGATAACTTAATGTTCTCGGACCATTCGCGGCCCTTCCATCACGCGGCGCAAGACCCTGATACGCAAGCTAGCCCTCACGTAATCTGCCATCTTCTTCCCTATCTTGCTCTCCTCTCGCGCCTGTTTTTAGACAATTCATTTTTCCTAAACTTAACCAATTCCGAATAAGCGGGATATAAATGGCGAGCGTTCCCCGCATCGATCAATCAGGCTTCAGCTCCGGTACTACGAATACATTTCCCAGCAGCGTTTTTTATCCTTCCGCCCCCCAAACATCCCATTACCTCCGGGTAGTTGGCCAGTCAAACAGGAATAAAAATTGCACCCCAAACATCATACGTTAGGCCTGATTTGTCGAGCGGAAGGCTTGACAATTCCCCAAGACTTACACCGAGCCGCTGAGGTGCTGGAAATCAAGCCCGTTATGGTGCGGACACGTCTATAAAGATTGTTCATTTAGTGGAAAACAGCTACCTGGGCAGGGACAGAGAGTGATGCAGAAAACATTGTAAATACAAGGGGAGATATATGGAGCTGACAAGCGAGGGAGCAAGGCTTTGGGAAGGAGCCCAGATAGGAGTATACTCACTGAAGAGTCTTTATGGCTTATATGGAGGCTGCTTGTTAAATGCAAGTGCAGGTTGCCATGAACAAATGTTGGTTTACTAAGCAAATAAAAGCTACTGTCATGTAATTTCTTGACGGGAAAGTGGAAACAAACCAGTATGTCAGTTTGCAGAAATTTGGTTTCACATTGGCTTAGCCCGATTTTCCAGGTAAGGACTATTATGGAGCTGCCTAAGAAATGTATATGGACCATCAATGTTTACATACTCGAGCTGCTCAAGTATATTTACATATGATTCTATCTCACATGTGTTATTAGGCGTTTTCGCACATGAAAGTACCAAGAACTAAGTCCCCACATTCCTTAGAACCTGTTTAGTCAGAAAACTACCCTGTAAACCATGTCCGAGATCACACACAACAGTTAGTGAAAGTGGGACTGAACAGTTTAACAGTAGCATCTATATAGTCTGGACATTAAATAAGTCATTAAGTTGTATAGGAAACAAAAATGTTATCTGCACAGCTCTGGTTAGTCACGTTCTAGGAATTTCACCTTATGGATTTTTGCCCAGGAGTTAACTAAATCAGAAATCAGACTTTTTTTCCCTTAAGACTTAACGGCTTAAAGAAAGACACCATGTGAACTACTGGGATTAGAATGGACAAAAAGAAACCAATGTTTATTGTATTTAGTTGTATTAGTCTATATAAATGATTTAATTATATGCATCCTGTCAAAAATAAAAAAAAAAAAAAAAATAAAATGTTTAATATTATAGCACATTTCCTCCAACACAATCACAAAAACCATTCCAGCTCACAACACTAGTACTCATAGTTCGCATAACAAAAAATACCAACAGACATTTTTTTTTGTATCCACATGAGTTACAGGTGACTAATACCAAAATCTAAACTTAAAAGTACAGTATCTTGTTGCTCAACTGGCACACTTTTGCTATAAAATAGATTAACAAAAAAATACTCAAAAAAAAAAAAAATAAAAGTAATTGTGTTATTTTATTCTATTTTTTTTTTTTTTTTTTTTTTTTTTTTTTTACAACCATTGTGTTTTTGTTTTTGTTATCACTGTTGTTTTTTTTTTTTGTGTTTTGATCTAGAGTGTCCTTTTATTGATTTGTCTTGCATCACATGCATATGCTTGGTCACCAATAACTGTACCTACGTTTCAAAAGAGGAGTGGCGGCGCCGCACATTAGCGCAGCGCCCCGGAGGCTCACTCCAAAATGAATGAGATCCCTGGTGTTCCTGGTGTCTCCCATCCAAGCTAACAACCGAACCACTGTACAGAACAGGGCCTTTCGTTTTGTACAAGAACTGGACTGAGAAATTTAACAGAATCATTGATAACGATCATTCCGAATTTAAATCATCATTGTCTCTCCATCACTAAATAAAAACATTTAGAATGAAGCCATTGGCAGTTAACCTGTATTAGAAAACTCATCATTTTGTAGATTTGGTGAATTCATACTGAGTTGTTAAACAGAGGTCAATTCACCATGAAATTTGCTTGAAGAGATTCACCAGTCTACGCTGTATCTTTGCCCAGTCAATATTTATTACAGCAATTAGTATCTTAAATTGAGCACAAAGCTGCAGAATTAATTACTCAAACTGTTTATTGCATTGTACTATGGCTATAATTATTCTGGACTTTTGCTGTAAACACATGTTCTATAATTACTGAGAAATACATTTAATGCATACAGTGCTTTTAGTGGCTCAAAAACAGCTCACATTATGATATTCACACACTGCACTGGGTAGAAACAGTGTTGCCAAAATGCACTAAAGACTCCACATTCACACAACTAACACTGAATCATGAGTCCATTTTTGTTTACACTTGCTTTACACTTAATTACAACTTGTATAAGGGCAATTAGTATGGGTACATCAGCAGTACAAGTCAATGTAAGTGTATATTCTATAGAACAGTTACTGCTAAGCATAAATAGGTTGAGTACAAGTGACATCACAACAGTCTAAATGGGCATGGAGAGTATTACTTCAAACAGAGCTGCCAATCTCAACAGCAAAAAAGTCTGGAGAGTGAATAAAGTCATTAGTTTGTAGAATTCAATAAAAGTGAATTCTACAACTAATTTCCATAGCACTTCAGAAGTGTTTTTAAAAGATGTGATTGATGCAAATTAAACTGATATTAATAATGAAATTTGTGATGCCAACCTCCATCAAATGATGATAATATTTCTTATTTGTGGCTGTCTATTTTTGTACAATATACACCAGGGGTGGCGAACCCGAGGCTCACAAGCCATTCAGAAACATTTGCTCCTCCACACTCTCTCTCTTTCCTTTGGACCGTGTCTTAACAGACAGAACTCCCGTGATATTCTGTGAAACTAGAGCTTCATTTTGGTCCTTATTTTGTGCAAATCCGTCTTATATCCACGAAAAAAAGTCCAAAATGTACATGAAATAAAACATGCGAAAATAACAACGAATAGGGTGCAACACGGAAATCTTCAAAGTGAGGTTACGGCTGTGGCTTATGTATTAATGTGAAATAAAACAGAAGTTTACACGCTGATCTGACAAAAAATGTGTGCAGCTGCAGTGTTTCTCTGCTCTGATCACACAAGACAGTCTGTAGGTGAGTCAGTCTGACGATCATAAAGCCCAGTTTTAAAGGGGCGGAGCTAAGAGAATCTGGCCTCTATGGAGGGGGAGGCTTTTTGAGTTACTAACTTCTCTTTTTATTTATAGTAAAATTACATTACTAATGAAAACATCACATCTAAAACACATCAAATGCAAGAACTGGCACAACAACAAAAAAAAGTGTACTGGGGGAAAATTCCCCCCAGATCCCCCTGAATTATCCCTGATATTATACTACAGTACCTAGCTATCCCTTTAAATAAAACCTTCAACAGTCCCCAGCCACTCTGAGATATCATCAAATTCTGGAGCATGAAAAATATTAAAAGATAGGTATTTGCCTTGTTTCCGCCTCACATTGGAATTCCATGCACCCAAACCAATAAGAAAAGTGTAGTAAGAACATCAGGAATTGAGTTAAAGCTTGAGCTACTGGCAACAAGTTATTACACTTATATGCAAAGGTTGCAGGAATGCTGAAAACCACTCTGGATGACCTATGACATTACAAATTTGGGACATTCTTGACAGTTTTTTTCAGATACCTAGAGGGAAATGAAGAACATGATCTCAAAAAACAAAAAAAATATTACATTTACTTTTTATAAACCTTATTTTAACTGTACATTCTGGGACAGAGTTACTTAACTTCCCTTGCAGCTTGCCGGTTTCTGTCCATCTCCTCCACCTCCCAGCTGTCCCCTAAAGTGTGTTACCATCACACCAAAAAGACTGGAAAAAGCCATACTTTTGCTGACACGTTTGATATGACCAGCCACCCCGCTACACCACACACTTTGCCTGAGTGACCACTGCTTACTTTGCCCTGTCCAAACTCCCTCCCCCTCCTCACTCCTCCATCCTGTCACCCTAAGTCCCATCACCATCGCCGTCGTCTCCTGGGGGACCGTTTTAAACCGAATCCGAGTGGCAGCGCGCAGAGACGGAGGTGACAGAGAAGAACATCAAGCAAGTCTGGAGCTCCGAATGCGACCAGGAACCAAGACTATAAGTCCGGGGGAAGTTGACACAAACTTGACATGACAAGAGCTGGCATTTTGACATGTATTAAAAGGTCTGGAGTGGACAGATCAAAACACGGCAGAGCGAGGAGGTGGAGACGGCACAAGGGGCAGAGGGAGCGTTCCACATGGCTGTATTTTGACAGACAGGTGAGCTAAGTGGACCCTCTTAAGGCTAGCCGCAAAGCCAGGGACACGGCTGGAGCTGTCCCTGTGATTGGCCGTGAATGATTAGTGGCTTAATTGAATCAGGAAGTAAATGATGTTGTGAAGTGTGATAATTTGGAGGTCAATTTTATATCTGGTCTTTTGGCTATGCAGTGCAATTATATTCTTTATATTCTTTAATAGATTTTTTTTGTAAACTAGATAAAGCATATTAGATTGATTCCCTTCTATGTACTATAGTTTGACTATATATTATACCTAAGCCTATGGCAAGTAACTAAGTATTTTCTCTTTAGTACTAAGTTTTTAAGTTTTTTTTAGCTGTACTTCACTTGATTATTACAAAATCTGGTGACTTTTTACTTTAACTTCTTACATTTTTCAAGAAATATTTGTACTTTCCACTCCTTCAATAAAAAAAAAAATCATCAGGTGAGTTACTTTATCAGCCCATGAACATTTTTTTTTTTTTTTAACATACCAGTGCAGAGCTGCTGTGCTGCTGTGTGTTAAACTTTTGTGAACAAATTAACAACTGAAAATTGCCCAAAACAATAACATTTCTAACAATTACATATTTATACCATGAGAAAAGTCTAATGAATTATAATTATTCATTGTAAAGCTCATCTCACACTCCAACACATTATAAACCATTCATTTTTCATTAATTCATTTTCTACCGCTTAATCCCATCAGGGTCGCGGGTGACTGGAGCCTATCCCAGTGACTTTGGGCCTTAGGCGGGGAAACACCCTGGACAGTGGCCAACTCGTCGCAGGGTTAGACAGACAAACATTCACTCTCTCATTCACTCACTAAGGGAAATTTACAGTGATGCCCAATTAACCTAAACATGCATGTTTTTGGAGGTGGGAGGAAACCGGAGTACCCGGAGAAAACCCACGGTGACACGGGGAGAACATGCAAACTCCACCCAGAGAGATCGTGAGATGTTGATATGGTCCGACCCGGGAGTCAAACCCACGACCTCCTTATTGGGAAGCCAGTGCTCTCCTCTGCTACCGTGCACCCCACATTATAAACCACCTGCAAATAATGCATTTTCTAGAATTTAAAATGTCTTAAAACTTGGGTTTTAAACTTATTTTTTCTGATGTTTTTTCCTTGATGTGCCTGGATTATATGACTTGATGTGTTTTCTGCCTTGTTTCAATAAATGTGTTATTTCAAGCCAAATTATTTGCATTGAAGTAACACATTCTTACTCACCTCATTGGTCAATTTGATTCAAGGTCAAATCTCTTTAAATAATCAGAAATGTCTTGAAACAAGTGAAATAAGATGACTGTTACAGTTTTAACCTAGAATAGAGATAACTTTTGGCAGTGTGATACTTTTTACTTTTACTTCAGTAATTTTACACAGGTTTACATTTATTCTTTTACTCAAGTAAGGAAGTTACAACAAGACTTTGACTTTTACCAGAATTGTTTGTTTATACAAGTAATTGTACTTTTACTTGAGTAATGGACATCAGTACTTTTGCATCTCTGATTATTGAACTTGTCTAATTACTTTTTTTTTTTTTTTTACCCATTTTTTTTTATGTTACACCTTGAAAAACAAACAATCTTTCTTTGAGCTGGGACTCCCATCCATAGCTCTGACCTGTAACCTGACCCGATGCTGTTTGTTTCCATGGAAACTTTTCAAAAACACAGTTGGTATTTGAGAGTTCGACCACTAGCGAACATTTCTAAGAAAAGCGGTATCATCTCTATGGAGACAAGCAGGTGACTACAAAAAAAACACTATTTTTTTTATCTAATATGTTACTATAGGAATCCAAATAATTGGCTATGCATCAACAACACTGACAACAACTAAACAAAATATAAAAAACTGAAATGTCAAGTACAGTTATGTCAAAAATAACAAAAGTAAAAAAAAAAAAAAAAATTTGAAAGGATTTTCATAGGCTGGATAGGAGAGTATTATGTTGACCATGATACTAGGCTAAGTGTATTTCTTTATAAATATATTTTATTCAGTGGCCAGGCCTTTTAAAGTAAACCAAATACTGTATATAAGACACAACAAAAACACTGTGCTCTGGATGGAAAGTGATGTGGATGAGTTGAAATCTAATCTTTGTTGCATAGAGATGCGACTGGAAGAAGCTTTTAGCACCAATGTAGCAGGTCCAAACAGGGTGTCCCTGTGTATGTGGACCGTCAGCCTGTCATGTCTTCACAGCCACACCTCTCTACATAATATACATCTCATGAATGTGTCGTGAAGGATTGAATCGAGGCTATGGGATGTGGCTTCCAACCAATGCTTCCAAAATCTGGTAATGCACTAAAAATGTCTCTTTTCACAAAACTAAAGTAAACATTTTGAGATAAAGATGTGGACAGGACTTATCTTGTCACTTTGGACTAGAAATGGAAACTTTACAATAACATTCACTTAGTTTTTCTGTATTTTAACAAAATACAATAAAAGCATCTTAATGATCATTATGCTAAGACAAAACTGAGCAAACATCTGTCTAAAATAACAAACTTGAAAGTGCTATAGACCTACCCATCCATCCATTCATCCATCCATCTATTTTTGTTTGCTGTATCTGGTTTAGTTGCAAAGGCGCAATCTGAGCAGGCCAGTCAAGAGACATAGTCCTGACAACGCGTTCTGGGTCTTCTTCAGTGTCTCCTCCTTGTGGGACATGTCCGAAATACCTCCACAGGGAGGTATTTCCCAGCAGGTATCCAAAACAAATGTCTGAGTCCCCTCAGCCTCCTCTTGACGAGGAGGAGCAGCAGCTCTAGTCTAAGTTCCTCCCGAGTGACAAAGCTCTTCACCCTATCAGCCACTGAGGAGAAAACTCATTTCGACCACTTGTATCCATGATCTCTTTCTTTTGGTCATTACCCAAAGCTCATGGCCAAAGGTGATGGTTGGAACGTACATTGACCGGTAAATTGGGAGCTTTGCCTTTGACTCAGCTCCTTCTTCAGCACAACGGTCTGATACAGAGACGTCATCACTGCTGACGCTGCACCCATCCGTCTGTTAATCTCACGCTCCATCTTTCGATCACTCATGAACACTTGAACAAAGAGTGTTTTTATAACTTTTAAAAGCCGAGACAAGTGGAGACGTGACTGGTATAGATTCACACAGATGAAAAACTATTTTTTATACATATAGTTTGAGGTCCAAATTTGATTAGCATCTTAATTAATCAGTAAAACAAACTTTCAGAATTTTGGCAATTGTATATAAAATGCAACAACACACTTATTTGTGATTTTGAAAAATAAACTTGTGTGAGGCGACGAGTTGCCCACTGTCCACGATGTTCCCCCGCCTAAGGCCCAAGTCACTGGGATAGGCTCGAGTTGCTTGAAACTCCTAACAGGAACAAACGGTAGAAAATGAATGAATCAATGAAAGACTTGTTCAAGGTTTCGCTACAACGGTTGTGCAATAATGAATCAAAACAGATGCTTCTACCAAACCCATGCTCGTTTGTTGCCACTGGTCTAGACTTGATAAATCAGCACTGACTTTTTACCTGTCGACGTCCATCCACTAAAGTTGATCCATTCCACAAACTATTTCTGCACCTCATTTATATCATTTTCTGTTTTCTCTAGGTTGAAATGATTTAGGGCTCACACTATCACTCCTGTCTGACTGTGCACTGACGACTATCTTTATCGGGGAATAAATTATCTCTCTAATCCTGACTTAGCTAAGTAGGAGTTACATGAGAGCATTAGAGTGACTTTCTCAAGATGATCACTTGACTTTGATCAGATCTGTGCTTTGATCAGTGGAAGAGGCAGCCTGGATCGTCTGCTTAGACTAATCAGGTTCTGCGATGTACGCAAGGTGCAGAAAAAGATGTGGATTTGAGTTTCTTGTGGATATTTCAATACCTTACAGTGGTTTCACTTCATTTTCGTTTCATTCGTTTAAAAAAAGGTGTAAACAAAATGTATTTTCTTCCCATTGTTCAACACTGATTAGTAAATACTTTGATGGAGGTCAAAAATCATCCCATCTTTAGAGTTGGTTCAGGAATTGTTTTTCCCACTGTGAAATTGTAGAATTTATATTTGTTTGTTCTGACCAGTCAAAGTATGCAATACAGTGTTTTGATTATACAGCTAATCTTATAGTCTCCAGGGTCCAACGAGTTTACTTTAGGAGTCTCAAATGTGCATCCTCAACGTCAAATACAGCCCCTGAGATGATTTCATGGTCCCTGAGATGATTTCTGATTTTAGATAGTGGACAACCGATTAAATATTTTGCTGAAAAGTGCATATATAACCTCTAAAATGCACTGAAATACTTCAAATTATATACTAGTGAAGGACAGTCTGACTCTGGTTACCAACTTACTTGCTCATCTTTATTATGGATGTGGACAGACTATAACATATATCAGGTTTTATACAAGATAATAACCTTACTTAGAATGTTACATAGTCAGGTTGATATTTAAAATGCAGCCTATCAACTCTGACTTTGATGATTTCCGACCCAGCGTCAATTGAGATTAAGATCCCTGGTTTACACTTTTGAGCCCCAAACCAGCAGTAGTTCAAACCATTCACAGCTCAGTGGGGGCCAAAGGCAAAGGTGACGGTCAAAAAAACAAACATGGCAATGCTGATGGACATTGTTCAACTAATTTTAACTGAACAATTTGGATTTTGCAAAAAAAAAAAAAAAATCATGCACAGATGTAGTGAGGGACATATTGCTCATCATATGTTTTGGTATTGATAAAACTCAAACACCTAAGAACAGTGTTGTCGCATGTCATGCACTTGCATCTTCAGGACATGCGTCTTTAAGTCAATATGCTCGTCTTTAAGCCAAAACATAAAATAACCACTAATTTTGTTGAAGCCATGTGGCGACATGGCTTCTTTGTGTTTAACGGGTAAATCTTAATCTACCCCAAACTTACCTATTTTAGTAACTTGACGCTCAAACTTGCCCGTTAAACCTCAAGAAAATGTCGCCAAGTGGCTTCAACCAAGATTTGGAATTATTTTACGTTTTGGCCTTTCGCAACATCGACGAAAGAAGGCATGAAAACGGGGTTATTGTACATTTTTGACATTTCATTGTGTATTTGTTTTGTCCTGAGATGTGTTGCCCCTATCTCTCAAGAAAATATGTAAAAGGCACGAACAATCAGCAGATACACATACTGTATGTAGATTAGTCCTAAGGTTTAAAACTTTAATGACCCTAACAGCATTCGCCTTAACATTTGCAAATGCAGATTAGTGTTAATATCTGCATATGAGGATAGATTCTGAAATTTGACTGAGTTGACATCAGTATATCAATACAAAAGCTTGTGCAGATAATGCTCTTCCTTACGACAGCTTTCTCAGATGGATGAATAGACAAATCAATCTGGTGTGACTCGAGTCAGGTTAAAACGCAGCAGATACAGCTGCGTGATTACCGAACTACAGCTTCAGCACAGCAAGAAATGTAGCTGTGCCGGAGAAAGGATTCTACCGCTTGAAAAAAACTGCTCTTAAAAGTCCACTTCTCTCTCCTCCGCCACTTTCCCCCAGATGCACTTCCTCACACTTCTTCCGAGCGGACCTAATATATTTCTCCCGCTGTGTGGTTCTGCTGACACACATGTAGACAAAGAGGGCTGCACTGAACGCGCTAGCCGGGGCCTTAGCATTCCCCGCACGGCGCAATTAAGACTGAGCGCTAACAGACACTCCCAGTTTAACCGCATTACTCTTAAAAAATGTTACACAAACCAGAGACATCTTTGACAGCACAACATTATACCCCCAGTTACAATTAATTACCGCACGTCCTCCCTGTGCATCCCATTTACATATCTTAACAAAGGCGCGCCATGTGCCAGGAGGAAGCACAGGTTAGTTAGGCATGCCGCGCGCTCGCTGACATGTATGTGTGTGGAGGGTACACTGAAAACAAATGAACGCACACACGCCGCTGATGCTGGGGATCTGGGAAAGAACTAACTGCCGGTTTAAAAGTGACTGAATTTCTGCTATTGTAGAAAAAGGGAAAAGGAGATTATTTTTGTTGTGTCAAGTCGAGGCTAAAAACACTTCTGTTCAGTCGTGCTTAAGACTGAATGGGTTTTGTCAGAATGTTGCCCTATTAATATTAATTTAAATGTGATTTGTGTGTGTGTGTGTGTGTGTGTGGTGGTATTAAATTGGGTTGCAAATTTTGTATCTGTTGTATCTGTAAATCCATCAATTGCTTTTGTGTGAATTGTGCTATTCAAATGCACACGATTGATTGATTATTGAAGTGTTTTAAAGCTTTGATTGGGGAAAAGTGGATGAGCAAAACAACTCACTGCAATTAAAAATAATGCAAATAAAAAGTAACATTAATGTATAAAGCGCCTGAAGTCACAAAGAGTTAAAAAATATATGAACGACAGCACTTCAAAAACTATAAATCTAGACTTGCTTAAAATGAAATGAAATCAGAATTTTAATCCAGATTTGAGCTGTTTTAACCGGCTAAGATTTAATTGCTTATGTAATGTAGAAAATTTCACTGGTTTCAAGACATTTTTAACTGGTTATAAGGGATTTGGCATAAATTAATAACAAAAATTTGCCAATGGGTCAGAATAATTTTCTTGACCATTGGCAAATAGTTTGGCTTGAAATAAGAAGCAATGTCTTGAAATCATTCAAAAACTTTGAAAACAAAATAATCAATGTCTCTACAATAATCAAGGTTAAATTAATCAAAATGCTTGAAAATAGATTTAAATCCCGTAAGCAATTTAACTTGTCTTGAAATTCATTTCTTGCAGTGAGAGACATATACACAGCATAATAGCAATCATATCAGTCTATAAAACTACTGCAACTAAAACCAGGGCGCTGTGAGCATTGGTAAACTAGCAGTTGCCTAGGCGCCATTTAGTGGAGAGGGGGTCACTCACTCATAACCTATTAGCAATGTTTTTTTTTTTTGTTTTTTTTTGGCATCAATAAGATTAAGTTATACAACTGCATATATAATCACACAAAACATGAGGCTAGTTGTCCTGACCAAAATTCCACCATATGATTTGTGCCTAGGGTGCCAAAAGTGCTAGAGCTGGTGTTCTGTTGAGCTGGTTCTGACCGTCGAGATTGGTCTCACTTGTTTAAATTAGTGCAGAAGATCAGTAATATTTTAATGACTTTGTTAACCCTCACCCAAGCCCAATCCTAAACTTAGCATTGAAATATGCTAAACTTAGCTGAAATATTAACTATATTTTCCATGTTAGAATGTCATGAACAGTCACAAAAGCCAGTATTGGGGACACATCTTGAACAGGAAACTATCTCGACCTCACATCGGCACTGCTTAAACAGTTGTTCAAAAAAAAGTTTTGACTTGTAAACACAATACAATTTGATCTATGACTTTACTTGTTGTCTTTTTAAATGTGCTTTACTTTGGCATCGTGTTTGACATTTGTTTCTCACCTCAGGAACAAACATTTGTTCTCACCTCAGGAATTTAGTTAAATCTTAATGGATATCCTACAGTAATTCTGATAGAATGCTCAAAAAGGTCGGATGATTTATGAATGCAGAACATTTCAGAGAATAACATCTGGAAATTTAGAGCAATGTTTTTCTGACGCCCAGAGGTGAGAGAATTGACAGACCTCCAGTGGCTTTTAATGAGGAAGCAATTTTATAAAATAAATAATAAAAAATGCATAAATAAATAAATGAATGAAAAAAAAAAAAATAAAAAATCCCATCAATTTGTGGAGCAGTGGTACATTTTTTTCATTCATTTAATTTAAAGAACTTTTGTAAATACGTATTGTGTATTGTATTTTTACTTTTGCTGTTTATTATTGGACTCTGTAAAGCACTTTGTCATTTTAATTTGTGAAAGGTGCTCTATAAAAAAAGTTTTTTTTAACTTTTATATTGATACATTTCCTAATTTTCATTTCCCTTGGCACAGATGAGCTTTTTTAAAAAACATTCATTGCCTTCAAACAACTGAGGAAGTTAAAATTTATTCTAAAATCACATAATGTCTCTATTGCACAACAAATAAACTCTTTATTCTCACCAATCTATTTACAAAAATCTAACTTCTCAACACTGCAAAAAAAGAAGAAAATCAATCAATAAGAAACCCTTTACAAACTTGTCATGTATTACCATATCTTATTTCCAATCAGCTCCAACCCAAACTTCCAACGCTTTCAGCCTTCCCTTGCATTTTTCCTCCCTCCTGCTCCATTATTCCTACCTCTGGCTCCCCCCTGAGTCTCTCATTTATAACCGCGTGAGGAGGGAGTCTGCAGATAAAGCGGGGCAGCTCGGAGACGGAGTGAGCGGTCAGCCCTGCGCGATGCTATCTACCGCTACCCACAACCATTGCAAGTGGACGCACCTGACATCTTCTATACATCTTTCCACTCGGCGACTCATTAAACAAACGCCCCTCCCTTTTTGATATATAGAGCGCCAGAAATGAATTTTTACCTCTGTGGATTTGGGACTTTGGACCGTTCGCGATCTCTTGGGCATCTGCAAATAAATAAAAAGATTGCAAACTTATTCTATAACATGATAAAAATATGGTGAATGTCTGGTATAGCAAGTACAGTGTTTGGTATCGCTTGACCAACAAAACAATGATATGATTACATTGATAGCAGTCTAATGGCACAAGCGCAGACAAACATAGGTTGGAACGGCTTGCCTGATTTGGAATGCATGGTTTTTCTATGAAGCCGATAAGGAACATAGATTTAAAGCAGATTTATATACATTTGAAAGTGTTATCGCAGCTTACCTTTATTCATGCGCGATAGGAGTCCAGGGCTAGTTCATATGATGTTTTTCCAAGTGGAGTTTACAAGCCGTTTTAGGTTGGTATAAATCATCCTGACCTGGATCTATGTCATACATCACTGTTGAGGTGGAACTACTGAAAGTTTACTTTATTTTTTGCTACACGCTGTAACTTTTTAGATGTATTTGTGGGAAATCAAAGTTGAGACTAAATAGTTTAGTTGTTCTTCACTGTAGAAGTGTTTTTTTTTGGAACGAGAATAAAAAGTGCAAAGGCAAAATGTGTCGATGTGATTGTTGGCAAGATTTTTTGTAAATATAAGTATAATAACGTATCATCTAATTCAATGCTAACACCAGTCCAGGTTGAACTGGACATCCCATATTACAGACCTGGACAAACTACAGCCAAATGCAGTTGATGTAAATCAACTCACAATGTAATGTGATTTACTTGGCAATGACGCATGTGTTTGAAGCCCACTACAAATGAACACAATTATATATTAAAAGCCCATATTATTGCAAGAAAAATTCAATACAAGTTCAAATTGCTTGATTTTAGGATTAATTTTATTTTAGAAATGTTGACATTTTACAATTTATTTATTTATATATTTACTGTATATATTGCTTTCCTTGCTTCACACTCCTTTGAAGACATTACTTGTTTGAACCAAATTATTTGTCAATGGGTTTTATGTTTTAAACCAAATTCTCTTCTATCAGTCAAAATGCTCTGAAACCAGTAAAGTATTCTACACTTACGCGGGGATCCCACTACATGCATCTGCGCTCCGCTCCGCTCCGCCCCGGTCCACCTCCGAAAGTTGCCGCAGACCCCTCGCCCACTGTCTCCGCTCCAGTCCGCTCCACCTGGGCTGCGTTGCCCCCGAGGAGCTCAAGAAGAGCATGCGCCAAAAACACGAGTTTGTGGAATAAAAGTCCCCGTTGAACATCAAATAACTATATCAGGAGCACAGACGACTCCTGTGTTTCACGTGTTCACAACAGAAGGACGTGCTTTCCTCCTCCGCGGAGGGTAAAGAGGCTGTTACGAGCACGAACTCAATAACGTTGTCCTGTCCATGTGTCAGTGACATATTATGTAGTTAACAGCCTGCTGTGTCCAAATATCAAAGAAACTTTATATAAAACTACGAACTTTTCGTTATCTGATCAATACAAAGTACGTGTGGGGTGATTTTACTTTGTTATTCCGGACATAGTTCATTTTCTTTTCCTGTTTGGTGCGTTTTGATTGCGGAGATTGACTTTGACGGACTCGGGCGGAGAAGAAAATAGCCTTGATGAGTATTTTGGTCGTACGGCGACGGAGAGACGGAGCTGAGGCGGAGCCCTGCGCAGCGCACACGGAGGATGTGGAACGGTCTTCATTCATTAAAACAGCTGCGCAGTTGATCCGGCAGTCGGAACGGAGCGGAGCGGAGCGGAGATGCATGTAGTGGGATAAGCCCGTGAGTTAAAACACTCAAATCCATATTTAAATTTTGAATCCAAGTAATTTTAACCAAGGCTTTGTATTTGCAGTCAAGTAAAATTGTGAATTTGTTACACCAATGATAATGGTCCGGCCCTTCAGCACGTGTCTAGATTTGAATATGGCCCATGGAGAAAAAAACAGTTGCCCACCCCTGCCATATTAGATACTTCTAAATTGGGCATTTTGGCCGCCTACAATCAAAAACTTCTGATCATGACAAAATGAAAAAGTTGGCTTGTAGCTCTAGAGATCTAGATTAATCTTAGAACCGCTGTACCATCAAAGACCAGTTGAGGTAGATTCCAAACTTGCTCTTTATTTGGACATTTTAATGGCAGAGTGGGGCATCCTCTTGCTGCATCTACAGTTGATCTGTCACACAAAAACAAAAAGGCACCTCAAAGTACAGCAGAAAAGCTTCTCCAAGCACAGGATCTTATTTGTTTTATTTAATTTCTTAAGATTTGGAAGAGAGGTTAACACAGGGACCAAGGAATGTTTAGATTTATTCAACTTACAGTTTGGCACTCTACTGTATATTGTTTGACAGATGGCAACAATTCAAACATCTTATGCAGGATGTAAGTAGGATCAGCTAGCATCATTTATTATTCTTCACGACTTGTAGTACAAAGGACAAAATGGTGCAGTGGATGGAGCTCACCTCACTTTAACTTTGATTAAGATTTAGACGTACTATTTCTGCACACTAGAGGAGCTTTGGCTTGATTTTAAGATCATTGTGTGCCCTCCCACAAGTTTGAGGAAATTAGAGATTATTTGTCTCTTGACGACTTTTTGTCAAAATGTGGATGAACTGGACCTGGTATCGGCTCCATGATATCGCTTTTAATTGGACATAATGAGACTTATTTGATCCAGAAAGTCGCATAAGGTTTGACATTTTATTCAAGTTGTTTGGTTGTGACTTGCAATATAAATTAGTTTCATAACACAATAGGATCAAATTCAACGATTTGTGGAGACCAAAGCAGTTTGTGCAGACTTTCATTTGATCACATACACAAAGACTATATAGCCAGCTCCTTCCCTTTAATGAATTTCCACTTTCTCATGGCCTTTACATGAAGGTTTAATCCAGCTTCATTGTTTAAGTGCACAAATCGTTGTTTTTACTCACACTCTTAGGAACTCTTACTTGAACTATGCACATCTGTGGTGTCTTCGTCCTTATTAAGACACAATGTGAGACAAATATTTGTTGCAAAATGTACAAACGGACACATCTAAAAAAACAAAGAAGACTTTAAATTCCTCTAGAGTGCTGCCAGTTTAAAAATCTTCAGATATAACAATTGTTATGAGTGATTAAACAGCATTCGCAGGCTATCTACTTTTCGATACTTCCTAAGTCAAGAATGGACAAAGTATCATGACAACCTTGAATATGTAAAGGCTTCCGATTGGTGGATGAACTCTCAACACAATGGCATACTGCAGCCTCTGAATAATAAAAAGAAAGACACAAAAAAATTACAAAAATATTTTCATTCATCATTATTTGTGAATTAATAACGTGTATTGATTCTCTGCATCAATTGAAATCCATGGAATACAATCCTGCAGAACCTCATTAAACACATACTATTGCCATTTTCCCATCATGCCACATTTCAGCTCATCGGCAGCAGCTGTCAGTGTGGACTCTGTTGTGGCCATTCCTCATTAGCAACAATGATAAAGAGAGTGTTTTATATTCACACTTCTCTTTCATTTGTCGAAAAGAAGATCATTACTCAGTGGCTTCTGTAAAGAGAGCCTTTAATTAAACTTCTAATGTCATTTCCATCCAATCAATGGGATTTCTATAGAGGACGTGTGGATGGCCTGTGGAATGGAGGAGCCAGCTTGAGATGCCATTTTCACGCAAATCAGTGACAAAGAGCCACTCAGACCGATAAAGTTCACTAAAAAGGTTATTAGAAGGAATAGCTGTGGAGTTTTAATTAGACCATCACTTTAGACAAAAAGCATGTTCATAAAATGATCTCGCAAATACTTCAATCTACAAGTTAAGTTAAGTACTGTGAGTGCATATGTACACATGAGCTAAAGAGTGAGTTAGAATGAGGTTTTTCTTCAGGGACTACTTTTAATGAGAAATTAATAATATTAAGCAGCTTGTAAATGTTTTACTAACCATAAACAACACATTACTTTCTTGGGAAAGCTATGTTCAAACACTATATAGATGTTGTTGGAAATGGGGTGACATTTTATGGGCAATAATATTTTGTATGTTTGTATGTCATTCTCAGACTGATATGTTATGAGGTTAGACATGAGTTCTACTTATTATCATATAAAATATTTGTGTCATTTCAAAGGGCGGCTCATCACTAAGGGGATAAGCAAGGTGTGTAATTAAAGTTGATAAAATCTGATTAAAACCTGATTAAAATGCCTTCAAACATCTTTGTCCAATAAGAAGAGCTTATTTTCAAATGCTGATACATAGCACAAAGCTCTTTTGGTAAGATTTTAGGCTGGCTTAAAATTGCACCCAACGTTTCCATAAATCTATTGCAAGAGAAGTTTCTGCCCCACAATTCAAACCAATTGAACTCGCGGGCGCTTGCACCTCATGTCATGTACATGTGCGTGATGACACAAGGCACATCGAGAGATATTGTGGCTAGTGATCCAACTCAGAATATCCATCACTCAAAAAGCTCCTTTTAAAAGTTATGACCCCGACTCAAAATTGAAACACCAAACAAGTTACAACAAAAGGTGGGACAATGCATAATTGTCTGATTATTGTCTGATTACGCATTGTTGGACTCAGAGTTGTATATTTTCTGTACTGTTGTATGATTTTCAATCATGTCATCCATCATGGAGCCCAGTCCCCAAAGAAAATGTACTGTAGATGTCAAAAAGGTTAAAGGTCTAAAGGTTCTTCATAAAAAGCCCAGACACTGGCATCACTGTGGAATTTTAAAGAAACACAAACTACTAAACTACTGAATTTTGATAACTTTGTACATTTTAATCATCTTAAATTATTCTTTAAGTGTCTTGCCTCTCACATGTCACTGAATTTAGAATTTGTTAATGTCATAAACACAGAGTGACTACTAGAGGTGCTGCAATTGTTCCCATGTTCAGAACATCTGTGGTTTGTCTTCCTTCTCTGCCAAAAGGGCAAGACTATGGAATAGCCTACCAACTTAAAACAAGAAACAAATAGTAATATCTTGAAGAGTAAATTAAAATGCTTGTATGTTTCCACCCAAAATGCACACATGGCTAAAAATGATTAATATATGCACACTTTCCATAATAAAGTATTTTGTTTGCTATTTAAATGTGACTGTTTTTATGATTGTATCACTACGAACAGGTGTTGAAAATTAAACACTCAAAGCAGTGCATCTGGCTGGTCCAATGTGATTGTGATGTCCATAATAAACCTAAAAAAACACAATTTTTTTTTTATGTTTTATTGTCAGTTGCTACAACAGCCAAACTGTAAATAACCAACATTTTCTTGGGTTTAACGGATAATCCTAACTATCCCAAGCCCCAGTCCTAAACTTACCAATTTAGTAACTGAACCTAAACAAACTAGCCAAAATTATAGTTATTTTACGTTTTGGCTTATGTTCGTAACATTAATGTAAAAAGGGGTGAAAATGTGCTCACTGTACATTTTTGATGTTTCATTTTGTTTGGAGACTGTGTTGCTGTCATGCTGGTTTAATTGTCTTTAAACAAATAAATAGAAATGCTACTATAAATATTAGGTCTGGTTCTGGATCTTATAGTTTTATTGACATAATTTGGCCACATGTCATCAGATTGCATGTTAATGTCACCTAGTGATTAGACAATATGCATAATTGTGGGCATTGGACTTTGACAACTATATATTGACCATACCACCCTGAAAAAGAAAGTAGTCAGGAGCCGCCAGTGGTAATTTCAATCAAATTTTGCTTAGAATAAAACTGTAAAGTGTAGTGCTTTAGAAGGTGATCTCGATACCAATGTAGAAGAAAGACGAAGTGACATTGTTCCATAGATGTCTATTTAATTTACTTGTGCAGGACTCACCTTAAGGTTATGAACTTAAAAAGACACCAATATGCTTCATTACATATCACAATCTGGCATTGAATTATTGCAGAAAGTGTACTTTTGATGACTGAATATTAATAACCCATTGTTAAACCTCAACAAAAGCACTTACACAAACATCTTTACCTCCTGCTGTTATTGGGCGGTGAAGTGGGCACCCCTGACGACTGGCCTTGCTTGCCCTTGCATGCATTTACCCCGCGACTGGCCCCTCTCATTAAAACCTGCTAATGCGCTTGTAAAACAGTCAGCACAAACCATAGATCACTGCATGGCGGCTCAGACAAGGTGTGCAGGGGGCAGCTGGAGGTACAGGTACAGGTTTGGGGTATAATCTACAGCAGTAGGTGAAAGAACAGGGATTTTCCAGCGTATGGGGGGCTAAGGAAGAGAGAGAGGATGAGAAACCAGGAGGGCATGTGTGCAGAGGGAGGGTGGAAGAGAGAGAGAGAGGGAAGGCGGTGGTATTGGGTGGAGGTGGTTGCTGGTCAGTGGAGATGTCGCTGGTCCATTAATCTTGGCCTCTTCCTGCCTAGTTATTGTGTATTTCTTTTGGCCAGAGATTGATTGTAGCAGGGGAAGATGAATTTGCCCGTGGACCTTCTTTTCTTTCTCCCACTCTTTGTTTTTTTCCCTGACTCCTGATGCTCGACCAAGGTGATAATACACACTCTCTCTCTCTTCTCTACTGGTGGGAGCGATTTTTTTTACCCCTTTCATTTATTTTAGATTACAATCGTCATCTATTGCCGTTTGCTGATGATGTGTTCATAGGGCAAAGAGAAATGGAGATGAAGGGTGCTGGTGTGACTGGCCCAAGGGAGAGAGGATGGACACTGACCCAGCTGGACCAGTGTGGGCAGACATCTTTTAATGTGCATTCAAATGCAATAAAGCACCTGGGAATCATGCTTCTGATGAGGCGAAATTTGTGAATCGATCAACACTAGACGCATTTATGTAATAAAGCAAGTGTGTGTAATCCCCAAGTCATCCATATATCGGTTTCAGAGCAAAATAAAACTGAATATTGTCATTAGACAAAAGGATGCTCCACCATTTATTCAAGTACCTCGTTCATTTGATGTGAAAAAACATAGATGTTTTATAATTAGTGATGAGATAAACAGTATATTCTATTGACATTAATGGTGAATTTTTAGCCACAACAATATATCTTGGGCATGGGCTGAGTCTCATTCATGGCACAGTCTTACAAAGAAATGTAACCCTATTTGGAATCAGCGAAAGTCGAGAGACGCGCTGTTGTCGTTTCCACGTTTGTCTCTCTCACTTTGCTCCAGGAGAAGTCCTGCGGCCGGCCCATCTTTTCCATATAAGGAAGTAGCTTCCTTAATGCATTATTCATTTTAACGTAAATAACCATTCGTAGCTGGAGTTTTGTGAAATTCGTTAAAGCCTGTTAAGGAATTTGGCTTCTTATTAACAGTTGTAAATCTGACGTCGTTTTTCCAGCATCTTCTTAAAGTGAAAGTTACGCACAATTAAAAAGAACACTTTCATGAACCGTGCCCTCTGTGAGCACATGTGACCAGGTATCAAAAGTGTTGCTTGTTGCGTAAAAAACAAAACAAAAACTAATCTGAAACATAGTTTTGCTTATTACGGCGCTCCATAGTACTCACGAAAAATAAATATTTATCTCGTAATTACGAGATAACTTTCTCGTAATTACGAGATCTTATCTCGTAATTACGAGATAAATATTTATTTTTCGTGATACTATGGAGCGCCGTACTTACAGAATCGAGCTACCAATTATTTTAAATCTCATATAAATACATTTTTGCTAAAGTTCTTTCAAATGCATACCTCATAGTGCTATTTACTCAAACAATTCATATTGGTCCATCCCTTTTTAGGATGAATTGACATATCAAATGAACAGCAGAGGAATTGAAGAAACAACTTTAAAAACTCTGAAAAATTTTGTCTAGTTGACACAAAACATGTTCTATTATGAAGCCAATACAGCAATCACGTTCAGTTACAATCTTTTAAACACTTAAGGCCTGATTTATTAAGTCAGGTGCTACAGTTAAGTGCAAACTGAAGAAACAAAAAAAGCATGTTATTAGTGAGCTTTCTGCACTTTGTTTAATACTGGAACATGCACATAAAGCACAACGGCTTTCCACCACCTCAAATTTGCATTTTTACTGTCTGATATAAAAATTACATCAAGTGTAGCCTTTTTTGCACATAAACAAATGCTTGATAAAACTGGTTTCAAAGCCATTCAGCACCAAGTCATTTCAGGATTTCAGTTTCCAGACTCCAGGTTCTAAGTTTTTGATCAAATTCCTAACAAATTCCAGACTAAATAAAAGAGAGAGAGAGATCAGTTTGGATTCTCCAGGCAAATTTAAAGTTTACTGAGTGTTTGGAATGAACTGTGCTAAGTTGAAGAATGACTTTGGAAAAGAAAATTAACACAGGCAACACAGGTGTAAATGAGAACTGATAAGAGATCAAAGTTGCGTACTTTCTCTGACAAATGCTCAAAATCAAACACTGTGGAATAAGATAAACCAACCAGTGATAATCTGACAAGACCTCTGTCCACTGATAGCTGCAGATAATTGTGACTAACATGGCCACTAAGTTAATCCTCATTACATGTACAAACAGGTGTTGGACTCAAATCTGACATGCTGTAGCTTGTTTGTAGCTAATGACATCTACAAATTTGTCACGCACTAATTAAGAACACGATGCTTGATACTCTTCATCAGCGAGTGACACCACAAGGACGGCTCATTTTCAGGCTGACTAACATTTAAGTGATGAAAACAAAACAGCAGATGTGAGCGTGGCACAGAGGCGTAGTCTTTAGTACGTACTGCTGTTTGAATAAACTTGGGATTATCAAATATGAGTAATCTTTATTAATGTAGTACATTGCAAAGATAAAAAAAATAATGAATGAATCAACAAAATGGGTTATAAAGAGGGTAGGCTGAAATGCATTAGGCCTGTAGGTGCAACTCCTCGAAGTACAGTAAGACTTGAAAGATGAATTAAATGATGGTGGTCTGTTGTTTTCAATGGCTTGAGCTCATTGGCGCAGTGACGTTGAAAAGTTTTTGTTCCGGGCTACACTTCCACTATCATGTTGTCAGAAACGTGACTGTATGATCACTTCTGCCCAATCAACACAATGATGGCCAGAGCGAAAGGAGAGCAGCAGGAAAAAGAGTAGAGTGGTGATAGTTCGGGCAGAATCTTAAGATCAGCTAAACCTCAAATATAAATTTGAGAGATTAAAATTTTTAAAGTTTTATTTGTGAAAGTAGAGAGGTGCTTTGTCAGCCAAGCATGAGCAGTTTGAAATTCTAGAAAATGAAATGGCCACTAATCGAATTCGTGCAGGAACAGAGGGGGTGGTGTCTATTGTAGTTCTAATTGGCTCTGTGCACAAAACATTAGTTGGCTTGTTTATACTCAAAATAGCTAACTTCTAAAATGAATAAATAATTGGAAAATCAGACAAACAGTGAGATGTGATTTATGTCTGAAAACATGTCAAAGACTTTACAAATCAGGAGAATATTTCATCAAAGGACTGTTGGTCGTTTATAGAGACATGTCTAAAAGCTAACGCTAATAGGAAATACTTATAAGTACAGAAGTTAGCTAGTTTAAATGCAAACAAACCAACGGACTTCCGTGAACAGACCCTATTAAATAGTGCAACTATACAACAACATAACGAACAGGAAAAACAGGTCCTTCGGAAAATGAATTACAGATGACACACTAGACACACTACATGTGGTCAAAAGATGGAATTTTGTTTTGGTCAGAGGAGAAGTGATGCAAACGGGCAGAGGTAGAAAGATGTCAAATCCACATCTTCAGAAGTTCAGTTCTGTGACTTGACTTGAAGATAAATGTCTGCCATCAAATCATATTGCAAACATGTCCTTGAAATTCAGATTTGAACCCATTCATGATCTTGAGCAGACAGCAGATGTTGTGATAATGTGGCTTTTGCTCATGAATAAATTCTTGTTTTGATTATACTCTGACCATTTGGTAGCACACTGTTGTCTTTCTCAGAAATGTCATTTAATGTTACGTGAAAAGACGCAAAGGTATTGTTGACGATCTCTTCAGAACTCTCTCCCAGGTGTGAGAAAGTTGACATGCCCTCTTGTCTCGACTTACAGTGATGGGTGCGTTTGTGGATCTCAATGAACTCCTTGTACTTGATGCTCTCTGTGCCAATGACTTAGTGTTGTTCATGGTTCCAGGTGAGTTGTTCCTATAATACTGTATGACTGATATAACAAGTAACATATGCTTTTTCACAGTAAGTTCATGAGATGCCAAATCAATGGTCCTCAACGGCCAATGGCAAAACAAATAATGCTTACACGTCCTTTTAAACCTTACATTTTCCATAACACAAACACTTGAGTGGGCGTTTCAGTTTAAGCTAACGACTCTTTCAAACCCAAACAGCTTTCCTTGCCCTTGTAGCACACTCGCTGAAGATTTAATGGACGCTCTTTGTTGTCTTGCTGCCAGATCTCCGGCGCTCTATTCCCTGGTCTGAATCCCACTTAACCCGGTGACTCCAGCCCGGCCGGACATATGCTGCGGAGCCCGGGGACCTCCTCTTGGCAAACACCCGTATGGTCATGCATGCTGACACCACACTCACACAAGCTGGAGGAGGTTGGGTCTGGCTTTAACCCCCGTCATATTCATAACCCACTCGTACTGTAATAATTGATGCTCCGTGGGTGGGCCCTGATGCTAAGCTGGAACTATTTTTTATTTTTTTCTGTGTGTTTTCTCACACAGCAAAAGGGATGTCTGTTTCTTCAAAAATCTATTATGTGGATTGAAGTATTTCAGTACATATTGTTCTAGATAGATGTATTATATTACTGTCTGCTACATAGATTTATTTTTTACTTTAATTCAATGCATAAAAATAGCCAGTTCTTCAAAGTGTGATATGACAAGATTTCAATAATGTCTTCCAGTCAAAGTTTTCTAATTCATTTACATGAGAAGAACAACTCTAGAATGGCTAAAAGCTCCAAAAAGCCAACTTTCCATTTGAGATACTTGTTATTAATATGATTTTTCAGAAAAACAAAAAACAAATTACCATTGTAGAAACATAGGTTCATGATTTAAAGGGCCCATATAATGCTTTTTGATCCATGTTATGTCATTTCCTAATAAAAAAACACACCTGAAGTTGCAATTGTTTTTATTAATATTCAATATTTCAGCTGTTTTTATTCTGAACTGAAAATACCACACCTTATGACATCATTAGGTGTTACTGCTTTATAGTGTTTTTAAACTCCACATACGTTCTCTAGATTTTTGCTTTTTAAATTCAAATATAAATGATTGATTTTGGCCTTGATTAAACTATTATCAGTGGATATTTTTGCTGCAATATCTGACAAAAGGTTAAATAAAATATGTAACTTTAGATCGTTTCAATTGAGGCTAGAAAGCTGTTAGTTTTAAAAGCAACAAGTAATGATGTCACAAGGTGGCATGAAGCGTCTTGAGCTTTAATAATAAAGACGACCTAAAAAGCACTTTGTGAATGAAACAAAACACAACTGTAGGTATGCTTTTATTCTAAAATCACAAAAAATTGTCAGGGGTCAATTTTTGCAAAATACAAGCCTTTTTGAAATGGCTTAAGCCTACTCAAAAATTGCTTCCTTAAAAATGTAAACAAACAAGAAATACTTATTTTTAAACTTCCTACTTCAGTCCACACGTTTTGCTCACTTGTTTTCTGAGCCTTCGAATTGTTCACCACAATGTGCTTTAATCTTTTAGCATTCAGGAGCGAGATGTGTCATTAGCTAACCGGAGTTAGCTACAGTGCTAACAACAACAGACAAACAGGACAATATTAGACAGAGTCAGGGTATTGCGGACAAATTTCCACCTGAATAGATACATTAACAAAATGTCTGTGCCAGTCGAAATTGAGTTTAAGGTATTTTATTGGAAAATATTTAGTTTAGTCCTTTTAAGAACTAAAAAAAAAGCATCTAGCAACTCCTTGGATGTTCAAATTTATGTACAAGAAGTACAATTATAACCCTAAAAAAAAAAAAAAAAAAAAGAATAAAAAACAAATAAATCACTTCTGTGGATACAAATGTGTAGAATGTTAAGTCAAATTTTAAATATATTGTTTCTAACTTGTCATAGGCACTTTAAATCAAAATACAATCCAAATAAGCTATTCCTGATTCTTTTGTAAATGAAATCCTTAGTTCGCTTTGGATACTGCCTGGTCATTTTAGTGACATGAGGAGAATACCGGATTTGATTTTTAGTATAAGCACAACCACGTTAAATAAGATACATTCAAATCACATTTTGTATATTTAGTTTATCAACAGAAATGATAAACTTTAGCCCAAACCTATGAATCTTTGTCCTTATCCATTCTCACTTAACCCTAACAGATTACATTTTCCATCGGTCATATCAAACATTGTTTAAACTTCAGTGCATGTTTATACAAAGCAGGATATATTTTACCAAAATGCCATGCTCCCTATACATCACACACTGTAGACGCTTGGTACAGTAACAGTCCTGATGGAGAGGGTTTACACATTCCTCTGATACACGTAAATGATGGGCCCGGCGTAATGTGCCGTCATCAGTTAACCCCAACACACTTAGCATACCTCTGTCTGCGCTTCCATATTTAATGTCAAGTGACCTGACAGATAGACAAGGCTAAGGGCTAAGAAGGTAAGAGGGAAGGATTAAAAAGTAGCAGTGAGGAGGCTGACAGGACAAACTGTTAGTTAAAGACTTGAAATGACTCCATGTTGAACAGATGTTAGGGCCAACTGTACGCACACACACCTCCGCGCACCCCGCCCGTCAGAAAGCGCGTCACATTTTTCAGCCGGGGGTAAAATAATGGAGCGAGATAGAGAGAGAAAGAGCAAACATCCTTTAAAAGTTGACATTAGGTATTCAGACGCCAGAGAGCAAAGTGCTGGCAATTAAACCAATCAATCTTGTTGTTGCTCCAGAGCCAACATCTGGTCCAGTGGTCCGGGTAGAGCGCGTCCGAGGGTGGGGTGGACAGGCTCGGAGCTGTCCTTCACTGATCTGCCCTAACACAAAGATAAAGGAATGAATAGATATACACATCCCAGCACAGGTCCGTACGGGCCTGATGTCAGCTGCTTCTGCTGTGTTGTTTCCTTTGTTATAAATAACAACAGGCCACCTGGACTCCTCAGCCCTTACTCCAGTCCTGTGTGTGTGTGTGCATGCTCTTAATGATCCCCCAGGCTAGGCAGGCTCAGCTCAGCTCAAAGCAGAGCAGTGCACCTCATCCTGGGCTAATGGGACAATGGAGGATTGCTTGGATGTGTGTGTGTGTGCGTGCTGTAAATATGTGTGTATGCATAACGCTGTTTGTGTGCGAGCTCCTATCGGCTGAACATGGAGGAGGTGTGTTAATGGGCCGGTAGAGGATTGGTGCAGGACTGACTGGTGGCAGAGACGGATGGCCCAGGACAGAGACTGTGCTGACAACCAGTGAATACGGGGCAACGTAGCAGAAAGGTCAACACCACGCACACACACACACACCTACACAGACGAAATACTGTCAGAGGAGGAAAAATAGGGAAGGTGTTCAAAGTGTGGCTCATGTGACTTTCAAAGTTTTGTTAGTGTTTGTCAGTATTCATGATTTGGGGATTGGTAGGTTCTTCTTCAGTGATGTGAATGGTCCCAATGAGATTCCCAAAACAAAGGAAGACTTACTATTTCAGTGTATTTTCACAAAGCAACAAAATAAGTACAGTTTAGTCCAGGACATAGGAAACATACTACATACATATGCTTTTTGATGAACAAATTAACAAATAAATAAATATTGTTCATGCAAGATGCTTAACATTGCGAACCTGACATTGTATTTTGTATTTTATAATGAAGTTATCACACTAATTATAAGTGATGCTTGAAGGACTGTTGGGCAATTTTGTGAAAAAAATGTTCTGCTTTTTTGATAAAATCATTAGCCTATTTCCTGATTTTGCTATTTGATGCATTAGTCTATTTAAATACAGGCTATTTTTCTAAACCTTTTTCTTTTAGCCTTATAGTTGTCAAGACTATAACCAATTACTTTTTTGAAGGAACTTGTCCAACAGTGCCAATAAGACAAGTCCGATGACTATGGTAGCTGAAAATATGTAAAACAAAAAAAAACAGAACGTTCATCTAACTATGATAAGAAGACTGAATGAATCGTCACCCAAGAAGATGCCAAAGTCTAAGTACTCAAGAGCGTCATTGAAGGACAATAACAATGCAAACATACAGTTTGTCTTTAAAAGTAAGGAAAGATTGAGCCAGAAATAGGAGGAGTTTAACAAAACTCCTGATACCTGATACTACCTGATACCACCTCTACCTCCACCACTTCCACCTCAGTCTTTGCCCTCTCTGTATCTCCCAGCTCTCCACATCTGTCACTCCGCCACGAGAACAGCGAGGGAGTGGAAGGCCCGAGCACCTAGCCGACAATTAATAGCATGGCCGGTCGGAAAGGCTGAGAGATGGAGGGAGTGAGGAGAAAAAAGAGAGAGAGAGAGAGGCAGAATAATAAAGTGTCCGGAGTTAACATTAATCTCCCTCACACTGCAGGGGTGTCAGCGGGGGCTAGCTGGTGACTAATGCCACGTTTTGCATATAGTGGTCACAGACAAGCGCTTCTGTACGTAGCGCGCTTTAACTGCTGCGAGCTGACAGGCGGAGAGGAGCGCGCCGCGGGTACGGGCGACACTGGGTGGCTTTACCGAGTCACGCCGTTTTGATTTATGCTCCGGCTTGTTGCAACTTTGTAAGCGTTCATGTTAATAGAAATAAATGGGGCTGATCGTGTTAAGAGCAGTTTTAATAAAAGTAAACTTGATAAAAGTGTCAGAGGTTTGAAGTGGTATGGAGTGGCTTGGAGGTGTAGTTGTTTTATTGCTGTTTGCGCGTAAACTTTTTATGCACAGTTATCTGCATAAACAGCACTAAAAAGTTGATCTAACTGATATGTATTATTCATTCACTCTATTATATACTAAGCTATTACTATTGCTACAGTTGAGGTGAGGCAGGCTAAAGAACTGAGCCTGAAGATGTGTGCAATCATTGGGTCTGACCACCTCATTGCATTCACCAATACACCAGGTTCTTAAAAGAACTATATCTCTTTTGTTTATTAGAGAAAAAAAAACTTTAAATCAATTATCCCCTGCACAGATATCTTGTAAAAGTTTCTATTAATGTGAAAACTTGTTTGCAGTGTCATCTCCACGTCTAATAATGCATTATTTGTTCACCAAACTCCCCTAATTCCACTGTTGTTGTTAGCATTGTGGCTAACTGCTGTTAAAAAACAGAGAAAAACGCTTAAAACACAGATGGTGAGCCATTCGGAGGAACAGAATGCTTTAGGTAAGTTAGCAAAACACAAATAAAGTTACAAATTCAATATTTGTAACTTTATACTGTATGTGTCAGGGCCAGTGAGTTACTTAGGAACATAATGGTTTCATTGACCAATAGATAATAATGTAACCTCATTTTCTACTGCCTCCTGGTGTACACAGTTGATATATTTTTAAGAATTTTGTAAGTACAAGATACAAATCTGTTTAAATTGAAATACAAGAAACCTGAGACACTATTTATACCTAATTTCAGTCCTCAACTTGGGATGAGTCAGGTTCATTTTGCAAACCTACAAGTTAAAAATGTGCAACAAAAAAATGTACTGAACACTACAGCCTTTTAAAATCTTCTGCAATTACAAAACAGATCCAAACAGACATAAGAACAATTGGTCTTACAGTTGCAGAAAGACTAGGAAGATTAAATCTACCGGCAAACTCTGTAATTTGATCTGTTTTTATCTGCGAGCATTGTTGCGGGAATCCACGTAAATCTGCGTGACTTTGAGCCAAAATGGACCGCAGTGAACTGGAGCTGGTGGACAAGGCACTTCGCAAGAAACTCGCACATGTCCCGAACCAAACTCACCTCGCAGTCAGTGTATGGGAGGCATTGTGAGAGGAGCTTTGCCCAGTCTGGCTGCTCCATCGTACTCGAGCCACACCTCCTTAAACTGTGAAGAGGCAAATTGAGCAGAAAGTGTTCTATATGTTTCCCCTCTTGTACACAAACATTATACAAAGTGAGGTAGTGTCTTGCTCCAACAACTGTAGAGCACATGCTGCGCAGGATTTAACCTGTTACAACTGTTTTCCAAAATGCATACTTTAAAAGCAGACTGTCTTTGAATCCACCACACTTTCTGCAAGCTCAACATCTGTCATCACACCTTTAACAATCTGAACTGTGTCCGACGGCCGGGCCAAACTTAAGAAATCGCAGCTACAGACGCCTTTCCAGGTAGACTGCGCCAATTAGCTATGTGCGCTAGTATTTTACATTTTCAGTTATCTATCATGCTAATCGAAGGGTCAATTTGTCAGGCGGCTGTGATTAATGTGAGGGTTAGGTCGGCGGGTGTCCTGTGGCTGAGCTGGAGAAAACAACAATAACGAGAGAAGGAGAAGAAGAACGTGTCCCTCTGCACAGCGGGACAAGACGGGGGAATCTATCTCTTATTACTTAGCGCGCCGATCAATCCAAATTTGCATGGAGTGAGTGGAAGAGGGGAGAGCAGAGAAGTGGAGAGGCTAGTGGGTTTTATGGACACATTTTCTTGGATTCTTTGCTAAGGGTGAATGCAGCGAACAAAGTATTCTCTTGGTCAACTTTTGTTCTTGTATAAATGTGTCGTGTAAAGTTTTGAGAAGATACTTGCCGTCTGCTGGTTTGCAAAGAAGAGGTTTGAATCGGGTATAAAACAATACAATTTGAGTTGTACTGACTCTAAAATGAACTTTGGGAATTAAAGGAGTGAGCTTCAAAACTTAAAGGATTTACTAACTATTGGCATGACAAGGTGAGACCAAATTTCAAAGTTTATTAATGAATAATATTTTTTGGAGAAAAGAAGCTTGATCAGTAGAGCATAATGAATAAAGCAACACAGCAATAGCAGTAAAAACTGTACATGCAAATAAAGGTGGAACTTGATTTAACTGCCTGGGGTGACTCACATGTTTTTTTTTTGCTCTCTGGTTTCTTCTTATGTTCATTTGTTATGTTTGTGTAACTTCTGTGTTAAATTATGTGTCCCCCTGTCTCCAAGACAAATTTATCCTACAAGAGACAATAAAAGTGTACCTTATTGTAATGTTTTTGCCCTAAAAATGCTGACATTGTATTGGCCACATTACCATATACTATAAAAATATCCATCAAGCTGAAACAAATTGGGATCAATGAATTAGATCTAGTCTGACATAACTGATAGACATTTCAATTAAAAAGAGAGGGCCTTTGCTTTTCTGTATGTTTGGAAATTGAGTAATAATTATATTTTAACAAAATGTATTTAACTATCGGTAAGAAAAACATTCTTTGCATAGCCCTTTTCACAGACAGTTGCAAAGTGCCATATAATGGAGCATCACAACATAAAAAACAGCTGTAGTTGAGTTAGCGAGGCTAGAATTAATGCTTGAAAGTGAGTCTTAGATGCTTTTGATTATATCTACAAAGTTTCCAGAACAAGAGGATGAGGACAAGTTTATTCTAGAGTTGGTTGCACAAGAAATTATGGTTTTGAGTTTCACATCATGTTCAAGGAACTGTTTTAGGAGGACCTGAATTTAAGTTGAGGAACACAATTTAATTAGGTCAGGTATTTGCACAGGATTCTCATGCATGCGTGCAAAATCATTACACTGATTTGTTTGTCATCTTTGGTTTTGATGGACTCTCGTTCAAAACTGTCTTAGAGAATACTAGTTGTCCTCATTTGGCTTGTTTTTAGTCTATATTTCTTTGGTTTGGTCCAGGTAAAGTTCTGACTTCAGGCCTTGCTTAGTTCTAGTCAAACCAGTGCCATGTAGGTTAGGTAACGCTTGATGGTGATCAGAGGTTGAGGTACCAGGTGTTTAGGTGAATCACTTCTGCTGACCTGCCTCAGGGCTGCTCGCTATCACTGGGTTGGGTATGCATTACTTTATGAGGACCAAAAGTTGTATACACAAATACTTTATGGGGACGGCCTTCCTTATGGAGACAAAAAGCAGGTCCCCATGATGTAAATCTTTCATTATGAAACCAGCAATATGGGTTTAAGTTCAAATAAAGTTAGGTTTAGGGTAGAGTCAATAAAATGAATGAAAACTTTAGTACTGCAATGGACGTAATTTTGTATTTTTCAATCCTTGTTTAGTCCTGATCTAGTCCAGGTTAAGCTTGAAGATTAGTTCTAGTTATTCCTGATTGTTTCTGAAGACTAAACTCCAAGATGTCATTTGAACCTGTTCTAACCTAACACATTTGCATAAAGCCTAAAAAAAGACACTGAAATGCACCCGAGCTGTACTTTTATGAACTTTTGTCTGCCTTTTTGGTAAGGCTGAATCGTGGGAAAGCAATATCCTCCAGGCCTTTTAATCATGTGATGACGGGGCCCGGGACCTGTCTTGCGTTGTGTGCCTCTGAACTGTGGCCCCATTGATCAAAGCCAGCCCTGCCCTGATGGGATAGAGGGACAGCGCCGGACCGTCGGACACCGCAGCTCTCCCCCAGCTCTCCCCTCTGCGTCCCCCGCTCACACCGCTCTTAACATGAGGGGCCATTCGTCAAAGTTTTATCTGATTCCAGAGGTATTGGATCTATCAGTCATCGCCTATGAGAGAGGAGATTGACCCCCTCTATGGACATTTTTCTAAATTAGAGCCAGCTGATATTGAAGCGACACGGCCTGCCATTATGGGTGACCAAAGAATTGCCAATCGACGTTGTTAATACACAATTTACCGGTGTAATTTAATTGCCGGAAAGGGAGGAAAAAGCAAGGACAGGTGGAGATTTGGGAAGTAGAAGCGTCCGCGGAGCCTGAGTGGTTTCTCCGTTCTTTCTCTTGGCGTGAGATTGCTTTGCCGACTGACAAAGCACCTGCCATGCATTCATCAAGCAGGCCATCCATCTGTCCATCAGGATCGCTGTCCACTCCACCGTCAACTGGTAATGTCTGGCAGCCCGGGCCACCTATCTGATAATGAAAGATAGGAAAGCATCACAAAGCCTGTCACACCGCGTTAAGCTTGGTATGTATCCTACTTAGCAGCAAAACATGCATCTTAGACATTGCCTCTTTGAAAGTCCAAAACAAACCTCCGATCTCCTTTTTTCTCACTCCCACATCCCAATTTGACCCCATTCATAATCATTTATCATGTTAGCAGAGTTAAAGTCAAAGATCAATATTGCTTTGTGACTCTCCAAAGCAGTTTCTTGAGAAAAATAAAAGCTTTTTCGAATTCGTTGGTGGTGATTCGGACTAACAAGCCGCCGTTTGGGCACGTTCCAACTAAATTGCTCTCCCAATGTTTAGTTTTCTGGCAGGCAGAGCTGGTTAATTGCCACTTAATTAGCTGTTTTACCCAGAATGCCTTGACCCACTTGGGACAGGTCTCTCATTACAACTAAAGCATCTGTACTCATTGAGGAATCTAAAAACACTGCTCTAAAAACACAATTATCAGCGTTTAGACCCATATGTTTTAGACTAGGTGTTGTTTGGCTTTTTAACTTCGCTTCACGGCTAATCCCCAAAGGACTTAATGGTGGTCAAACAGCTTTTATCTTTTGGTAATAACTTTTTGCTACTTCTGGTGAAGTTTTGTGCAGTGCTTAATTGTGATTGTATTTTGGGAGCTTGATGTGCCAACTCTCAAAAGTTTATTTATGAGACATTCACACAAAATCCCTAAGCATTAGCTATTGTATTAATGAGCTTGATCACTTACATTGTTCCCCTCCTTCAAACATACTCTTGAGTCAGTGTACACTTGTTGTAATGTAATATTTTGCATGGTTTCTGCAGCGTTGTCCAGGTGCATCTGAGTGGGTTTAATGAACTGGAGTTAGTATAACAGTCTGTTTGCAAAAAAAAGACATGGTGCTTGTCGTACCAGAAACCTTTTGCATGTTTGATGTCTCCTTTAAAATGTGTCATTGAAAACAAATAAACAAAATTTTAACCACACTTCTTCGATCTTAAATTAGGTTCAACTGATCAAGAGTACCTGGCTAGAGAAATAAGTTTGTTGGGCATGTCCATCCAGTCAAAAGGAGAAGAAGCGATATGGCTAACACTCGCTTCTGTCAGTCTGCCTCTGGGCAGCTGTGGCTACAATTGTAATGAATAAATAATGCAAAATGTCGCGTCTTTGAGTGCCATGAAAAGTGCTATGATATTTTTATTCACTGAGAAAACCCTACACATTTGTCACAGTCAATAAGTCATTTTAAGAGGAATTGTCAAACATGTTTGAAATAGAATAACATACACTGTATAGTTTATTCAATTATAATATAATAAGTTTAATTACTGATTATTTAAATTGAAGAAAATAGAGAGGGATTTGTGTCATCTTGTTCTACCAACAGCAGTTTAATTAGACTAAAGCCTGACTACAGCATGTCACTGTGTCCCTAAAGAAGACATCTTGACCATATTGCCCGACGCACTCAAAGTACAAGAGGCTAGTTAGAACTGAAATGGAATTCAGTGTGGAGAGCAGCAACCTCAGTGGTTGAGGGTCTTGAGTGTGAATTCTGTGTGGACAGGTCTGTGCCGCTCTTGTGTCTTTATCCACTTTGTTTGGTAACCACTTCCACGGCAATCAATGGATAGCCAGTAACCAGTAAAATGAAAATATCCTAAAAATCCTTATTTTTTTTTTTTTTTTTTTTATTTTGGTAAAAGATTAGATACAAAAAAAAGGTTGAATTATTTTTTTTGAAAATCATTATTATTATCTTTTTTTTTTTTTATTTTTAAATAGTATTTTGAAAGTTACAAATTAAAAAAAAAAAAAAATTGAGTATTTGAAAGATATTAAATACTCTTTTTGTGGGCATTGCCAATTCACCATGTGACTGTCTTCGCTGTGGCATATACAACTGAATAAAGTAACAAATGTGAATGTAAACCAGCAGTCAAAACAGAAGTATGCTAACTCTGAAGCAACATCAGGAGTTATCTGTTATTGGTGATGCTTGGGGGACCCCACCGGGCCCCTTCGGGTAAAGTGTTCAAGTCCAGTGAGCACAACTTGCCTCCGCTCTGCACCCTCCTGGCTATATCAATATGCCCTCAAGTTCGCCCAACAAGTCTGGGTCATGTAGCCCCACTTTCTGTCAATACACAACCTGCCTCTGATGCTTTGTTGCTTCTGAACTGGCTGTTTCCTCTCCATATACTCTCCCTCCTTGTGTTTTCACTCACACATCAAACTGCCAAGTCGACATTGCAGATGTGAAAACTTACAGTCAAGGCATTTAATTCTGCTCGCTTCGGTGCCCCCTTCTCCTCCTTTGACTTCACAGACTAAGAGTGATAAAAAAAAAAAAAAAGTCGAGATGCGGCGCTTCTCCCGTACAGATATTGGCAGAGTGTCATCGGAATGAATGAACCGCTCTAGCATCGCAACTGCCAACTTGTCAGGCGCAAGCTGGAGATGCATGACTGACACCCCCTGATTGGTCGATTTAATATAGAGACGGAGGGGAAGTCGACGGGCTTTCCCTGAGCTGCTAGAGCGCGAGATAGAGGGAGAGGTGTAAGTCCATTTGTCGAAGACGTGAAGCGCTAACTCTCTAGGTATGGGCCTGTACGGCTTGTTAGAGAGGGAGAAAGAGGGAGGTTTTTTTCATGCAAGGGCTGAGCATAGAAGTTAGCATACAGTTTGTTATCGCTTCAACTCGGATGTTTCTGACAAATCGAGTCAGACAAGCATCAGACGGTCTGGCAGAACAAGACGTTTCAACAGAACGGGTGTCAAACGGAAATGCACGGAGGTTCAGAGGCGAGCTCGAAGCGGCCTGGGGTGATTGACATATGCATCTAGAACAGGAGGGTTGTCAGTGTTACATGTGCTGGGACAGAGGGAAAGTTTACTAATGTCACTATATGCTAAATATTACATACCTGCATGTGTCTGTGAGATGTGATTGATTTGGTTAGAATTTCCAAGAATCTCTTCTCCTCACTTACACTAGTCTGATCAGTTTACATACATGGGAGTCACGATCTGCATGCGTATTATATTGAATTACTTAAATTATGTTTAGCGTTGATTATTATTAGTACTGTTTGTACACACTGGTCTTTTTGGGACACTAAGGACTGCTGTAGCATTGTCTTAAGGTGGGGGAGCTGATTTTCAATACAATTTAAGTTTTAAATCTTGCAACTTCCTCTCAGAAATCCTTTCACACACAGTTAATATCGACACCAAGAGCACAGCGAATAAGAGCACAGGCAATCGGCTCATGAATAGAACTAAAATTCAGTTTTATTCAATTCAGACAGTACTCCAGTGGTCTAATTTTTTCACAAAGTGCTACATTTATCACAGACATTTACAAAAAAAAAAAAAAAAAAAGCTAGTTGCCCTAATTTTAAACGTGAGGTTTTGCACTTTATTGTTCTAAATTGAACTGTCTTGCTGAGATGTGGATTTGTGAGAAGTTGTGAGCAACATATGTGTCAAGTGGATTTCTGAGGAAAAAAAAATAAAAAATCCAGGTTTACATGCACTTTTGACAACCACTTTAAGTTGGACTAGTTCTTTATCTATTTTTTTTCTGGCCTGCATGTATACAAATGAGTTTTTCAGGATAAAAAAAAATCATCCTGGGACACTTTAAAAAGTTTGGTGAAGATGTATATACGTATACTGAAATGAGCAATCTGGAAAATCTTATCTTATGGTAGTATTGGTGAGTTCACAACCTCACGAGAGACTGTCTTGTATCATTCCTGTGTGAGAACCAACACAAACAACAACAACAAACCTACTCTTCATCATAGTTTAACAGAAATGCAGAATATCTTGAGAAAAACATGCAGAGAAGCACCTTCTGCTTATAAAGACGGGAAAGATTTGTGTGTTTTTTTCTTAACTGAGCTCAGCTAAAGTTTGATTTCTTGGCATTTGAGACTTGATATCACGCTGTTGTAATGGATTGTAGATTATTTTGATTTTTGTCATGTGACGTATCTATATATACTTAATACGTTGAATGAGATTGACTTATGACATATGCATGATGTTCAACAGATCTTAACTCTAGATACATGTTTGCTAAAGATTAGCATTTCAAAACTCCGACAATGTTTCACAATAGACGAACACCCACTTACAAAAAAAGCATGTTTGTTTGAGTTTATCAGGCGGTGATGCATCTCTCTCCATCACTTTGGATTTGCTGTGTAGAAAAGTGTGCTTTGTGCTGCTGCGTAAGTCATTCTTGCTTTTGGCTGTGTGGGGCTCCAGTTTACTCGCTGTGAGAAACGGCTCGTCGGCTGCATGGTGACAGGCCCAAGCAGAACGCACTCTGTTTCAGCATGTAATTTCATGTTAGCGGGAATCTAACATTATTGTTTTTCCCCCCGTGCTCCAATTTAGAGACAGATCAATATTCGGCTTTGTTTATCAATGTGACAGCTCTTGGATATTGCATTTTGCATTTTTATGTTTCCCTTTATAAGAGGGTATTAAAACATAATATATCTGAAGTCGGGGTTTTATGGGCTGACAGAGGGTGGGGTGGCACTGCTAATGGTGTAAAAAACAGTTGAGGAATGGCGTCTGCACTCAATCCCGCACTCGTAGTTACAAATATCCATCACAAATATCAGCGTCACTGTTTGGCTAATGAAGACGCTCCCACTCTTCGTCGATAACCGTCAAAACCCACACAGGAATTCCGGCCCTTTCTGCATATGCATGTGTTTTTGGTATAAATCTTCAAATGGACGCTGGAAAAGTCTCCTCTTGACACGCAAATCCCAAATCATGCATTATTTGCCAACCAAGCATAAAGAAATGACAATAGCGGCCTTTGCATACAAATCAGAGCCTATTAGCCCGCGCGGCGTGTCAGTTAGCGAGCGGAGACTTGGCCGAGGGGAGTTGTACCCGAGGTCCTGATAAATGCTCTGCTTGATTCCCCTTGTGAGTGATGGAGCACTAACCCTGTTTAGCTTCTTTAATATACTTGTATTAGCATGAATAAATAACGAGTGTGTCCGGATGCTACAAATATTTGATTGTGCCGCTCTAATAGGCTGCTGTCTTCCGTCACACCATGCCAGCGCCACTCTCTTGGTGTCAGAGCGAAGACAGAGACACATCGATCTTTATCGCGAGGTTTGTAAATCAATTATAAACACAGAGGAGAGAGGTGTGCCAGGCAGAGAGGGGCGAGCGGGCGCCATGTGTGTGAAGGGGTGTGCCGCTCCAGCAGTGCCACTGGCTTTTATCACCATTACTGATGTTTTCACCACAAAAAGCAGGGTAGACGTGAGTGGGTGGGTTTACGGAGCTTTTGAGAGAAATTGGGGACAAACAAATCCCAGTTGTGAGTAGTAAAGTCAATGTGTATGTTGAGCAGAATGATTGTAAAAGTATTTTGGCAAACGTTTCTGACAGTATCCTGTCTACAACTAGTAGGTTTGCTCTCTAAAATCTAGAAATTGCACTTTATGTTTTTTTTGACACACATACTTACTCCTCCTCTAATCTCATTACAGTGAAGATTCATAAGGTTTGTAAGCATTTAAGCCATCAAAGTGTAGCAGTAGTACGCAGTGATGTACAAAATGTTTAACTTAACTTGTCCTTTTTATGTTTTTATGACAGTAAATATTGTTGATGAAGGGAAAGTTGATTCTTACAGCAAATTATGGTCTGTAGTTTTTGGATAAACTTTTTTGCCCAAAAGAGTACTGTTCCCAGAACTTTCTGGGAAGGTTCCCTGCAGGTTACAACCAGACCTGCAGACAAGGTTTGTGGCTGATTAGTTTGTAACTAAGTGTAATGTTCCCTGAACAAAAACATTTACAACTTAACAAAATTCAAATATCAGCTAGTCATATGTTTAAGTATATACAGTAGCTTATAACATTTTATGGTAAAGCACTTTAGATCTACATATTTTGAAAAGTTTTAATCTAGAGTTTTCATCAGTTATTCATTGACATAGAGTATATCTAAGACTAAATGAACTAAGTAGAAAGCCATAGATTTAAAAGAAAAAAAAAAAATCCAGGTTGTGTAAACTAGCCCACTTCAAATCAAACCTAATCCACAAGATAGAGCAGCAGGTTTAGGTTTACATACTTTGTTAGAGAAATTAGTTTACAATTTTAAGTAAGGTAGTCGTGCAACACATATCTTTTAATTCAAAGTCTGTTACTGACAAAATACTGAAGTAGTTACCACAAACATGACTTGTTGTGTCAGATAAAACACCACAGAGACACAGATCAGCAGCTGAAACAGGGCTGTGACTCATGTGAAACCTGCCCTTTGTAATGCATTGTATGTATGTATGTATGTATGTATGTATGTATGTATGTATGTATGCATGCATGTATGTATGTATGTATGTATGTATGTATGTATGTATGTAATGTACTATCTATAAACCATGTGTTCTGATGACATGACTAGAGTCATTGTCGAACTGGTAAGAACACCAGGTCTAGTCCATTAAATGACTTGATCTTTCTAAATTCCTCCCACACCTCCCACACATGGAGCATTAAGTCGTTTGAACTTTGACCTCAGTGACAGTGTTGGTGGAGGCACAGACAGACAGGCTGTCCCACAGTTCATTCAACACGATCGCTTTGTTGGAGCGTGTGGCTACAATGATAGTACAGATTTCCTTAAAGGTGCACTATGTAACTTTCTGGAGGTGAAAAGTCAACTACAATGTGATCGAAATAGAAAGTGGAAACATCACGAACAGTAACAATTGTGTGTTAAGTCATAATGAAATTAAATATAAATAAAGGCAGGGTGAGATGCACAATTCTGAACATGATGAGGTTCAAAATATTTGTAAAAACAAAACAAAAAACAGTTTAATGAAAACAATATGATAATACTCTGTTGTACCCTTTCCACTGCTACAATTATTACATTTTAAAGTTAGAGATTCCCTGATGACTTTACTTTTTTGTTTGTTTGTTTGTTTGTTTGTTTTGTTTTGTTTACTCTATGCCTGTACAGCATTTTTGTCACCTGGTTGTTTAAATGTGCCTTTTACATACATTTGTTGACACATTGTTGACATGTAGCAGGTACACTGTAGACATGGGGGGTCTGGGGGTCCTCCTCAGAAAATGTTCAATTAAAATCATATAATTTCATGTATTTTGAGGCAATTTTGGATGAATAAGTTAAGTATTTCCAACAGCTCCACAGCCAATAAACTTGCAACAACAAGACCTCAGTTATGTATGGTAAATTATTTAGGCTAACTGCTGGACATTTGATATTGTTGGCCTTAACTTATTTCTGTCATGAAAAAGATTTTCAGGAAAAAAATGTATTGAAAATACAAACAATTTTGTAAAAATACTAAAATACATACTTGATTTATGCTGTATTGTTTTAGTCAGGGACACATTTGAAAACAAAAATTCTGCTTCAATTGAGTCCTCACTTGGACTCCGACCCACAGTTTGAGAATCACTGCTACAAATCAACTTTCACAAACCCTTTCTACATAAAACTTTGTTTCTACATTATAAAGCCAGTTTCAATAATCAAAAATCGTCAGGGTAAACAAAAAAGGTTCATCTAGACAAAATACCAAAGTCCAGACTTCCTCGACCTCAATGCTGTGTACGACCATGACTAAAGGAACATATTTCTGCTCCAGTCAAACTAATAGTTCATGCAAGCCTGCTCAAAGAAAAGAGACATTTGTATTACTTTTTTATGCAACAAAACATTGAGAAAAAACATGTCTTTATTCATGCCTGATTTTGGTCAAAAAAGTGACACAGTCTACGTTTAAGCCACAGCTGCCCTGAGGCTAACTGACTTGCATGACTACCTATCGATTCCAATTGACTCTTTGAGAATATTTCATTTATTATTGTTATAATTTTTTTTTTACAATCCATATATGTTTTAAAAATGTTATCACAAAATGAACTTTTAAACATAGTTATGTTTACACAACTTTTTACATTCATAGGACATAAAAAGTACATTGAGATTTGTTTGGACAAATTCTCTTAGAATTCATACACATCTTTTTTCTTTGGGGTTAATCAGTGTTTGCAAAGAAATGCTTGGCTGATCTAAAGTAGTAAATAGTGGATCTGTATATGACAAGCTGTTATAATCACACATCCACCACGGACAAAGAGCCAAGTAGAAATATGACAGCCACATACCAAAACTCTTGATCTGAAATCGCCAATTAAAGGTGTGAATGTACATAATCATCCAGAGACAAAATAATTACACGTGTGATGTGGTGACTGAGGTTGACAACACTATGGACTGTTATAAAAATAAACATGCTGGAATTTGGATGCACAGAACAAAGAGAAAACTCCAGTGGGCTAGAACTTAATAAGTCTTCTGTTCAGTTTATGTTGATTGGGTTTTTTCTAAATGAGTTTACTGAGGTATTGTGATGAAGAGCTGGGCCAGTTTGTCATAGTTAGGTGTGACCCAAAGTTCAACTTAAAACTACAATATAGCTATGTTTTGACTGGTTTATTTTACACTGGATTGAAACAGTTTGAAAGTGTCTCCTTGGTCATAAAGTGAACCAAACAAGCCCAGGCTTCCAAAGGGTTCTGACTTACTTTTGACTCCTGAAAAAGTTATCGTGAGATGACTGGATAAGAGTGAACACAGAGACAGTTGAATTACCTTACATTTTTACCTTTGTTCTTAATGTTTTGTTTTTTTATATTGTTTTATTGGTCTGAATAAACACTTTTTATAACCCAAACCTTCAGAATTGTGAAATCTTCCACCTGCAGCAGGCATGACTAGGGCTAATTGAAGACGTAGAAATAGACTCAGAAGGTAGTAATTCATTAAAGAATGGGTCACATGCAGAACATGAAGTTGTCTAATTAAATTAAGAACAGTTAGCTTACTTACTGATCTGAATGTTCTTGCATGATATGCTATTGCTGCAGAATTGCTCAAAACAAGTCTGGCTGGTTAATAACAGTGCAGAATACGCAAAGATCTTCATAACAGACTAGTACCTCACAAACAGAACACACTGTTTTGATGAGGAAGCAAAGTTATAACAATTCTTCATAATACAGTATGTCTCTTTAACTAACAAGAAGAGAGAAGAAATATATATGTTTAATTAGAGTGTGGCGGCTCACCTCACACCAAGCTGACTTGTGACCTGTCCTGATGACGTCACTCATTGCTATCGCACCCATAACACATAGAGCAGAGCACGTAGAGCGTCAGTTATTCTGGGCACCTCTTATAAGTTCTCATTCAGATGAAGTCCATGGAGCAGACATGAACATGAGCGCTCGTAATTAACACAATAATGGGCCGAAATTACAGAACTGATATTCAGACCCGGCTCGTGTTTGACAGGAGAGGGCGTCCTGAGAGTGACACAAGTACATGTGTCTGATCATCACAGCAGCACAAAATCAAAGACTCTGGTAGCTGTTTGTAAAAAACAAACATGTTCTTCCACACATGTTCAAACAGCTCAGATCTGGAACAGATCTTCGTAAAGATGTAAGACAGGCCTCCACTGTGACAATGTTTAAATCTGGACTCAAAACATGTCTATTTGTCTGTGCATGTGACTGAAAAAGTTTCATCTGCACTCTTTATTTATTTTAAATACATTTTACAATTTTTCTCTATTTTTAATATTGTTTTTTTTGTGATTTGTAAATTGTGATTTTTATTCAACTTTCTTGCTTTGTAAAGCCTTTGTGTTGCTTTGTTTACGAATTGTGCATATAAATAACATTTGTCTTTATAAGTCTTTATTTGGCACTAACAGGACATATATTGATTGAGGACATACCTGCAGATTTAATCACATAAATTAGGGTTAGCGGCACCATTCGGAAATTTTACAAAGGACACCCAAAAAAGGCACCCAAAAGTCATCTTCTTGTCTCTGAAAATCAATACAGGGGTGTCCAAACTTTTTTCATCAAGGGCTGCATGTTGAAACTACATGGAGGGCCAATCTGGGCCGTATAAAAGTGAACATGCAATAAAAAATACAAGTTAAAATTAACTACATTACATATTTGGGCTTAAAACCACCATAGTGCACAGTCAAATGCTTGATATAGACTTTATAGAGGTAGTTTTTTTTTTTACTTATTGCTGTGTGGACAAATTCTTGACAAAGTCTGGGAGCCAACAAATACTGGTCTGAGGGCCACATTTGGCCCCCAGGCTGCAGTTTGGACATGTCTGAACTATACAAATGGCATACGTACCGTGGAACAGCAAGCAAAGTTCTCCACGAAAAAGTGGCTAACAGACCATTCATTGGAAAAAGCCAACTGTAAAATGTAATTTAACAGGAATGTGCTTGTAAATAAGGTTTAGGTAAAGAAACGTCTACTAAATACGTTTTCATGTTTAGGTAAAGATGTTTCTTTTTAACTAAACGTGATCTTACATCCAGACACCTATACATGAAGCTGATTCTGTCTACCTTTTGGTTTATAAAACACGAAAATGAAGACAAGAACTAACCGGCTTCTCCAACGCCGCCAGAGTCATCCGCAAACACCGTGCCAACCAGCCGAGTGATGAGACGCTCTCCTTCTCCAGCCGCACAAATTGAGACTGACATTTTTATTTTCCATTGAATTACGCCTCATCACAGATTCACTTTGAACAGTTTGAAATCTTAACTTCCTCTTTGGCATCGCATCACATCCTCGCGAATATAAATAAAGAAACGAAATAGCGATCATTTTCAACCTTTAGCCGTCTTGATGTGTCAATCAGGCGCAGTGATCTGAAGCCACTAAGTGAAAGACATCAAAATGAAGTAAATAGGTTCAAATGTACATCAGTTATTCATCAAAAAAAAACTAGTCCTCACCAAAGACGGAAAAAATAAAAGATATATCACATTCTTCCCAAGTGCAAATACTGACACATGTACTTCAAGGCTCCCTGTTGCAAAAAAAAAAATCTTGGCATTATTAAAAATTCATAAGGTCGTATTAATTAGAGACGAAAATTTCCCTTGCAAAGAGCGATGAGGAAATGAGTGAAAAAATGGCAAAGGCCCGGAGGATGGTTTTGATTTGCTTGGCCTCAAAATGGATGGGGAAGGTGAAGAGGACCAAGGCTAAAACGCAAGCTTTGTTCTGGGGCCAGTTTCTTTTGTTCATCAAGCCCATCGCTAATTTGCTCGCCCACCTCCTCACCCCCCCTCTTCCTCTTTCTCTCTCTCTCTCACACACCACAAACAGTGGGCAGTAATATTTCTCCTTTATTGTATATTCTTTGTTAGTGGAGTGCCGCTGATTTGAAATGCTAATTAAACATATTTTATAACGTATTCTCCGTGCTCTCAAGGCGGCCTCATATATCAAAGTGTCCAAACTTGTATTGATGTGAAATATCAAACCGGTGATCACGTGTTAACATTTGCGGCTTTTGTAAAAGGGTGATGAGCCTGGTTTGGTGCGGATGCGTGCGAAAGCTTAAGATTATGGTGGAATTAGAGAACGAATGCTTACTAAAGGTTGTATTTTTTGATGCAAACCAATGATTTAGATTTACTCTCCTGTTAAAGCTGGATTTTCCAACAGTGGAGAAAGAAGTGATGCATATATGTAAATCCTTTGAACCTTTTTGGGAATCAGAATCCATTTGGTGCATCGGCATGGTCACTATCACTTTTTGTACAGAAAAGCTTATCACCATCTGCACAGTCAATCAGGGATTTTTTTCTCACTCTCAAAAGTTTGACTTGTACAATGAACTTGGAAGAAAACAATTTATTATGTGGAGGGAGAAGAACAGTTCTCCAGCTTTAAAGCAGTGGTACCTGAATAAAATCATTGGTCAATATCAAAATCAGATTTCCACTCATATCCCCAAAATATTTTCCAGGACATTACCAAATAAGATTTTATGTTATCACGACATTAGCATTTTTTAGATCGTTTGGAAAGTCTATGGCAGCCCAAGGTCTATATAGCCATAAAAGGTGAACACTAAAATTGGGGGGTCTGGGGGTCCTCCCTCAGGTAATTGCATACCCCAAATGATGATATGTCCTGCATTCTGGTGAATTTTGGCAGTCTGACCAAGTTGATAACATATTGGTTGATTAACAATGAAAAATAAGATTTTGATAAGGTAGTAATTCACCAGTACTATGTTCCAGTGACGAAAACTAAGTTATTATAGGCCTATAAGTTACAATCACATTTTGCGTCAGACATCATCTAAATGGCTCACCTTATATTATTTTATGATAGACTTAACCATATTTCATTTTATTTCCCATGTTATTTGGCTGTTTTTTTCTCATTTTTCATGCATTTTCCATAATTGAAAATTGACAAAATATTTTTCAGCTTTTCTAGGTTTTGCAGGACGTGTGGGAACGTTGAAATTGTATTCCTTCTGGTTGCAAATACAGCTCAAGAACACATTTTTCAGACAGCAATGTTAAAGCGGAGTAGAAGCTCTGTCAATCAGAGTGCTGCCTCGGAAAGCCATGAAAAATAACATACCTTATTATTCATTTTAAACAGTACAGGAAAGTTTGAATTTGTCACAATATAGTATATGGCGAATAAGAGAAAGCGTACAAATTTACAACACAAAAAGTGAGGTACCCCAGCTTTAATAATGTAATCAGTTGATTGTCTTAAATCAAACATCTTGGACATGCCTAACATCTATAGTGGCTTCAAATGAGCTGCCTTGGGCTTTAGAGAAATGAGGTGGCTGCCAATCTTAACTACAGTCTATAAAAAGAATGGTTCATATAAACAACTATTTCCATTCAAATAAAAGCAAATGAAGTAGACCCAGACATCTATGAAGTTTGTTGCAGGTGAATTATATGTACATAGAGATAAGTTATCCAAGAGCCATTATCCTCAGCCATTATCCTAAGAAAAGAAGAAGAAGAAATATTAGGCATAAAAAACAGGATTGGTCCCTTAGACAAGTAGAAGTTTTGAGTTTTAAAGGCCTAGTTCTTAAGAAAATAACCTAAATGTAAATTAGTTTCAGTGTCCTGTGTGTCTAATACCGTTTATCCAGCAAAATCTATACTAAATAATTCTGCTTTGCTTATCCCCAATAACAGGTGTAGCTACTTAAAAAAAAAAAAAAAAAAAATTTATTTGACCGTTAAGCTAAGAAGCTAATTTATTTACATTTTAATTAGTGTGTACATTTTATAATGTAGCGCAATATTATACACCTATGGACTGGTCAATTCACAACATTAGATTTAACCACAACTTTTTTGTGAATGTAACAGTATCAGGCTAATTATGTGACACGTAAAAGCAATTGAGTTCAGATTTCGATGAAGAAACGTTATTTTATGAGTTGAAAGATAAAAAAATATACTGTATTTCCAAATGACAGGGCTTTGTTTACAATGTTTTCTTATTAAATATATATTTTTTGCCATACACTACACATTATTTTCCTCATTCCATGTCCTTATAACAATAACAATTCTACCAAATAAATAAATAAAACCCGCAAACATATACAAACTGAAACCTCAGCAACAACAAAAGAGCCACTCGACTCGGCGCTATACATGAAAGGAAATAATTCATTAACAGCCTACTTTACATTCCTCTCATTCTGCACTAATTAGGCTCCAAAATGATATCTGCGTTTCTATTTCAAACAGCTGCGATAATAACGCCGCTGATGGTCAAACACTGCTAACCGCGCTGTGTTCTTAATATCAAAAAGGCGGAAAGCTCTGATGATGTGCGCCAAAAAAGAACAATGAGACCATCAGAGAATCTTTTATTTCCATTTGGATTTCTTTTTTTTTTTTTTTTTTACGCTGCGTCCGTCCTTTGCCGACAATTCTTCTTCTTCTCTTTTTCCTCGTCGGATGTAGCTAATGCCATTAACTCTCCGTGCCACTTTCCAGGTCACTAATTCTTCAGCTCTTGAGTTCATTGTGCCCGCTGTCTCCGTAACGAGGTTATTTCTGGGTTATTACCTTCCTCTATGATATGGCACCTGATGGGGAGGCATGAATTTCAGATAAATCAAAAAAAGCGCTCGCTCCGTGGGTAAATTAAAATATTTTTGCTGTAACTCATCGCGGGCCTTGACTCCAAAAAAATGCATATTCAAACGAAAGCAAAGTGTGACCTCTTGTCCATTAACCCGTGGTGTTAATTTGTGATTATTCATGCATTGTTGCACGTTCTGCCACTGAAACGGAATGGGTAATGCAAAAGGGCAACTCATGGTTCGGCGAGTAAAGGTTTACAGACGGATCAAACGAGGGTCAGACATTCAGATGAAGATTTAAGATGAAAAGTCATTTAGTAATGTGTTTTTTTTTTGTATTTCTTTTAATTTCATTTGTGATTATAAAGTGAAAAAGAAATCCTATAGAACATAGTTAACATTTCATTCTGATCCATGATGTTATACTACTTTTATTTATTTTTTATTCAGAATTTTACCAGGTAGGTCAATTAAAAACAATTTCTCATTCACAATAGACACAATAAACAAATCAATCAAACATATAAGCTCATTAAGTAAATTATAAAATACACTGTTTAAAACATGTGCACCTGTCCTGTAAAATACGGCAAACTGAGCAGCTAAAAACTTTTAAAGCCTGCAGTAGTTTATTTCAGTCACTTTCAGTGAAGAACTGAAATGAGGTTTGTCCAAAGGTGTTACGAGCTGTTGGATTGGAGTGTACAACTGGGGCTGTGGATGTTTATTAATGAACTGAGGTATCAAGGGGTTTTAACTAAAGCTTTATAAATGAAAATAAACCAATGAGTTTATCTGCAAGTGTGAAGAGACAGCACGTTTTTGACAGGATTTTAGTTTTTCTTGACTTGGCTGAACAGAACAGGGAGGTCCATGTTCAGTTGTTTCAACCAATCAAATTCAATTTTGATTTGAAAGATTTGTTAGATCAGAGGTTCACATTTTTGCAACGCCCACAGCAAAACTGAATAGAGGTTTGTAATATTTTCAAGGAGTGCATGGTAGCAAAGTGGTTAGACTCTGGCTTCCCCATAAGGAGGTCATGGGTTCGACTCCCGGGTCGGACCATACTAACATCTCACGATCTCTCTGGGTGGAGTTTGCATATTCTTTCCGTGTCACCGTGGGGGTACTCCGACTTCCTCTCACCTCCAAAAACATGCATGTTTGGTTTAATTGGGCATCACTGTAAATTTCCTTTCGTGAGTGAATGAGAGAGCGAATGGTTGTTTAACTCTGCGACAAGTTGGCCACTGTCCAGGGTGCCTGCGACAAGTTGGCCACTGTCCCCTGCTTAAGGCCCAAAGTAACTGGGGTAGGCTCACCCGCGACCCCTAACAGGATTTAGCAGTAGAAAATTACTGAATGAATAATTTCAAGTTGTAAAATCACTACTACAACACAAAAATAGCTTAGAAACATAATCATATTTGTATAATTACATTTTTAAACCATCACATGACCCCCCTTTGGGTTTCAAATTTATAATGGAAAGCGGACAAAATTGGTGTCTAGTGTAGTGTTTTTTTTCTAAAATTACTGTGGTCAACCAGGATTAATAAAGAAGTGAGTCTCCTGTTAGGCTGCCTCTACAACATAGAATTTTAAAATATATATATTTATTACTCTTAATTGACCATTGTAATTTTAAAGGAACTAGCACTGGTGGTCAGCTTAAGAGTAAGAACAATTGAAATTGAAAGATATCAGATGATTAAATATAATACTGCTGGAATCATAATGATTAAGCTAATATTGATCGTTAAAAAGTTTGTTTTCTAATATTACAACAGAAACTGGTTGATTTTTTTATAGAAACCTTCCAACTCTGCGCCTCAGATATCAACAGGAGGATACCTGGATATATTGAAGTGAACATGGCATTTCTCTTTTTGACTTTTGTCTTCCTGTGCCCTTGCAGTCCTGTTTTCAATTATCCTGTTGGGAGAACGGCAGAATCGGATTCCCGAACAATCCCATTTCCAGGAGCCAGGCGAGGCGTGAATGTGAGCTCACGGGAGCAGAAGAGCAGCTGCCTGCAGAGAGAAGGGAACAGTGTGGCATTTGAGTGTGCTGAGCCAGCCTGAGGTGTGCCAGGTGAGATGGGTTATGGATTGGGCAGACGGCTGAAGAGGGGGTGGTAAATGGGGAGTGCTAAATGGACGACATTAGAGAGGGAAAGTACCAATTCTACATATGTGTTTAAAGGGGACATACTGTGTAGAGAGCAGTATGTTGGTATCAGTATTGGTATTTGCAAATATTTATATCTTTTTAACATATTGGTATCAGCCATTATGGTAAAAACAAGTGAGCTTTAGCACCGAATTTCCTTAGGTTCCTTAAATCTGTATGCATATGGGTCAGTCCCAGTTTGTCCTTAACTTTTGCAATTTGTAACAGATTAAAGTAAAGTGGAAGTACAAATCACATGCGGCTGCATTTTACACACTAAATACATCTTTTTTTTTTTTTTTTTTTACTAAAATTAAAATTAAGTCTGTGAGCCATACAGAACCAAACAACTTCAGCTGTAGTGGTCCGACTGCAGCTCTCTTGGGTAAAATACCAGTTATACCTCATTAATTTTCTACTTCTTGTTTCCTTCAGGGGTCACAGGTGGCTGGAGCCTATCCCAGTAACTTTGGGTCTTAGGCGAGGAAACACCCTGAACAGTCCTCATTGGGAAACCAGAGCTCTAACCACTCTGCTGCCGTGCACCCCTAAATACAAGTATCTAATCAAATCAAGAATCAAGAGTCAACTACATCATGAACAGGGCGAAGACTTTAAGGTCTTAAAGGGGACCTATTATGTAAAATTTACTTTTCTGAATTTTTTTTTTCAACTGTGTTCTCTCATTCTTAGTTTACCCAAAGTTGTAAGTTGATTCATTCCTGTAAGTTTGAGTAATCTGCTATTGTCCTGCAGCTGATGCTCGAGTGCTCAGAAAAGCCCTGTTTTTACATACCACCTATTTCCGCTTATTATCGCCTTTCCAAGCCGATAATTTTTAGTTTTACAGTGGAAAAAATTTGAATTATTAATCTGCATATGCCATTGTTTCTTCCAAAATATACAGAAAAATCACGATAGGTCTCCTTTAACTATTTAAATGGCTGGATCTAAAGATGCATAACAGGCTACTGAAGAAGAGAGCAAACAAAGTGCAAGAACAACAAACGCAGTATTAAGTAATAATATTTTTTCATGCTGAGCCAAAACATAGCCTACTTTTTAGTGGCCCATACCACTGATCAAATGAAGGTATAGTGCATTAATCTATCATCATCAAAAAGCCAACACAGTCTCCCAAGAAAACGTGGATATAAAATGAAACATCAAATTTTTTTTTTTTTTATGTCAGTATGTTACAAAAAGCCGAATTTTAGTTGAAGCCACATGATGACATTTACTTTACTTTCAGCCAAAAATTGTAATTATATTAGATTTTGGCTTTTCATGACACATTTACGTAAAAAAAGGCTTGAAAACATGATCATCATAAGTTTTGGACATTTCGTTGTATATCTACATTTCTTCAGAGACTGGGTTGCATAAAGCATCAGTGGCTTGGTGGTTTAAGCAGGTTTTCAGCCCTTCTCAAGAGGCCTTTTCAACACATTCCAAGTCAGTTCTAACGCCTGTGAGACCACTCTGGTTCCAATCCAAATTTGGTTGCCACATATTTCATCAACTGGCTAGAAAGTGAGACATTGCGGAATTACCCATGAGGTAACTTAAAAAAAAAAAGTGATTACTTCTTTATGCAGTGGACACAATCAAACGTGAAATGTGTTCACCATTCAGAATTGTCATATTATGCCCCGTGTCAAATTCCCACTTTGGACTGTTCTAGTGAGAAGTTAGACGTGTGCAGCAGTGTGAAATGATGGAGGAAGGGGAGGAGTGCTCCTGCTCAGCCCGCCTCATTAGAAGCTCTCATTGGGAGGTGAAATGAGGCTTGCTGATGGCCTGGCGTGGAAGGGATCGTCCTTGTCCAAGTGAATCATGACAAGGAAGGTAAGAAAGCTTCATCAGCCCCATTAACAACAGCCAGGCACTGCTCACTGTTCATCTGAGTGGCACCCAAATGTCAGCACAAAGGATAATGTAACATTAAGAGGAAATGTGTCTGGTAACCCCCAGCAGGCACAGAGTCCTGGCCAAGGAAGATACACATCAGTGACAGTCAGTAACAGAGGAATTGTTTATTAAAGCAGTGCATACAATGTCAGAGTTTTAGTTTTGCAGCACACTTCTAGTAGCTCAGATTCTGCAAGACAGAGCTTTAAGTAACTTTCCTGTGGAGCAAAAACTACTTCCTTTGCCTTTGGAATGTATAACTTCTGTTATGAATATCTTTTGTGTTGTTTTCTTCTTTCAAACCTGCTCTGAAGCACCTCCACTTTTGGAATCTCGTGCACCAGAACCAATAAAAAAGTGTAGTAAAGTGCGTTTCCTACATCAAAAATTGAGTTAGAGCCCTTACTACTGACTCCAAATAAAATTACAAAAGGGTAAGCGATCAAACCAATCTGATCTAATCTGATCTGAACCAATCCTGATATGCTAACGCTGCAGAGTAGCTCGAATCGAGTGTGAATGATTTATAGTCTTATAAACAGTGCAGAAGATCTATGACATCATAGATCAGGGACAATCAGAACAATGTTTTGGGGAAAACAAAAGATATATCACAAAAAAGAACTTCAGCAGTGTTTTTGAGGAAAAAAACAACTTTACAATCAAAAACTGAAAAAGTTGATTTTGCATAATAATATACCCTTTGCTTCAGAATACTTTGAAAAGAGCCAATCTCTCCATTCACTGGACTTGTATTTTGGCATGGTGGCATTATCTGTTCACCTGACCAGATTTGACAATACGTTAAAAGCAGGTTTGAGTATATAATCATTTGCCTGAAAAAGCTAGAACGATATCTCATTGATTTTAATAGATACATATTATCTGGTCGGGGGGTACAGAGAGCTCTGGCCTGGGCATTGACACAGAGAGTCCTGTGGGGGTTAGAACACAAAGGCCCGAGACTGGGACAGGCTGCTGCAGGTCTATTAAAGGAGTCGTGTTAGCAACACTGATGACTTTTTTGTTTCTAAAATTATTTTATATACAATAATTTAAAACATAACCTACGATCATGTAGAAATTACAATTTTTGACTGAATTACATAACAGTTTTGTTCTTACGTGCTCCTGAGTGTTCTTGGGATTTGTTCTTAGAGACAAACATTTTTTGCAAGGAAACAAATTTTATGAATGCCAAAAATGTTTGGAAGAAGATCTTAAGAACAAATTTATTCAGAAGAACATGTCATGAATGAGGACCATTGTCTTTCAAAAGAAAACAAAGTTGTGAATGAACCAAAAGCTTTAATTGTTGTCTTTCTAGAATACTCTGAGCAAGAAACAAGCTTGAAGAAGATATTGTTTTGCTACCATTTGTATTTATTATAAAACACCTGAAATTGCTAAAAGGCAAAGCAATGTAAAAGCTACAGCATAGTTTTGAGCTCTGTGTGCAAACCAACATACCTAAGCTAAAGCCTAAGCCACTCCTGAGATCAGTGCAAGCATAAAACTGGAACGCATTTATCACTTTGGTCTGCATGGCCACGATCAAAACATGTTCTTGTTATTTTGTACTTCATGTTTCTAAACAAAGTTGTACAAATTGAGCTGTACTGCCACCACGGTAACGCGGTGCAGAGCTGTACACAGTTGATAAAAGTGTTTGCGGTCCACTGTATATCATGGACATTTAGAGCTGCTTTCAGTGGATTAACAGTTGGCCCGTATGTGACAGAAGCCATATGCCGGCGCGTATATAAACATGCTGATTGTGTGAATCCTTGTACCCTGAATGCATGTGTCTTTGACAATTTATGCATGTTTACAAGTCGCTTACACAAATGTTTCAAAGTTAATGTGATTCCTAACAGTGAGTAATGTGCACAAAGTTAGTGTGTGCAGCTGGAGAGGATTAGAAACAGCAAAGCCTGGTTAAAAAGGAACACTGATATATTTCCTGAGGTGACATGAGGACCAACAGCAGACTGCAGCATGCTCCAGTACTCTCAGTCTGAAGAGGGGAGAGCTACATTTGTTTTAGCAGCTTCTTCAATAATTTGTATCTTCAGTATCACAGACTTTTTTTCTAAACAAACAGGTGTATAGGACTTTTCTGGGGATAGTAACAGAATTCTTGGACTTAAAATACATGCTGAGAATACAAATTCTGAGATACTGTACATTTGGTCTTTATGTTGGTTGTATTCAGTAAACAGCTACTTTATTAAAATTAGAGGAATACAGCACACAGTGTGAGCTAAGGTAAGATACTTTATTGTCTAACATGAGGGAATTTGTCTTGGTCAGTTAACGATTAACTCTCGAGCCTTCGGTTTCTTAGCAGCATAACTTTTGTTTTCGAACCATGATAAACTCTTGTGGTTACAAGAAAATTCTCGGTATCATTGGTTCTCAAACTTTTTTTTTCTTATCAAGTACCATCAAAAGAAAGATTTCGCTTTCCAAGTATTAAGTCTACTCTTTACCTGCACTATCGCAGGTCCAGAGTAGGGCTAAATCAGGTCTTGAGTACACCCATGCCACAGTAGTTTTAACAAAAAAAAAAAAAAAAAAACCTCAAGGATGTGAATAAAATATTTACACACATTAGGGTAAACATTAGAACTAGCAAGTACCCCAGTACCAGTTTGAGAAACACTGGTCTATATCAAGCAATCCATTGAATTTTGAGGGGGATCCCGAAGCATTCCCAGTTGAGACGAAAGATATAATTCCTCCACGGCGTCCTTGAACTTCCCAGATACCCTCTACCAGAAAAACATCATAAATTCTATTATGTCACATTCATAATTATTTTGTATTCTCTATGTCCACACATACATACATTGCACTTTGCCTGTTAACATCCCTCACCTCATGTTTGCCACCAGTGCATGTTCCCCCGTAAGCGTGAGTGAGAGCAGAGTGGCGTCGCGTTGGCAGCTGGCTGGGCTAATCCCGTCGGTGAGGGACACAGCCCGGCCCCGGCGTCACCGCGACCTGCCAGCCCTGACGGAGGTGCTTTGAGCCCGGCCGCTTAGTGTCACCCTTCCCCTGCCACTCACCGCAGTAATCGCCCTCGTGACTGACAGACAGCCGCAGGTCTTTGATGGTGCAGGGGATTTTCTGAGCAGAAGCCGAAGCTACAGATGATCCGCAGAAGTGAACCCAGGAAGAAGTTATTTTTTTTTTTATTTGGAGTCACTAGGAGGGCTGCTCTTCTGATAGTAAGATGGTTCTGATCCAGCTTAGTAATGATGAAGTTGATGTTGTTGATGTTGTTGATGGCGCTGATCGGGCAAAGTCAAACAGAACGGTGAGGTGAAAGAAGGGGCACCCAAAAAGAGACAGTCATACAAAGACAGGGATTTGCTTCTGCTGTGTGTCTTGTCTGTCTGCGTGTGAGAACGGATGTGGGTGCTGGCTGAGCAGTGTCAGAGTCTTGCACACGCTTCACATTTGGAGCGGTAAAATCTGAAATACACATGTAATCACACGATTATGATAATATGCATCAAGTGTCTTCTTAGTTGATTTTCGGCACAGTGACAGTGAGTCGTGTCGCTAGTGTGAGGAGCTGCGCCAGGGGCAAAAAACGGGTTGATAGAAGACAGTAGGCAGTGTATTGTGGTGTTTTGCATGAATTCTTTTTAAGTTGTAGAGATGTTTGGCATATGTATGGTCAGCAATGATCTAAAAATACAAATTGTATTTGTAAGTTTGTGTAAACAATTAGTTGTTTTAGGGGGAATTGCTGTTATTAGTACATTTTTGTGGTTCAGAAAATTAGATACAGAAGCTTTCAAAGAATAATCAAATAAACTAACCACTTTAATTGACCACTGAATTATGATGAAAGATGACTTCCTAGTCTTAAAAAAAAAAAAAAAAAAAAAAAAAAAAATCATTGTCCAGACAACCAATGATTGGACTTTTCTGCCATGGACAACTTCTTCAGTTTACTAATTGAAAGATTGCAGACCATCATTCTGAAGTCATATTATTGGTTATAACCACTTCACTTCATACCCACCTGTCTTCAAGGACACTTTGCACTGGCTTAAAATGTATTCAACATCAACTTTGTCCATTGTCACCAGGGAGCTTATTCAAGCCTGTTCCTTGGGAAGCTTCTATGGTAAAGAATAAGGCTACTCAATTAAGCCCAGGGGTACCCGGTTTCTGTACAGCAAAACAGGAAGTAAGTATTTCATTCAGGGTAACTACTTCTTAACTTTCGTAAATCCTTCAACATCTGGTCAATATCTGCATTGCTTTTTATTGCCTTTTTATTTTTTTGATAAATTCCTTTCTTTTTTTTAATATCTTATAAAAAAAAACTATGAAGCAACTGAAAATGTGATCAACATTATAACTCTTTTTTAGGAGTGAAATTGAATCAAACTCAGTTTGACTCTAAATTACAGATAAAAAGTTTCCAAAACATCAAAATTTTTCATTTAGATTTTAACAAAGTCACCACCCAAATAAAAAAAGTGATTTTTAAGTCCCTAAAACCCAGTGTAAATTACCTTCATCGAATTGCCAAAATACAAAATATGCCAAATCTAATTTTATTCAGGCTTCAGCTGTAAATATTTTACAATACATAAATAAATACATAATTTTCTGTTTTTCTTTCATGCAGCGGTTATGATTAGAGCTCTTTATTATCAAAAGCTAAAACTGCAGGATTTCAGCTTCACAAAGAGTCCAGCCAATTGTGCTCTAAAGAGTTCAGAACGTTTCTGTTTGAATTTTTGACGATTGGGAAAAGGCCAATGAAATTTGTAAGACATTACAAAAAAATGAAACTGGAGTGGACTACCCAAGCACAACCAATCAGAGCACTGCTTTATACAAACATGGAAAAACAACAATGACTTAGTGCTTTTCTTATTTACAACTGTCAGCATCAATCTTTCCATCTCTGTGTTTTTATAGAGTTCAACAAAGAACCTTGCACTGTCCCTTTAATCCTTTAATGCACACGGCTCGCTGCCTTTAGCCAGTAAATAAAAGCAATATAAACATCTGCAGTGGACCTAATTGTCGAGCTGCCACTTCTCCAGCCTCTCTTTGTCTGTTCTGCTGTTAGACGCCCCTAGTCTATAATTACTTAAACCTCGCCACATTTAACCAACACCTAAATGAAAATATGTTTCCATCTTGCGTCCCATCCCGCTTCCCAAACACACAATTAATTCCCCGACTTAATTCCGAGGGACATACATCTACGCTCTGACAACCGGACCAATGAGACCCCAGAAAGTACACGCTGTTGTGTTCTCCCGCTTGCACCAATTTCCCTTGTTCGGTTGCCTCCTCTCTTTCCAATCTTGAACTCATGAGTTTTCTCTGATAGTGATCCTGTTAAATTAAGTGCCCGGGCTTTATCCAGTGCCCTTTCTCCCCGTCACTCCTTTAATTTAGTCATTATAATTAACCATTAACTGGTGTCAGTTTCTGGGCCACTAACAGGCCCACTCAGTTCTGCTTGTCTGCATTATCACAGTTTGGGTGAGAAAGTAAATTATAATGAAGGGCTATATACTCCAATTACTGATAAAAGCAGCCAAGTGCGCTCCTTGTAATTAGGTGTCTCCCTCTCTTTCTCTCCTTCCGTTCTGGACTCCCCTCTTTCTCCATTTTCTCCAAGTGACATATCAGGAAAAAAAAAAGAATATACGGCTAATAGCTATTTTTTATTACCCTTAACCTCTCACTCACGACAGCAACCTTCTGACTTTTGATCAAGACGCCAAAGAAGATGCCACGCGGGGAGAACAAATAATTATTTTATGGAAAAAAAAAAGTTGCAAAAGGATGCAAGAGTGATCGTAGGACGGCCCCGGGAAGCAGACAGCGCTGTCTTCTTGCGCTAATGGGATGGAGAGGAGCTGTCTTAGCGTAGCTGGGTCATATAGTTCCCCACCAGAACACTTACAAGTCAGAGTCGGTAATTAAACTGTACCGACTTCCTTTTTTTTTTCCACTTTTCTTTTTTGCACTTGAGTTCTCTCTCCAATCCTTTTCTTCAGGGCTTGTCAGGTGAGACAACATGCTTCGGAACAGCGTGAATTAAGAGAAAGAGAGAAAGGGAAGGACCAAATTAAGGAGGCTCCAGTTTAGAATTGGAACGCCGGAAATGAGGGTTTGAGTAGAAGCTGGACACAAGAAGTTTTATACATGAGTGAACCGAGAGAGAAAAGGAAGTTGAAGTCTGGTGTAGCAGGGAAACAGTGATTCTGTGCAGTAACTATGCATTCGCAAGTTTAACATGCAACTTTGACTCTTCTGTAAGTAAGACAGAAGAAGTCCAGCAGTAAAACTTGGGAATATGGCCTTTTCTTCACTCAGAGGGTTCTGCAACAATGGTTTTCAAACTGTGGTGCATGTACCACTGGTGAAATGTGAAGTCTTATGGAGTTTGATCATTTGGTTTAATCGAGAATATTCTACTTTTTCAGTGGTTTAGTCCCAGGGTCTCAAAATTCAATTAGAACTCAGGTCAAAGTAATCAAAGTCAGACTTGGTTGAGAGCTTAATTTGAATAGGTTTGACTTTATACTCTATATCAGACCTGGGAAACTGTGGCCTGGGGGGGACCTCAAACTCAGGCCATGAGTTTGAGGTCTCTGGATTTAGTGGTATTTTCAACCTGGCTCAGATGTGGTGGTAAATGTACTTTATCTGTTAAGTTTAAAAACACTTTCTGAATTTTTTTTATTGTGTTCTATGTTTGCTTGTTCATCAAAAATACAGCTGAAGTTTTGTCTGAGATCAGTCAGAAAAGTCCCTTCCGAGTGTCCCAAAAACTCTGAATGATCACTTCTTTTGTCCAGTTTAGGTTAAATGGGCATCACTGTAAATTTCCCCTGTGAGTGAATGAGAGATAGAAAGGTGACAGTCTAACCATGCGACGAGTTGGCCATGCCCAGCGTGTTCCCCCGCCTAAAGCCCAAAGTCACTGGGATAGGCTCCAGTCACTGACGGGAGAACGTCTAAGCGTCTAACAACAGAACAGACAAAAAGAGGCTGGAGAAGTGGCAGCTCGACAATTTGGTTCACTTTAGAATGAAACAAGCACTAGAAAATGAATGAATAAAAAAAAAAAAAGAAGGAATGTCATATTGTTTCATGTTATTGACTTGCATCATAGTTTATATAGGACATTTTAGCTCCAAAATGTCTTTGTTTTTACTGTCTTATACAACAGACAACTCCTCAACCTCCCTTGAAAAAAAGAACTCTTAATCTAAGCATCTGCTTATAAACGGTTAGACTGTTAAATAGATAAAAAGCCTTCAATAGAAGAACCATTAATGCACCCTGACTTCCTGAATGGAACATTGACACAACAATAGCATCCACCTGCATACTGTTGCTAGCTCTCAACGCTGGGTCTTTTGTAAATATTGACGCTCCTATAGGTACTTAGCTCAAGGATTATTCTATTATTCTATCGTCAAAGCTTTATTATTGATTTTTGCCTTGTAACAACTTGGGTGCCCTTCAGTATTCAACCAAACCAAGAAAAGTGATCTATATAGTATCAGAACCAGTTTTCCTTCTTTGGACACACATTTCAAAGACCTTAATGATTGAATGCTGTTATATTTTGGGAATTCTTGCCACTAGAAAGACAAATTCCAAAGTTACAGCCTACTTGGGAACTCAACTGAATACCCTTTTTCTCTAATGGTGTATGCAGGCCCTGGGCATGACGCACTTGTCCGTACAACACTGCACAAGACCCCAGTTCTTTTTCTTCTTCTTTTTTTTGTAAAGGCATTGTTTTCCGGAGTTTGGTGGCGGCACACGATGGATTAAACGATGAATAAGTGATTTATTAGCTGCCGCTGTCACGCTGGTTAGATGGATTACTACAAGCCACCTCTGACCCCACTTACCAGGCCCCGCGTCTCACGGCAGAGGTGCACCCTGGGTAGGTGTGTGCGTGCGTGCGCAGTGTGTATTTTTGTGTGGAGGTGGGTGCGCGGGCCAGCTGTAATCTTGTGACAGGATGAGACTAGTTGATCAATGGCCTAATGAACACTGTATTTCATGGGGCCAATGAAGTGAGTGTGGCGAGCCAGCCAGAGCCAGTCGGAGCCGGGCTGCTACGGACGTGGTTCTCCTCTTCACCGGTTTGTCTTCCAAAACAAACACTTTCGCCTTCTCTTAAAGGTGCTGTGCCCGATGTTTACCATCTTAAAAACCATAAGCAAACAAAACTATTTAAAGCTGGCATGTGATTGTCAACCAGCAAAACTGGACTCAGAAAATGTGCCTGTTTACTTGTGGTTACTGAAAAAACATTTGATTCTGAGGAAAACATGTAGGATTATTGTCATGTGGCCACAAACAATTCATTTAAACGAATGAGTCCCAACATTCCTCTAGTTCCTGTTTAGTCAGAAGAACTACCACAAAACTACCGTAATATACCATGAATGAGTATTAAGTGGTGTTAGGAAAACAAAATTAATCTTTTTCGATTCAACATAAAACCCAAAACATCACTGACATTAAAAACAAAACAAAATTACCTGCATTCGCTGTAATTCCTGTAATAGTTAAGCTACTTTTTACAAATTAAATTACTATATTTTTGGAGTTACAGCTTCTAAATAATTTTTCGAAAGCATAGAAAAAGTTCATCTCAAAGTGAGAACGTGGAAAACATGTTTCCAAACAAAGTTAGTATTGTAAATGTGCTTGTTTCACCAAAAGGTTCCTGGTCTGACTGAAAAGCCCCAGAGCAGGAGCTAATAAAGAGTGGCCACAGTTCATAGTTCCTGCTCAATGTGAACAGGCCCTATAGTTACAATTTACATTTAAGAGATTTTTTACCATCTTAAACAAACTAAACTTTTTCAAGCTGGTTTTTAGTACTCAGAATGTGAGTTGTCATGTGGCAACACAGTCTTTGAAGAAATATGTATATATAGATATACACCAAATGTCAATATTACGTCATTAAGCAAAATTAACCACAATTTTGGTTGAAACCACGTGGCGACAGTTTAGCTTCAAGTTAATAAAATGGGTAAGTTTAGGACTGGGGTTTGAGGTAAAGGTCCAGATTTACCCAATAAACCTAAAGAAAATGGCTTCGCCAATTTTTTTTGTTGTAAATCTACGTTTTCTTTGGAAATTGGACTGCATGTGGAGACTTTCCAACAATAAAAAACAATTGAAGATGCTTGTTATAGTTACATTTTACAATAAAGAGGAAGATTTTATTAGTTCTGTGTTTTGAGCACAAAGTCAATGGACCGGTTTTATTTTTAAGTTGTTTACATTCTAATTTTAGAATCCTCAAAATCTCTTCAGCACTAGCCTTATTTTATGGCCAAAACAGTAGCTTAAAAATATTTTTTTTTCAAAACAGCAAAGTGAAATTGAATTACAGTAATATTACATTTAGACAGTTCACAGTAGTTTGCATTTGTAGCAAAGCACTGTCTTTGCATTATACTCTGGAAATGGCTAAGTTTACTCATTTACAATTAGAAAAGTCAGTCATCCCAGTTTTATTTTAGAACTTTACATCAGTCTCCATGTTTTTCTCTCTTACCAAATGTTTTCTAAGTCTCATAGTCACCAAGTTGAGAATGCTTTAAAATCATTCAATAGCCTAACACAATAGAGAATTTCAGGATGTTAATGAACGATATAACAAGCTAACTTCCTTGGTTTTAGAGAAGAAATCCTTTTTTTTTTTTTTTTTTTTTTTAACAGCAGACTTAATTCCATATAATATAAAATGTTAGTGATTTGATAAAAAAAAAAATCTGCAGTGCATCCTAAGCATCATTCATTCTGTGTATGTTTTGTCACACATTTTTGGAGTATGATTTATGGCTTCATCCACTTAAACATTAATTTGAATGCACCTTCCATGTTGCCAGAGTAGATAAGCAAACAGCCACTAGAGGTCAACAGTCAGTGTGGAACAAACCGAACAGCAATGTCCTCACTGTGGGACTAATAAAGGACGTCATTCACCCTTGATCTTGGTGCTTTACAATGAAAAACACACTATTATTATACATGTTTTTGTATTATCAGTATAGAGATCAAAAGGTCTAGTACAAATACTCTCTTTGAACACCATTGTTGAAATTGAAATATAAAAAAGAGTGAACAGCAAAGGGAAGTCAGCAGTTTGAGGTAATTTATGAAGAAATGAACATGTTGATAAATTAGTTTTGCATGCAGATTGTTGCACCAAATTAATGTGAATAATTTAAAAGTCAAGCTATGCTGTAATTACTTCATGACAGTATAATATTATATTGAAATCACAATAAAAAACAAAGACATGAAAAATACATTTAACTTTAAAGGAAAAGAGTGCAAATAGCATTGTCTGTCATGGTCTAACTTGACATATCCAGTGTTTTGAATCACAATTGTTCAAAATTTTTCTTCAAAATTGTGATAAATGCGTTGAAATTATTGTGAATGTTGTTCAGCATATCTGTATAATCTGCAGTTTCTGTTATATAACAATAGGCCATTTCAGAACAAGTTTATGGACATGTTAGTGCAGTTTCATGCATAACAATAGGCCCAATCGAAACAAGTTTATGGACATGTTTGTGCAGTTTCAGTCATCACAAAAGGTCCTCTCAAAAAGTTTCTGAACTGATTAGTGCAGTTTCATTCACAGCAATAGGCCCATTCAAAACAAGTTTAAAAACATATTAGTACAGTTTTAGTCATGGCAATAGGCCATTTCAGAATAGGTTTATGAACATGTTAGTGCTGTATCAGTCATAATAAAGCCTGTTCAGGAACACGTTTCATAGACATGTTGGTGCAGTTTCAGTCATAACAATAGGACAATTTAGAACAACTTCATAGACATGTTTGTGCAGTTTCAGTCATAACAATAGGCCTGTTCAGAACAAGTTCATAGACATGTTAGCGCAGTTTCAGTCATAACAATAGGCCTGTTCAGAACAAGTTCATAGACATGTTGGTGCAGTTTCAGTCATAACAATAGGACAATTTAAGAACAACTTCATAGACATGTTGTGCAGTTTCAGTCATAACAATAGGCCTTCTCAAAAAAGTTCATAAACTGGTTAGTGTTGTTTCAGTCATAACAATAGGAACACTCAAAAATTTTAGAAACATATTAACACAGTTTCAGTCATTACAATAGGCCACCTGAAAAAAGTTTTTAAAAAGTTAGTGAAGTATCAGTCCAAGCCAAAGACCAAGTTTAGAAACATGTTAATACAGTTTTAGTCAAAAAATAGGTCCATTCAAAACAACTTTAGGAACACATTAGTGCAGTATCAATCATAGTAATAGGCCCATTCAGGACAAATTTATGAACATGTTAGTGTAGTTTCAGTCATTACAATATGCCCGCTACAAAATGCTGTCATAGCAAAAGACCTTTAAAAAATAATTCAGATTAGTGTATTTTCAGGCTTTACAATAGGCTCTTTCAGAACTATTTTATGAACTGGTTAGTGCAGATTGTATGTCTGTGTCCATCATCAGAAAATGTCTTTTGGATCAAAGTCAAAACATTGATCTTTTAGGACTTTGTCTAGTCGACAACTTTTGAAGACTTCAACAATAAAATGAGCTTGAAAAGAAAGAGTGCCTTCCTGGATCATCACAATAAGATAACAGAAGTTAGAATAGTTCAACAGCAAAACACAATGGTATTTTGTAGACATGGAAACATTAGATGATGAAAATAGTTAAACATAACCAGTCAGCTTGGCCTAATATAAAATCTATTATGAATAACACAACAGCTTTCTATCCTCTTCATCCACATGCATCCATTCCATTCTCTCTGGCTTTGACGAGCTTCCGTAATAAAACGCACAACAAACGGACAGGGGCGCTCCGACTTTGTTATGAGATCTGTAATAAAGGAAAGTAATATGCCTTAAACATTAAATAAGACTTTAATTGTCGCGGGGATGAAAAACGCGTCTTCCTCGGCACATAATTGAATGCCCCCATCGCATTGCGGAGCGAATTAAAACAGGTCATTTTTACGCGTTGCTTTATTTTTGATTGAACCGACTCCTAAGCGACCGAGACAGTGGAATTATCCGTGTTTTAGATGCTGGCTGGAGCGTTCGGTGACAGAGAATATAGGGACCGAGGAAAGGGAGCGAGGAAGCAGGATGGAGGAGGGGAAGGAGGTGACAGAGACAAATGCTTCTCCATTGACAGCTGTCCTCCATTTTCTCTCAGACAGACATACAAATGAGGACCACAAATCAAAGGAATCCTGGTAAGATTAATCCTGGGCCCAGAAGGCAGGCAGGCAGGAATTGGCAGGCCCCTAAACTGATGGAGGCGCATAGATCTTTGGACTTTGATAAACTGTATCAATAGCAAACACTTTAGGATTGGATATTAAAGAATCGGCATTTGCTCATACAGTGGGGTATTGGCTGATCTGCAAACATACATTATCGTGTCAGAGAAGGAGAAGACGGAGAGATGTGGGGGAAAGGGGTAGGCATGAGTGTGGTGTCAAGGATGTGACTGAAGAATTGTGGGTATTCTGCTGATTTTGTTATGTTTTACTGAAAATATGTAAAATTATGTATTCTGTATAAAAGAACAGTATTATTTTCTTTTCTTTTTCAACCCTTGAGTATTTTCAGAGCAAAACTACATACTGCTTCTGCACAAAAACAACATAATCAAAGTCAAAGTTGGGAATGATGTTTAACATGTTCAAGACTCAAATAAAAGGTCCAAACAATTATTGCATTTTTGAAAGCTAGAGTGCTACTTGGATTTAAGAAAAGTAAAAAAAAAAAAAAAAAAAAAAAAAAAAAAGTAGTCTTTTTGGTGCTCTTCAGTGCAGGGAGTCTTTGTAAATGTAAACTGAGAATACTGAGGACTCAAAAACTTAAGAAAGATAAAAGCCTTTATTATATTATTGTGAGAGTATACAATTGGTAAAGGTTACAGCACATCCATAATGTAGCCTGCGTGCTGGTCCTAAAGCCAGTGCAGTTAAACATGAAAAAAGATCAAATGACACTCCATGGTTACCTTTATATGTAGTTACAGTTTATTATTGTCCTAGAGTCTTTTTTTTGCCTTTTATGGCCATGTAAAATGACAATGATATTGTAGTTGCTTACAGAAAAAAGTGACCACACCTGTAGAGTCTGAGTATCCAGCAGATTTTTGGTTTAAGTGGAGGAAGATAACTTTTTACCAGCTTATTGGGAATGTAGGGGCTTTTCTGAAGCTGATGGTAGGGTTTCAGGGAAAGAATCTCTGAGAGTACTATCACTTTGCAAAATACTCCAGTTTTGTTTAATTAAATGTTTGATTCGATTGGCTTCAGTTCTATATTCACTTACAAAATATACTTGATTATGATTCTAATTTTTCTTGTTATTTGAACTTGTAGCTTTTCCTGTTAACACCCATAGCCCTATTGTAGGCTGAGGGTGAGGGTTGGTTAACGTCAGCTACAATAGACATGAGTCCAAAATAATATTTCTTCCTTGATCTCTTAAACCCATTGACAAATAATGCTCATATGCTTCTGGCTTTTTTTCTCAAAATGCTGCTTTTACAACATGGAAGAGAAAAAAAAACACACTGGTGATCTACCACATACCACAAAATCAATAAAATGGTGTACACGAAAGACCAGACTGGATAGGGCTTTTTATGACTCAGTACTTCCTGTAGTGCTGGGTGCAATGTCTTTTATAGATGACTCTGTGTGTATTTACTAAACCATCAATGAGACAAACATTAGTCCATTTGTGACGATTCTTACCAGCGCCTAAACAAAATCTCACATGAGCCGAATATAAAGCATCAAAAACCTCATCCCACTTTCTTCCAGAGTTTGCACACCGTAAACCTTCTGATCATGGTCATATTGCATTAAGTGAAACGCTGACTCCATCTCTGGCCCTCTGTCTCCTTGTTTGTTTCACTGTAACAGTTGACGGAGCGACCTACATTCCCAAAAGGATTCTGTTCTATTTTGGTCCAGTTCCAGAAAGCTTCAGATCAGCAACACTTCAAATCCTCTCAGGAGCACGAGCCATTAAGATGATGCAACGTGTTTCATGTGAGATCGCATGTTCGCTCGCCTCTGATGGAGCCGGACGCTTCAGTCGATGGACATTTTGAATAATCTTAGACACGCAACTGTTTGTGTGTGTTGGTTTTTCACGCTTATTTAAGTAAACAGTAATTTGACATTGATACCCAAAAAAGTTGTGTTTCTCCATGGAACATTTCAGGTTAAGGGTATGACCTTCTTGTGTGCATTAATTCTTTGTTAGTATTAATTTTACTGCAAAGAGATTTAAAGACTAAAATACAACTACTGGTGACTGTTTTGAAGTTCTCAAATGTAAAAAAAAATAATTTTCTTTCTCAAATCATTTGAGAGGCACCTGGTTACAGATCTATTACTTCCACCTCTCTATACAAACCAGAATCTGCTTCTGTATAGTCCAGACACCAATATTTGGCAACTTTCTACTTTTTACAAAGCTGTAAATTTACCCAAATTACATATTCTAAACCAACCCTAATCCTAGCCCTATCCTTACCCATATTTGGGGAATTAACGTTGGAAAAAGAGAAACATTTTAGCATAGCCACGTTCAGGAGGTGACTTTATATAAACTTTTGGTCTGTACAGGAAGGTGTTTCCGGCTTGAAAAGCGAGGTAGCTTTCGGTCTGCGAAGGTGAGCAGACGAAAGCTTTGGAAAGCTTTTGGAATAAAATAATGTAAAATAAACAAACAAACAAACATAAAACATACAAATAAATGTCTATAAAATTCTGTGAATCATCAATGGACAGTTTGTACATAGAGCTTAGAGTAATTTTGTAACTATGTATGTTTGCTTTGCCTGAACAGTGTGTAAACTCTATGTCACAATAAAAATAATGATCTTTTTGATTCATGTTTATTCTGCTGTTCTTGAACTGTGTGTTGCAACATGGAATTTCCCCCATTGTGGATGAAGTTAAAATATCTTGTCTTTATCTTACTTTATCTACTCTTGTCTTATTCTTTCCAGTCTTGCTATTGGCAATACATTACTTGCCACAATCTCTGTGTCATTCCCTGGTGGTTATCAGTCACAGCAGGAGGCCATATACCAGATAACTGTTTTATAACTACATTGACCATTATTAATTATTACTTCTCTCTACTGTATCAGACAAATACATTATTGATTATCTGAATGGAAACTAGCATAAGAGAAGTTACAGAGTGCAAGGTTGACAATAAACATGCATTTTTAGTTTTATTATAGGTGTATACTGCTCTGAATAGAGCTGGGCGTTTTCTAAAGAAATTAAAATCTATTTTTTTTAGTGTAGCTCAAGGATATTGGTCGATATTCTGTCATTCTGCTAAATACTACTACTTGAGGTCTAAATTATCAGAAGAGTGTAGAATGTTTTTTTTCTAATCATTCACTAAGTGCAGTATCCCCTTTCCATTTTAACAAAAATTTGATAACAAATAAATTTGTGTTTAAATTAGGGCTGGGCATTATTCAAAAATCGAGGATTACAATCGAACAAGGAATGTCAATTATTTAGTGGTGGGTTTTGAATCAAAAGATGGAAAACCAATCTATTGTCAGTAAAAAGGAGAGTTTAAAGCAAAAGTCAAACTTTGAGGCAGAATATTGATTTTTAGTGTTTTTTTAAATGAATAAATTGGACATATAAATTTTTTTTGTATGTTCATGAATGGCGAATTAAAAATCATCAATATGAGTAAAAAAATATTATTTTATTTCTCCCAGATCTCCCAGTCCTACTTTAAATAAGCTCTATTACAAGGTTTTAAGTAGAATTTGACTGGCTTAAAAATTGCCATGGAACAAGCATAGAATATTTGTTTAAACAAAAAAAACAAAAACAAAAAAAAATACACTCTTAATATAACTTAAACATTTGCAAAAATGCTTCTGTATACTGTATATGTTAGATTTTTTATTGGCCAAATTTGAGCCTATAGGTTTCCAGTGTGTTCTCAAGTTGGAATTCTTGCATATCTTCAATATAACATTTACTATAATCTCTAAAATGTATTCTATTGCCCACCAAAGCCAATAAAACTGACACCACACACAAACACTTTTACAACTTCAAAACTGCGCCCGAGTTAATACATTAACCCCAAAAATTCTCTCTCCAAAGTCATTACCGCCGCACGTCCCTCACATAATCCTGTATCAGCAGTGTTTGTCTTATCCCGGCCTTTCCCATTAAAACTCCCCAAGCCCAAAATGACAAAGCGCGGCAGATTAGGCCTCCACTCTGTAATGCTTGATGAATGCCGCTGTTGAACTGTAGAAAAAGCCTCATTATGAGACACTTATAGATTACCCTGGGTGTCACCGAGGGGCCCGTGGGTGGGTGTGAGGGTTTGTCTGAGCAAAGAAACAATGAACCGGGATCTTTTACTCTTCTCCTCCCCTCCTCCATCCCTCTCTCTCTCTCCCTTCTCTCTCAAATGGATAATTCTGGTGATGCTCGTGACAGGCCGCGGTTTAGATTTTGATTTATGTTCTTCCAAAGCTAAAATCAAAGAATCCATCTAGTGCTATTTTATGGCAGTTGGGATGATGAATGGGCCAGTCTGTGGGCCAAAGCGAGCTGCTGTGTCTTTGCCCTGGATTTTAATTGCTAAAGTAGCCAGTCATTGCTCAGGATTCAATGAGAGAAGAGGAGGAGAAGAAGAGGGGACTGCGTGGATGTCCCTGCTACGCGACTTGTTCTAGCACTTCAGTCATTCTTTTATCTACTGTCGCTTAGCGGATTTTCAACAAACATTGAGGGTCCTGCAGCTTTGAAATGTACTACAGTTGGAGTTGTAGTACACATGTATATTTGCTAACAAAGTTATAATATTAATGCAAACATTTTCAAGCAAACACTGTATTAACCTGGCGATCCCTTGATTTTAACATTGTCATGATTTTTTACATTTGAAGTGGTGATGTTCAGTGTTTATCCTAATTCTAAAGTCTGCATTCATCTTGTCTCATCCTGTATCTCTGAATGTTGTATTGTTGTGATTTTAGATAATTCAACAAGTTAATAAAAGAAGTAAAGCAAAAACTCATTGAGAGATTGTTGTCAGTGAAGTTGCAGTGGTATAAATCATTGTTTCTCAACCTTTTTTGTCCCAAGTGCGCTTAGTGTACTCTAGTACTCCCTAACTCTCGGTTTATGGTAAATAGGTAGATTTCGAGTAATATATTGTCAATTTTTGTTTCCCATCATTTCGTTTTATTTGTTTTATATGCCTCAAAATCTTCCAAATACTTCAAAATGATTCAAAAAAAGACAACAAAACCTTTTAAAAATTCTAGTTAATATTGATTTTCATCTCCATTTGAAGTCTGAAATCATTCCAAGTCCTCGTGGTAAGTGTTTGTGTACCCTGGCATAAATGAAGCACATATGCAGCAGTAGAAAGTATTAAACCTATGAATGTATTTAATGACACAGTGGAAAAGTAGTAACTTTAAAGGTTGTATGGAGTTTTCAGTTTTCAGTCTTGGTCAAAAACTGTTGCATATATTTGTAACAGCCTTGTACTTATGCTAAACAAAGAAAAAATTATAAAAATATTTAAACTGTGGACATGATGAGGCCAGTAAAGTGTTCAAAGTGTTGATTTTACAGTTCACAAAATTAAATTCAATAAAAATGCTGCTCGAGTAATCAGATCATCTAAAAATTTCTGCTACATTCATTAATTTTCTATCGCTTGTTCTCGTTAGGGGTCGCGGTGACTGGAGTCTATCCCTGTAATGTTGGGCCTTAGCGGGGAAACCTGGACAGTGGCCAACTGTCGCAGGGTTAGACAGACAACTTTCACTCTCATTCACTCACTCATTTGAAAGTGTCACTTATTTGAAAGTGTCAAAATGGTCAAAAATCAGAACAGCTGGGATGTGTCTTGTGTGGACAAATCAGTGGATTTGGGTACATTTGGTGGGACATGGTACATAGAGCTCAAAACAGGAACTGCCTAGGTAAATAGGGACATCTGGTCACCCTAAGCACAGAACACAAAATAGATAAAGGGCAAAGAAATAGGAATATAAACAGGTCATGTTCAAAACAGCAGATAAGCCAGACCTCATCACTGTAAGTTTGATCTGTAACATGCAGCAGATGGTTAATGGTCTCTATTTACAGTGTATATCACTTTTCCACCTGTCAAGACACTCCAAGGTTAGGATCAGACAGGCTGTCAAGGAGAGCTCAGGTTGGATCATTGTGCACTTGTGCAATAAATCTTACACTTTAACTCAAACAAACATTTCTCATGTGTTTTACTTTAATATCTTTTCGGCCCATTTTACCTAACTTGTCTAAAACACGTCTAAAATTGTCTAAAATTCAAAGTAGAATTGTTTCTGAACCTTTTGGAACATAAGCAAATGGCTGGAGTCTTTGAGAAATTGAAACCTTATATGAGAATTTAAAGTTCTCGTCTGCTTTCACCAAACTCGTCTAACAAGTCTTTTCATGGCTCTGTAAACTCCAAACTCACGAGCTTTTCTTATGCTGTTTTTTGTTTTTACTTCCATCACAAAAACTTGACAAGACTGAACATTTATAGCTAAAATCCACTATCTGTTGTATTTCTAGGTACATGCTGTGGACAGACGCTGTACACAGCGTTTGGCGATTGCTGCACCAATGAGATACGTAGACCCGTCCTGCGCTGTTTGTGATTGGTCAAACTAACTACCTGTAGCCAATGATGTGTTTGGGCTAAATGGAACTAACCCTGCTTCTGAACTTTCCTGTGTGAAATGGAACAAGGGCGGGCCAAGCACCTGTCAATCACCCTTCATAAACTTCTGCAGTTTGTACTGAGCTGCTGCGGCCTGGAGAAAACTAGTCCTGTTTTCTTTTTTTTTTAGGACATTCACTGTGTACGAAAGTCCACACTCACTCCTATCCACTCAATTACTACACAGTTCTGCCCTGTTCAGTGGACTAGTCAGTGCACTCATTCATTTGTTTTTTCAGACACGCAGTGCACTACTTTTAGGTGACCACGAGTCACGTGACTCTCCCCCTTGAGTTAAAGTAACGGTCGTCCAAATTCCCGATAAAAAATTTACTTATGTAATCAAGTATATATATATATATATATTTATGGACTACTAATTATAATACAAGTCTGGTTTAACTTGGACAATACATTTATCCGCAAATGGACTGGATAATTCATGTTTTCCAGCCCAAACTGGCAAGCAGCTAACGTTAGCATCTTTATGGCTAAGAGCTTTCAGTTGCGAGTGTTTTTGTTTATTCTCCAGCTCAACAGTGAGTTTAAGCGGCTCCTTAACGTCTTCACTTCAGTCGTGTTTTTTCAGGTTAAAGACCTGATGCTGATTCTCGCAATGAATTGTGGTCTATACTGTTCTAGTGACCATCAATGCTCACTACTTTTCCAGATGTATTGTGGAAGTAGTGCACTTATTCATCATAGTGCACTACTTTTTGACCTGCTGGACATTCGGACACCATTACAAAATGGCATACTACTACATACTGCACTATATAGTAGTTGGGGTGCACATTCGGACACAGCCATTTTCAGCAAAACCGTCATAATTCAAATATGAAACTGTAATAGCAAAACAGCAACTATTAGAAATCAATCAAGCCCATTGATACCAGCCGTCTCTGGTTGTATGAAACATCTTCCTCGCTCACTACTCACTGCTCTTCCTAAAACACCGAGGACATATCTGCTTTGATAGGGAGTTTAATCCAGTTTACACCACCTCACTGTTAAATCATTCATAACCTGGCCAAACGGGATCTGCGTTTACAAGCACAACTAATGGTCCACGTAATAGGCCCAACTTTCAAGTGTAAATTCCGCATGTATATTTAATGTATGAAAATGCCATATTTAAGCAAAACTGCCGCTACGATTCTTGTTTTAGCGCTGGAACTTTGTCTTTTGATTTTTTTTTCGCATAATGAGCTTTTGGAATGTCTTCTTTACCGCTTCAATTAGAACAAATAACGATCACTTATTGCCGCATCTGCCTGACTTACAAGTGATAAACACATGTAAATAAAATCAGATACTAGCACGAAGAAGGAAAACAACATTTGAAGCAGTTTTTCAGCTCAAAATCTCCATCAAAGCGTAGAAAAAAGAAGGAGGGGGTCAAATCGCACCAGAATCAATGATGTAAATGAGAAAAACAAGCAGGCAATAAATTCTTTCACATCTGCGCAGGCCGGCGAGAATTTTTAATAATTTTTAATAAAGCATAATTGTAGTTTGTACCTCTGAATAATTTAATGAAAGTGTGGCGTTGAGGGGGGAGAATGCAGCCCCTCCTGTGTGGAAGATGTTTGCATATTAATACCAGATTGTGCATGTGCGGTAAAAAGAAATGAGAGCAGAGATACTTACCGTGATGCTAAAAATGGTTTAGGAAAAGTGAAATGATTAATGTTGTGTTTTTTGCAACAGTGATTTGGACTATATGTTTTTAGAGCTGGTACAGTGTAGATAAAGAACAAAAAATGCAGTAATTAAAGACAGACTATTGTTTTAAGTGAATATGGCTGTTCTTGTTAAGATGTTAGAAATGTTAAGAGTTAATTCAGTCTCAAATGAATGTCGTCTTGGAGGCATTAATGGACATGTTTTTAGTTGTAGGAGGAAACCGGAGTACCCGGAGGAAACCTACGCAGACACGGGGAGAACATGCAAACTCCACATAGAAAGGCCCCAGGCGGCCCGGGAATCGAACCCAGGCCAGAGGCTAACCGCTGCGCCACCGTGTCGCACTGCTCCGTTCATATCAGGATTGTCAACACCAAACTTATCAAAATCAATCAGCACCAAAGTGGATCCATTTTGCATTACAACCAAGCCATTCGTTTGATTAAAATGTTAATATATTTGAATAAGCTTCAAGCTTTTTTTTTAATTGCCTCCATTGTTTTCTCTAATAATATTGAACCATTGAACTACTGTTTTGCAATATACTGTGACTGTCTTGTTCATTACTAAATATTCATTACAATATCTTACATAATATTGTATTGCATTGTAGCCTCTTCTTTCGTGACCGTATCGTGACAAAAGCAAACCGTCCCAGACATAATGATGAAAAACAAAAGCTTCTCCTGGTGGTTCTCACAACTGGTGTTTAGAAATTCATTTGACCCTCAGTTTATAGCCCTCATTCTGCTGACAAAAAAGTAAAATAAAATCTTTGGACATACAGTACAGACCAAAAGTTTGGACACACTTTCTCATTCAAAGAGTCTCCTTTATTTTCATGACAATGGACATTGTAGATTCAAACTGAAGATATCCAAACCATGAATGACCAGAAGGAGAGTGATGGTGCTGTGCCAGATGTGCTGGCCTCCACAGTCACCAGACCTGAACCCAATCCAGATGGTTTGGGGTGAGCTGAACCGCAGTGTGAAGACAAACGTTTTTTCCAGAGTGCTAAACATCTCTGGAAAGAGCATTTCAAGTAACTACCTCTTGAAGCTCATCAAGAGAATGCCAAGAGTGTGCAAAGCAGTAATCAAAGCAAAAGATGGCTTCTTTGAAGAACCTAGAATATGACATATTTTCAGTTGCTTCAGTTGTTTTGGATGCTTTCAGTGTCCATCTACAATGTTCATAGTCATGAAAAAAAAAAAAAAAAAAAAGTCATTAAATGAGAATGTGTGTCCAAACTTTTGGTCTGTACTGTACTTTTGGTAAAATATTGTTTTTAGTTTTGTGCATTAATATTGAAGTATGATAATGAATTCAATCTATTCATTCAATTATGAACACTGAAAAAATGATTCAGATTTATTGTTAATAAAATCTACTTAAATAATTAGACTAATAATGACACCAACTGCCTGAAATTTAGAGATTAATACACCAAAAATCCAATCTGATCTACTTATTGCACATGCTCCAGAAAACAGCACCAAACACATCTGTTGAGTAGGTGGCTGTTAAGTATAATCAATATATATTTTTTTTATTAGAAGTAATTGTTTTTTATGAACGTCACATACAAATTAGCTGATTTTTATTAAATGTATTGTTTGCAATATTGTATATGGAAATTAGTAAGATATGAAGAGCATGATATTCTTATGATTATATCAGATTTTCTTTTGAAGAGTGGCAAGCGGAATATTTGTGCTACTGCAATTATTACCCACTATACAATATATCAGTCATATATGTTTTTATTTGATCAGGCAATAGTTATAGATGTTGTATTTACATCTATTTCACAATTACTGCAACTAATCTTTTCCTGTTTTATACCAGTGCTGTTTCCTGTAATACCTCCATGCCTAATCTAATTCACTCTCAGACTGTCTTTTATTGTACCCAACACATTCAAAACAACATCTCTTTGTTGTGATGCGTCTGCCTTCTTTACCACTCCTCCCAGAAACATTGATTAATGCACGTCGTCCTAAATCAGATCCACTCAATTTAATTCAGCCCAATATTTGCTTACGCTGATTCCATTATGAAGTGTTACCATTCATTACCATTCATTTTATCGAAACTTCCCATTGACACGCTAATGAATTTCATCTCAGATACAGAAGATACAATAAATCTATCATTCCTTAAACCTTATCACTTTAAATTACATTACGCATCATTCATTCGGTTACGGTTTTGTAGAAGCCATTATTTTTGCATAAATTATCCTTATCTCCCGCCATCTTAGATATTTTTCTCTTCCTTCAGGTTAGGTTGGTCATTGTCCATCAAAAGGACACGGAGTTGATGTGGTAAATGTATGTGTACAAGCCGCAGAGAGAGGGAGAACACAGCCTCAGGTGAAATAGTGGCCTGCTAGTAATTTATAACTCTGACATGGTAGCCAAGTTTCTCTAAATGAGGCATTCAGATAGCCAAACCAGTCATTTATCCTGGTGATTAATACAAATGATATTCGTAATAATAAATATCAGGGGCTCGCAGTGCGTAAAGTGGTTAGGAGAAAAGAGGGAGTGCGTTGTTGATTGTGGAGAGCTTGAGACTAAATGTGCTTTTGGGAAAAAAAAGAGGATTGTAAGAAATATGTGTGTAGAATGGAGCCAGTGGGAAAGTCCGTGTAATGTTGTGACACTTGGAGGTATGATGCAATCTGGAGTTTGGTTTGGAAAGCAGAGCTGACAGGACACAAGGTCATATAGAAATAAGTTTTAGAGAGAAAGAAAACCGAAAAGTTTAAAGAGGAACATTGTGACTAAGTGGTGGGTCCGCTACTTATTTTATCCATGATTATGTTAAGACATGCCTGGGATTGTTTACAGTATGGCAATAAAAAATAATTAACTATGGAAACAAACATGTGACACAACCAGGTCAATGTACATTCTATGGAGGAGTCGGCTGAAAAACTGTTGGCTACGTTATAATTTTAAGAGCAGTCACAATGCAGTAAAACCTGATGTTGGCTGTTTTAAAGTCTTATGCTGTTACAACCTTATGATCTGATACAGGGGCTCTTAACCTTTTGGACCTCAAGGCCCAAGTTTTTTTGTACAAAGTAACCTGAGGCCCAATTTTAAAATAAATGTATTGTATGTTATGATTAGTAACGCACTGACCCACAGACATGTTAGTCGGTTCAAGGCTTCCATACACTAATGGAAAGGCATTTTTAAATCAACACTCCTCTTGTTTGCAAAAGTACAGCACAGGGGTATGTGGCTAGCAATTTCATCTCACAGCAAGAAGGTTGTAGGTTCGACTCCCACAGCTTGACACCAACTTAAAACATGCACATCCCTCACAGTCCTGACCAAGCCTAGCAACAATATCTGGAGATGGGTCCACAAGCTCTTAGGAGATGCTCCGAGGCATTAAAGGATCGGTCAAATGTAGAAGACAGATTTCCCTACGGGGACAATCAAATGCACCTTAACCCCTAACCTTATCAAGAAAAGTACAGTGAGTATAATTCCCACGGTCATTAAAGGAAGCATGCTTCTGCAGCTACAGCAGCCATGTTACTAATTGATTGTACTATTACTGCCAATATGTGGCAATGGATTACTGTACCACTCATTGTTTAAATTCAGCTGAACAATGAACTGTACATATAATAAGTAAGGATCCACTGATCCATATTAATTTATCAATAACTGGGCATGGATAATCTTGATAATCCAATATCAACCAACTCCTTTGCAAAGGACTGTATATATATATATATATATATATATATATATATAATATATATATATATATATATATATATATATATATATATATATATATATATATATATAATATTTTTTTTTTCTATTAAGTCACAGCAAATTAGTTTCTCAACAAATTGAGATACTCTGGGTCAGTAAATACTGGCATTACATCCATACAGGATGTAGACTGAACCAGTATCATTGGACTAAAATCCAGTCCAACAAATGTCATTGATCGGCATCGATACTCAATCCAGGTAGTAGTAGTAGTAGTAGTTTATTTTCCATTTGCAGTTAAAAACCACATTGGAAAGACAAAAAGTGCAAAAGAAGCTCAGTGCTCGTATTCCATTGGTGCATCTTAAATATTGTCAACAACACTTGAATGAAAAGTTTGAAAAATAAATAAATACCAGAGAAAATGTTATTCTGATGAGGACATTAGATTGCAAGTATGGGCCAACCCAAACCCTCACTGTAATAACAAAGTTTTTATATATTGTTAACAACTGGGTACCATCTATCTTTGGTGTAAGAACCGTGAAATAAAAACATGTTTAAACAGCTATTAGCCTTAATTCACCCACTTGTGTTTACATATCAGCACTCAAGACACTATCTCCTCCCATCGCTGCCTCAGTTAGCGCATATGTTACACTGTACCCACTCTCCCTTTATCCCTCTTAGTCCTTTCAAACTAGTTCTCAAGATGATGAATGCAAGAGGCCAGGCCAGAAAAGGGAAGAAAATAGCAGTCTGGGAATCTGCATGGAGCTGTGATGGCGCGAAGGAGACGAATGGAGCAAAGAACGCAGAGAGAGAAGAGAAAGAGGAGGGAGTCGGCGTAGGAGATGTCAACGACCGATAAAGTTTATGCCTTCCTGTCATTCCCGCGAAAGTAAACAGGCACTGCGCTCGAACATGACATCACTAAGTAGGTTAAGCGTAGTCCCGCGTGGCCATCCATCACCACCGAATCTAGCATATCCGTGCCCCCCTTCTATCGGACAGGTAAAACTTTTCCACTGTAGCCGAGATGACATTTAATTTTTCATATCTCCTCACATAGTAGGATGAATTTTGGCAGACCTGATGCAATTTAACAGCTTGGCAGTTTAAAATTGGGCAATGAATCACGGGGATTCAATGGCGGCATAATGTTTTCGCGGTGTTGTGCGTGCCAGAGGTGGAGTAGGTTTTGGACAGGGGACATGTGCCCACCTCAAGCCTTCAATTTTTTCCATGTTTACTGTCAGTACGTGTCCCGTTCGCAGTCCTGTGGAGTCACCTTCTTGTGCAGCTTTGACAATCTGTATTCAAGGTGCATTCGTTTTTCTGCAGTCCTTCTAAATGTGGAATATAGAAATAAAGAAGTGCTTCCGTATGAAACTATTTACCATTGCAACAAGACAATTTTGGTGGCTGTCCTGAAGATTCTAATCAGGGGTGTCCAAACTTTTCACAATGGGCCGCGTTTTGAAACGTATATGGATTGTAGGCTCAAATAATGGATGGCTTTGAAGTAAAAATTTTGCGGTAACCGAATTTTGATGAACCACAACATTTTTAATAAGGCATTAAGCATTAGTTTTAGGCTTATATAACAAAAACTGTTATATAACTATGATAGAAGAATTGCTCAAATTTGGCAATAAAAAACATGCTTTTTGTAATATAGACAAATCAAGCAGGAAGTCTGAGGGCAAAAAACAGCCAGGTTGAAGTTTGGACATGCCTGATCAATTTGTCATAAAAGTGTTTAAAAATGGTCTACTAAGAAAAAGCTGTTTAAGAAGTCACTTATTTTAAAGTGAAATATTCTTACCAAATCATTAAAAGACACCCATTGTTTCTTTCATGCAACAACAAAGTAATGACATCATGTATATCCGTAAAGAGCCCGATCTCACAAGAAACCGTACATTTACCACGACATTACACAATATGTAAATTAGGTATGATTAGCACGAGATCACAGCTGTTTCGCGTAATTATAGTACGCGTCACAGTCCCCGTTCATTTTAATAGTGGTTGTTAAGACGTGTTCTTATTTATGAATATTCATGAAATCCTGATTCGAATCTTAACCTGCCCCAAGCCCCAGATCGAATATTACCAATTTTAGTAACTTTATGCTTGAACTTACCCGTTTCACTTGAAGAAAACGTCCCCATGTGGCTTAAAACTCGTGTTTTTTTGACGCTGTGAAATCTCGTGTCATTTTTACGCTTTTTCATATCGTGCTAAATGCACGGTGTAACAAAGTACTAAAAATAGCTGTGAAGTCGTAGTCCAAATACGCTGTTTTGTGTCGTGGTAAAAGTACGCCATCTAGTGAGACTGTGTTGCAGTAAATCAGTAATTTGCATTCTGTTCGAACAACACTTGAACAGAATGTATTTCATGCCCATTTTCTTGGTGTAGTATAGACGCGTGTTTTGGTTCAGGGCACACAGAAGGTTTTATTTGGGGTTAAAGGCTAAGTTTAGGTCTGAAGTTACAAAATGGGTAAGTTTACACCAGAGGGTTGGAGTTGGTTAAGGTTAGGATTAGGATTTTGTTAAAATTCATGAATAATAACACGTTTTGACATCCACCAAAAAAAGAATGGAGGTACCGAACCCATGAAATAGGCACAAAACTTACTCCGGGCTCAGACTGCACTCAGTTCAGCTCCGGTCCTGTGTTGATACAATCCTCTCGTCGAGGAGAGCTCAGATTCTGTCCCACTGCTCTTTTGCTATTTAGGCACATGATAATTGATTATCTGTGAAGGAAAGGTGATGCAGAGGGTTCCAATGGCCTGGTGAATGAACCAAAGCACCAAACTGTAAGTTGTGTTGTCTGAGTCCGAAGTTGGACTGGAGCTAGATCAGATCAGTCTGAGTCCGGGATAGAGATATAAAGACTTCCTTTGACTTCTTGTTCAAAACCTACAGAACTAAAAAGCTTCACCTCTTCATTTTAAAATGCAACTTACACAAGCTGCAATCCTTAAATATATATTTTGGGAGGAGCATCAAGTCAAATACAACATTTGAGTATGCTAATGAGAGAATACTGTCAAAATGGTTACAAAAAAAACCTAATCTTTTGTTCAAAATCATTAGGGAGGTTGACATATTAGCCATATCATTTTCACTTTTGAGTTTAATGTAGTAAGTGGTCATGCATTAATAAATGCTACTGATTTGGCTGAAACATTGTATTCTCTGTTAAGTCTTGAATGTCTTCTCTGCTATTTTAGCAAATTCTTGTGTTTTACATTATTGCAGTGAACTAACTTAAATCTGGAGTTCTCTACTTGTTTCTTCCTTGTTACTACATTTTAGTTTTCTTCTCAAACAATTTAGTCTGATAAAATATTTCAAACTCGTAAGAAATACCTTAACTGGCTACTGTACAAACCATCACTCTCAAGACAGAACCCATTTTCTCATTACTACCAGCAAGCATCACCACCCATTTGTGTCTTTATCCAATCTCCTCACAGCACACAAGCCCCAAACAACAACAACTCTGCCCGCTGGTGTGGTCTCATCCTCCTCTTCGCTTGTTTGGCTCGTGGTCCATCACTGCGGCCCCTGACCCTTAGACAAAGAGCACAACACTGGATCGTACGCCATTACATGCACACAGCCGCGCTCCAAAAGGCCCTGCGTCTGCTTTTAAAAGGTGAGGAGGTCCGGAGGGCTCGCACCATATCTGATTTTTGACAAAGAGCACGCTGGCTAGAAATCAATAAAGCTGCTGTGATGGGCCGATGGGGTCCCGCCGGTCCTTCCAAAGAGGCGGGCCCGGCAAATATAATGTTCTCCTCATGCTCCTCTACTCACTCTCTTACCCTTCCTTCTTTTCAACGCACCCCTTTTTTCGAGATGAACCCAAACAAGCAAAGAATGGACTGACAACACTTTTGACACCGGCCGTTTATTAGCCCGACAAAGGAAGGGGGTAAAAAGGGAGAGAAACGGTGATTGGTTGGTTGCTTGGTTGAGCGTCGCCGCGTGACCACATTGCATCTTCCGGGGCTGGAGGAACTTCTGTCTCCAAACCCTTGAGCCATTTGTCAGGGTCAGCGTTAGGAAAATTAGTGTTTATTCTCGTAGAAAAAAGCGGAAGATGAATTGGTTTATTTATATGCTAACGTATTTCGCGCGCAAGCTCCGACCATCGTTCTTGCTGTCTGTGTTTCTTTATTCCGGGCTTGTTTTAAGTCGTGTTGTCGTGGTGATATGGAGAGCATAGCGGAGGTAAAGGGGAGTATATAGTTGCAGTTTGCATGTGTAAACAGCGGTCGGTGTCATGTCGGTTGTTAGAGCCAGAGGAGAACAAGGGGAGTGTGTGCACCCCATTAACCCCTGCAGGAGGAGCTAATGCATAGGCCTGGAGGTGCATATGCTTAGGGCTGTGGGATGGAACACAGGCTGGAACACTGGCAAATGTCCATGGGGTTCAGAAGGATGGGAAATCAAGAGGGTTTCTATAGTGATTAACATTTTAAACAAAATACAGTGGAAGGAGCGAACTGGGAAAAAGAATAGACACTTTTTTTTGTATTGGCTTTTATAAACATAATAAATCTCTTGGTTCCATTTCAGATTTTTTTTTCTTCAAATATATACAAATACTCTGCCTCAGAGTTTGACTTCTGCTCCAAACCACATGTTTTTACTGAGAAATGATTGATTGTTAATCTTTCAATTCAAAACCATCAATCAAATTTTTGACAATTCAACATGATGAATCTGAATCTCTTGATTTTTTTTTTTTTGATTAATTGCCGAGCCCTAAAACACACTTTTGTTTATAAAAAAAAAAATGTTGAAACAGGAAGTAGAAATCTATAAATAGATTATAAATACACCACAAAGCATGACAAGTGGTACATATATTAATCTCAAGTCAACAACAACAATAACAGACAGACATAAATAATAAAAAAAAAAATGATACTATTAGATGTAGACAGGACACTCCTAATGTTTAGTAAGATAAAGTATCTGTGCTGTGGGAATATGATTTTAACGTGAATGTTCATGTATAGTGCTTTTTGAGAGGTCCTATTGTGTTTTTAGTTTATTATGAAGTCACAAAAATGTGATATAACACATTTGCTTTAATATTGACATTATATTAAAAAATAATCTTGATAAGTTAGGGCAGGGGTCTCACACTTAAATGGAGCTGGGGCTGAATTACTCAAAGTCAGAGTTGGTCGAGGGCCCCATTTTAAAATACAAGATATGTTATGTTTTATATAAATAAGCATTATGTAAAGCCTAATGTAGCATATATTCATATATGTCCAAATCCATTGTTTTACAATTTACATCACACACACACAAGTGATAAAGTAAATAAAAGTGGGTAACCAAGGTCCAACTATTCTGCAGTAGATTTTTTTTTTTAATGTATTCTAGTGTATTTTACACGTTCTATAGTCACATCTCAAGAACATATTTGATTGGCGAGCCACTATCAATAATAATAATCCGGGGGGCCACATGAAATCATCTGAAGGGCCACATTTGGCCACAGGGCCACCAGTTTGATACCTCTGTGTCAGAGTCTACCCACTGACCATTTGATCATCTAGAAAAATCCAAAATTGGATAATGACCCCTTTCTTGCTTATCAAATATAAAATAAAATTGTGACTTTACATATTTTAGTTTTCAGAACAAAATATTTCCTATTTCTTGTAGAAGTAAAAGGAAAAAAAATGTCGGTGAAGATGTGTGGAGAGGTTGTCTATCTATGTTGTATGAATCTGCTAAGTATTTCTACCTCATCATATTTGGGCAATAAGGTTAGTGTTTACTAGAGAATACCCTAAGATCTAGATTTTAGTTTTCCCCCTTTAGTATTCCTTATATACTAAAAAAAGGTTGTGATATCTTTTGAACCCCAACAACTGTTTAGTAAGCTTAGTGGTGTAACCTGGTCCTTTTAAATCATACTGTACACCTTAAACTCCATAATAGACTAAAAGCTTGATCTAATCATTACTGGCAGCTCTCAGTCTGTTCACTTTAGTCTGACCCTCTTCAGTCTCCTCCACCATCCATCTGCCCATGTATTAGTCATTATTAAACATAATAATGGCTCTCACAAGTCGCTGTTTGCCTCTTTGCTTCTGTGAATTATTCAGCCAGCCCAGCAGTGAATGGGAGGCTGGAAAGGGGGAGGGAGTAGTGTGTGTGCGAATCTGCTCCAATCAGATGGTCCGAGCACCTGAAACGCCAGCTGACACATGAAGCACTGTTTTATGTGTTCTCTTCTTATTATGTTATTATAATGTTCCAGTTACTTAAGATGAGCACACTACAGGCAAAAGTAAAACAGTGAATTTGTATGCCAGCTGTCTATAATAACTGTCAAAATCTAACAAAAATAAAAAATGTCCATATTATTAGTGCATTTTATGTTGTTGTATGCATATAAATGAACACAGTCTTTGTAGAAAATGTAGATATACAATAAAATGATGTGAAAACTGAAATTTTGAGGACTCGAACATCAGTTGCAGGACAATACAAGATTACTCTAAAATGCATGAACCAACTTAACTTTAATGTTCAGTGAACAGTTATACCCTCGTTAGCTACTCAGATGACTGATTTTTACTTAATAGGTCCTTTTTAATGATTCAGTCTCACAAGAAAGCGTACATTTATCACGAAACAAAAACAGCGTACTATGATCACGATGTCATGCCTTTTTTGTGTACCTGTTATGCCGTATATTTAGCACAATATGAAAAAGCAGAAAAATGTCATGAGATTTCACAGCGTAAAAATACACGAGTTTTGGTTGAAGCCAAGTGGGGACATTTTCTTTAAGTGAAACGGGTAAGTTTAAGCTTCAAGTTACTAACATGGGTAAGTTTTGGTCTGGTGCTTGCAGTAGGTTAAAGGGACTGTACCTGATTTTTGCATCCTAAAAATGTAAACAAACATAAATAATTAATTTTAACCTTTTTCCTTCAGGCTACATGATTTCCTCACGTAGCTAATGCATTCTGAGCTCAGAATTGTTCATCATGATGAGTTTTAATGTTTTTTCACAGCTTTAGCAGCGAGGTGAGTCACTATGCTAACAACAGTTAGCCACAATGCTAAAAACAAAAACAGAAAAGCTGCACACAAACGGGATTTTATTAGACATAGACAGGACTTTGGGGACTAATTTCCACCTGATTAGATACATTAACAAGGCATCAGTGCTAGGGGGAAATTGCTTTTAGGTTATCTTGTTGCAAAAAAATCGAGTATAGTCCCTTTAAGATTAGGATCAGGATTTTGTTAATGCTCATAAATAAGAACACATATTTACAACCACCACAGAAATGAACTGCCACATTTACACAAAACAGCTGTGAACTCGGGCTAATCATACGCAATTTACACGTCCTGTAATCTCATGGTATATGTATGCTTTCACGTGAGATCGGGCTCAGGCATAGGTGAGATTTTTAGCATTGCTTGGGAGCGCCACATGCACATGTTGAGATTTGTTAGTTTTTTTTTTGCATAACAATGAAATTATCAGTTTTTGAAATTTAACTGTACCAGGTCATTCCAAGCTTTCTCTCAAGTTTCTGTAGCTTGGAAAGTTCCAAATTCTCCAGATGAAAATTGAGTCTACAGTCTACAAAGAAAAGGTGTACAAGATATACAAGGAAATGTCAAAAACATACGATAAGCAAGTTTTCACGCTTTTGTAATATGTTACATAAAGTCGCTATTTGGCTTTAACCAAAATTTTTATTTTTTTATGTTTTGGCCTTTTGTACATATTGACGTAAAAAGGCATGAAAACATGCTTATTGTATGTTTTTGACATTTTGTTGTATATGTCAACAACAAATTCAGGTCTATTTTGCCCTTTGTCTTAGCCTTGGTCTTAAGTATTCCTCTGTTGGCCACTAGTGCTCTCTCCAGGCGCTATACACTGTCAGTGTAGAAAGTGCAGCTTCAGCCAGATATGGGGGTGCATTTCCGTCAGTGAACCTGAGATGTGTCACGTCTGTGACAGGTGAGCAGCTGCATTAGGATCAAAAGTGAACTGTAGCAGCAGCTTCAGTTTGGGGAAAAAAAGTGTAATAATAGAAATCTATTTGGTGAATGTCTATTCATAAGACAGACTTTAACAACTTTGTCTAAAAATGTGTCTTTTCTTTTACATAAAGCCTTTTGCCCTAATAAAAAAGATCACTTGTCACAGGCGTGACACATCTCAGGTTCACTGAAGGAAATTGCACCCCCACATCTGGCTGAAGCCACACCTTCTACACTGACAGTGTATAGCGCCTAGAGTTTAGATTCTGGGCCCGAGCCCAAGCCCAGCCCGAGCCCGGCCCGAGCCCGGGCCCACATTTCTCACATAGTTGTCGGGCCTGGTCGGGTTCAGGCCAAGACGCAGAGCCGCACTGAACACGTGCGCTCTGCGGATGATTGACAGCCTCGTCAGAACACAGCGCAAACCACCGCGGGGACATAAAGCGAGTGTTTATATGGCGTGAGAAGTTTGATGCACCGCCGCGGAGCGAGGAGAGAGACAGAAGGCTTGTGTAAGCGCGGAGCAGGTAAAAGAGGAAGAGAGTCAGGGAAGGCACTTTCATTCACGCGGACCCAGGAAAGGGTGAGGAGGAAGAGAGAAAGCACGCATATGTACGCGGTGAGAAAAAGGAAAGGAGAGAGAGAGGAGAGAGAGAGGGAGAAATGTGCGGTGGAGGAAGCGCTTTTGTAACGTATGGGACACCAAGGAGCTTTTTCTGTCACTAAAATGCACAGTTCAGTGAGTGGGCGGGGCGGGATCACTTCGGGCTCGGGCTCAGACACACAGAGACTGACTCGGGTCCCGGTCGGGTTCGGACACGACGTGCGCGGGCTCGGGCTGGGTCGGGCTGCATTTTTTGGGCCCGATCTAAACTCTAATAGCGCCTGGAGAGAGCCACTAGTGGCCAACAGAGGAATACTTAAGACCAAGGCTAAGACAAAGGGCAAAATAGACCTGATTATGTCAACACTATTCTTTGGAGACTACGTTGGAAAATTCCCATTCTCTAGATTTATTTGTATTTCAAATAAAAAACACAGCACCTAAAATTTTAACTCCAACATAGAATTTGCATTCATTCATTTCATTCATTTTCTACCGCTTAATCCCGTTAGGGGTCGCGGGTGACTGGAGCCTATCCCAGTGACTTTGGGCCTTAGGCGGAGAACACCCTGGACAGTGGCCAACTTGCCGCAGGGTTAGACAGACAACCATTCACTCTCTAAGGGAAAATTTAGTGATGCCCAATTGACCTAAACATGCATGCTTTTTGGAGGTGGGAGGAAACCGGAGTACCCGGAGAAAACTCACGGTAACACGGGGAGAACATGCAAACTCCACCCAGATAGATCGTGAGATGTTGATATGGTCCGACCCGGGAGTCGAACCCACGACCTCCTTATTGGGAAGCCAGAGATCTAACCACTTGGCTACCGTGCACCCCATTTAGAATTTGCAACAAATCCATAAATCCCTAATTTAGCTATTGTTCAGCCTTCCTTCTTCCCACAATTTCAAAACGATACAGGCAGATGTCACTTGTCAAATGTTTAGCACTTGTAACACACATTTACTCGAATATGTTAACTATCTACTATTATAACTACTGGATATACATTTCTGTTTTGTTTTTTCATCACCTTCACAATCCTATGCTTTCCCACTTAAACACACTCCTCACTTTGCTTTCCCCGTCACGTTTATTTCAAGCCGCGTTAATTACGGTTGCACAAGCTGTTAAGCTGTCATGTGACGATTAACAAAGTCAAGCTCCAGCCCTGGCACCACCGCATGCACTTACACTCTCTCACAAACGGAGGGTGGAAGTAACCAAAAAAAAAAAAGAGAAAAAGAAAATATCACTTTGACAAGCATTGTTAGTTCCAACAGCGGTGTTATAAAAGTACACGCTTTTTATTATTTCATATCATCCTGTCGCTGCAAGTGAACAGACAATAATATTAACTTGCGAAATGTCTCCCTTAATTAGTTCTGAAGGAGTTTGTGGGGGCTGGGTCTAGTCGACGGCAAAATGCTTACCAAAAGTTAAATCGGCTGTGCGGGATGCTAGCGGCGATTTGAGCACTTCCTGTCAGCTCCGTTCCAGACAGCCCGGTTTGATGTTTGTCCACTTCTCCGTGTGTTTATTTGTTGCATTTCCTCTCCGCTGACAGAAGCCATATACGGTATACGTCAGCGTGCGGTGCATTCGCTGTGTGTCCGGGCGATGTGTTTTTGTACTCCGAGTTTCTTTAATGTCTTTGTCAATTAGTGTTGTGCGGTGCTGTCAAAGCGCCGTGTGCTCGGTGCTGTCTGTCATAATTAAAAGTGTGGGAAAAAGTAGTTTTGGGTTAAGGGAGGTGCTAAAGACTTTATATCATGGGAGTTGACAGATTCAGCAGTTTTTTTTACGCTTTTGTTAAGTTGGTTTGGACACTAAGTATGCCTATTTGTCAAGGAGAAGAGCTGATAAGAATACTAGAAGTGGAAATATTCGTAGTAAGATTTCCTAATGTTAAATTAAGTAATGGGGTATGATGCTGCATGAAGTTACACATGTAAAAGCAGCTCTTTGAACAACTCATCTTTCCCGTTTTGTGTTGTGAAAAGTGAACAAATGTTGACTTTCTAGTTGGGCAAATAATGATTATTTGTTTCAATGGAGATTTTCTAAATAAAATGAATGAAAGTTATTATGGATAATTACATGGCTCTGGTGTCTTAAGTACACAATGGCAGAATTTCAGAGTTTTGAACAGGAATCAAAACTTCTGAAATTCTAGTTAGACAAGTGCTCTAACTACTAAGCCTCTGTCGACTCAACTGTTCATCCTGGAGCAGCTGAACAATATTTTCATGTGTGTCTGTGTTCTGTAATATTCTCATTAGATATTAGATGGACCGAACAGAGCCTGGTTATGCTGGGACACTATGGAACACCAGGCGCCACAGTGAGAGCAATTTAAGACATTTAATGACTCCCTACAAAATTTGTCCTCTGCATTTGGCCCATCCTTCAATGCCTCTGGAGCTTCTCCTCAGGAACAGTGAGACCCATCTCCTGATCTCCTTGCTGAGCTTGGTCAGGACAATAGCTGAAGGATATTGCCTATGGTGCACAGGAGGAAACTCACTAGGCCAACGTGTTCTCATGGATTTCGTAAAATAGCACTGACGCCCCTCTGCCTGTTTTGGCGTGCAATTCTGGCGTGGTCTGGACACGCCTAGTGGTTGACGACAAACACGAGGTTTTTCAAGGGATTAACGGCTAAATTTAAGTCTGAATTACAAAGTTTAGCTCTTATAGGCTTGGAGTTGGTTAAGGTTAGATTAGGATTGTGTTAGTATTCAAGAATAACAACACATCTTAACATTCACCATTGAAATGAACTAGGACAGAAACACGTCAAATACACACACAAATAGAAGACATAGAAGTTGCTAGGGTTTTTAAACCGTGCCGTGCTCAAGTCTCATTACAGAAAATTCTATGACTACCACTCACACCTGCACAAGTGAACCGATGTCGCGTCATCTTTGTTTACATGTCGTTATGAACATGGATCAAGTGCTAAGGTGCTGTGCAGTAATTGTTTCCACTAATATGTAAATATTTTAGATATTACGTAGTATCCAAAATTCTTGCGCAATAACAGTCAAAGTGTTAGACACATTAAAACTGCTAATAGTCTGGCTGCCCCATTATCAGACGCCCATAACTGTTTTAAAGTCTCTGTGTTGTCCAGAAAATGATTTTTCAAGAACTGTATCATTGAAGATGATTTCAATAAGGATTTATTGCAATATTTAATCAACTGATTTCAATCGTACTTGCTTCAGGGCGTTGTGGCTTATAATTACCATGTTTGTATTGGAAGAAGAAAGATTACAGTTTGGCACTTTGGGAGACTTTACCATAGATGCTTCATATGCAATGGACATTTTTTCCTATGGGGACAATTAAGTGTACCTTAACCTTGACCTTATTTCTTCATAATAATATTAATCTGAGAGAATTGTACAAAGTTTGAGTAGTTGTTCAATACTACTACAACTTGCCGGAGTTCTTCGTGAAGCACTTTTCTTGCCATTAGTGCCCTGTTAAACTTTGCATAATTTCCTCATATCTTTGACCAATTAAGCTCTGACCAGGCTAGGGCGCAGCACTGTTAATCACATCCGACCAGTTGTGCTTCTTCTGTGTTTTCTTTACTTACTCCTAACTCGCTAATGAGTCAAACCAACTCCCACGAGACTTTTAATTATCATTTCTTAGTCCCCACTGTTTATATTTTTACGCTAAAAGTAATACAAACGATGCACAAAAGTAGCACTTGTTTAGCCCAGTACGAAGCAAACACGTGTTATTCTCTGCGGGAGCGTGGATGACCCCATGTGAAGTAAAGCTTTTCATCTAATGGTTAAAGACATCAGGACAAAGGGTGAGAGTCTCCATAGGGATTTGGACTTTAGTTTTTAGGTGTGAAGACAGATGGGTGGTCACGAACGTGGTTAAAGAGCAAGTCCTTAAAAAGTTTTAGAATCTCTTCAAATTGTTAATTATCTGAAGCAGTAAATACATACTGTACATTTAGATATGATTTCAAGTTATCTTTAAATGAGTAAACTTTTAATTTAAGAAATGTAATTCAAGTGACTTTTTGATCAGTGGTTATACAGGGGCATGTGTGTGTTGTGGAAATGGCATCATGCTTTTGGTTTTCTTAATGGAGTGTAAATCGGGAAACTCTTTTAATTGCTTATGAGACAGTAGGGATATTCACAAGTCTTTAACTGCAAGTCCAAGTCAAGGGAACAGAACCAAAATATGTCGAAATATTTACATGTGAAAGACGTTCAAAAGTCCAAAAACCATGAGCCCGAGCCAAGTCTGAGTCGAGTCTCTAAGGTCCAACAAGTGTCGAGGTAGCTATCTAAGGGTCACCAAGATCAGAATAAAACAAAAAAGGAAGTAAATGGTCCCGGAGGTCTCTTAGGGTAACAGAGGTCCTGAGTCAAGGCCCCCCTAGTATCCATACTAAATAGCTCACAACTGCAAGAGTCAAGTCCGAGTCTCCTCCCAAGGGCCACCAAGGAAGACTGGAGTCGCTAAGGCCACGTGTCCGAGTCAAGTCTGAGTCTCTAAGGTCACAAGTCCAAGTATCTAAGGTCACAAGTTAGAGTCAAGTCCGAGTATCTAAGGTCACAAATCAGAGTCATGTTCGAGTCTTTTAGGTCACAAGTCCGAATCAAGTTCTAGTATGAAGTCACAAGTCCAAGTTAAGTCCGAGTCTCTAAGGCCACAAGTCTGAGTCTCTAAAGCCACAAGTCTGAGTCTCTAAGGAAACAAGCCGAGTCAAGTCTGAGTCTCTAGGTCACGAGCCTGAGTCAAGTCTGAGTCTTTTAACTCTTCCAATGACCAAAACTTCCATCATTGCGTGGCCAACCGTAGCCTGCAAATTACGTCTCTATCATTGGCGTTAGAGGCCTCGGATGGACGTGCTGACATTGTCTACAGTCAAATACGTGATGCAGTTTCACAGATTCACCAGTAGATGGGGGGAATTGGGTGAGCACTAGAATCCAGAGGAAGTCACATGACCAAGAAATACACTTGCTCTTTGTTGACGTCAGTCAGACATTTTATCTTTATAATAAAAAAAGACGATCCTACTGGACTAGGACTCTGGAGAGAATGGCACATGCAACTAGTCTAGAGGAGAAAAAACTAAACTTCCTCTTCCGTGAGTGAATCAGAAGTGGTCAGAGTAAGTACAACTAATGTATTTCTTCAGGTGTGGCTCATATTCTTTCACCAAAAGTAGAACAGGAAAAAAAACACTAACATGAAGTTTGTATTAGAAAAGGGACATTATAGTTTGCTGTCAAACTTTGAAATCTAATAAAAACAAGGAATTTTAAATGTCTATAAAAAGAGAACAAATAATGTAGAATACTCATTTTTATTTTTTTTTAAATGAAAGTAGAAACTTGTAGGTCTGTATTTGATGTATAATATGTCATGATTCCAGTTGCACAAAGTTTGAGCTGTAAATATATAGTTTAAAATGAGCAAAAAGGCTTGGCATGGAAGGAGGGTCAAACCAAGAGTAGGACTGATAGTGAAAGAGTAAAACAGAGACTTAAGTCACACATGAGCCTCCAGTCTTCATCTCTGTAAGACAGTGATATATCTTAAATCTTGTTGTAATGTTCTTCATTTCTCCTTGACCCCGTCTCCACTCACACACTCATACTGTATATGTGTAGAACAGAGCAAAGGCTGCAGACGTCCCTCTCGACTTTGTAACGCACAGTGCTTCCGCCAATCACAGATCTGCGCTGGATGAGTTGTCTGAGGCTGTAAGACGTTCAGAGAATCGCGCTTGTCGCCTCATCTGCCATGCTTACTGCCACTTTGTAAAATCACATTACTCTAATAAGAATGGGCGAGAGGCAGTGACAGAGCAGTGATGTGGAGGGCCTCGTGTCACAAGTGCTCAGGCTCCAGTGGTTGGCTCTTTTTGAACTGCGGGCAGGCCTGAGGGTCCGAGTGCAGCCGGCAGCTCGCTCATCCTGCTCCCTGATGTGTCACTGTCAAGGTTTCTTCTGTTTGTTTTCTTCTTCTTATGTACTCTGTCATAAAGTAAGTTTTCAATAGCCAAGGGGCAGATGTTTGATAAATATGTGTCATCTCTGTGTAGAAAACACAAATCTACTGCCATTACGTCTAAGAAGTGCTAAATGAATTTATGTTAATTAACCCGTTCAAATGACTTTGTTTTTATTGTCACTGACAGTGTCATGATGATTTACTTGTTTGAAATAATTTAGATGGCAGTCAAAGTGTCTAAATGCTAGATTTGTTTGTGTTTTACAACATACAAACCACTCCAGGCTTTTTATTCTTCTTTTAAAGGTATTAGTTAAAATTCTGTCAAACATATGCTAAGTTCGGTAATATTTACAGCTGATGAAAGCAGTAGGTTGTGACATGCATTACAACCAAAACATTCACCATAAACTCTTCCAGCTACGATAGTCCTGACCAACCCTCATGAAATGTGTATCTACGTTACAATATATTACAGTTCTACCACTTATTTGTGTTTATTATACAATCTGTATTTGATGCTGTAAAAAGGGTCAGATAGAGGGACTGTTTTTTAGCGTCTTTTGCCTACCATACACTGACTGCGAGGCGAGTTGGTTCAGGTATGTGTGAGTTCTTGCTGTAGTGCCAGCTCCAGTCCACTGCGGTTGTGTTTTCCTAAAGCCGTGCAGATTCACGTGGATTCCCACATGAAAGCTCATATTATGACTTGAAAGTCACATCAGACGGCATACTCCGAGAAAAATAGATTTCTACTAATTATTTCCACACAATCGCGCACTCTAGGACATGCGCTCGCACAGCAAGTACAAGGGCACAATGGTTTTAAGCACTTTCTAAGTCTTGCGGGACTCACGAGAGCCCTGACCCGCACCTAACTCACACTCAGTGTAAGGCAGGTTTAGTCAGGTGTTTATTAAGCCATGGGAATTTTTTGGGTTTAACAGATAAGTTTAGATCTGAAGTTACAGAAATGGGTAAGTTTGGTCTGTGTTTGAGTTGATTAAGATTTTGCTAATTCAAAAAAAAAAATGATAACACATTTTTACATCTAAGGTTTATTTGTATAGCACTTTTCACAGACAGAGCCACAAAGTGCTTCACAGTGAAATGAACTCCTTTCTCCCCACTCAGTGTAACTGCCCTGGGGCAGCTCAGCAGAGGCAGTTTGTCTAAACACCTGGCGCCTAAACCTCTGACTGCCACCAAGTGATCCCTAACATGCATGTTATTGGTTGTTGGGCAAACCGGATTGTCTGCAGAAAACCACCCAGACACGGGGAGGAACATGCAAACTCCACAGGTTTTTATCATTTGTGTTACACACAATTCTGTCGCTGTTCTGCTGCTCTGCTCTATAGTCATATATACGTGTAATTATTTTATGTAATTACAGCAGATCTAACGAGGATGAAGAAGTATAGAGTTAAGATAACTGGTTAACCAACTCCAACCAACTAACAGTTATAGAAACTTTTGAAATTGTACATTCCTAGTCAAGACAGGGTACATATTGTTTGGTCAGTCAAGTGTAATATGTGTACAAATACCATAAATGACCAGCCATTGTACTTTGATACATGTTGTAAGTTCTCTATCAAAATGTTTGTATAATAACTGCACTAAAAACCATTTAAACATTGCATTCTTTCTTTAACCTTTCTGTTTGCTTTTCCAAGTCTCCTTCCCAGTTTGCAACACACAGCGTCTGTATCAACATTACAAGCCCAAGGTGATCTGGATGTTAAGGGCAGGTCAGCTTAGTCGGTCAAGTAAGTTAAGTGAACATCAAGGTCATGATCAAGCTTTATTGGTGAGTCTATGGGCCGACACAGGCAAACACTCACTCTGCCTCACGCTCTACAATCACAAACAGCAGCGGCCTGATTCTGACTGACAGGACAATTTCTCTCCTCTCTTTCATTTGGCACCGGGCTGTAGTAAAATACACTGCTCACTGCCTCCTTCGCCCTCGCTCCGCAGGCCTGACTCGTAACACCATCACACTGTGAAAACATAAGACCCCACATTTCAAACGTCTGCGCGATATCGACACAAATGGTTGTTTGTGGACTGTCTGGTATTTATGTTTGGATTTGATTTTATACTCAAGAAATCTTCCACTTCTAGGCCCGATTAAAGGCTTAGAATCACGAGATTTCTTCAAGCCATTCAATTCAAACAATGGCAATATGATTATATGCAGAAAACCTAAGTTAAGATATTATATTACATTAAATGGTAGGGTAGTTGATTTTCACACAGCAAACACAATTAAGGTTTTAAATCTGACAACTTCCTCTCATAAATCCTTCCACACGGTGAATATCGACTTGTTTCATTTTTGGAAGCAATTATGGCTTATAAGCTTCTTTTTACAAACAGCAAAGTAAAACTGGAGAGGACCACCAAGCACAGCCAATCAGAGCGCAGTGTTTAGCTCCTGATGAGAACTAAATTCTAAATTGTTCAGTTGAGACAGTACTCAGTGGTCTCATTATTTCATAAAGTGCAGCTTTATCGACATAATTATTATAGACTTTTCTGTGGAAAAAAACAAAGTTTGCTAATTTACAACTAAAAAGTTACTTACCCCAACTTTACGAAGGAGTACCAGACGGAAATGTACAGTTAAATTTGTCACTGAAAAAACGAAGGATGAGGTTAATATTGCTTTGTTTTTTTATTGTTCACTGATATAAGAAGAATTTTTTTGGACATACACACCCAGATGTTTTTGGTGACATTATGAGTTGGTTGGTTTTTGGTTTTGTAAATATGTATGTAAATCATGGGAAAGAAGGCAACAAGTGCTGTCTGATATGCTAATGAAATGTTGTATTTTATGGAAGTGTTCATTTGTTGTTTACAGTGTCACAAAAGCTAATGTGGGCTGGGCACATACTGTATGTACATGGCACTTAAATAAAACATAAATCAATCAATCAATCAAAAAAATCTTCAATGAAATTGCCCTAAAAGATTCACATAGCTTGAATTTGTCTCATCACACAACACACACATTTGTGACCCAGCAGTTTTTGGGTTTGTTGCATTATGACTTTTAAAAAGAGACCTAATGAGACCTAAGAATGTGGCATATTGCAGATAATAATACATTTTGTTATTGAAATCACAAAATAATCTAAATTGGAAAAAATACAAACGTTGCATTCACTTCCTGTTCAAATGGCAGAACTGTTAGTCCTGCCTCTTCATTGTATAAATAACTTTTTTTTTTTTTTTTTTTTTTTTTTTTGCTATTTGAAAGTTGCTACATGATCCTACATGTGATTTTCACAAGTAAAAAGATTAGGATAAGTAATGGGGAAGGTGGGATACAAGGAACACTTTTCGGACACTAGATTGTTAGTTGCAGAACAACACAAGATTACTCAAACATGCATGATATTTTACAATTTGGATAAATAATGATGAGAGAACAGGCTGTAACATGGTTAAAAGCTAAGAAAAGTTGATTTTACACAATAGGTCCCCTTTAAGATTTTTTGGGTTAATAGTCTCTGCATTACAAGTTGTCACAGGCCTATAAATCGGCTCCGAGTGTATTGCAATACCAATACAGCCCTACTGAACACCCTACCATCCACTTACCACACACCTAAACAACCCTTAGACCTAATTTACATTTCAAACACTCACATTAATTAAAGCTTTGATCACCGTCTGGTTTTTAACTGGCAATAGACCCATCTCCATCCACTCGTGACTTTTCAAACCCCTTTTAACAACCTCATCGGAACGCATAAAACAAAAACCACTACATTATTTTTCAAAGTGCGTGTTATGATTGAAAAAGCCAAACAGTGACTGACGGCTTGCACCTCCATTACCCGGCCGGTGTTCTGAGGGAGTTCTTGTAAAACGGATGGCGCGTCGGGAAGGTCAGAGTTTATGTGGCTCACTAGGCTGATTAGAGAGACGGAGATTTAAAAGTAATTGGTCCTTTTTACTTTCGTTTCCCGGGGAATTTACGATCTGCCCGCGCAAATGACTGGTGGTGGAGGAGGTCCTATGCCCCAGTTGGATTTTGTACCAGAAACCAGAGCCCATCACAGTCTTTTCTCTTACACGGTATAATGAGTGTTGTGATCTAAGAACACCAGGTTTCATGTTAGCACCAACCGCAAGAAAACTGCTTTTGTTCAAAAGTTTTCACCCTTTCTTAAAATGGACAATACTTTATGTCTTTACAATCAGCAACCTCCATTCTTTGGACTTTCTAGAGTGCATTTGAGGCTGATTCCAATGCTCATTTGCTGCGGAGTGCTTGAACTGTCACCTGCAATCTAACAGATAGAGAAGGGGGTCATCCATTCACTTAATACATGCATGGCAAAACACTACCTTAGCTATTAGCACTCTGCATAATGCCCTCCACGCCAGGCCCTAATCCGCAACACCCGTCAAGACAAACTAGTGGACACCTCATTTCAATAGAACACCTATGACAAGAGCGTTCCCATTGTCCAGTCAATTATTCATCGATAACCTATTTATTTTTACCTTTAGTGTCAGTCAGAGTGGTGAAATGCGCATTTGTTCATGTTTAATTAATCTCTGCGCGCATAGGTGCCAAGTAAACAGACGCATCAAGTTCTTTTAACTAATGTATTATGTTTATAAAGCTGCGAGTATGTATTATTCATATCAATGTGAATGGAAAGAGGGCCCATCATTGGATATTACTGTGTCACATTACTGTCAAATGCGCGAGGACTTAAAGAGGCCAGCGAGCTTCATTAAAGGTGGTGGATGAGATAAGATTGGACTCGAAGCAGAAAATAGAGGCACCCACAGATTCATGGATGAACAGAGAATGTGGGAAGCAACATTCAAGTGGTCAAAGAGTGGAGAGACGTCGGGAGGTTCATCAAATATGCAGGATTTGATTAGATGGAACAAGCAGAGAGTGGAAATCGTGGATCAAACAAAAGGTAGTAAACATGGTGTCTATGGAAAAGTGTTGGGATGCATTCAAAATAATACAGCGAATCAGTTTTTTGTTCATTTTGTTACAGTCAATGTAAAGGACTTTTGTAAATGACATGTTCCAGATAACTTTTGTCACAGTATTGACCTCATGGTGCATTTATAAGCACATGTTTCAAACCCAAGGCCTGAGGGCCCAACGCAGCCCTCCACATCATTTTATGTCACCCATGAGTCTTATGAAGTTTATTTTCATCTTAATTTTGCACCAGGAGTAATGACATGGCTTTTCTGACCTTATGGGTCATTTTCAGATTTTGTATGCATATGCAGTATTTGTAACTTCAAAAACATGCAAAAATCAAAAACAGAGACAATATTTGCAGTAAGTTAAAGATTAGTTAAATCAGGGGTATTCTAATGGTGACCCAGGGCTATAAACAAACCACTAAGCAGTAGTTTTTGGCCCAGCATGATGAATTATGGGCCGGATCATATTGCTTGATAGGGTGAGTTTGATGTACAGTGAAGGGCATATAAAAGGTAGCTCTGTTTTTTCAGTAGCCTATATGCATATGCAAGTTTGTTATGCCATTTGACCAGGGCTATAAACAAACCATAAGCAGTAGTTGGCCAGCATGATGAATTATGGCCGGATATATTGCTGATAGGGTGAGTTTGATGTACAGTGAAGGGCACTATAAAGGTACTCTGTTTTTCAGTAGCCTATATGCATATGCAAGTTCTGTTATGCCATTTAAATGGCTGATCTAGTATTCAAAGATCCAAAACTAAATCCTCGAGTTTTCAATTCATCTTGATCAGCTTCTGACTGTCCACAACATTTGGGGTCTAAACAGTTCAGCAAAAGTATGTGTTCAGAATTATGGAGGAAAGCTGCAACACACTTCTACTAACTAACAACATGGTATTAGCGTATCATGAGCACATTTTAATAGCGTATCATGACCACATTTTTACCCCATTTCTGTGTGTCTAGTTTATGACATTCTATCTGATGCTGTGAAAACAATCTTTTTTCTTTGAGTTTAACGGCTAAGTTTAGGTCTAAAGTTACAAAAATTGACAAGTTTAGGTCTCAGACTTTGAGTTGGTTGAGATAGGTATTTCATTAATATTCATAGACACATAAAAGGGAAAATAATGTGGTATTCATATGCTTTTTTAGTGAAGTTGACTTGAATAAAAGTGCTTTTTTGACCAGCCTTTCTCAATATCCTATCCTACTTTGACATTAGCCCAAATGTTAAAATATTTATTAGCACCACATATTAAAGTACCAGTATGTGACTTTGTTGCTTGTTGCATAGAAATAAAAAAAGGCAAAAATAATATTGCCTAAAAAAGAGAGCAAGCCCTGGGGGTCAAACTCAGTCCACAGGGGGTCTAGCTGGCCAGCAAAGGGAGATGAGGTTTGTTAGAACCATCTCTTTGATTCAGTTTTGTGTAAAAAAAAAAAAACAACAACTTTCAAATAACACCAAATTGTTAAAGATAACTGAAATGTAATTGGTTAATTAAAACATGAATACATCACACCTCTAACAGTAATCCATTGTGGAGCTATTCAAAATGTCCCATTCATTAAACATACACTGGAAACACTACTTCTGTCAGATTTACCGGGGTAATACTGAGTCATACAGAGCAAGTGACAGACAGTACCTCCCTGTAAGCTAACTGCAGTCAAAGCTAACTGTCACAACACTCCCCTGTACTCACGCTGGTACACATGCCAATACTGTTGTTTTACTACATATTTTCCCCTTCCAAATACTAACTTTACCTCAAAACCCTGTCTAGTTTTATGCAAGCGTTTTGTTTCTGTCCTGACACGGCAAGTTTCATATCAGTTATTTATACGAGGGCCGAGGGGTACTCAAGCTGGCCTTTCGCTAAAATGCCACGTAGACGTTAACCTATATATCTGCTCAATGATGAGAGAAGCTCTACCTCCCAATAAAATAATGGAAATGGCAAAAATCCATTATAAAGGCAAATGTTACCTTTGCATGCTGAAGTGATTGCTCCATCCAAAGAGAGAAAATATGATGTATGAGTGAGGGGGAGCATGCTGACTCGGCCGCACGCGCATCGAGACAGCGTGTAACATCTTGTCTTTGTCAAAATGCCGGGACTTTTTTGCAAATGGTGACGTTATGGTGCAATGCCTTCACTTTTTAACCTTTATTTATTCAGAGTCAGCGCTTGCACCCACGTCTCCCTGCAACCTTTTCAAATGTATACAACTACGCCACTACGATATGCTTATGGATGGTGTCAGCACATCTGCTAGTCTATTTCGGTTGTCTATACAGATAAACTGGAGTAATCAGGCACTGTGTAACTTATGGAAATACAAGTTTGAACATAAAAAATAAACAAATTCTCATGTTTTACCAAGTTTGCATACAACTTTTTTAACTCTCGCTTTAACAAACAAATAAGTTTATAGTACGCTTGTTTGTGCAGATAACATGGCCTGGACTGAGTCATGAACTACCAAAGTCTCATTTATCAAACACTTGCTCACAAGCAAAAAAAAAGCTAACAAGGCTTGCTCATTAAACTAAATGACATTTGTCACTCACGAAGACGAGGTGAGGTTGGGCATTTGGTTGTGATCATGTAGTAATTACACACACACACACACACCACACACACACATTATATATATATATATATATATATATATATATATATATATACGTATTATCTTTTCTCACTCCAATTGAACCATGGCAGAAACATTGTCAGGATTAGTTATAGTTGTTTTCACTTTATTCACATTCAACAAATTCAAATGTTGAACACACTTTCCTGTCCCACCAGGACAGGAAAGTGGGCCGTTTGGTAGAGATAGATCGATATCTTGTCCAGCTGATATTTCGGGTCTGATATTTAGGTTTTTGCCTATCGGCCATTGGCTCTATGCTTTGATCAGGCAGTTGTTTGGGCGCAGCAGCCTGTGCACAGGTGAGTTGCATTGGAGTGATCAGCTGAGCTCCAAGTTAGTTTTAGAGAGACTGCACTGAATAGTGTGATGATAAAAACGTTCTGTATCAGTGTGTTGAAAAGCAACACTTCCTAAATATCACTTTAAAAATGTGTGGTTTGCATAACAAGTTGTGTTCATCAAACACTGAGACAAAATTTTACTTTAGATTATTTTTTGTTTTGTTTTTTGTTTTGGTTATACGTAAGATCAGCTACTGAGCTATGCGGGTTTTTTTTGTTTTTTAATAAAATAACTAAATCGGCTATAAACGCCAGCATCGGCTGACAAAATTTGTAAAAATCAGCATCAGTCAAAGAAAAACTCATATCGGTTACAGCTAAAGCTATCTTGGCCTTTGTTGTCTCTAATTATAAGTCATCAATCCAACTTTAATTTTACAGCCATTTAAAACAACAATGCACGGTAGCCAAGTGTAAGGAGGTTGTGGGTTCGACTCCCGGGTCGGACCATATCAACATCTCACGATCTCTCGGGTGGAGTTTGCATGTTCTCTCCGTGTCACCGTGGGTTTTCTCCGGTACTCCGGTTTCCTCCCACCTCCAAAAACATGCATGTTTAGGTTAATTGGGCATCACTGTAAATTTCCCTTAGTGAGTGAATGAGAGAGTGAATGATTGTCTTTCTAACCCTGCGGCAAGTTGGCCACTGTCCAGGGTCTTCCCCGCTAAGGCCCAAAGTCACTGGGATAGGCTCCAGTCACCCGCGACCCCTAACGGGATTAAGCGGTAGAAAATGAATGAATGAATGTTGTTCCAAGTGCTGTACAGAACAAGTTACATAAAACAGTGAAAAAGAATACAAGGGAAGAAGCCAAAGAACAAAAGTTTGTTTTTAATATAAATGAGAACAAGCTCTGCATAGAGGAAAGACAGAATTTGAATTCAAATTTTTTGTAAATAATATGGGTCAGTAAAGCTGATGAAGCGAGGGCCTGAATAACACTATATTTTGGGTTACGACAATTCCTCTGCAAAAGCTGAATGTAATTCCAGTCATTAGCATCAACACATCAAAATGACACGCAGCCAAAAAATGAACTGGCTTTGGGAGCTTTCAGCTAGATAATAATATGACCCTAATGATCAAATTAGGATGCACTGTAGCAGAGTGGTTAGAGAACTGGTTGGTTCGACTCGACTCTCATGATCATGGGTAGAGTTTACACATGTTATCATGGGTTCTCTCCAAGTACTCTGGCTTCCTCCCACCTCCAAAAACATGCATGTTGAGGTTAATTGGGATTCACTGTAAAATTCAGTTTCTGTGTTGACTTAGCCCCCCCACCTAAGACCCAAGTCAGGAGGATAGTCTCCAGTCACCCGTGACCCTTAACAAGAACAAGCAATAGAAAATGAATGAATGATCAAATTACCAAATAACCCAAAAGTCTTGACATCTCTATGCACCAGTTAAAGCTCTTAGTATCAAAAGCTCATCATTGCATTAGTATGCACGTAGTTCTGCATAGGTCCTGTATATTTCATGTGACTCAGATGGACCTGTTATTGGGTTGGGAAGCTGCTGGGGAAAGGGCCAGTGACCTTCAGACAGATCTTCTTACTGGGGCTAAACGATGGAAGCAGAGAGGAAACAGAGCAGAAAGAGCTGGAGTCTCTCAGCACACACACTCTATAGAAAGTACAGACACTTCCACAGTGCGCCTCGGGCTGTTGTCACACTCAGACATGCTCCCAGGCACACACAACAGCCCACTATTCTCACTAACACACTCATACTTCTTCTCTGCTGCATAGACTGTGGAGTTAGCATGACTTTTTTAAAGGAATGACAACCTAGGTTTTGTACATTATGCTTTATGCTTTAAACATGGCATTTTATGATTTGTTTTATGCTTTTGTGGCATTCAGAAGCAGCTAGGGTAAAATAAGAAAGTACCCAACTGCAAAAAGGCGCAAGTATTCATTGAGACTGAGGCATGCTTACAATTAAGACATTTTTTTTTTTACTCCAAGTCAACATGTGTATTAATACCATTCATTCCAGTCCCTTCATAGTTTATTGGTTCAACCTTGTTACATGATTATGGGGTTCCATTAGGCAAGTGAAACAAAGATAAATGTTTTGTTGCACCCTTCAACAGCAGACGTTCACTCAATAGATCCATGATGCAGTTCCTTACCAAAAATGAACAGGGCAAAAAGAGTCATGACAGATGACTTCTTCCAGCTCATATCTATAATACATTGGATGGAAAACTGAATATGCATTACTGTATTATGTTGTGTGACTAATGGATGGACCTCTAAATATGAACACTAAATATGACTGTTTACTGTTCAAATGTTCATAAAAATGACAAGTTCTGAGCATGAACAACAGTGGCTTAGTTTTAATATATATGATGGTTTATTTTGTGCTTTAAAGTAAAATAATAATAATAATTAAAAAGTAATAAAGACCGTGGCTGCAAAATTGAAAACTGAATCGAATCATGATTTTTGTGAATCGTCCAATTCCTTATTACATCAACAAATACATTTTTTGTCATAAACTGGATCTAAACATACCGCTATGGTGCAGGTTATTGTGAATGCAGACGGGACGCTAGTGCATCACAGCACATTTTTGTAAATCATAGGTTATTTAATCTACTATTTTGATCATTTATTGTGATACATATTGGGACAACAAGCAATGGCACATGTTCCATAGCTAAGTCAATGAAATAAAAGAAATATAAAGAGTAACAACTATTCTCTAAAATGCGTTGTGTGCCACATTGAAACAAACCGGGGCCGCATGTGGCATTAATCAAACATGCATGAATCATTTCGATTACAAATAAGTAATTCTAATAATGAAAGAACATGGCTAAAAACTAAAAAGTGCACAATAAAGGATATAAACAAAATGACTTCTTAAAATGTTTGTCTAGTCTCCAGTACAGTAAACGTTTTCAATCTCCCACAGCCTCTCCTCGCCTGCTCCCTTCACTTGCCACCGACACTGTCACTTTATCAGTGTATCTCTAATGCTCCTTAATTCAAGGCCAGGCCGGACTGTCACCCTTGGGTCCCCATGTCACGCTCACATCCTGACAGACACATGTTGGGAGACACAGGGACCCGTCCATCCGCGGAGAAGACGCTCTTATCAGCGCAACCTTGCTGGTGAATTAGCGGACCCTTGAGTGATAAGGAGAGGCAGGCGGGCAGACAGACGTAGTAAAAAGGAGAGGAGATAGGAGCTAGGAGATACAGGGGCGAGGACGAGAGGAAACGGGGGAAGTGATGCGGTGACAGATGCTACAGGGGCTATTGTCGTCTGTCAGTTGACCACTCGCGGATTGGAAGATGATCAGCTGATGAGTTCAAGGCATGAATGAAGCAAAAGATGAAGTTACAAGAAGTTTGGTATAATGTAAGTGTGCCAGATTGTCTGCATCCATTTTCTTCCAAGGTGACAACAACTGATCAAAATTTGACATAGCTAAAACATATTTATTGGTAATAATTGGCAATTTTTATTGTTGCATATAGATTACATATATTCAGCCTCTTTCATGGGGCAGATTATATTTTACTTACTCTAACCAGTTTAAGCTTGCTCCAGAGGAATGTCCTGTTCAAAAATCTGCTCTAACCTTACTCAACAATGTTTATAGTTCAAGAAGTTTTGCTGTAATCCATTTGAAAATAAAGACAGCCTCCAGAAGCAACTGATCATGTAAACACAGTCGACTGTGGTGTGTAATGTCAACAAAAAAGCACAATGTATTCCCAGTTATGAGATCTTGTGCTCACTCTATTCCCCCTCTGCTGGTGAATTTGTGAAACTGCATAATGTATTTGACTGTAACAAAGCCAGCACGTGCATCAGAAGCCTCTATTGCTGCATGTAAAAAAAAATGAAATAGTCATTGCATTAGTCATGCCCACTACTATAAGATCTTGGATATTTATAGAAAAACTAAGTAAAAAAAAAAAAAAAAAAAACTAAATAGATTTGAATGAAGAAAAAAAAATTGTCCACAATGTGCTCAAATACCTAACAATATTCTCATAAATAAATGTTGATTGTCTGACACTTTGTGTTTTCTTTTGCAAGATCCTGATCAGTAACCATATCTAAGAAACAAAATATTGTAGAACAAGTCAGATATACAGAGATGGCATAAGATTCCGACTATAAAGAAAAAGTTTTTTTTTTTTTCTGGTTCATATTCAAAATGTCTTATGGTGCTAAGGGTAAAACATTCAGATGGAGGACTTAGCTGATAGATTACTTTCTTCGGTTCTTGCTTCGGTTCTGAACAATCAAAACTTATCAAATCTGAGTTGCAAACCGTGTACTATTTTACTACAACCTTGTACTACACATACGGTAACATCTGGTTTAGCGTCTTACTGTTTTGGTTGACTCAGCGCTGGCAATGCCCAACCTCAAAATTGAAAGTTGACGGACTAATGCCAGACCTCCAAGTCTTCAAAACTTGGCCTTGGGTTCACAGCTGTAAGTGGTAGCACAATTTGCTGAATTTGAATAAAAAATTAGAAGGAAAACTTACCTAAGCCAACTTTAATAGGTGGCAATATTAAACTGCATTCTTCTTCTGCTAATATTATCCAAGCATATATTAAGATAACGTTTTGGAATTTACTTTTTGACCTGTGTTTCTGTATCTTTCACAGCATTTTGCACAACCCAAAAGATTGACAGCAGACTTTCACTCATTGTAGCGGATTTGCAGATGCCCCTTGTCGGATTTTTCTCATTTCCAAGACTTTTGAACATCAGCCTCTCTTCATCACAACCTGCCAGACATCATTCCCTCTCAGATATCCACTTTTGGAGCGGCTCTGCGTCGAGTCAGCTCCAATCGACCCGGGCCCTGGATGATGCTCTCTTGACGTGAATGCGAGTTGTCAGCTGGTATGATGGCTGCCTGTCTCTTCAGCCTGACAGAGGGAGATGGGAGATGATACTCAGTAGAGGCATGTTGGCTCTCACATGTTAGCGGGGGGCCCCAGGGCGTGAAGGGCCCTGACACACGCCATTTTACAGCTTTAATCCCTACGCCCCAAAACAGCACTTGACACAAATGGAGGTTGTCTTTTGTCTGTTTGTGAAGATGAGAAAGTGATAGAGAGAGATTGAATCAGAAAGATTTCAGTTTATTCTCCCTGTGAGCTTTGGAGGCCTTATTTTCTAGTATTTTCTTCAGGAATTGATATTCCACCTGCTACTATGGTTTGATTGAACAAAATAAAATAGAAATTCAGGTATCTTTTCGTTGAGGTGGCAACAATACAGTATAAAATGGTTAAAAGCTTATACAAGTCAGTTGCATTGTTGTTCTCTGGGTACTTTTAGCCCTGGGATTTGAACCTGGCAAATAGTGGTCAAGTGGTCCATATTTCTTGGTTGAGGTAGGTCTGAAAAGAGTTTGCATGTTCTTCTTGTGCACTACTGAGATGGGGTACCTACTGCTCCAAGTTCTCAAAGCTGCCGTAAAGGGGGTCGCCCGTCTGAACCAGCTTGGCAACTTTTGACGACAGAGGGCTCATGTGAGTTTGGTTTGAATGGGGCTGTTGGTGTCAGAGGAGCAAGTTGCTGCACATGTAGGAGAATTACTATTATTTGGACCAAGGAAAACAAAGACGAAGGAGTTGCAGCAACCGCAGTACGAAGGTTGGACTGTGGCGGGAAACAGAAGTTGAGATTAATCTGTGAGGTAAGATTTGAAACATCTGTTCTTCGTCAGAGTTTGACAACTTACTGCGCTCAACTCATGTTTTGTCAATTTTGTCAAGTATTACTCAGGTGCATGCCCACTCGTTATTTGTTTGGCAATTGATGGCCATGTGTATTGTGTTTGTTTGAATGCTCTTTTACTTCGGTGTGCCCCAATAAGACTTGAACAGACTCTGTTTGGCTCCACCATACCTACAGAACGGGGAGTTGTGTTGGTGTGAAAAACCCATAACAGAAACAAGCGAGAAAAAAAATGAATGACTCTGAGAAGAAGTGACTTCATTGGAGTAGTGACACCACTATTTGTATTTGAACCAATAGGAGCAGGATCTCTTCACAAATGAACCCAACAAAGATATGCACATGGTCTTCTTATTCAAGCCATCAATCTTAGACACCTTTAAGTACTCATCCAACAAACCACTCTTTCTTACATACAGAAGTCAATTAAGTACCTATTATAAAGCTATTCATGAAATACTGGGAATTTGTATTGAGTTCAGGTCTGAAAACAGTGTCAATTCCAGTCCAAGTGATGAATGCATATTACATCCATAATTGCACCATAATGATACAAAAATAAGGTCTAAAATCAAATCTCATATGGGTTATAATTTGTCGATTGTGATATCAATATTCTTATTTTCATTTCAGGGGGCTGCAAATAGGCTTGGCACACCTAATTAATTGCATTGAACCTTTATTATACTGAGGACAGCTTTTGTTGAATTTTCAAAGATTATGATAAATCGTGTTTACGGGCAAAAAGGGATAAAGATGGGTCTGAAACGGTAGAGAATATGGAAGAAAGCAACAGAAGCAAATTGGAATTACTTTTAAATGTATAAACTAGTCCATGACAGTATGGAGTACAACATGTTTGATTAATTAACTCTTCTTCTGACACAAATCGAAATTACTTACAGTGCCCTCCTGTAGCCTGCCAAGGACAAGAACTGCTGAACTTATTTATATGAAGCTAGAAGGGACACTTTGACACGCCTGCTGATTCAGTTTAAACATAAACAAGGAAAAAGATGGTGTTGAAAGATGAACAGGACAGCAGACAGAGACCAGACATACATGAAAGTTATCTGCCCACATAGACTGACTGGAAGAACTTTATTTTGTGTGCATAGAAAGCACAGACTAGCTAAAGATGAGCATTAGTTGAATGGGTCAGTTGCATAAACAAAACAACAGAAAACTACGTGTGTGGCACGCAGAGGAATTTTGCAATATCACACGGAGCAATGGTAAAAACTGTTTATTCTGCTCAAAAATGCTCGTTGCAATGCCTTTTTGACGGCGATGACGCATTAAAAGATGAACTCAATAAAAATTTTTTAGTTTATATATAATGCGCTACAGGAGCTAAAATAATTAAAAGAGTGATCGACAGAAAACTTGCAACACTGAAAGAGGCAAAACAAGTGGAAAACTGGACTACAACTTTTCTCAGCTCACATAACATTACGTGGAGCGTGATGACGTGATTCTCCAGTTGCTGCTTAAAGACGATTATCAAAACAACTCCTAAAAAAGATTGTATTATGTTTGTGTCCATGGCGTTACAACCGGTTACAACAATTGTAGGTGATAAATTACCCAGTGGGGGTGCACGGTAGCCAAGTGGTTAGAGCTCTGGCTTCCCAATAAGGAGATCGTGAGTTCGACTCCCGGGTCGGACCATATCAACATCTCATGATCTCTCTGGGTGGAGTTTGCATGTTCTCCCCGTGTCACCGTGGGTTTTCTCCGGGTACTCCGGTTTCCTCCCACCTCCAAAAACATGTATGTTTAGGTTAATTGGGCATCACTGTAAATTTCCCTTAGAGAATGACTGAGAGAGTGAATGATTGTCTGTCTAACCCTGCGATGAGTTGGCCACTGTCCAGGGTGTTTCCCCGCCTAAGGCCCACAGTTACTGGGATAGGCTCCAGTCACCCGCGACCCCTAACGGGATTAAGCGGTAGAAAAAAAATGAATGAAATTACCCAGTGTCCAGCTGATGTGCGTTCATCAGGTAGACAAAATGACCTAATGACGTATGTGCACTCCCTGTCCAGTCAGAACTCTTTCTAATCCCCAGACGCTAAGCAGAATTCAATAAAAGTGATTTTGCGTGTTTTCCATTTGTAATTATTATTTTTGTGTAAACCTGAAGGAAATTTTTCTAATTCCAAACTATAACTTGGGAATAATTAATTTGGATTATATAAGCATTGCTACTGTAAACATTTTTCTGTTTTGGTCACTTATCTAATGCATTCTGAGCCTCCAAGTTGATCACTAAGATGTGTTTTCAGCTTTTTTTTACAGGTGTTAAAAGTGAGACGTGTCAGTATGCTAACGGCAGAGAGCTACAATGCTAACAACAACCACAACAACAACAAGCGACAAAATGAGTGGAGTTTCATGAACAAACAGGACATTATTAGAAGTTGACCACACATTGCAGACTTATTTCCACCTGAATAGATACATTAGCAAGATATTTGTGCTGGGGGATAGGTTATTTCAAGTTTTTTTATTGTAAAAATTGAGCATAGTCTTTTCAATAATAAATAACTCTCTTGGACAAATCTAACTAAATCCAACCATATTTTACAATTCCCAATTTGAGAAAGCAGAGACAAACAACCACACCCGCAGCACTTCAAGCGTGTCATTGATAATCAGCTCTGTATAGATTTGACTCCGTAGGTTACGGCTTTAGTAATGCGGCTAACCACAACCAATTCTGCTAGTCTGACCCCCAAAACCACAACGCACACAGTCCGACACAGGCATTCCATTTCCAGCAGCTCAAAATGTGAAGAGCTTGTCAAAACAGCTTAGCGTAGCCTCAAGAAGTCTGCTATTGAAATGTAAGGTTAATGCTCAATAAAGCCAACAATAGGTGCATTTGCTGGAGTGAAACGGTACACCCACGTGGCTATTGTGGAGTGCAGTGGCATATATCAGTTCACACTATGGCATCAGTCACTGCCTGGGAGCACGGACTATTTTGGTAGTACTGTCCAAAGTGATACTTCACTGTTTTGAAAAGGCCTCCTCGCAGATGGCCAATAAAAATGATGGATGTCACAGATGGTTTTCCACAAAGGGGCGAGGCGCAGGCTGAGGTGGGGAGCACTTCCAACTTTCAAACGATTTGTTCTCGTTCACATCTGTAAATATTTTCTTTTTTTTTTTGTATTTAGGTGTTTTTTTTAAATGGCAGCCTTATCTTGTATTACATCTCAGTATATCTAATGAATGTGGGGAAGGTAACAGGGGTTTTCAAAATGTAACTGTCAAAATTGTCTTGTCGATGTCCAATCACACAATGAATGAATGAATGAATGACTAAAAAATAATAGTTGTATAACTGTTTTAGCATTGTGTTAGAAAGAAACTGCAGAGGATAATGCTTTTTGAACTACAACACCTTGCCAATCATTGAGTTTCAGTAGCTAACTATTTTAATTTGTTTTTCATGGAGACACATTGTGCCATTCCAGGTATTTAATAACATAAAACATGCAAGAATAAATCAAGACATAACTCTGAGTAAAAAATGTATGAGGAAACACTGCTGTAACCAGATTAAAAGTGCATGTTGATTTTATTTATGCTACCACTAAAATTGCCAAACATTCAAACTGAACCCTGTGGAGCACAAACAGTTGGCTGGACTCTTTGTGAATCTAACACTTTGTAGCTTTAGCTTCCGAAAACTGACTAATAAGTAAGAACAGTCTCAACAGAAAAGAAAAACAAAGTGTAGTTTTGGCGAACATTTTCTATGTAAATATGGAGAGCAGTAACACCAGTGTTTGCAGCTTGGGCCTAAACAAACTGGGACATATTTGGGGATTTTTACAGTTCTTTTGTCAAAAAAGCTGAAAGTAATGTAACTAAAACTAGCTTTGTAGTAACTTAAGAAAGTTTAGGCAAAGCCCTTATGAAAGTCCTATTGAGTTTTTGGCATTTTTTTTTTTTTTTTTACTTGTAAGTTTAGAGGAAACCAACTGAGTCTGATTGATTCCAAAATAGCTGATTTTATTTATTTTTTTATTTTTATTTTATTTTTCAGGAGCATCATAGTTTGTTTTTATCACAAAACATAGCTCAAGCTACACTGATGAGTATACTGAATTGATACAAGTCTGGCTATAGCACTCTGAATTGAGTACATACAGTATTTATCAGTCTCAAATAACTCTCGTTGAAGTTGAAAAGGCCTAACATTACGATGAAAGTTTGAAGCTGATTGGCCATAAAATAAGCCCGTAAACTGTTAGTAATTATAGTTTGGTTAGCATGTAACTTCCCGCGCTAGTTTTGCTTTCCCAGGTTCCCAACGTTACTTTTTCAAGTCAGTAACACGTTAGTTTAGATTCAGATCCAGCAGCTCAACTCTGTCCTGTTCAACTTGTCCAAAGTGTGGACAGCGACTAGAGCGGTGCATTCTGTTTCCTCCATTGTGCTCTCCCTGCATGAACAACTAATGGTAACGAATGAGTAATCTAACAAGTACATTAACACTTAAGATACCATAGTGCTCTGGAAAAGTAAACAAGCTACTTTTAAAAGTAACAATATCCAACACTGGAAGTATGTAACCCTGTATTGCCTTGTTTGGTTCAGTTAGTTTGGACGTTGCAACTTTAGCACAGCAGTAAGCTCGAGAATTTGGTTACTCACAAAAAATGCAAGAATTTCTCTCTTTATGCAGTAAAATGAAATCAAAACAATGTGTTTCCTAAAGTCACCATGACCAAACTGACACACTGAAAATCATTTAAACATCAGGCGTTTTGAAACAGTGATTTTGGGATGTTTCATTTTCTCTACAACCAATAAGCTGAAATATAACATGGACATATGACTAAAAAAAAAAAAGTTAAATCTATACAAACTGTGCATACATTGCTAACATAACCCACTGTGATGCTGCTCCTCATCAAAGAATCCCCATCAATAAACAGTGGGTTTTCTGCATTACCACTGTTATTTAAAATGGATATGAGTAATGGTAATGGTATATATTTTTAAACTACCTGAAATCTATAGCCCTGAATATGCACAGGCTGTCTTTATCAATACTTTACCCAACACCAAAAGCCCATTAAAAAGGATTATGTATAAAATATGACTAATTTTACCTTGCAAAGCACATATTGCCTTAAACCCACAATCTCACAGCCACCTCACTCCAGTTTTCCACTTTTTATTTATTTTTACTTTCCTTTGCATGCGGTGTGTACGGGAGGTTACTAAGTAGCTATCGATTGTGATTTGATTAAACTCTTGCTAATTTGCTCCAAACCGGCGAGACATTTAATCAAATCAAAATCAATAGCTTCTTAAGAGCCTTGGCTACATGGCTGGAATGGAAGACTCTACAGTGGAGGTGTTATAAATTACTGCTAGCAGAAATTGGCCCAATACAGGATAATGTTAAAGCAGAGAGAAAGGCAGGGTCGTAGCCTTCTGAGAGTGTGTACAACTTTGTTCTTAGGGGTCCTAAAGGCACATTTAAGCTACATTTTTAATACGTAAGCTGTTGGGTGTTCATACTTTCATCTCCTTGTAATGGTAAGGCTGCAGACATCTAAATAAATACCAATGAGGGCAAAATGTCGGTTAGAAAATTGACCAAAAGCCAAGAGAGAAAAAATGTCAAAGTTTTGCTTCACATTCGTTAGAAAACTGCTAAGAAAACAAGAAAAGAGAATAGTTTATTTTTATTTATTTATTTTTTGCAGTTTGCTTAGAGCTTTGTTTTGTTAGATTTTTTTTTTATATATTTTGTGTTTAGACAGAAAGACTCACACTGGAGACTGTGTTTTTAATTGAACATTTTTTGTAACTCTAGACCCGTTGTTTTTTCGTTTTTCATCTGTTTTCGTTTCTTCTGGAGAAGTGAGAGGTAAATAGTGCCGCTAGCTTGTGCAACACGCAATCGTAAGCTCACACAGTCTGTTTGGGAGAAGTAAGACGTGAGACGTTATAAGTTGTATAGTAACTTTTACTAAACTGTCCAGAGATCAGCACAGTTAATTTCCATCTGCATTCCTGACGGAGGGGAGGCCCTACTGAATATGCTTTTAGTGGTATGAACACCCAGAGGGAGAACATGCAAACTCCACATAGAAAAACCTTTGCAGAAATTTTGAGACCATGAAAACTCCACACCTGGGAGCATAACCCTTGCTATGCCACCGTTTTGCAACTGGTAACTGCATTCTTACATTAAAAGCTAGGTGGGTTTTTTTTTCAAAAATATTAACTCTGCTTGCTGTAGCTGGGGTACTAAGACAAATACTTATAATAAAACATCTTCCTGATTGAAAGTCATGTGAGGTTTTCAATACATATGGGATGCAAAGTAAAAGTTCTCAAGTGCTAAATGGATGATACAAAAGCTGCATGATGTATGTAATCTTAAGCAATAAATACTATGGTCAATGAGATCCTCTACATTTGCACAGTCTGCTCATGTGCAGAAACACCACTGGAGAAATGTGTGTAGAAGGTGAGGCAAAGAGCGAGGAATGGAAGCCAGAGAATATGTCACTCTGGGAGCAGGCAGGCTCGATGGATTTGTGTGCTCAGTGGGACAATTGGCCTTGGTTTTTCTATTCTAACATGAGCTATTAACTCGTTCTAAAGATTATACAAAGTGCCGTTACCGTACAGCCATTTTGGTAATGTACGGTGACACTTTTTCTTCCAGACAACGCCCATTTGTATTCATGAGACAACATCCATGCTGTTATGACATGTTTTATTTTATGACGATGCAAAATGACAAGGTTAAATCACAATATAGGTCTACGCTATAGCTGTTCAGATGCAGTCACACACTTCACACATTTTCATTTATTAATAAAGAAATAAAGCATTTTAAGGCATTGTATTTTTATAATTATAGTACTTCTCTGTGAAGCGCTTTGTCAAGGCATTTATATATTAAATTTACTTATATTTTGAAATTAGTCTTCTGAAAAATGAACTGAGACAAAATTAAATTTCTATCTTTTTTTTTTTTTGACACAATACATGTAGTCTAGTCCACACATATGCTATTTGATGCAATCTTTAAAAATGTGGTGTTAAATTGCAACATTTTAGAGCAAAACATTCTAGAAATCCAATCAAAATTCTAAATGTTGATACAACTTACTTTTCACATAGGTGGATAAGAGATGCAGTCAGCATCATAGGCCACGCCCACTTGCAGACCTTCGATTGGCTGTGCTTTAAATGGGCAACTCCAGTTTCACTTTGCTGTAAGCAAAAAGAAGTTTAAAAGCCGCAATCGCAAACAAATATTTACATGTGTCAATACGAGGAATGGACCAATTCACTTAGGTCACGATTCAATTTAGTTTTCGATTTTCTTCAATTTTGTTTTTTCTATATTAACATTTGTTGTCTAAAATCACAAAATAAACCGGTAGCACTTTAAAAGACCTCCACGGTACCTACCAGTTAAGTACCGTGTCAGTTACTAGTAACTAACAGTGACACTTACTAGTACTTACTCTGGTACTTACTGTGGTACTTACACTGGTACGTAGAGTGGTACTTTGAGTGGTACTTGTACCAGCTGTTACTGGTACATACCACTGGTACTTACTGTGGTATTTACACTGGTACTTACACTGGTACCTACAGTGGTACTATCACCAGCAGTTACTGGTACATACCACTGGTAGTTACTGTGGTACTTACTGCGGTACTTACACTGGTACTTACACTGGTACCTATAGTGGTACTTGTACCAGCAGTTACTGGTACATAACACTGATAGTTACTGGTACTTACTGTGGTACTTACTGTAGTACTTACACTGGTACTTAAGGTGGTACTTGTGTCAGCAGTGACTGGTACTTACAGTGGTAACTACGTATTAGTACACTTACCACTTTTAATAATTTGTGGCACACACATATGTTTCAGTGATGGTATTATTGGTACTAAATTAAAAAAGTAGAGCTTATAAATTATGAATAACAACAAAATGCTGCTGGTACAAGTACCACTCAAAGTACTACTGTAGGTACCAGTGTAAGTACCACAGTAACTACCAGTGTATGTACCAGTAACTGCTGGTACAAGTACCACTCAAAGTACCACTCTATGAACCAGTGTAGTATCAGAGTAAGTACTAGTAAGTGTCACTGTTAGTTACTAGTAACTGACACGGTACTTAACTGGTAGGTACCGTGGAGGTCTTTTAAAGTGCTACCAATAAACCATAATAAATTACATTTAAACAAAGCCACTGTTTTAGTGCTCAGACCTTTTTTTAATGAACATTTGAACAGTAAACTATCATTATTAATGTCCATATTTAGAGCTCAATGAATCAGTTGTTAATGTAACATAATAATGCACATTCAGTCAGGTCTTGCAAAAGTTCACGCTGTGTTTCTTCAAACATTGTGGCTATTATATTATTTGTATTATGCAACTACAGTGTGTGTGTGTGTGTGTGTGTGTGGGTCTGTGGCTGCATGAGCAAAACTGATCGATTGCTGCATACTTTCAAACTCTTTTCCATCCCTAGTCACGGGTCACAAAATAAATAATAAAGAGGAAATACTCAGATTTAACACCTAAATTGTGTTTGCAGTGTGAAAATCACCTCACCTTTAAGGAAATATATTGTCAAATATGTAAATGAAGACAGAAAGTGATCCAACTGTCCAAATATGTAAATATAGCCAACAATGCTAACTGTGGCTGTGAGCTAAATGATGACGTGATGCTTGCACTGCCAGGGGCATTTCGCCGCTACAGAACTTTCTGTTCCCTTTCTGATATAACGCCACACCAACAACCTCCAATTAAACTTTGTTCTGACTCGACTTGAATTAGTTGTGCTACAAAATTATACAAATAGGTTATCATTTTTGGCCCACAGAAACACAGAGAAAGTGTCAGCAGTCACCTTCAGTCTCTCTCTCTCTAAAACCTTCAGGTCAAGTTAGAAATCTGGGGATAATAATGGACTCAGACATGAATTTTAACAGCCACATTAAGTCAATAACATCAGCAGATTCTTCTATCTAAAAAACATTGCCAAAATTAAAGGTATAGTGTCAAAGCCTGACTTGGAGAGACTTATCCATGCATTTGTCTCCAGTAGGTTAGACTAATTGTAATGGCCTTCTCACTGGCCTATCCAAACGAGCTGTAAAACAGCTGCAGTACATCCAGAAGATGCTAGTAAGTAAGTACCATCACATTAGTCCTGTGCTTAGGTCTTTGCACTGGTTTCCAGTGGCTCAGAGAATAGACTTTAAAACAGCTCTGCTTGTGTTCAAGTCTCTCCATGGACTAGCACCAAAGTACATCTCTAACATATTAGTGCGTTATGAACCATCTCGCACTCAGAGGACCTCAGGGACCGGCCTCCTGCTGGTGCCCAGAGTCAGGACTAAACATGGAGAATCAGCATTTCAGTTTTATGCAGCTAAGATCTGGAACAGTCTTCCAGATGATGTAAGACAGGCCTCCACTGTGACAATGTTTAAATCTCGGCTCAAAACATTTCTTTTTATCTGTGCATATGACTGAAATGCTTTGTCTGCACTTTTTTTTTTTCCTTTAAAGTAAATTTTTGCTGATTATTTATATATTTTTAATAATGTTGTATTGTAATTTTGATGCATTTTCCTGCCTTGTAAAGCACTTTGAATTGCTTTGTGTATGAATTGTGCTATACAAATAAATTTGCCTTTGCCTTGCCTTTATTTGCCAGAAAAGAGGTAAAAAGTTCAGTTTCCAATAGAACATTGCCAATAACTTTCCCCCACAGCAGGCACGCACCCAAATATAGCACTTTTGCTAAAACATCTTGGGATTTATTATTATGATTTTTTTTTTTTTTTTTACATGAAAGCTTTTATAAGCGAACATACAAAAAAGGTTTAGTGTTTTGTTGTTGTTATTTTTTTCAAATTTCGTCCACCAAAGTAGAAGAAAAAAATCACCATTAATAGAACCTCCTGATGTAATGCAGCAACACTGAGAACTGTGCATCTCCACACTATTCAAATCCAAGCCAGTTTATGAGAAATTATGTCAATAGAATTATGCACAGCTGATTCGAAAAGCTTGTCAGTTTTGCAAAGCTATCTGAAGTATTATTATTTAATGTGACAATCGAGCAGTTCCATACTGTATTAGCTTACCTTCTCATAAATGTTCACTGCAGATGGTTGTGGCATATTTGCATATAATCACCCATTTCCATATTTTAATCTGTCGTATCATAACAAAATTAAATTGATGACTTGTTTGGAATGGGTTGTAATAAAGTTCTATCCCCTCCATGTTGCAATAAACAGAGCTGACAATGAACCCCTGTAATCTTTATGTAGAGTTAATAATGCATGACGCGGACTTTGTTACAATAACTTTTGTTAACCAAGGTTTGGGTTTTGTTGTCACCATATGCTCCCCATCAACGCATATGGAACGACACCATCTAATGCCTAACTGTCACTGCTGTCTAATTAGTCTAATTAACAGATTTCACAGGCGCAGAGGAATGGGGAAGTTTGGAGAGAGATAAGTTGTGAAGGGATTGGGTCTTCTTTCGTCAACCTAAATTATCTGTTAGAATAAAATCAAGGTGCCTTTGAGAACATTAGAAATTTGGATAGCAAACGATGTCAGCAATTAAAATGACATTCACAAGAGATAGAAAGTGTTCTCATTATTAACAGAAACTAACATAAGCAACAATGAAAAAAAAATTAAGAATTTATAGATGTGATGTTAGTCAAGATACCTTCAGCTATGACCGTGTCTTGCTAGGACTGACTATAGACATGTTGTGATGTTACATATGCCATCTTAAATTACTGTACTGATTTACTGTACTTGGAGAACATAACAAGAGTTCATATTTCTGGGTTTCAGAATGATGACGATAAGGGTAATTGTCAATAGCAAGTAGCAATGTAAAACAAAAATGTAATGAAATAACTTAAATCTGCTTATTAAAACAACTTAAATCAACTTCTCCCTAGTACAGATATCTTGTAAATGTATCTATTCATGTGGAACAAAGTTGACAATGTTCTGTTTGAATGTAATAATGTTCGTTGGTTCATCAAGCTTGTCTATGATTGTTGTTAGCATTGTAGCTAACTGTCGTTAGCATACCGACAAGTCTTGCTCTTAACAGCTGAAAAAGGCTTATAGCACATCGATTGTGATGAACAATTGGCTCTGTGCACAGAACCTCAGTTGGCTTGTTTATGTTCAAAAAAGTTCTGTGCATACAAGGATTTCCTGTTCAGTTCATTTCTATGAAGTCTTATCTACACCAGCTTAAAACGATGAATACTCAGAAGATCAGACAGTGACAGTTGTTACAGAAAACACGTTAAAGACTTTACAAATCAGAAGAATAATTCACCATAGGACACTTGTGTGTTTAAAAAGTGTTTGTATCTATAGGTTTTAAATCAAAAACCATCCAAAATTAAAAACACTACCTTATTATAAAACATAACATGCATAAAATAAATAAATGAAAAATGAGAAAATGGACTGTAGAAATAACCTAAAATATCCGTATTTGTGAAAGGGTTACCAATATCCTCTCCTGCCTATTCAAACTCATTACGCAGTCCCAGTAATAATATCCCAAACTGCAGGTGCATGACTCTGTAAACACTTAATTGTGTATAACCAACGCACATAATGCAGTGCGCGATCCGTGGCCTTTGGGTAACCTGCGTGTCAGGGGTCAGCGTGCGCGTTAGGTGTCAATTATACTCCCTCCATATGTCCGGCCCCGCACCTATTTATCTTCATACTTCTTACATCACAGCCTGACCTCCCCATAGACCCAACACAGGCCAGCGCATCAGTTCTGCACCTCACACCCCACACACCACCGCACAACACGCCCGCTGATTCTTAATAATCCCTCATTCTACCGTGTCAACATTTCATTTCTGTCTATCATAGCTGTTTGGATGTAGGTACACTTACATGCTTTTGGGAAATCACTTCACCTTGGGGACACAATTACGGTATATTCATAGATCTCTGGACGTTTTTTGTGTGATTTTACCTCTACCTGAATGATTGTCCTGTTCCGCAAACGCTCCATAATCGTTACCGGCGAAAAGTTGCGCATTTCAAAAAAATTAATAACTGGTATTATCTCGCATTCAGAAAACGGGCCAATCAATGTGAGCAGGAACATGGCCTACATATGGATCCATACATCTAAATGTGTCATTGGACTACATGCACGCAAGGAAACGGACTCTGGTGCTTCCTAATTAAGAAATTCCATATAAAAGACATCAAACAAAACACAGCATATTGGTCGCATAGGCCTTCACTCCCATCTGGCCAAAATGGCTATTGTGGCTCATTGTCTAAAAATAGGGATGAAGACAAATTGTTATCATTTGCCAAAGCCCATGACAATAATGATGAATGAACACTTTTTTTCCCTTTCCGCTATGCCCTCTGAAGTCATTGCTTAGGGCCGTTTCCGCCGCCGTTTCCCCGTTGTATTCCGTCCCGATCTACCTTTTAAATGAATCAAATATGCAAACACCATCCAGGTTTGACATCCCATACTTGTATTATTTTATTTCTCCTTGTCTTTTGTTCCCGTTTCCTATTGTTATGCATGCAATCAGGCTGACATAAGGAGGGGGCTGAGTTGACGTAGTGATTGATCACCAATTTGGCCTGACAAACAGCCTCCCCACCTTCCCACAGCAAACTTGGTGAGTGAGTAATGTTCCGCTGACAGGGATAGATAAGGGGCATACTTCACCAGATCACAGCCCTGATGGAACAACACAGCTAAGGTTACACTGTACCCAATGTACAAATAACACGGGTTCTGTTGTTGCGTGTTTCTCAGAGTGGATCGAGTGCATCCAGAGGAAAGTCTAAACACACAAAACATGAGAAAAATTCAATGAAATCTTAAACAACACAGCATTTACTCAGATTTAAACAGATCAGATAATACCAGTTCCTGTTACACTACATGCACTTACACAATCTTTATTTCAGTTTTTTTGTCTTGAGTAAAGTAAAATTTGCTTTGCACTCAAAGAACCGCCAAGCTTGGACATCAGGCAAATAAACCTGCTTACCATACATACTTCCTTTCATAATTGTTTGCTTTGATTGTTTAAGATTCTAAAATGCTCCAAATCATACATGTATAATCAACCCGATCTCACTGAAATACATACTGTAGTATACCACATAATGTCTCCTTTTTTGGGTATTCAGGCCTACCCTATTACCTCCCCAGGGTTCCCCAGCAAAAGAGATTCTGAATCTCAGAGGGATTTTCCTGGTAAAATAAAGGTCAATTTCAAAATAAAAAATTCAGTATTTATATTTACGAGTTGCTGCCAAAATTGAATTCTACGGTGGATGTTAAGATTTGTTAATGAATATCAACGCAATTCTAATCCTAATCTTAAATAAATCCAAGCCCCAGACCTAAACGTACCCATTTTTTGTGAATTCAGACCTAAACAAAGAAAATGTCACGTGTGGCTTCAACCAAAACACGCTAAGAAAATATCTCTATTTGACGTGTGAAATAAAATCACCTTAAAAAAGGGATAGAAATAACGTGACGCAATTTAGGTACTGTTGCGTGCCCGTAAGTATGCACCCTCCCCTCTGCTTGTCAATAACCTCCATCACCAGCATAAAAGTGATGGAAATTGGCTGCCATGTTACTCTCTCAAGCCACGCCATGCTTTCTTGTTTTGTTTTCTTTATTACACACCACACTTGTGATATTATTCTTGTTTTTGCTGTGGCTTTAGAGCCGGGTCGCAACAGGTACATGCGCATTTCAGTGAGACTGTTTAGGTATAATTTACTGTACATAATGTTCTGTAGATTTAAAACCATTCTAGTTGGTTTTCATGGGTCATCTGAACTAAATGTGAACTGCAGCCCAGCTCATAAGCTTGTACGCATTTGCACACACAAAAAAACCTTGAACTAACTCACTAAGTTTAAATTCAGAAAAAAAGGTGTTTCGTACTTTGGTAGCAGCACAGCAGAGACTGGCTTTCCCAAACTGGTCTGCACTTAAGAATGTATCAATGTAAATTTTCAGTAATTAAACTTAAAAAGATTACTTAAACATAAGAATTAAACAAATCCGTTTTTGGTGTACATGCTTAAAAGAAATCTATAATCTTACTACCAGTGCAAAAAAACTACTGGCGTGTATGTAAACATAGTCATTGAGAATACTTCTCTTTAAATCCAAGTTCTCACCAAAAATAGTGTCAAAAATAATGACATAATGATGCCTATTTCATTTGTAAGCCTGACAGAATCTTTTCACTCTCACCACAGAAACATTTATCACATAACTTGTCACTTAGAGCAGATTACACAACTGGAAAATTCAATTTGTGCCCATTGATCTATAATAATTGATCACTAGTTATTGATTAGTCATGTTTCTGCACCAGGCCTAAAGAGACGCCACAACTAGAAACACTGAACACTTTTCTCGTGGATCTATGAAGACATTGATCTGAACATAGAAAAGTGTGTTCCGAGTATGTGCAGCTGCCGTTCTGTACAAGTGAAGTGAATGTAACAGCACATTTACAAAGAGCCTGTACTTGACATTTAAGCAAGAGCAACTTCTTGACCAAAATGACTTAAATAACCAACCTAAACACTTAAATAACCTGCAAAGAAACAATAGCCATATACTGTATGTGCTACGGGTCTTTAGCAAGACTAAGAAACATTTTATTGTCCCATTTCTTTCTTTTTTGATCCATCCTTCACACCAGTTTGTCAAAGCCTGATGTCTTCAGATCTCAGAAGCTAAACAGTATGGCTCTGGGCAGTACTTGGATGGAAGACTGCTGAAACGCCAGATGCCAAAGACAACGACAATGGCAAAAGGAGAAATGGTTGTTGTGTCAATAGGCAAGACACTTCATGCACATTGCCTTGAATGAATGTAGGATGAGTGAATGATCGGTGGTCAGTGGGCTGATGGCAACAAATGGCAGCCTTGCTTATATCAGCCTGCCTCAGGTAGCTGTAGTTAGAACAGTAGCTTAGCACTACTGAGTTTTGAGTTTTTGGTTTTAGTGAAAAGCTTTGTATAAATCCATGCATCATTATTATTATTCAATGAGGCAGGGGCAAAATGTTTAGTCTTTAGCTATGTTTGGCAAAAAAATGCATATTTTTTCATTCAATGTTGCAGTGTTGAGGAAACCCAATAATAGAAACTCAATACCCAATAACAGAAGGCTTATTCTGCCCAGCTAGTTGAATCCCACAACCTTCTTGTTGTAAATCGAAAGTGCTATTCATCTCTGTCCTTATAGATTAATAAATAACTGACTGTGCACTGGTCCAAGCTGGAAACAAACCTCCAACAGTTTAGTCGTCTGAACAAAACCTCCCCTCACTAAAACATAGAACACTGAATTGAATAAACACCCTAAAAAGACATATAAAACACTGAAAACGATAATCTTACACAGCACTATCTAGGAATCTCTTCAGCACCTGCTCTATCAACTCTCCTGCCTTCACTGTGCCTAAGCCTGTTGATGATGGATTCAGCCTAACGCAAATTGACTACCATTTTATACACCGATGCCACCCCCTTGGCCCGCCGCAGGAACATAGCTCACCATCACCTCTCCGAGATGTCCGCCTCGAAACAGCCGCATCATTGGCCTCCTCTCCATCTCCCCTGCTTCACAAACCTCCACTGGATAGAGATTAATGTCACTAGAGCCCCCCCCCATAACCGCAACTTGCCCATGTGTATGCACTGCTACCAATTCGTATGACAGTAGTACGTTTCTTATGTTAACCCGTTCATATCTGGACACAACAATGAGGATTTTAAGAAGAAAGGTCTATCCGAGTGTCAGATAGGCATACACCAGCGACATTGTTGTATATCACCTTTTGGGATGGAGGGATGAGGTGAAAAAAAACAACAAAGAAGCTAGTTTTTCACCCTATCAGCTTGGAAAGGCAATGTTGTGCCCTTGTAATTGAGTAGGTATCTCATCTATCAACAGTGCCACCCTGGATAATAAATATAGAGTACACAGGCAGGTCCTGGGAGATTTAAAGAGAGGGTGTGTGAAGGTGCGGGTGTGTGCGTGGCCGGTTTGTGTGTGTTTGCGAGCGTTTGGAAGGAGGATGGAAAACTGGAACAGGTGCCTTTGCCCTGACGAACTGCCTTTCTATGTTCTTGAATGAGTTCACGCACCGGGCTTATGGGGCAAAGACAGGAGAGGCGGTGAGGGCCATGACGCGGGTGACCTACGGTGGGCCTGGCATTGTAAGTCTCAATATGTATGGTTAATGTCATGGTTACGGGGTGTATTTGTGTTAATGGGGTGGGTCATTGTTCACCATGTAAAAAGGCCATGTGGTATACACATTCACAAGCTGTTCAAAGTTTAGCTTAGTCTTAGAAGTCACTTTATGGTTGGACTTCCCTTTCCTGCATTGTAATAAGATGACGAATTGTCAAGGTGGAGGATGTGGTGAAGATGTTGAGATTTTACAAGAGGAATATACAAGTTTTTCACACATTGGCTATAGATTAATGTACAAATAAACAATATTATAACACTGGGTCTGCAGGAGAAAAAATAAAAGATCAAATGTCTTCATTTAAAGCATTAGATACTGATATTTTATTCAATCTCATAGCAAATAAAAATATTACAAGTTCCTATTATTAAGTGAATGACTTTTGTATTGGTAAATTTTCATTGAAACTCATAATGTGTGTGCAGTAAAGCTAAAACAGAAAAGTCTATAATTTAAAAAAGTGACACAGGTTGGTGTGCACATCTTGTGTTCTTCAACATGGTATCCCATAATGTTAAATGAATTGAATAAAAAATAACTTTAATTCATTGAATAAATTAATACAACTTACCTCTTTAATAATGTCCTTACACCTTATTGAAATAATAAACACCCATTGGCCAACTGTACTTCCTGCTTTTTGGAACAATCTACAGTCCTGATACCTGACCTGTGGGCTGGAGTAAAAAATGAAGGTGTAGGATAAGGGTCAAGACATTTGCAAAATACAAATTAAACTTACAATACTATGATACCAACTCAGAGTGACTCTAATTTATAATTTCTAAGTATTTTTCTACGTTGCAAGTTGTTTCAGTTTGTTACTGCAACTTTTATTACTTGTCTCCAAAGATAAGCATCATGGACATTCCCATCCAAAATAATAACATCGCCATAGAAACAAGAAGGTGGCAGATCATTCTTACAAAAGTTACGTAGAGCCCTTTTTATCCAGTGTTGATTCATTTGCAAATATTTGTTGCAAAGCCAAAGTGAATTGCATAAATGTAACTTTGTTTAAAAATACGATCATATCAACATCTCATGATCTCTCTCGGTGGAGTTTGTATGTTCTCCTCCGTCGTTGTGGATTTTCTCCGGGTAGTACGGTTTCCTCCCACTTTTAAAAACACGGATGGATTTCCCCTGTGAGTGAATGAAAGTCATGATGTCTGTCTAACCCTGTGACAAGTACGCCACTGTCCAGGGTGTTTCCCCGCCCAAGGGCCAAAGTCACTGGGATAGGCTTCAGTCACCCACAACCTCTAATGGGATTAAAAGAAACGCAATGCAAAATGTAAGTGCCTATCACATACACATTTGAATCCAAATCCAAGCTACAAACAGTGCAATACCACAAGCACTACATCCAAGCTCAAACGCGTGGGAGAGAGGGTCAGAAGTCATCAAACCGTAAAGCTGTGAAAACCGTCACTCCTCAGATGTTCCCATGTCAAACCTCTTCATTACAGGCATTAAACTAATTAGCACAACCGCGGACAATACTCGCCGATGCATGTTTGCGGGCGTTAGTGAAAGGTGCGTGCACATCTCCACTGTGTCATAGGAGTAGCTCGGAATGCCAGGCAGAAGCAAGACAGGCGGCCCCTAGTCAAACACGGAGGATGGCAGTTGACAAAGAGCACAGGCTGTCACAGTGCGCTCCTCTCTATGCGCGTCTCTCCATGTCTCTGGCTAATTGGGCCCTCTGGATGGCTTCCACTCCAGCAGGATGTTTGTATACCGGCATATACGCTGGGTAACGGTGAAATGTAGCAGTGTTTGAGATTGTGTACACAGTTGTCAAAGTCTGCTCGGGAACCCTTCACTCGATGAGGATGATCTTACAGTTGTGCGAGTCCGTGTCGGCTGTGTTCTCTAGACTAGGTTAAGTTGTATGTCTCGAATGTATTTGTGTTTATACAGTACATGTTTTTTGCATTATGTGTATCATCGTGGAGTATCTTCTTTGGCATCTAATGTTTTTAACCCTTGGATGCATGATCTTTCAATACTTACGCTCTTCCATAAGTGGGAACTTAGAATCAAAGCATTTTTACAATAAACGTTAAATTTTACTGAAATATTATGTTATTTATTATATTTTGAACAACAAAGAACATATTTTACATGTTAATGTCAGATTACCACATTGGACACAAATCCATAGGTCAATTTGATTATTATTATAGGACAAACAAAAATGAACAGAAGTAGCACAGGGTCCATAACACCGTCCATGCACAAGTACACACACAAACAATGTATCTTTTCTCACTGTGTGCAGCAAATAAAAGACTATGGTTAGTTTTTTATTTATTCATTTATTTTTTCACAAAGAAGTACACAACAAATGCAATAATATAAGGTATGATAGCATACATAACTGTAGTGTAGGCTACTAAAATGATAAGTTACCTTTGTAGTTATACAAAAACTATCACTCATTATGTAGCTTTGCGTATACATGCAAGTAAATGTACACACACACAAACATTCACACACATAACTGAATAATCAATAACCATAAAAAGGCTATCTAATGGGTTAGCTTTTATTAGAAGGAAGTACAACAAATGCCAAAATTACTTTTAGTAAGCGACCTTTGTTGTACCAACTAAAATTGGTAGAACTTCTTGCTGGGTTTTAAATGACGTCACAACATTCTAAAGGGCAATGTTATTTCAATTAGACTGGGAACATGCTAAAAAGGTATATTGTTTAAATGGAGTTTATTTTTGCAATTTTTGGTTAATGGGTCTAATCCCCCATAAGTTACCACATTGGGGGTTGGGGCCTTTAACTGACATGAATTCTAGAATGTGAAACACAGCAATTAGCTACAAATTTGTTAGTAACAAATAACATTTATTAGCTAGTTAGCTAACAACTATTAATACATTACTAAAGGTAACACTAATCACAGAAAAGTGTGATGCTGTGTAGAAATGACCTTCTGGGCCACAGTCAATGTATACTGACAGCTACGATTTATAAACATTGTTTATAAAAATGCATAAAAAAGATTTATCCTTGGCTAATCCTTGGGCTAATCCCTTTAGATTCCATATGAATTGTTTGGGGTAATTTTTACCTAATTTATAGAAAAGTGTGTGATACAACAGATGCAATTTTAAAAATGTATTAAATTAGCCTCATGTCACAAACAAGTTTTATAAATACATGACTTCAGCAGACATGGTTAAAGCTAACAAAAGTGAAGTGCAAAACTTCTGTTGTATCTATCAAAAAGATTGACATCTCAGGCTCTTTTTTTTAAATAAAGAATGTCAGAGTGAAGTGGACTATTCCAGAATAATAACAGTGACTAAATATTTAAATAGTGTCACTTGGGCTCTTTGTCAAGACTAAAAACTTATTTTACTTGTCTCCTTGCCTTCCTCTCCTTTCTTTCCTTTTTAGCTCCTTCAAAAAGTATTAATTTATTACATTTCCTCTCCATTTAACGACCCCATTTGGAGAATTTGCGTTTGATCCTCACCGGCTCGGTGAGGCGTGAAGCTGGCAGGACTGTGAGGGAGGAGATGGATCCATCAGCATGTCACATAAATATCTTATTAGCCACTGATCTTATCATCATAAAGCAGCCCATTTATACAGTTAGGCATGTCATGTTGGTCAATTGCACAAAAAGGGAAAAATCAGGCAGCATGCAATATTAAACCTTCAAATCTCATGCCAACACCATTAGAGGAGTCTGTGAGGGGTTCTTTCTCTTCATGTCTGTCCTCTTTATTCAAGTCTGTGTCATAAATCCTCCCAGGCTAGATTTCCTTTGCCTTTACCAATATTCACTTTTCACTTTGCCTAATAGGACTGTATTAAAGAGGATTTATGCTTGATGGGCACACCGTGATTAGCAGAGAATTGTGGCTTGACATGAAGATCACTAAGAGTGACTTTTTATACAGCCTTTATTAAAAGAGACCTACTATGTAAAATCCCCTTTAGTTTTAACCACGTTATAGCAGTGTTGTCTCAGCATTAGTTTACTCAAAGTTGTTTTTGGATTGATTCATACAAGTAAAGTCTTGTATTGTCCTGTAGCTGGAGCTTTAGCTCTCAGAAAATCCTTGTTGTCACTTGCCACCTATCCCCGCCTGCTCAAAAATGTAAGTTTTAAGAGTATGACATGTAGGTTTCCAACAACAAAATTACTAATTTAAAATCTGCTGCATAACAATGTAAAATTTTCAATGAAGAGGTGGGGATCATCGGTTGTGCAGTTTTGAACAAAAAGTCAGTGGACAAAACTATACATTACAAAATGTAATGTATAGTTTTGCATGTGTCATAGTCATTCTTCCATAATACACAGAAAAAACACGATAGGTCTGTGTTAAATGTGCTCATTGTTAATATTGTAGAGTAAGGTCAACTGTACACAAATAAGATGAAGTGTCTATGGACGCCATGAAAAGCACTATATAAATTCAACTGGTTAACCTGGTGTTTACAGGTTCCCAAACATGCGTGAACTGAAAAATAAATAAATAAAGTTTTTTTACTTCATTAATTACATTAAAAAAATGGTAAAAACTGGCCGCTTTTACTAGAAAAAATACAATCTTTAAAAGCTCAGTGTTTTTGTGACTAAAGAGTAATTCTGAAAATTCTACAATTTATAGTTGCCAATATATCTAGACCTTATATTTGTACAGTAGATTTTTTTTTAATGACAAAAAAGTTGCACTTCTCTAAATTTTGCAAAACAATATTTTCTATGATTGTTCCATCTGGATCAAAATTTGTAAAAATCTTGTCGTCACATAACTTTTGCATAACAACTAATAAAAGTTAATCGAAAGAATAATCGCCCAGCAAATCGATTACTAATATGATCGTTAGTTGCTGCCCCAGTTATTGCTATTATTAAGTGTAATAACACTAAATCTTACCAGAGACTAGAAACATTTAAAGGTGCAATACGTATCTATCTGAATGTGAAAAGTCAACAACACACACATTTTGTGACCATGCAAACCTGCGCAAAGTAAAGATTTCATTATTTTAGTGCATTGAAAACATCTAAATGACAAAAACAAGAAGAGAGACAAAAGCGAGAAACGTTTTAGAGCTGATTGAATAGATTTATGAACAGACATTCTCACAAGCAGTGTTGCCAGATGAACGATAATTCTAAATAATAATAATCATAATATAATAATAAATCATATTTGTACGATAACTTCACCCCCTGTGCGATGTAAGATCAATAATTCTAAGTCAAAACTCTGTAAATGTACGAGAATTTCAAAGCGCAGGTATTTTCTTTGACTTGACTAACTTGAGCTCGCCTAAAAGACCATTAGTGGCATTGTGTAATATTATTGGTCAACAGCACTCATGTCTGCCTCAATGTAGACAGACTAAACATAAATACACATTCATGCTGCATGAGCAATAATGAAGATATCGGACAAAGGAAAGTCAATGCATAACTTTACTTGTAATAAAGTATGATTGAGTTATTTTAATAATAATTTAATTCAGATTATTGGGGGGGGAGCTTGGTGTGAATTGCACTAAATATAATAAAAATTAACTTCTGGAATGACTTAGCATTATCTAAAGATTTATGTCACAGAAATCGTTTTTTTTTTAGCAAAATTCCTGGTAAAGGTTGGGTAATTCAAACTTTCCCATCTGGCAACACTGCTCACAAGCGATAGAGTTGTTTTTGAAGAACATTAGCAACATTACCAACAAATGTATATCATGCAAAGTAAGTTTATCACATAAGGTTCACCTGATCAAAATCCAGTTCTGTGCGTGACCAAACAGTTTCTTCTGACTCATACAAAGATTTTCCATCTGCAATTGTACCCTGATTGACACAAAACTAATTCCATCACTCTTAGTCAGTACATCTACACAATACAATCCTCACTTCCACCTCCAGCAAAGAAAGAACACGCATACTTCATCTGAACATCTGTGGACAGGCTCCTGACAGCCATAAGCATAGACAATTAAAGCCCTCTGAACTTTGAACTTGACTTGTCTCGGGTGATTTCTCGGACACTCTCCTGGCACTCACGTCAATGGATAATTAGGTGCATCACTCTATGCCTTAACACCGGATCTCACACAATCTGGTGCAAATGAAATCAGTGGATAGAAGCGAGCTTTGAGACAATCGAGGTGTCGAAGGAAAGGCGCAGAAAGGAGCAGCCGACAGACGAGGAGGATTATTATTCCGTTATCAGAGCTCCGTGGAGCAGAACTGACATGGACAGGAGCAGATTTCTTGCTTCTCACACTTCCATCTGCCATTTCAACACGCGCGCCATACGTACAGCGTCAAAGCCAGCGCACATACGATCAGAGACAAATGCACCCTTCAGGGCTAAGCAGGCGCCCCATCAGACTGTAAAAGGTCAAATATAGGAACAAGGACTCCACGGCTGCACTAAAGAGCGATGCTGCTGGATCTGTGAGTCGAGATGGAGCACTGCACTGGAAGCCAAAAGGAAATCGATGTTTTTTCTACAATTGCGCGACTTGGATGTGATAGAAAGTCGCGGAAAAAGCGTCATTGTGTAAGCATGTAAAGTAAGTTAACAGAATGAGGTTCCCTTGACCAAAATCCTTGTTCTGTGGGTCAATAAATTGGTTTCTTAAGAGTCATACATAGAATTGTCTATTTGCAATTGTGCCTTGTGTGACAAAACTGAAACTATTGTGGTCAGTCATCAATGTTGACAAGGCAATTCTCACTTCCGTCTCAATGAAAGAACACAGGTAGGTTTTAAGTTCATTGTGTTTTTCTAGAGCTTGCTTGATGGTCCAATCTATCTGCACAAAGGAGTAAAAGGTTAATGTGAGAGGTTTGACCAAAACAAAGTCAAAAGAGTTTGTGCAGATGTAAATGACAATACAGTTTGACTAGCTGAACCTTAAATGTAGGTACTAGAATGAATAAAACTGCTGAACATGTGAGAAAGAAAAAAACCCCTACAATTTCTGTCGATGTATAAATGTAGTAGATTGAATTAGCACATCTGTTTCCGCAGAGACTGTCATTTTCAAATTGGATTTGTTTTTAGACCCTAGCTTCTGAAACACAAAGCTGCACTTCTTCATCTAATAACTAAACTTTCAAAAAGATCAAAAGAGTGTCAATATTTGACTTAGTGGGAAGAGAGCTGATTGGCTGTTTAGCAATAACTACGCCTTCTTACGAGAAAATTATTTTATGAAGATCTTCTAATGAGATATGTCAAAGGGTTTGTGATAACTTTAATAGCCTATCATGTAAGATAGTCTGATATATCGACAGGCCTATATTTTGAGAAAGATTATTAGTGTTTTTTATTTAATTTTTTTATAACGACTTTATCAGCTATTGGCTGCAATTTTGGCTGATATGTGATGCTGCAGTAGTTTGGGCTTCTCCTCTGTGGAAAAGCTGCACTCACAGTAATCAGCTGAGCTCTGAGTTGGTTTGGAGAGTGAGACAATAATCTATTATCTCTCTTCATTCCTAAGTCTGTATTTTGATTTGATCCTTAACATGTCTTTAAGTTTTATTCTTGTTCTATGACTGCAGCACAAGCTTCAACAAGTACGTACAGTATTTGTCAGAATTAACACTATGAATGTCATTTATGACGGTATGAAATGATTGTGTCTTGGAACATTATTACAGTGTGTGAACAATAGTTTAGGTGGAAGGTTCTTTGGATCCTTTGGTTCCTTCTTTGATACCATCTCACCCCAGCTATGCTTTTGAACTAAAATAAGAAAAAAGGGCCTCAGAAATCGGCCTTGAAAATCAACCATTGGTATTGACATACGCGGACATAATTTTTAATTATCGGTATCAGCATTGGCCAAAGAAAAACCCACATAGGTCGATCTCTAATTATGAGCATCTCTTTTTTGCGTGTCTTTTAAACAGTGTCTCTATTTGACGCTGTGAAAAGCAGCAATAGGGACATTTTCTTTGGGTCAACAGATAAGCATAGTTACAAAAATGGGTATGTCTAGGTCTGGGGTTTGTTTTTCGGTTTCTGTGAAACTGGGCTCAGCAGCTAGAAATACTATTTTTATTTCACTGTTTGAAAATGATATACAGCTTTGACATGGATAAGACTGATACATCACCAGAAAAGCCATGCATTGCATCTTTAAAGCAACCACACTTTTTGTTGAATTGCTGCACTTTCAAACTGTTTCCAAACTCTATTACCCAGCTAAAACCTACACTGACCATATTAACATCCATTTCTGGATGCACAACTTTGAGGCTAATGTAGCTCCGTGCACAAATGTTTACTCAGACAAACAGGCCGGTGCTAATAACCCGATCAGCTCTGAGATGATTGCCCTCTAAACATGGCATCAGAGCAGTGTATGCAGAATAAACAGAATTGTACGCCTCTCATCAGCGTCTCATCTCTCCTTTATAGTTCCTCCTTTCTCTAAAGCTCTAGATCTGTCTCATTATCCTGTTTTGATGTTGCGCCTACTTCGAATGGGACTTGATGGCTTCGGGCCCCAAAGTGCATCGTGCGGACAAACGGCGGAACATGCAACCGACCTTTTGCTGTTGACTGTGAGGGAAAAAGAGCATCACAGCAAAACGCCCGCATGCATGGACGTCAATTATTTTTAATTGTGAAAGAGTACACTACACTAATTAAAAGTAGTATATCTTGCCATGCCAAAGGCGAAATTAATAATTGATAGTTTTATTAATATTCAGAAGTAGCACTGGGAATATATTAAAGCGATTTTGGGGTTGCGGAGCTGATCTAGGCTTCTGTGTGTGGGAGTGGATGACCTGTTTTGGATAGATTAGATGTCTCCACCCCACTCTTAGCCCAAGCCAAGTTCAGATTAAGGATGGTTAAGGAGCGGCTAAATGCGTGCAGAATAATAAATAAAAAATAAGCGGATTTAGCATACAGCTAAGCGACATGACTAGAAGCTTTCATTTTTTATATATTATTTATTTATTTATTTATTTTTTTTCTTAAGCTCAAAAGCTAACTACAATATGTTTTCTCTCATTCGCAAGATGAAATACAGGTTGTAATTAGTAGTGTTGTTCCGATACCATTTATTTTTTAGGGAACCGATCCGATACCGATACTTTGACCCAGGTTATGTTCCAATACCGATACCAGTGTCGATAGCCTACCAAATATTACATTATAATGGCTAAAGAAGTAACTTATAGGTACATCTTTTAACTCAAATTTAAATCAATAACCCATTTTGATAGACTCATGAGTCTCAAAAAGCAAAAAAACTACTTAAAAAGACCTACAGAGATAAAGTCGGCTACTGTTACTTATAAATTGTATTTATTATTATTAAAATTAGATAATGGTGGTGGTGGTGGTGGTGGCGGTGATTGTGATGATGTAATCTGTTTGAAAAGAAAGCTGGCCTTCGGGATCAGCTGATCACGTAAAACAGAGCCGACTGCTCCAAGTGAATGAAAGCAAAGAGCAATGTACCTCTGGGTCCTAGTTCTCACCCAACTGCACCATCTGCTGGTGAATCTGCGAAACTGCAACATGTATTTGACTGTAGACAAAATCAGCACGTGCATCAGAGAACTCGCGCATATAATAAAAAAGCAAGGACGGAAATTAACATAATTGCAGGCTATATCTGACCACGTAATTGCAGAAATCTTTGTCATTGGCAGGGAAAGAGGTAAGAGGAGCATTGGCCAAAACTTAACAACTTAACGTTTATTCAACACTTATAACCAGCAAGCAGATTATTTATCCTGGAGGAAAATGGGAGAACAGAGATGGCATTTGCAAAAATATTTAGAAAAACTTTGAAAAAACAGTCTTTCAACCTGTCATGGGCCATTCAGCTGCAAGACATATCCCTCATTCACCAACTATGCAAACTCAACCCACTCAACCAGAGATATCAATACAACTGAACTGCCATGCATAAAACAAAGTGAACAGTGAATGGAGAGAAACAGCTGACAGACCCCCTTTAAGCAATGTTGCGTAGTGCATCTTTAAAATGCATTCAAAATCATTTCTTTTATCGAAGTTGAGAAGTGAAAAAACAGTCCCTCCGACTTCAGGTAGATTTGGCAGGAGCTTTCTCTGCCGCAGTCATTCCAACTATTAATTGGATTGAGAATTTTGTTCCTCTTGACATATTACAAAACTTGACATTTTACAAAAAGGAGAGAGAAAAAAGTGAGAGAAAGAGAGCTCAACTCATATTTGGTTAAAGCAAAGTTCTGACCTTCTTGAGCGAAGATGTAATTCTGTGCCGCGGATGGATCATGTGCCGAGCGATGATTGTTATTTTGGAGAGGAGCTGACTCCACTGGCATTTGCTCCATAGGGACTCCAACTCTTCTAAAGTTCAGGCTGCAAAAGTGCTCAGTAGCTTCATGAATGTGTGATCTTTTATGAGTTTTATTTAACGGATGTCGTGGGTGCATGCAATCTGATCGATAGCATTTTGAGGGTTAGAAGGTTATTTAAGAGAGGTCATAAACATGGTTGGAGCCCTAAACATATTTGAATATGACAAAGAATCAGCTTTTTATTTATGCAGAGTATTTTAGATTTTTAAGATTCAAGCTGTTATATAGTTTTATTCATTTAAAGGCAATATGCCCAATTTTTTAGAAAATAGCTCAAAGCAGTTTTCCCCCAGAACAAATACTATATTGTTTAAGTATGTATGAAATATGTAGTGAAAATATGCATTAGCACTGTGGCTAACTCTCATATGACACATTTCACTTTTAAAAGTTTAGTCTTAAGGCGTCTATAATAGCATTTTTTCTATAATGTTGTTTCTTCATCAAAAACACGAACATGAGAGTGGGTTTTCTTTAATTTTACTATGTTTAACACAAATCCTGTACATTATAGGCAGATTTCTTCTGTCCAAGTCAAACATGCTCTCTGTCGGACATCTTCAGGATAAATTAATTTATATCAGCCTCAAAAATGCCATTGCCATCTTAAACAGCTTAACATGGATTGGAGACTTTTTGTACTAATTTCCTCTGAAGAAGAAGCTGACTATTCAAAGCACAAAAGACGAGTCAATCTAGTGCATTATAGCATAAATCAGAGCTAAATGCTATAACTGCTACATAATGACATCACAAGGTGGAACAACACATTTTGAGTTTCACAAATGGAAATAGCAGGATAACTCACCATTTGGGTATAACAACTTTGGTTAACCTGGTTCACACCAGATGGACATGGCTTAACTCTGATTTGAGTTCTTCCACATTCTCCATCTGAAACTTTACTCGCTGAAAGTGTTTGGGAATAGATGGGATGTTTAATGAAATACTTGGAGCTGACTACCTTCTTTGTGCTTAACCAATCACTGTAGCAAATCGTACTGATGTACAATGTCTGTTTGGAACAGAACAAGCGTCACACACAGTCACCTCTCTGCTCTGTATTTCTCCTAAAACAGAAACAATAGCAGCAGAAACATGTACATCCATGGGAGCACAATCTTTATCTTTGTTTGATTCAGGCCCTACTTGCTGTGGTCTTTGCTACAACCGAGGCTGCAATGTAATTGGGTCGTAAAATCACTGGTTTGTACTCCAAGATAATGGGCGAGTAGAGGGTTAGATGGATTTCTCTTGATCTCCTTCTGGGTGGCTAGGTTAATTTTGGGTATGAAAAAGCATATTTATTATTTTGAAACTTGTTACTTTTGTCATCTTTCACTCCAGACTCAAAAATGTAGTTCTCAGAAGATCTTTATTAACCGACATCAGGTACACTTGATCTACAGAAAGGCATCTCCTCTTCACACAAAGGATGACTGGGTTATATCCATGTATATTTCTATCAAATATTGACTTTACTTTGCAACTTGTTTTGCAAGATGTTCCTACGTGTATACTCCACATACTGGTCGACAGTTGTATTGAACCTTGATCTGGTGAAACACACAAGAATAAACATTAATAAAGAAGATTTTACTTTCATACTTTTTTTCTGGATTAATGTGGGTAAACTTTAGATAGTGGATATGGTTGTGAAATGTTGGTTTTCTACCTACTGCACGTCAACTTCGCTTGGAAATTAGATACACGTACTGAATCAGAGCAGACCTGAGTCTTTCAAGTGGCTGCTTGTAGAAAGCAATGGAGAGCTGCCATTAAAATCCATTTGATTTGCTACTGACTGTACCCATAGTCACAAACTTTTCTCTGACGCCAACGAGAAAACCTGGTCCACGTGAACGGCACTTGAGGGGACGTGTCTTCATTGAGCATAAATTGAAAAAAAAAAGTACTATAATACATTTTCAAAAGCTGGATCAATACTTGTCAGTTTACCAATAATGCACTAATATTAAGCCTTTAAAATAAGCACAAAAATTAATCTTCAAAACAGAAAACGAGCAGCCAAAGCGTGTGCCATTACATTGTTTAAGTTAGTGATGGTCCTTCATATTATCTCCGCTCCTGCTGTTGAATATTCACGCGAGGCGAGGAGGGGGAAATATTGCGCTAATCTAAAAATTCTAATTAAAAGTATTTGGTCGCCAGTATCACACAAACACTATTATTGTTTAATATCGTTGACTGTCGCTTGGAACGATCCATCATTCTGCCACTGCCCCCACCTCCAGACACCCTCCACCGCCCTGCCACTTGTCTCACACCACCGCCCTAAAGAAGCATCGCAAACAAATGGTAATGATGCTAGAGGCGATGTCAGGATTATTCTCTTAATCAATATGGGTAATTATTCAAATCACAATATAATAGGGAAATAGAAGGAAAAAGTCATACAAACATCTTCGGCGTACATAGTTAGCTTGTGGCAGTTTTTTTTTCCAAACATATGGATAAAAACAAACAAAATTTAACCCAAAGACTAAAATTCAAGAGACATTTTTGGACATGAAACAAATTGCACAGCAGAGTGGTTAGAGCTCTGGCTTCCTAATAAGGAGATGTTGGGTTTGGCTCCCGAGTCGAGCCAAGTCACATCTCACAATCTCTATGGTGGAGTTTGCATGTTCTTCCTGTGTAACCATAGATTCTCTTCAGGTTCTCAGGCTTCTTCCCACTTTCAAAAACATGCATGTTGAGGTTAATTGGGCATCACTGTAAACCTGCCCTACAGGGAATGAATAGTTGTCTATCTCTAACTCCGCTCTACTATCTGGAATTATTTTAGTTCTCATCAGGAGCCGAATGCTCTCTGCAGTTTTCCTTTCCAAACTTTATTGTTTGTAAAAAGAAGTTTTAAAGTCATAATTGCAACCAAGATTATTACTAGAACTGTAGTTGACCGAAGATATTCTTGGTAGACTAAAAACATGTACCATTGACCGAATAAATGACTAAAAAGCTAATATAAAATATTGCTAATCTAACCACGGCCATTGAATCCATGCTAAAGCACAAAGTATACAGAAAATTCTTTAAACACTGCGGTTTTATATATGAAAAGGCAGAATAGACCATGACTCCAGCTAACTTATTTCTTTTAGCTGCTATTCAATTTAAATTGTTAAATTTTACATAAATATTTAGTTGACTAATTCAAATTTTGTTTGACTAAAACTCCATCGACCGATTAATTGAGTAAATGACTAAAGATAAGCACTAATGAATATGTCAATACTAACCAGTGTCAAGTTTTGAGAGAAGGTTGTCCGATTAAAACCTAAATTGTGTTTTCAGTGTAAAAATCAGCTCCCTTTTAAAGAACATACATTGTGTTTACAACATGTAGACCATTTTGTTATTTGTAAAACACAAAGATAAAAATTGAATTCCTGTTCAAAACTGCCGAATTGATAAACCCTGCCTCTTCTTTGCAAAACTTTATAACGCACCAATTTTTTTAAAGACAAATTTTTGGGGTAGAATTGCACTTTGGAAGTTGAAATGTTTGACTTAGGTAAATAAAGAAGAGTGAACTGGAATAGATGGTATAGGCGAAAACAGAAATTGTGTGCGCACTTGAGCATTAGTTGTAGAACTCAAAATGCAGAATCTATTCAAACACCACTTTGGCTAAACTTACATCAGAGAACACTGTTGCAACATGACTTACATAACAGGTCTCGTTCAACATGTTTGGCACTTTAAATGATTACTGCTGTCTGATGATTTTGCAGTAAGGGTCTCTAAATTTGAGAAAAAAAAGACGACTGAACCTGAATCAAAGACTTTCATGTTGCTGAATCATGCTTTATTGTGAATAACCGTAAAATCGTGATGCTTATACCAGCAAAATCCTATCTTTTTTTTTTTTTTTCCCGCAAACAGGCGTGAGACAGAGTGGGGGTGTAGAGCGCGTGTTTAGTATTTTTTTAATAAGCGTATTCAGTACTATTGAGTGGGTCCCTTTGTTCATATGGTAAGATTAATTATGCTGTCAGCGGCTCTCAGGGGCTGCTTAACAAAGATTCAGTGATATAATGGCCGGGCCGTGCGCTTGGCAATCACAATCACTGCGAGACAATTTCAAATCCTCCCTTCTCCTCTCCACACATCGGCAAACCCTTTTCATCAAACCAGGAAGTCATTTTTGCCCCGCGACGGCTAACCATCTTTCTCCTCTCGCTCTTGCATCTCTTTGGAATGCTCATTCACGTACAGACGCTTTGGTAAATACGTTTCCCCTCCGTGACTTTGCCGTTGTCGTTCTTTCTGTCAGATGATGGCTGCGTGTTTGGAGCATAGTCTCTCTTGAAGGACGGGAAACGTAAAATAGAATGCCACAAACGGTTTGAGCTTTGCGATTGTCAGGTTGCAACATCTGCGCGTCTCCATGGAGATCGAAGTGACATTATGTGACTTTCTGGAAGAGGGAAATCGCTCACATACTTTGGAAGGTTTTTCATGGAGATGGATATTTTTTTGACACACTAGCTGGCTGCGTTTCTGTTCATCTTTTTTTCACTTGAAAAGCATAACATTTATCATTTGATTTTATTTTTCTTTTTACATTTATCTACATGACCATATTTTTCCAAAACAGAGAGACGTTATGTCACTGCTGCACGGTTCTAAAACCAGTCCAGACCGCCAGTCCTCCAGATGTAAAACCACAGAAGTGGTATGCCATCTAGTTGTGTGTCAAATCATGCCGCGCCTTCGTTTAACTTGTACTAGCCTCTGATTTGATGTTGGTACAAGGGCTTTTGACACCGCCTCTTGTTAGCGTGAAAACTTCAGTGACAAACTGAATGATGAATGATCGATTCTCGATTTGATTTTGTTCAGCTTTTCCAAAAACAAAATAATAATTGCTTTTAGTAAGACTAAGAACAGAATAATAAAATGTAAGACGTTTAAAATGTTTATTTCACAGAAAAGAAACAATATAATATGCATATCATTATGCCTCAAAGTCTTTTTGCTCCAAACCACATGTTTTTAATAACAAATGATTACTTATTGATCTTTGCTTTAAAACTCCAACCAAAGATTGACGAATCGACATGGCTGCAGTCAAATCAACCATTCTGGCATGGATCAAAATTCTTTCTCTAAGCTTACGGAAAAAAACAAAACAAAAAAAAAAATCTTTAAAGTTTAATAGAACTTTTCAATGGGCTCTGCCTAAAGTTTTTGTTTTTTTTTGTTTGTTTTTTTTTTTTTTTTAAGTACATACAGGTCCCTAAACCTATTTTTTAATGAAAATATTTTCAGTTTTTGAAGAGGAATTGTCAAAACCCCAAATATCTACTGTCATTAAGGCCCAGACTAGTGACTCCAGCTATAGGGGAGTTTTTGTTTATCAACATGGGTGATGCATCATAGACACAAACAGTGGAAACAAGTCGAAAAAGAGTTTAACACGGTGCAAAAACAAATGTTATGCTGCTGAATCAACATTTGTGAATGAAATTGACCTCACGAGCCTTAAAAGTTACATTCAGTTAAGTGAAAAAAGCGAGAAAAACAGTCTCAAGCTTCAGGAAACAGACGTCTGTCAGACCGGTTCAGACCTGATCGAACAGCTGCTCTCGTTTCGTTGTTTAATTCAAAGAAGTTTCCCCAGCTAACCAGACGGAGAGGAGTTCTTTCTGCGTAACGCTTGTGCATTAGGCGGACAGTGACATCGACCGAAAATCCTCTATACTGCTTCCTAAATATATCACCCCAAAAAACTTAGGCGGACTTTAAAATCTGATGTTCTTTTGGCAGAGATCTTCTCACTAGACTAGAGTCAATCAAACATCAGAGGATAAAACTATAGAGCCTCAGCTAACAAAGAGTCAGCCAAATGTTTGTAGGGTTCAGAAACAGTTTCCATTTGAATTTGAAATGATCTTAGTCAGGCGTTTTAACAAAATGGGTCCCTCTCTTAAGTGGTTAAAAAAAAACAAATATTTTCATTTTATCTGAGTTGATATCTGACATTTACAGGCACATTTAGCACATGTGACATTCATGATACTGAGATGTTCCACCATCCGTCCTCAGACACACTCCTCCCTCACTGCTTTACCCTCCTCACATTAAATCATGGCTAACTTGGCACTGCAGATATGAAAAGCCATGATGAGAAAGATATTTTTGTCAAGAGTCAATAAGGTACAAGTGGCAAATGGATAGTGGCAACTTGCATTCAGCCCATTTCAAAGGCCTGATCTGTATTTTTATGTTTAGAATCTATCGCCGCGTAAGTATCTCTCTGCAACAAAAGCAGCGAGCGTTGAGAGCCAAAGGGCGATGATGGAGAGATGGAATAAAAGTGAAAGTGCTTTTAGAAACAAATGAAAATGTGCAAGTGAAAAGTGAGAAGAGTGCAATGGCAGACGTTATGTAAGCAAGTATGAAAGGCAATACAACTCAAACAACAAAATCAAGCTTTTTTAGGACACTGAATTTGGTGATGTAGATAAAGAATTTACTAATATCTATAGTGTTTTTGAACTGGTCTGTGCTGTTTTACGCAAGACCTGATGGTCCATTTTTTTGCATAAAATGATGCAAAATGCCATGTTTCTCTATGAAAACTTTAGAAGATGTTTTTCTTACATTATCTGAATAAACAACAAAAAAGGTTTACACTGATTCAAATTTATGATTGTTCTTCGCCTGTCTTGTCTTGTCTTGCGTGGCGGCACGGTGGCAGAAGGGATGGCACTCACAGCGAGAAGGTCATGTGTTCAACTCCTACATGGCCGGGTCTTTCTGTGTGGAGTTTGCATGTTCCTCCACGTGTCTGGGTGGTTTCCTCAGGGCACTACGGTTTCCCCCCACCAATAACATGCAGGTTGGGGAACACTTGATGGTCTGAATGGGCTTGCAATTTCACAAACTAACTCTTACAGGACCAAAAGAAGGGACTCCTCCTGCTCATTTGAAGTTGTGTTATTTTAAGGTTAGGGTTAAGGTATGCTTATTGTCTCCTAGGGAAATTTGTCCTCTTCTTTTGACCCGTCCTTTAATGCCGCTTGAGCATCTCCTTAGGAGCAGTGAGCAACCCCACCGCCAGATGTTCTTGCTAGGCTTAGTCAGGATCACCGTAGCTGGAAGATATTCCCCAACATGTATGTTATTGGTTGGTGGGGAAACCGGGGTGCCCAGAGAAAACCCACCCAGACACGTGGAGAAACATGCAAACTCCACACAGAGAGGCCAGGAGTCACACCAGCAACCTTCTTGCTGTGAGGCGAGAACGCTATCTGCTCTGCCAGCATTTTAGTTTTATTGTTGGACTCTTTAGCATAAAATTAATGTATTTATGTTCCAAAGATTGGTCTTATCGAGGTCTCTCTTTTTCACTTTATTCTATTTATTTAGTTTTTAGTTTTTCCTTGCCCGAAAGGAGGGTTAGGACAGAGGGTATTCTTTGTCTTCATCGCCTGCACAATGTTCAGATTTTTTCTTTTGCATTAATGTGTCATTTATTTTCAGCTTCTGACACTCGGGTTGCCAATTTTAACCCATTGTCCCAGCGATTCGGGGCGTGCCAGGAAAGATTTTTTTATGTCTCGTTTGATCCTGCCTTTTAATCATCACTGGCGATTCATCATTTTGTTAGATTCTCATCATCTTAATAAATGTACTCTTTTTGTTATAAGTGCGTCTTTGCTACATGTGTTTCCACACAACTTTAAGATTCGAAGCATTACAGATAGCATGCCGACACGCTCTCTCTTACCTAAATTTTTACCTCTTAATCCACTGGATACATCTTGTCTGCAAGAAAAAAAAAACTCTCGCTAAACGTGGCATCATGTTCTCTGCTGCGCTCCCCAAGTCTGTGACGTCTCTTTGGTTCCTGCAACGTGACGCAACAGTGAACAAATAAACTTTTGTAAATGTCCTTATGTGTGCTGCCTGTTCTTTTCCGATGCGTCTAAAAATCGCAAATGGTTGTAAACTTCTCTAATGTGCAGCCCGCTTAACACTAATGTTTGCTAAATCAACCATCTTGGGAAATCCTTGGATATGACCGTTTTTGTGATCTTGGGCTATACAAAAATACACTCATTTGATTTGAGCCTCCTACTTAATTAAGACTATGTTCGGGATGTATTTTCCACTTGCAAAATGACAGTCTCTATACAATAAAAATAACCTGTAAACATTTCTCGACTATCTCCACAGTTCACTCTTCTAAACCCCAGACCATAACCTTTTCTTCGCCTCCAAATCCGCTGCCACACACTTCATCTCCGACTGATCTTATTGAATAAATTCCACACATTGACCTTGTGACGCTCCAGTCAAATATGCCATGAGAGATTTGAGCAGTGCTTAAGACTAGTGCTGCGGAGATGAGGCAGCTGCACCATGACCCGGGACACAAAGCAGGACTGATGCTACTGTAATCATGATGAATGCCAGGCACAGCGCACATCATCATTCCCCCTCGCCTTGATAAATGGTCTAATATACTCTTATTTAACAAAAAAAAGAACCTCATCACAGATCTCCAGCACTCTGATAATATCCCGCACTGTGAAGTCTGCACCTAAAATGCGTTTATGAAATATAGATTTTCTTCATTTTTTTTTCTCCCTCTACCAGATGTAAATGAGGAAAAGAGGGGATGTGTTTTTATTTGATAACTTCTAATGGTTGTTTCCTCCGCAGTGCGTTTAACATGTTTGCTTTATTTACAGCTCTTTTAATATTGCTACAAATGTCAAGCAAGGATGAGCGTGTAAAATGTTTACAGCGGGAAAACGTAAATGCAGAAATGTTGAGGATGTGTTACAAGTGGTGTGAAAAAATCTGATCGTAAGCTCGTCACTGTGACAATCAGCTTTTTTGATGAAATTGTCGTATTGTGATTTCTATTTTTTCCAACCTAAGTTTCTCTTAGCCTTAGAGTGGTCACTTCATCATTATAGCAACTTTGGGATTATTTGTAAAGTCTCTTATGATTTTGAAAGTTGCAAGTTACATTTTTGGACTGCATTTTGAGGTCAGAAAAGAGGTGAATTTCAGGTTTGATTTACAAAAATATATAATTTATTCATGACTGAAACATAGATTTACATTAAAAATATTTTCATGTCTAAAACTCATTTTAAATATTTGCTAAAATATGCCCAAATTAATAACCTTTGTTTTGAAGCAACACACAATGTTCTAATTAAGAGATTGTTTTAATAACTTTTGACAGTGCTCAGCCTTTGTCCCGTCCTGAATGAGTGACAGCTGGATTCAAAAAGAAGCACTTTCTGATAAAGTAGATGATTTTATTTACCCAAAATAAGTAAGGAATCAGACAGTTTACAAGAACTGTGATCAATCTAAATTGTGATCTGGCTAAAAGAAAATTGTGATAGTATTTCCTTTTTTTTTTTTTTTTTCAAAACAACAACAACAACAAAAAAACACTTGCCTATAAATTCATAAAATTAGATTGATTTATTTATTATATGTGTAGACAATTTTTAGAATTAGATATCAATCAATCAATCAATCAATCAATCATCAAATTTGTGTCTAAGTTTAGGAGCTTCTTCAGAAGGGTAGAGACTTGAAATTGAAGAAACAACATCCAGATAAATCAATGAATACAACAAGGTTAACTGAAATAGCCTAATAAATGCATAAATAATCTATAAAGGGATTATTTGTTTATCAACATGGGGACGCAACCGGTGTGCAGAAAGAACCGCAGCTGATTGACACAAGCTGTAGCAGCAACACTAGCCAGCACTTATGCCAACTAATACAAGAGTTTATCACTGTTTGAGAGCAAGTTATGCTGCTAATTCAACATTTGTGAATGAAATCCTACGACCCTTAAAAGTTACAAGTGAAAAAACTGCAAGAAAAACAGTGTCAAGCTTCAGGAGACAGAAGTTATCAAAGAAATTTCCTCAGCCGACGAGAAGGACAGCATATCTTTCTGCAGGTGACATTCGAAGTATAGAGCGGAAAGGACGTCGACCGATAATCCTCTATATGTACACATTTGTCATTCTGATTGTTTTCAAATACTTGAGAAAGACCAAGAAAAGAAAAAAATCTATTGATTTGTATTAACTAGTTTCTATAAAAAACATAGGCAACAATAATTTTCTGTTTACAGTTAAAGCATATATAGCCTATTCACCCACAAGTCTACCTTTATTACAGTTTTATTTTTTTATTATATTCAAAACAACGTTCACAATATGTAAAATTCACTATTATGTCTTCCTTTGTTTAAGGCATCATCAATAATAAAATGGACAATGCAGTGTGGTATTTATATGCTAATGACCAAGAACTACAGATAATGTTTTTTTAGCTCAGAAAAACTGAAATAAACAAATAAAAGAATCAGCCCCAGCACCACCCCTGTGGAACCCCATTATGAGAATGACCTCCAACTTCACTGCCTCTTCCGCTTCACTTTTGGCAGCTAACATCCAAGAAGAATTTAAATAATTTGCATTTCTAGGTTGTATAAATAATTACGAAGCTTACCTTGAATGCGAGTTGTTTTTCTACTGTTCCTCTAGACTCGTTTAAGGTCAACATATTCCCGTTTCTTACACTAATTACTCTTCAACCTTGACTTAACTCTCCACCTTTCACTTCTTCATACTTCTCTGTCTATCCTCTCTCTTAATGAATATTCACTGTTGTTGTTTTATCTGCTTAACTTCACACAGGTTTTGTCATCTATAGATTTTCCCTATGCATAATACAAAATACAATGTGACTGGAGAAAGTTTAAATGCTCTGCCACCATTGCGGTCCAAGTATGAAATTAATTGCCGCCGTGACAGATGATTGCGGGCTGTTCTGACGTTAAGGTCATTAAGTTGTGCACACACTATAATGAGGAAGGCACGGGCGCTTTCGATTGGCTGCCTATTATTTACCAGACTACCGAGGTGCTTTGTGCTATTTTGCCCTTGATACCAAAGGTTTTTTTTCCTCGCTGGTGCGGAGCAGCGACGAAGACACAGGAGCAGCAACGAAAGCAAAGGAGTTTTCTTTTTTTTTTCATGTGACGGCGAGGTAAAGCGAAGGAGGCAAGAGCTGTTCGAGGAGTGGCGCTGACACTTTTAAAGAGTCTCAACATGTAAATCAAAAATAGTTTGGCCCTTAATGGATGTGTTTTAGCGGGATCTCTCCCGGTGCTGGCGCTCCCTACATCCTTTGAGTCCCCGCGACCTGCTTGCCTGTCTGGTGGGATGATGTTTACAATAATGGATAGAGGCAGTCCAATTTCACCCAACACGCCAGCCGCGCCACAGCCACCTCTCCTTGCGGCCCCTGCGCCACATTTGAAAAGAGATGAGATTGAAAACAACACTAACTTCATGTACGGGGGGGAGCCACAGTCACACCGTGGCACAGACGAGCATCAAGACGCAATTTCACCTTGGCAGGGCGCTTGTCAAAATCGCGAAATATCACAAGTGCTTTCTTTGTCTCACCCTCTTTCCTGCCCATAAGTGTGTTTTCTACCCTTGGGGTGTCACTCAGACATGCAAACACATTTTCATGCTAACGCGCACACATACAGGGAAAAGGCCAAATAGACTTCTTTGTATCCGGTGACAGTTCTCAGATGGAGTCGACACATAGACCAACACGGAAAAGTCCTGAGGGAATCACACGGGGAAGCCTGATGTATTCTTTCAAGTGCGCAGCGTTTTCCATATCATGTTGCATTGTCTTGTGTGAAAATATGACTATGGATTTACACCACGTTGACCTGTCCAAACAGTGCATCTGTCAGCTGCAGGGAGGCAGTTGTCCTAGTGTATAATGTTAATGGTTTCAGTTTTGCAAGTAATTTTTTTCCTGAAACACCAGATAGAAGTTGAAAATCTAGACTAGTTAAGAGATTTAAACAATTATGCTGCTATAGAAGTAATTCTATTGAAAAAGGTGTAATAATTGTAGTGTTAATACTATTAGTCAGCAGTCAAAAAGATCTGGTTGCCTGATAAACAGTATTGTACAATGATGGCAGTAATTAAATGTAAAGGTTAATCGCATTAGACGTTAATTAGATGGATAATTAAAAAGACTGTAGTTGATTATGGCGGGTTGACTTCCATATTATAAAAACAAGAAAATGGGGATGTTTGGGGTCGAAAGGTGTAAATTAGGCATTTATCAACGATTGTAAGTGGTAACTAAAAGAGATGCCACTTATATAGTGTTACTGAATGTTCCATAATGTTTTCATTCTTTAATTGCATGAGCCAGATAGTAAAAAAAAAAAAAAATCCATTCCCTTTCAAGTTGCTCTCACCAATTTATATTTTTGTTTTATTAAACCTCATTCATGAGATTAAAATGCATTTTCCTCCTCGAGAGATAAATGCATTCTTCCTTAAAGCTGGAGTACCTCATTTTCAGACCACACAATCTGAAGTAGGAATAAAATAGGTTGTAGTTCATTGCTTTAACAAACCGTTCAACAATAATATAGGGAGGGACGAGACAGAATTTTCACGAGACGAACGAGCCACAATTGAGTCCACAGATCGAGACGAGACAAGATTTTTAAATAATTTGCATTAATTGTTTCAATTTAGAATTTAAACAAGGCACATTACAAAATTTGATTTGTATTATTTATTATTGTTAGTTTATATTCTTTTAGTTTAGCTTTACCTTTCATTATGTGTATCACCTTGTATTTTTTTAATTTGAACGATCTGAGTTTTGACTGAAATTGATCCACTCTCCGTGTGTAGCTCAGGCTCCACCCCTTTACCCTGCTTCACAGCGCTGCCGCTGCTGCTGCTGCAGGGACCAGATGCACACAGATGAGACTTTCCTACTTTTTACATGACAGAGGCCAAAATATCTCTTTGTGGATCTATTTTTAAACTATGTTAAGTGTGAAAAACACCGCGCTGTTCCCGCGATGTCCGCGCGTATATTTGACGATTATATATTTTTCGCGCTAACTTTTACAATGTTTAGGACTAATTATCTCTGTCAATATTGGTCCTATCTTTACGAAATAAAAACTGAGACAGAGTTGAGACTGTTTTCTGTCAGAATAAGTCCGCTACAAGTCTGTGTGGAGGAATATTTGCTACAGCTGCTCAAGATACGAAACTTAATTTCATAACCATGGAAAAATCTCACGAGACAGATCAGTACGTGTGCGCACAGTATCGTGACAGTTTGATCTCGCGAGATCTCGCGGCACGAGATCCGTCCCATCCCTAATAAATATCCAAATGTCTTCATTTTGAGCTGCAATCATGGCTTACAATTAGCTTTTTTCAAAGATGAAAGTAAAACTGGAGTAGATAACCCAAGCACAACCAATCAGAATGACCCTCTGATAGGAACTAAAAATGTTTATTATTCAGACATTGCACAGCAGTCTTATTTTATCACAAAGCGCAAACTTTGCAATTAAAAAGTTTGGGGAAAAACACAGGGTTGCAAACTACACACAAAAAAGTTAGGTACCTCAGCTTTAATGTAGCACCTAATGCATCGACCTTGGACCAAACACTATATTGACAAATAAGATGTATTCTTTCTAAGAAGATTTTAAAATGTTACAAGTTTATAAGTTGTAACAAATGAACAATTTTGCTGCCAATTTATAATATAACAGATTGTTGTACTTGAAAACAATCAAAATACCCTCATTCCATGATGTAGTATTCAACTTTTCTTTCCTTCCTGAGTAAGCTAAAAGTTACATTTCAATTTGATTTAACCTTTTTGCACCAGCCTAAAGCGCCTGACTAAACGCCTGTCTAATTGATTCTAATTATAGAGGAGAACATTTTTTGGTATACAAAACCGTAAGCTAGTGGCACTGGCTACTAGGGTCAGAATAACTACGTCAGTTTGAGGAAATTAGATGTTTAGAACATTCCTTTTCAAAAATGAGTTTTAAAGTTTGGTTTATTCATGAAAAAAAATGTTTGGTTAATCATAAGAGACTCATTGTGGAATGGTTGATTTAACTTTAAGCATTTCATTTTTTCTTCTAAATATCCAGAAGTTAAAATTTGTATATTTTTATGAGAGACAAAACTGAAAAACAGAAAAAGTGGGAGATGCCACACGTCTAAAAACATGTCCATTAATGCCTCCCCTGACCCTTCCCCCAGGGCTCCCCTGCAAAAGAAATTCTGAATCTCAGTGGGACTTCCCTGGTTAAATAAAGGTCAATAAAAAAAAAAAAAAAAAAAAAAGTCTCCTTGGTGTCTTAAGGGGTTAAAGTTAAATTTCTATCCATTTCATATTAGTGTCTCACCTTTAACAAAAGAAATCTTTAGAAAGGTATTCATTTCTAAGCTCCATAAACAGGTTAGAAACAAATGTATACGTCCTCCTAAAATAGCCTCTCTGCTCACATTTGGATCTGGTCTCCCTCACCCCTAACCCCTTGTTCCCTACCTTGTGCACTCTGTTCTCTAATCCAGCCTATAGTCCTTCACCAAGTTACCCTCATAAATAAGGTCAACGCAGACAAAAAGAGGAGGATGTTCGACTCCAAAATCACATTACAGGAATAAAACCAGCTTATTTTTGTACGAATCCTTATTGTGCGAAGGGTCAAGCACTTTTCGTTTTCGCTGCGATCTGGCAGAAGGTGGATGAGGCATAGAAGTTCATTTTATTATGAAGGGGAAAAAATGAGGGCAAGGATTTCGCTGACGAGTGGGGAAGAATGAAAAGGTTAATTGGGCTATTATCCGGCTGTAGTTTTTGAGGGATTTATAAGATGTCCTGGACCCGTTCTCACTTTCTCTCATCTCATTTGAGACAAGAGCTCACGCACACGCACACGCACGCCGTCACACACTGGTCCAAGCGAGGGAATTTATCACAATGAGAGAAAGAAAGGGGTCGTTTCAAATGGGAAAATGTTACACTGCATTTGTTTATCTATTCAGAGGATGCACCAGTCCAGTTTTTCAGGGCTGATTCGCATAATTTGAGTTTGAATGTTTGCCAATACCTGGTTTACCAATGTTGGAACTGATTTTATACCTTTTATTCCCAGTTAAGCTGTTTGAAAATTGATCAAAGTTAGTTCGCAGTTCCCCATGTCGTTTTATGGAGCATTTGTTTTTTATTCAAATTTTTTAGCATGAGGTTTTAGCTTCTGTTATTATGCTGACAGCTCAACTTGTGCTGTCTTCTAAAAGTTATGAAAGTGTTCTAGGGTGAAGAATGCCTTACAAAACATGTCAAGTGAAGGGAAAAAAATCAGACAAAACAGTAGGGTTAGGGTAACTAACAACACTTGCTTTTCAAGAAGGGTCTTTTTTGGGTTTCTGCTTTCTTTTTAAATGTTAATGTTTTTTTAGTCTTCAATGATACTATGTCAAACCATATTTTAAAACACATGTAACACACTTGTCTCAAGCGCATGCAAAGGAATCAGCTGTTCCTCAGTGGACTTCCACATGGAGCGTTTTAGGTTTCATTTTCACTTTCTCACCACACGCTGCACTGTAACAAAGGAGGGACACAACATTTAAAACTTTTACTCCTCTCCTGGAAAGAGGAGAAATGGAGAAAGCTGTATTACATTTTTTTTAATCAAACTTCATCAGACCTGGGCCACAGTGGTTTACATTTGGGATTATATATTTTAACTGAGTGATGGCAGGAGACGTTGTGGCAAAGTTTGGCCACAGTGAATGGATCATGTGGATTTTAAATCTCAACACGCAGACTTTAAACTGAAAGGCTCGCAGTGAAGATTGTGTTTTTAACTCTGGATGTTTTTTTTTTCTGTTTAAGGTAACGGACATGCTGTGCTTTGCTTGGGAGACACGTAGCGCTTAAGGCCTAGTATAAGCTCACACACAGTTCGTTTGAAAGAAGTAAGAAGTGATTTCTGTGACATGGAGTGTAGAGTGAAAATTGTGTTATTGTTGAACATGCATGTGGCAAGCGTGGTGTTTATATTGTCTGCTTATTGATGCGGAGATTAAGGTCAAGGAACTGAAAAATAGCACTGAAAGTGCATTATGTTTTGGTTTCAATATTTCCCGAACTTTTTTGGTGGATTCCAAATAGAACTCGGTGCCCCACCCTAGTTTCCATCAGGATACACACAAAGATCCAATCAATTATATTCTGTAGATCAGCACAGATTTATCTATTACAAATGACAATACAATTATTAAGTTTACAACATGTGTCATCTGCATACAAGTCCTATGTCATGATGTAGAACTTTCTCCTTTAGAACATTTTGCATCACTTATACATCAAGTGTCCGGGAAGCAGTCTGTCAGTGGAACAATCTAAAAAACATTTTTTTTAATCTTGATGACAATATAAGCAAAGAATGGTAAAGAATGTCTCATTGCTAAAGTAAGTTTAAAAGTACAACGTCATGATCCATGAATGTAAAGGAGCATTACTTGCCTCTTGATGACATCAGAACAGTGTTTTCAGTTTTGAAGGTTTTCTTGCTCTTTAAAATAAATTCGGTCATAGAACAAACCTAACAAAGGGCAACTAATAATGTACATTTGAAGGTGTAGAATACTACTTTTGTGGGGAGTAACTGCCCTCTGTGTGTTTCCATAAAGATGTCAGCACCTTGCCTGAATGCTTGCATTATTCATTAAAATATCAGTACAAGACAGCTACATTTAAAGGTACTGCTCTAATTTTTACCATCTTAAAAATATAATACAAATAAATGTAAGTAAAGTAAAACAGTCACATGTTTTTGCCTAATTCTTCCATAAGTCCAAAATTCTTCACCACAATGAGCACACAACATCCAGAGGCCAGTGCGAATTGGTAAGCTAATGGTAGCTAGTACATGCTTAAAAAAACATAAGCAAGCAAGTTTCAGAGAAAAAAAAGTTCTCTTTGTAGACAAAAGAAACACAGGAAAAGTCAAATCGAAAGAGTAGGGTCGGACTGCAGCTAGGGCGTTCTTGATATGGCTCGAGAACGCCCACAATGGGTGTTCCTGTGTTCTTCATAAGACTAGAGAAGTTATATTTTTAAAATAACCTTTACCCAAACCTTTCCTAACTTATCCATTCCCCTAAACGTAATCATGATCCCTCCAAATCCGACTGTCTAGCGCTAACTTCAATAGAGGTGCTTCTGTTTTGCACTGGAACACCCCTTTTTGGCTGCGGTCGAATGATATTGAATACTTTGACAATATACTTATCTGTGCTGGTCAAAAGCTCATGATACAGACTCTTTAATTCTACAAAGTCAAACATTCCAGACAAAGCAATCTACATAGTAACCATCGTCGAGTTATTTTCTTAGCTTCGACCTGAAATAACTTATTGCAGCGTGCCGTTTCAAACCACCTGTAAGCTAGTCTCTCTTACACACACACATGTATGTTCACTTACTCACCTGCCTATTTACCGCACTCAGAGAAAAGCAGCACTAGACAGCCGTGCCCTTGAGGATGGCCTGTTGATTAGCAATCAGTCATTTGAGATGTTCACGACAGAATCCGCGCTCATTCGCACGCCGGCGAACGCCACAGAAAAAATGAACAGCTGTCAGCGTGTGATGTGTTAATTTCCTGACAGTCTCGGGCGCTCAAACCAATTACTGATTTAAGGGCAGCGAGAGAGCGGCCTTCTGCTCACGCTCATTAGGCTCCTTCAAGACTAAAAGGATAAAAGCAAAACAAGGAGAGAGAAAGATAGAGACTTTCACACTGCTGTCAGCTCCACGCCACCACGCCACGACATGTCACTTCAGAATCATTAAAAACTAAAGTAGCCATGCGTTACTTATTGTGAGAAATAACATTTTGGAGACATAAAATAAATGCAGATCAACATATGCATAATCCAACCGTGTGCAGTAAATAGACGTGCACATGTTTGTATAAATGGGCAGATGGACTGGCCATATGTTCACACTTTTATGCACATGTAGAGCAGAGCCATATGAGCAGGAAGATGAGGAGGAATGTACACACAGCACGCACCACAGTAATGTAATGGGTGGCAAATCAGCAAACATAAAGTCACCTGTTACACCTGGAACATGTGCAATTTTATCCCTATTCTTGAGATGATGTTTGTCAAGGATAAAACAAGCCCTAGGACCCAAGGACTGCCAGTTTCCAAAACTTATGTTCAGCTTATGGAAACCTGGTGGGCATGTTCTTACTTCAAAGTCATCAAGGTTCGACTATAGCCTAACACCGGGCTGACGCTGTCTCCAGTCCAGGTCCAGATCCAGATACGGATCTGTCTGGGTCTGGTGGCCACTCACACTGCGACCAGAATATGCATGTGTACTGTATGTGCGAACACTGCCGCATCGCAAGACAAATTCATGGAAGTTCAGGCTCAACTTGGGACCAACACGATTACTGAGAACATGTATATGCAAGTTTAGGTCTCTTTTCAGTTCAGTTTATGTTCTGCTTGATTTTTTGCTACTTAATAGATTAGCACAAGAGTTTTAGTAGTAGCGCAATGATTTTATTTTGAAAACCACCGGATGTACTTCACCAGTGCTGCTTGGTTTTTTGTTTGTTTGTCGTGTCTACAGATAAACAAAAAAAGGTCCAACAGAAAAGATCCAAATAACAGGAGCAGAGCCGCGTGGCCCGCCGGACCGGACAGATTTTCTTGTGAGAGCCTTTCATTACTTTAAAGAAACCGAAAGCCTCTAGACACCGGGTACCGAGTACGGACTGGTGCTGTGAGAGTCAGATGGATAATAATAATACTTTTGTTTTTGGTGCTATATCTAAGTTTTGCCCTTTTACAAACAACAGCAACCACAACTATTTAATGTACTTTTTTTTCAGGTGTTCGCATATTTGCTCACTCATCTAATTCCTTCTTAGAGGCACTATTCACAACTTTTAGAAACCAATGTGGAATGCTAAAAACATACACAAAGATATTTCCTAGATTTTAGTTGCTAAATGTTGTATCATTAAAACAGATGAGATATTGTTTTGACAAATGAACGTGAAAATATATCTGCCCTAAGACAAAATGTATTTAAGTCAAGTGAGAAAAAGAAAAACTGGAAGAACTTTAAAAGTGGGGTAGCTGATTTTTATACTAATAGACTACTTCATCTCATAAATCCCTTCTCACATGGTTGTTATCGACATGTATTAATTTTGGCTCATAAACTTCTTTTTACACACAAAGTGAAAGTAGAGAGGACCATCCCAAGCACAGTCACACAGAGCACTGCTTTCGGCAAGTAATTAGAGCTAAAATTCTTTATTATTCAATTCAAACAGTACTCATTGGTCTTATTATACAAAGTCTACCAATTTACAAGTAAAAAAATTTGTTACCCCAATTTTAACAGAAACAAATATTGCAAGGTTTAGTATATTAATAGTAATAATCTAGTCTTTTTTTTTTTTTGCATTATATTTGCGCTATATGTAAATGCATGATCTATTAGATATTATTGCTATTACGGCGTACAATGCAGTGTATATATAGTCTTGTTTGAACGTGTTATAAAAATCCTTTCCATCCTACATGAGTTGACCTCTGCGTTACAGCTCCTCCGCACTCTAACCACACACCATCTCTATCAAGACCCACGATCAAAACGCACATAGCATAATGGACTCTTCTGTTATACGAATATCTCTTTCTAATTGACCCATATTAGAATGTTCGGGAGCCCTCCAGTCTGTAGGCCAATGGGGCATCCGAATCCCCCGTGGGTCCGCTTGCTCCCGGCGCCCTCCCTCTATGCCAGATAATGTGGGCATATTTATTCACTCCCCTCTGTGACCCAGCCTGTGCGATGCTGCTGTAAATGGGCCGTTGGGTTATTTCGACGTGGAGCTCCAAATCTTTAGGAACATGGCCCCGGAATCCTGCTACTGCGCCCAGCCTAATCTGCTAATAATACCTTTGTCTAATGGTGTCAATGGCCATATATCACCCCAGGACCCACAGCTACAGAGGGGTAGTGGGGATCAGAGATAGGGGAAGAGGATTTAAATGATAGTGCATGGTTGTATGGTGAGATTGTAAAGACAGATAGGCAAGTTGAAGCTAAAAGTGTGGTCTGGTAATGGGAAACTTGAATGAGACGAATCTACGTAGAAGCATTCAAGCAATTTTGATACCATGACCTTAAAGACTCGCACTGATAATATTTTTAGTGTTTTATTTTAAGTAACAATAGCGCTTGTTGTAGAACACGGGTGTCAAACTGGGGCCTGGGAGCCAAATGCGGCCCTTAACATGATTTCAGGTGGTCCCCCGGTATGATGGATGGATGGATGGATGGATAGATAGATAGATGGATAGATGGATAGATAGATGGATAGATGGATGATAGGTGGATAGATAGATAGAATTTGGCTTTAAATGTTGATCGATACTCGATATTAACTAATACCAGAGTGAAAACAGGCTTTTTACTCCACTAACCACAGGTATTACCAACAAGTAAATATTAGACAAATTAAAAATTTAGAATGTTCTTCAGAGCAATAACAAGCTCATTTGGGGCTTTAATGTAAATACAAAAACAAATCTGATTATTTGTCAGGGGATAAATAAGCCACTCAAATGTTTTTGTTTTTTTTTTTTAGAAAAAACATGGTCAGAACTCGCCTAAATGGTAAATAATGAGTTAGTTGTCCATTACACAATTTTAAAATTTTATTTGAAGACATACCTTGTAATACCTAAATAATTCAGGGAGTTAAAAAAAGTTTAAGTTGCTTAGCTTTGTAGTAAAGTACTGAAACAAAAAAAAAAACAAAAAAAAAAAAAATATAAAAAAAAACACAGCAGAAAATAGAGCAGACCAGTGTTGCCAGATTTCAGAGAGAAACAAGCAAACTCAGTCCTTCAATACAAAGTTAATAAAAGAATCAATCAATTAGAACATTGTGTTGCTGCTAAACAAGTACACTTACATTAATAGTGACTTTTAGACATAAAAACATGCTAAAAATTGATGTTTCAGTCGTATAAATTTTTATATTTCCATAAATCAAACCTGCTTTTATGAACTAAAAGTGCAGTCCAAAAGAGACTCCAAAAAAAAGAAGCCATAAATTGCTATAAAGACTTGGATTTGGCAACTCTGAGACTAAGAGTAGGTTGGAAAAAATAGTCTATATTAGTAGCATCAAACAGAGAAAAGGGAATTCAAGATATGACGATTTCACCAAGAGTACAAATATTACTGCCTGGATTGGATTGTAGGAACTTGGCCAGCCAAATGAATTCTCGCTGTTTTTGAGAATCTGCTGAATTTCACTGTTGGCTTTCCCAAAATAATGGCAACTATTTGATGTGGTATAGATGTGTGTGTTTTTTTCTCTCAACTTGATATAGCAAGAATAAGATTTTTGTTCTTGTGCCGACCAATAAGCTTCAAATACTCGCCGATGATCATATTCTCAGATGAATATGTAGGAAGAGTTCCAGTGACAAGAGTCAAGTTGATCATGCAATGAGATTAAGATAACTTTGACGAAGACAAAAAGTCCACAATGGCCAGTAGGTACAACCCAATAATACAATTTAACATGCTGCCCTGTGTGGTAAACAAAAAAAAATAAAATTACCAGAAACAGAAAAAACATATTTGCATTATTTGGATGTCGATCTTTAGAAGTAAACAACCTACATATGCAGAGTTACTTACAACACATTTCCATGCTTTTGATGAGTTAATACAGAAAACAGGTTCAAAGTTTAAGTCGATTTTACAATATGTAGAAACTTAAACATAATCCTTCTCCAGTTCAAAAAAACAAACCGCAAAGCTACATTCTCGAGCAATCTCCTAAAAGGCTAATCACATTCGTAAATACCGCTCTCCTGCAGAATTCTTAAGAGCAAACACCTAAGGCCATTCAATTAAAAGGCATGAACACCACGGCCTTTAAATCCACCGCTGAAGTCCTTAACAAGGCTAGTCGTCACGCGGCCATGGTCACCGGAGCTCCGAACCAACCTAATTTTAATGAGGCCTTGACGGAGCCGCGCTTTGCTTGAAAACGCCTTGATGTTGAGAGCTAAAACAAGACATTCTCATCTGCGGATTTCCTCCAAGTCTTTAGAGATCAAATTAGGTCTGGATATCAAATAAATGAGTGACTGCTCTTAATTTTACAAAGAGAGAGACGGAGAGCGAGGGGGGAAGAGGATAATTGATTCCTTGACTTTTGCACAAGACGGAGAATTGTGGAGCAAATCAGAGGATGCATTGTCTTTGTTCAGAAATAGATGATTATTTTTAATTTCTTTAGATGAAATGCAGAGCTGTTCCCGGGAGAGGAGGTTAGTTGATGTGTGTGTGTATTTTATTTATACGACTAGTTAAAACAAACAATCTTTAAAACAAAGAATGAGATGGTTGAACTTTAAACATTATCTAGGCAAAGCACACTAGTGTATTTTTCCATATGTTTTTGAAATCAAATTTGAAAGATGTGGGGAAAAAAAGTCCAAACCTTTTGTATAATTCATAGCATTGTGTTTCTGGTAATGGTTAGAGAGCAATCAATGTTTTTTTATTCATGGAAGATTGCTTATAATCAATAAGTTGACAATATTAATATATATTTTTTCAAATAAAATAACTTTCCAAACTCAGCGACAGTCTGAGTTTGACCAAAAATATGTAAAAAAGGAGTTTAATTTTGTCCAGTTTTCCACGCACAAAGGTGTTTAATTTGTTCACATTAAGCTCTATGTATGCTTAAGTGAAGCGCAGGTCGACCACAGGTTCAGACTGGTTAGATAGTGCAATTAAAAGAAGCTGGGCAGATTCGGATGGGTCTGGTCGAAAACCCATGTTCAAACACGCCTTTGCTTTAGGTTCAAGTGATAAGAATGGCAGTCCCATAAGCCTCATGTAAAGCATGTTCTGTAGCCCTGGATAACAAAGTAAGATACAACTTATGGGTTTTGAGCATAAACTACAAAAAAGAATGTGAAAAAGAAATGTGGCATTCTGAGCGCATGGATCAGCCACATTATCGACACGCTCATAAACACATCTTACTCAAATCGTGAACAAATTCATCAATGTAAACTACAAGCATCAGGTCAGCCTCCTGCATTAGCCAAGCTACTATAAGTTTTCACACAGCTGTGCTGTTGCCTCTGAATGCTGCACTTTGACACATGAGTTTGAGTGCAAAGTGTCGCAGTCCCAGTTCATTTTTATGGTGGATATAAAGATGTGTTTTTACTTATGAACAGTGACAAAATCCTTATCCTAATCTTAACCTACCCCAAGCCCCAGCCCAAAACTTTTTTTTTTTAATTTAGTAATTTGATGCCTAAACTTACCTGTTACACCTAAAGAAAATGTCCCCATGTGGTCCATGTGCTGGGGCTGCCTACATGTTTTGGTTGCAGTGATGCACCGATCCGATACTGGGATCGGATATCAGTGCCGATCCAGGGAATTCTGCTGGATCGGGTATCGGCTCCATGATATCGGTTCAGTCGATATCATGGTTATGTGTTGTTTACATGCTGGTGTTGATTCAGAATGTCTCATAATATTGGGCATTTTATTCAGACTAAGTTGTTAAGTTGTGACTTGTACTATAAATAAAGTTACATAACATATTACGACCAAATGTATTAAGTTTACACTGCATTTAATTATGCAGTGTTTTAAACAACACGTTGCCAGTTACAATGACCAAGACATTTTTATATGTTTGTGGTTTATTTTGTCCAATTTTTAATGTGATGTCATTACAATGCAACAGTAAATTCTACTTTTTTATACAGAGGAGATATCTAAATATCTTGTAACACTTAATATTAACTACATCTTGATTAGCCTTAATACACTCTAATAAGCATGAATAAGGATTAATCTTAAGAAAAAAGAGAAGTTAATGAACAAAATAGGTTATAAAGCTTAGTAACGACTAATTACTACAAGCCTACCCTCAACAAAATTATCTTAGTCTTTATTAGCAGTTGCTGAACATTCATTATTGATGATTTGTCATTAATGTTAATTCTTTATTCATGCTTAATAAGCTTTAGTAAGGCTAAATAAGTATAATAATATAAAGTGTTAACCAATATTTTAAAAATCGTCTGATAATCAGCAACCCATATATCTAAATTATGAAAATCTGCAGGATTACAGGAATCGAGATTCCATCTATTCAGCCATTCAATAACAGTGAAAAAACATTTACATTAAGTCTCTGGTATAAAAACATTGCAATTTACAACAAATCAACATTAGAGACAAAAAAAGGTTCAAAGAAAGCTCCCATTTTGAGCCAAACATGTTTTTAGCTTTTAGTATCTGATTAAGTCTTAGAGTAAACCAGCGTAGAATATATGAAACCCAAATCAGAAAACATTTTTATGAGTGCTCCATAAACTTATCATCATGACTTATTCACGACATTTGACTGTGCTTTACATTAAACACAAGTACGCACTAATTGCTCCATGAAACTTGCATTGCTCTTTCTGTACAGCATAATTACCTCATTATGTTGTTTTCTTAAGTTTTGACAACCTCCCGCAGCCAATAGTTAATCACAGCAAGATCACCATGCACATTTTACTCAAGTCTGTATAGTCAGCAGCGTCGGTAGTTCAAACTCAAATCTACTTTATTTATTTGCTGCTTTTCCTAAACAGTTTGTCTGCCGCACAGATGAACACAACACAATGCAGGTGGTCCATCTGATTTACTAGTCTCAAAACAAACAAAAAACAACAACAAAAATGCAGTAATTTAGGAAAGACAACATTTAAAAAGATGAACATCCATTTATGTACATGAGAGTAGGTTGCTAACCAAATTCTACAAATCTTATGCTGTTCCCTCCTGGTCATCTCTCTCTGTGTTCAAACCCATTCGGAGATTGCTTTTAGCATAGTTTAGGGACACAACTACACAAAAACAATACATAATTCAGATTATGCACTTTGGACACTTGCTTGTTATGAAACCTGCAGTCAATCAGATATTATATGTATAAGGTTAATCTGAATATAGATTAATATTTAATCCACAAACATCTGAAGGTGCAGGGTTTTGAACACCTTAAGTACCACATATGTCCCAAATGTGACAGACTAGTAGCGGGCTATAAGCTACACAAACATGCGGGCCTGTTTTATGTTATCTATGAATATAACGTTACAGTTGTGAGTGCTGAGTCATTTCGCTGTGTTAGCTCTGTGAGCGGTTCAATTCGTCCCCTCCGCCGACCTCTCACAAACACAAGTCTGCTCCAAAAACAGACTTGTTGTTTAAAACTGTGCTGTAGCTGCAGTGCGTCCAGGTATAAGTTCCGTGTGAACAAGCCTCTGTAGTTCGCGCCGCTCTGCGCACCACAGATTCATGCCGTTATTAAATTAAATATAGAAAATAAGCGAATGAACGAGCCATTGAATTATGGCGATGAATCGTTCAGCCATAACTCAAACCATATTGTATTTTCTGTGAATATGTGCTTGAACTGAGTAACATTTATCTAAACTTGGATTTGTTTTAACTATTGTACAAGACGGTTTGTCTGTAGAACAGACATCTTGTTAAAATGGTTTCAATTGTAGAGTACTTTTTTCTTCTCAATTTTTGATGCTTGTACTATTGACAATCTCATTTTAAAACTTACTACCAATACCGATATTTTGGCTTTAAATATCAGTGATATCCACTGATACAAGTACAGACTGAAATAGCTTTTTTTTTTTCTTACAAAAAACAATACATTTGGTCATATTGTGTTATGTAACTGTTATTAATAGTACAAGTCACTACTTAGCTTAATCTGAATAATCTTACTAATATGTTATTGAGATACTTAAAACAAAAACGCTCAGCCCTATTGCTAATGCCTGATTAAACAGCATTACTTTGATCATCCTCCTTGTCCCCATACACATCTGCTCCGGTGGACAGGGACCGGGGCTGGACGCGTGTGGGAGGACAGGTGCCTCCTCTGTGGGGGTATTGACTGCGATGGGTGCAGTGGTTCTGGCTGGCTGCTTTCCTGAGGCCGGTATTGACACCAGGGTTCTGGTTTGGATAGCAGGGTTACACCACTAGGACACTCCTCTTTTGATTAATTGAGGAGTCGCTTTGATTAATGATGCCTTTAGCCACTCTCTTCAGCCGCGAGTGCAAACTTTTCTACAACACTAAGCGGGGTTGTGGGAAGTTTATGTGCACAACAATAAGAGGATAATGTATGTATATATATACAGTACGATGATCTACTGTTGAACAATGCTTAAGGATTTTTTTTTGCTTGGCAAATAATAAATAAAACAAATGTCTTGAACTGTGTTTATGTGCTTTGCCTGAGCGACTTAAAGAAGAAAAACAAACACATATACAACATTTACAGTGCATAAACATTTGGCAAATTTTAAATTAAACAACAATAGTATTGCTCATTCACATTTGCAGTTATGGATCAATTACACATTACAGTTTGTGGAAATTACAAATGCAATGTAAAACCAAAATACAACAAAACACAAAAGAGACAAAAGACAACAAGACAAAAAACATAAAGTGCTTTCCACTTAAAAAAAAAAAAAAAAAAAAAAATTTCACATTTATTTTTGCATTGCTTTCAAGCAGCAAATATTAACTTATTTTCTGCATTACTAGCATAACATGTGTTCTTGCTCATGGGTTTGAGAATGATAAGAAATTAATCTTGTTTCCATATTAACAACATTTTTAAAAGGAAAAATTTTCAGCTTACACAACGTTTCCCAAACCAAAATTGTTATTCTGATTCTACACTTAAATCCACCAATGCAAAGTGATAATTTGTGATTGAAAAATCTTCAAGATGTTGTATTAAACAGAAAGTTAAAGTCATCAAAAAGCAGTGAGTCAACGTTGTATTGAAGATTCAATGGGCGAATGGTGGGACCAAGTCATTGTTTAACAACAAGTCTCAAGTCTTTATCCTAAGTGATAAAGTTGTAAGTACGCTGTCAGAGACTTACTCTGCCCATAAATGCACTGCAAACAGGCTCACAAAAGTGGAAGATTTAAGGGATTCTCAGTGGGTGTGAACAGATGTTGATTAACAGCACCAAATATGGACAGTAATTGTAGTTTGATGAGTGACACAAGCTTTGTGTTGGAGCGATTTTACGTGTGGTGAGGTTTACAGCTGCAGAGGATGTGCAGCACAGACCTAGTTGCTTATTTGCACTTCAAAATATTTATCAACTTTGTAGACATATGTATGAAACCTTTCCTTTACATAAGCACATGACCCAACTAAAAACTGAAAATGTCCAAAAGAACGCCCAGAAGCAGTAGATAATACAATTTTTACCCCAAACACACAGCTTGACAGTGAAAAAAGAGGATTCTGCGTTAAGTTTTACTTTAAGTCTAAGTCAAGTCCTAAGTCATTTTCCAACAAGTCCAAGTCTAGTTAAAGTCTTGTTTTAAATTACCCAACTATGTTTTTGCAACTTCATTGATGCTTTAAAATACATTTTCAAATTTTAAAATCACAAAGAAGAGGAACATTTTCCAGGTTAATATAAAATTACAAACTTTATAGAGAAGCATCAAGTCGTGTCAAGTCAGAGCTCCAAGTCAGGTCTTGAGTCTTGACTTTCAAGTTGAGTGAAAGTTTTAGTCATTTATAAAGTCAAGTCAAACAGTGATTGAGTGTAGGTAAGTCCACACTTCTGTGAACAATAGTCAAAAAGTCAGTTTCAGTTACAATAGGCAAATTACACACTGTATTTATAACTAACAATTTTCTCACAGTTTCTCCGATAAACAGTTAAATCGTGCTTGCTCACCTAACTGTAACTTAGTCATGAGCCTTATTTCCCTGAGTCACTCCTGTGAGCTCACTAGCCTCTTCTCTACTCCCAATGCTAAGTTTAGGAGCAGAGGAGCACTGGGCGGGACTTCGGTGTGGGCTAATACATGCAGTCTTCGCAGCTGTGGCGCGCCTCACCAGACAGCCGATCATGGCGTGATTTATGACGCTGACCGCTGGCTGCGTGGTGCAGGCTAATGACACATACACTAAAGTCATTGATTTGTATGAATGCCCTCCGCTCTTCATCTATCACAATTTAATGTTGGGAGTTTGCAATGCAGAGGTGGAGGAGAGAGGAGGATCAGGGAGAAGAAGGGGAAAGAGCTGAGGGGATTTTCAGAAACCGAACATTTTGTGGGTTTTAATATGCTTCAGCAACTCTTCTAACCCAGAAGTTATTGGCATTTTTTCAATATCTTGTACTTAACCAGTGATTTATTTAAAACATAAGAATTTTTTCATTCATAGTGTTAAAGAAGACTTGCTCTGTTTATGTATTCTAAATGTGTCTTGTTGCAAAGCACTTTGTATTTTACACTTTGTTCACTGTAAAACACAAAATTGATCTCAAAACAACAGAAACAAGGTCCAAACAAAACTTCCATTATAAAAATTAACTTGAAAAAACAGCCAAAGTAGTGATATGCCAAAAATCGAAAAATCATTGATGGGATTTAAACTATCATGGATCTTGATGATAAGCATTAAGATCGACAGGTCCGTCAGCCAATCGCAATGTAGTAAATGCATGTGGTGCCATGTGGTGGTTTTAGCCAATCACAACATGGTAAATGCACGTGGTACAAATGGAGTTGCCGCTCACTAGAGTTTACGATAGATTTTTTTTTATCTGGAAATTTTAAGCAATTGAACAACATACAGTATGTCTTACTCAAACAACTGCACAGACTTAGGACAGTGCACACTTTGTTCACCCTTTCTTTTAAAGAAAAAACATTGTTAGTGTAATACATTTTTCTCAGATTGCTCAGCCTTACACCAATACAATGTAGTTCGTACCTCTGTTCTGTCACCATTGTTACTGTCTGTCAAAACTTTACAATTTCTGTTTGCTACTGACCTTTCATGCAATCTGTATCTATTATATACTAACCTGGCTCTACTAGATGATTTGTTTTCACAAAATCTGAAGAATCCCTCTAGAGTGACCCCCCAGCCATAATCAGCCGGATCAATCACATTGCAGCTCAACACACCAATTTGATGCGGGTAGATTCAAACCTTTGAACCAAAACAACTATGGTGGTGCAAACAAACGTATTTGGACCAATTTTAGCAGAATAATGAACTATCTTGACTTTAAAAACATGCACACAGGGCATTTGTGCATTTTTGGACAGAAAACACGTTTAAGTGCTTTTCTCACAACTGCATGTTAAAAAAACATAACTTCTTGGCTATTTCCAGGTTTAAATGCTTTAACCAGTTAGACAAAAGTCACAATTCCATAATAGTTTAATTTTGTCAAGCTCACATAACAAACTGTTTTTGTGAATTTGCTACATAAACATACTTTTCATAAATAACAATAGGTCTAATGCTGAATTATTGTAGTTTTTAGTAGAGTAGGAGTTTATTTGGATAATGTCTTGAAAAGATAGTATTTCAGTCTGTAACAGAATGAAAAACTCACCTCAATAAGAATGGAATGAACTCTTTACTAAATGCACAAAAATACAAATCAGAGTCATGGATAGACACATGAAGATCGAACCAAACACCAGAAATGAATTGGAACACCAAAATCAAACATTTCGGGCTATTTTCGTGATTGTGTTATTCTTATCAGAGAGAGATTTTCAATACTATGCTATACATTTTCATTTTTGCATCAAAGTTTATCAGTTTCTTCATCACACCTCACTCATTTTCCAGATTTAGTTAAATTATAGTTCAAATTATTAAAACAATAGACATTTTTTCAGCAGAACTCAGGCCAACACGTGAGCACTTGCACGGCCGCACACCTCTTCCCTTGTTGGGTATGGGCATCAGACTGTGTGAGGATGACACAGTGCAGATGGAGGCATGACTCACTGCTGGCAGAACATGCTTTCATTATGGACGGCGGATGTAAACAGGTCTGTCAGTTATGATGATCCCGGCCAGAGCTAAGCACGGACAATAACACCAGACAGAAACAGGAACACAACCTGTCGCACATCTGCAACTCGGGTCTGTCTCACAATGTTTACTTCCAAACAACTACTCCTCTGCTATGGGTTAGGTGTGCATGCGGAGAGAGTCTTTAACTTTGGAAAAGAAATAATAAAACAAGTTAAGGACCTGAAGGTATGTATTGAGTTCTTGAGGGTGGTGAACTGGATACAATTTAACCTGATCTCACAAAAATTAGGTCTATTTTCTATTTATGACCTGTTGTTGCCCGAGTTCATTTGTATGATGGATGCAAAGTTGTTATTTTCAAACCGTAATCCTAATGTAACACCTGACATGATTAGTCTGAGAATGTTTATAGCTTCAGACTTTAACTCACTTATTAACCTCCCAAAAAGCATCCCAAGCAAAAGACTGCTGTACAACTTAATACTGGATAAAAGTATGCCGTCATAGCTGTATTAATGTGAGCTATGTCTGTTTTTTGTTTTTTTTGTAAATGATTGCTGACAAAGGCGTTGTTTGTGTTAGGAATGCACCGATCCAATACTAGGGCCAGATATCGTTGCCGATCCAGGATATTTTGCTTAATCGAGTATCGGCTCCATATCAGTTTAGCCGATATCCTTCCTTTAATTGGGCATATTGAAACTTATTTATTGGCTGATGTTGACTCAGAATGTCTGTGACAATGCAACATATTAAGTTGCTACTGTGACTTAGTAAAAAATAAGTACATACACAATATGATCAATTTCTTATGCTTTAAAGAAAAAGTACTTGTATTTACATTAGTATCGGGTAATGACAGATACAAATAAAGTATCAGATTCCGGAACTGAAAAGCTGGATCAGTGCATCCGTTTGTGTGATGCCCGACCTTCCCCGATACGTCAATTTGCGTATTAAATCAATCTCATTAGTGAGTTTGTTTGATTCTGAGCCTCACGTAGCCACGGTCACTCACTTCCTGGTTTTGCTACGTTCTTGGTCCGTTTGCGTTCACAGGGCCAATCCTAACCCGTTTGGTGGTCTATTTCATTTGTTTTGAGATTTCTATCACCACGGTAGTTTGTGTAATTAAATCCGAAGTCATTTAAATCTCAATAAATGTGTTCTATTGACAAAAAAACATTAGGCAATGCCTAGTTAGCTTATGTCTAGGGCTGGCCCTGTGTGTTCACATGTAAACAAACTGCTCCAGACACTATTCAACCCGCCAAGACCGCCTCTCCGACCAGATCAGAATTGGTTTGCATGTTCAAAATTATCTAAACGGACCGCTAAACAAATCCTGATCCAAATCAAAAGTGTATTGTGAATGCAACCTAAAATCTTGTCCCAGTTTATATACAGTCCTACAAATAGGGATAGTGTCAAGGCTGTAGGATATTTAGAAAACTATTCAAACATTTGGTTGCTGGGAAGTTTGTTAAACTGTGAGATCAATCATGTTGGTCTATAAGCAGCCAGTTTTTAAGGCAATTTATAACAATACTGGTGTTTGTTGATTCTGTACTCTTATCTTTACCTCAAGTTAACTGACTTTAAAAAACACCAAAACCTAGCACATATGTCTTGTCTTTTTCTAAGATCCTAAATCATCCGGCCATATAAAGTCCACGCTCTGAGCACTTGTAAATCCCACCAACACAAAGACAGGCTTATTGACATTTGCTATTTCCCTTCTTAATTATACCAATCTGGGCTTCATGCCTGTGCCATGTGCTAACTGTAATATAGTTGGAACCTGAAAATTCCGACTTGTAGTTTATGTTTGAGGAATGTCAAACACACTTAATTGGAAAGCCCTTTCTCTGCTCATTTGCATTTATGGAAACACAACAAAAGGAGCCAATGTATTTCACTGGGGTACACAAAACAAACAGGCCAGGATGAAGCCATGTGCTGCTCTGGAGGAAGACAGCAAAACTGACAATGCTCTTTGTCCACATCCAGATGAACGTTTTATTTTTCTTACAAAGCATAAATGAAGAAAGAAATGAATGAAGAATGTTTGTATTTATTCATTTGTAACAACCATTATTTATGGAAAACAAGAGGGAAGTAAGAAAATACTTTTCTTTGCACTATTTGGAATTAGGGCTGCGCAATTGTGAGAAAAATGTAATTGTGAGATCATGTCAATCTGCTTTTTGGATGAAATCATTATATCATGATGTATCATGTTTCTATTTGATGCATTTGTTTGTTCAAATACAGATTTTTTTTCCAGAGAAGTACTTTTCTGGGCCTCAGAGTTGCCATGTCTACTTCTTCATAGCGACTTTGGGCTTCTATTGTTTTTAAGTCTATCATGAATTTTAAAAGTTGCAGGTTGTGGGTTTTTTGGGCTGCTCTTCAAGTCATAAAAGAGTTATGTTGTTTGTTTGCAGTTTTTCCAAAAAAGACTGAAACAATATTTAGCATATTTTCATTTCTAAACTAAATACTATTAAATGTGTTAAAACCATTGAAACTTGTTTTGCGGAGACACAATTTCAATAAGTCTTTACTAAAGTGCTGAGGTTTCCTTGTTTTGGGGATTTTGTTTTAAAGCCTTGGTCATGTGTTACTTTCTGAAAATCTGGCAACACTGGTCAGCCTTGACAGCTGGATTTAGCCAGTGTCAGTGAAGAAAACATTTCTGAAAAGTCAAATGGTTTTGTTTATATCAAAAGCAAAACAATAAAAAATAAACTGATATACATTTTGTTTTTGTTTTTGCTAAATTGTCCAGCGCTATTTGGAATCCAATACATTATTCAATTCAACTTCCAGTCATGTAGGATATTGTATGCACTGTAACTTCAAAAATAGCACGAATCAGTGTTTAGTTTGTTTTTACAGCATTCTCCAGTTCATGCAAATACATCTTCAGATATTAAACAGGCCTGTTGATGTCCACTATGTCGACAAAAGTATGTAGTCATGTTAGATAAAATACATTTTCAGCTAACTATCTCTCTTTAAGAAGTATATTCGGCTGAATCATCATGATTTCAATTTTGTTCCAAGTTTGTCTGGAAAATCCAGACATTTTAAAAATATATATAGTATATTGTCTGGCCACTGTGTTCCTCTTTTGAATTTCAGTGGCCGTGATTGACAGATTAACTAGCCAATCAGAGACATGGCTGCTCACTACAAAAAAAAGGACTTGATTTCCGCAGAATCAATGAGCGAAACAACAAACAATTTAATGTGAGATGAGAGAAGTTAGATTTTAGTCTAAATGACAGACGACCAAACAGCTTTTTTTCATGTGATCATGATAAACAAATATGATTGCCTGGTACATTGTGGAATTAATCTGAAACGCAGGCGGGGGAGTGGTGACCAGACCCATTCTTCACAATTTGCTGAAGCATGGGTTCTGGATCCCAAGGAAATCCCAAGTGATCCTCCACCTTATGTGCACTAAACATGCAATTTGAAGTACATCACATTTAATGAACGCCATCACATGAAATTCTCGCAAGTCTTATGTTTCACATAATCACAACTAAGCACAGAGGGTTAGTCAGGGATAGTGAGAACAGGACATTTCTGAGTCAGTCTCAATGGCAGGACTAGACATTTTTACTCAACATGAACTTCAACATGTTTCATCAACTCGGAGTAAACCAAAAGTTCAGGCGACTTTGCATTGACTTTTTACGCGCCTGGCCTAAATAATAATGATGTCTCTCTCTATGCAGTTGTCATAACATCACAAATTAATTACGCCAAAATTGCATTATGAAATTGCACTTGCTTCTTCCGTCGTCAATACTCTTTGATTAAAAAACAATATGCGCACCTCTTTACTTTTAGCAAAATACCTACTTAACCCCCCTTCCCTCCTCTTTTTCCACTTAAGCCACCCACTTGATTGCCAGCGCCCTGTAAGCTGGTGTGAGAGACGATAACGAGACGTCACAGCTCCTCTCTCAGGTTTTACCAAGCACAGGGAACATTTGTCATTTAGGCGTCTCTCCGGTCTGAGCGTCTGTCAGCCAAACGCTCTACTCCGACGGCAGACGGATCCAATTACCGGCCGCGGACATCTCTAACAAGGTGCCAGGAAAAGGCTGCCTGGACAAACAACGGCGAGCCCATAATGAGAAGCCCTCATTTGAGTGATTTGAGTCTTTTCCCTTCCATTGAAATCTGCGACAAAATATGCAGGGTTACTTTTATTCATCTTTTGTTTTGTTTTGCCTATCACTTTCAAAGTCTCGCTTGGACTTTTTCCGACAGTGAGTGAGGGGACTTAATGACATAAAAAGTGTGTATTGTCTCGGGTTTAGCATAAAACTTCCAGGCAAGAACTCAAACTTGGAAATGCGCGATTATAAATCATTCCGCGGGCAAGGTTGTCAATACAAATGATACAAATAACAACACAGCAGCTACACGGCGCGGTAAAGTGTCGGAGCACTGCTTTAGAGGAGCAGCTCATTTGGCCTCATTCCCTCGCATAGCTAACCAGGCCATGGATTGTCAATGACCGGGTCCAGATCAATGCACCGGAGCTTTGTGCGCGCTATCGATTTCCCAACTCCCAGATATCACCGCGACTCTTCATCAACAAAAGCACTTTGTCCTTCCCAAATAATCCGATCGAACGCGCTCCTCTCCGGGGACTCGAGTGACCACAGCGCTCCGACTGCCACACTGTACCGGCCCCTCCTTTTCCAAGAGTCTTCCGCGGATACTCCCCGGGGAGGTTGAAGCATTTCGTGGCTTCTTATGAGTGAGATGCATGTTGGACAAATGAGTGCATGCTGAGAACCTGTGTATGAATGTATAATAAAGAGGGTAAATCAATGGAACAAGAAGCAGATGACACTGGATGAATTAAATCAAAATTCCTTATTAGCTCAACTAAGAGGTGTTGAAAGAGAGTTGTGACAATAGAAGTCCACAATGCAGATGGTGTACAGATTTGCAAGACTTAGAGAAACTATGTTGAAACTACAGGACACAGAAATAGGGATATTTAAATGGCTGTTCTATTTACAGATAGTGCTACAACTATCATTTTGATAATGCTTTCGATTATTCGATCAGTTCGAACTAATCCATCGATTTAACTAAATTAGCCCATGACGGAAATAAGGTTTTTACTGCCTTAAAAAGATTGGAACAGTTATGAAAATATAAACTATAATACTGTATATATTTATAATATGTTTTTCTAAAAAGAGAGACAGTTAAGCAGTTTCTCAATTGAAAAATAGCAAAAAACTGTATTTGAATAATCACATAAATTTAAAGTCCGATTGACAAAATTCATTTGAAGAATTTTCAGATCACTCGACTTTAGTCATATTTAGCATCAAGATCAATCTGTTTACTGACATATTTAAGTTTTTTTTCTAGTAAAAGCAAAAAACACATTTTCTATGTCATTGCTCCATTGGATTTTTTTTTTTTTTTCATGCATGTTGAATCGTAAGCAGTTATAAATATCGATTACTAAATTAGTTGACGGTTAATTCAATAATCGACTAGTTGTGATTAATAAATTAACTTGTTGCAGCCCTACTTCAATAAAAGGTTTACATCATGCATTTCTATTCACACACATGTAAACAAGCACTAAGTGGGTTAAATGTCTTGCCCAAGACACCACAGCAGAGTTCACCGCAAAAAAATTATGATCGACTTGCCAACCTGTAGTTGAGTGGTTTGAACCATGTCGTTACAAATGGTGTTTAAATACAAAGCTTCCAAAACAACTGTCTGAGCTCACATTATAAATCACAAACATGCTAGCACATTAAAGTAAAGTAGTAAATAGGAAAAGACAAAATGTGACCAACTTGCACATTCATCCATCAAGTCTGACTGACTCATGTCCAACAAGAACCTCCGCTCAAGGTGACGGTATCTAGGCAGCCACACGGATAATTTGTGACAGAAGAGAACAAACTAAATCAGATCAAGGAGATGAAATGCTTAATTTGATCAACATGTCCACGCGAAACATATTTTTAGGCCTAAAGAGCAGCCTAATTAAATAAAGAAATAGGATAAGGAAAGAACTATAAAAACTATTTGGGACTTTCTCACATCAGATGCAAAACACATGTACCTGTGCAGGGTTGGTCCAATGTGCACCACAGTCTGCTGCAGATAATCTGACCGGCACTTTGCATGTATCCTTCTCTTTTTATTGAGTGTAAATGCCCTGATGAGGACTTGGTTTGGCTCTTGGTAGTTTTGTTTGGTCTTGTGGGTACTGTTCCAATTCATTGCGTGTGTGAGCGGTGTATTTCCTCCGTTGTGTTGTGATGGTTTATGATTATTGATGTAGGAATCAACCACTAGACATTGCCGAACATTTGGAGACGCTCTCCATTTAATCTGGATCGCAATAAAAGTTAACAGTGTTGCTGCTCACAGTCGGCCCAAACTATAAAAGACGAATTTGTGTTGAATGTTTTTTTTTTTTTTTTTTTGGTGTTTTCCCATATTGCGTCAATGGATCAAAATTTTAATATTGTAATGTTAACTTAAATACAACTATTACTGTGTTACAATAAAAAATAAAGGTGAAATATTAAAAAAGATACTTAAAACACAAGATCACATGATAACTATCTTCTACCACAGAGTTGCAAACTGGAAGAACAACACACGAAGAAAAGTTGCGTGGACTTAACAAAACATTGACCAATCTAGATTTGGTACCTAGAACCAATTAGAAAGACAATTGTGTCCACGTTTGAATCACCTTTAGTGTCTGAATGTATTTGAAATGTTGTGCATGATATTCAGTATATTTTGTAAAATCTCTCAATGAAATGATTCAAAACATTGATTATTTTATTTAGCAAATTTTGAGCTGAGGTAACATCGCAAAAGCATGTTCTAGAGCGACAAGCTAGTTTTACACCAAAAGCACAAAAATGATTGGTTGTCATCATCATTCCCTGTGCAATCTGAGGGTTTTCTCAGCTCAAACTAGGGCTGGGCGATCTGGGAAAAAATATACTCACAATTTCTTTAATCCTTTTTATCGATCTAATTTTCTATATGATTTTGCTTAACCTTATCAAAAAAAAAAAAGAAAAGAAAAGAAAAACGTAAACAAAAACTTTATCATCCCATTTATTACTTTTTTTTTTTTTTTTTTAATATACAGTATATACATTTTCTACCTCGAAGTTTGACTTTTACTCCGAGTAACACATTTTTAGTCAATAGATTGATTTTATAGTTTTTGGTTCAAAACCCACCACCAAATAACTGACGATTCGATTCGAATCAATCCCAATCTGATTTTTTTTTTTAACTGCCCACTCTAGCCCAAACATGTTTTGGTTTAATAAACCAAAAGAAAGCATCAAAAATACTATTCGATACTAAAGTTAAAATCTAAATTCTCAAGTATTGGTATTAAAAAATACTTTAGGAGAACACATTTAGGCCTTTTCTGAACAGTTTTAGAATGATTTATTACAAATGCTGAAAAAAAAAAAAAATTCTTGTTAAAATATCACAGCATTTTTTTTATCAATTGTAGTACTGTCCTTGGTATTGAAATTGAGACAAAATTAAATTGTGAAAAAAAAAAAAAAAAACTAGTTAAGGATTATTGATTAATAAACTAGTAGACGATTAGTTGCATAATCGATTAGTTGCGATTTTTCAAATAACTTGTTGCAGCCCTACAAAAAACACATACTACAGCAAAAAGAGAATTGAGCACACATCTGCCAGAATGAAAAGTACACTAACAACCACTACGTAATTTCCTCAACGTCCAAAGTTACCATCCAAATTTAAATTCCTCACTCACCTCTACAACATTGCATCACTTCTTGTCAAGCGCTTCGGACAAATGAGGCCGCTATGACGATCCATAAATCCACTTTAATATTTAAGAGGGTCTTTGGGATGGGAAATGGAAGTAAAAAAAAAAAAAAAGAGACAAGAAGGAAAAAGGAGAGCGTAGGTGTGCAGACGGGCCGTGATGGAGGCTGGAGGTGGGGGTCGCGCTCAACTCCCCGCTCAACTTGATCAATCGCCACAGCCCGGCCTCTCCACTCAGAAAATTAGAAATGGGAATCTTAAAATCTGGGGCCGTTTATCATCACAGGTAAGGAGTCTGTGAGTACGTGTGTGTATGAGTCTGGAAAAGGGCTGTATTTTTCATGTGCGGCGTATAATCTTAGTTTGTCGCACCGAAGGGAATTATGAATGTGAAGATAGGGTTTATTGCGAGCATTGTGATTAGAATCTCATAATGCTGGGAGATATGGCAAGTCTGTGAACAATGAGAGCCAACTTCTCGTAAGTTCGCGATGATTAGGAGTTGGATTGTACAAAAATATCAACGGGAATATTCGATGGTGGCGTCAAGCAAGAATTCAATTCAAATGAGATCGTAATGCTGTCTGGAAAAAAATGTTTAGCTAGTTAAGAATGAATCTGATATTTTATTTGTTGGATACCACACTCGCAAGCATGCAAAAGTCAATTGCAAGGCAGAAAGTCAAACAATGCAATAACATCAAAATGGTAAAAGGTTAAGAGGTCCAATTAAGAAAGCAAGGCTGTACTAATGGCAAAACAAGTAAGAAATGACCCAATGTGTATGTGACAAGATAATAAAAAGTTTGACAAAGTCAGCATCGTCTAGCTCAGGGGTCTCAAACTGGCAGCCCGGGAGACACGTGGCCCTCTAGATTATTTTTTGTGGTCAGGATGATTTCTGCTTATTATTAATAGTGGCCTACCAATTAATTAAACATCTGAGATGTGATCAGAACATTTCTCAAAAAGCACTAAAATACAGCAAATTGCCTACAATTTGTACAAAATTTACCAGGGCAGAACAGTTGGACCCTGGTTACCCACTTATATTTACTTTATCACTTGTGTATCTGTGTGTGATGCAAAATGTAAAACAGTGGATATGGATTCCCCTCATAGCCGCGCTGCTGTCTGGGTCCGAACAGGTTCTGTCACGTTGTGCGTGGTGTGTGGTTCCGACGCTAAGCATTCATCCACTGAGCCAGTCCAGGAAGTATGAGCGTGAGAGTGCACAATGGAGCGCCCACGTGTCTACGACCTGGTTTGGCAGATGTGTTCAATGCGATGCGCCTTTTCCTGTGATCCTGACCTGATCCAGAGCTGCTCTGCTTTCTCTTGTTCTGGGTCTAGATCTGTTTAGCCTATAATGCCTTAAAATAGATTATGAAAAATATATATACATATAATATCAATGTAGACACTTTTTTAGTTTTGAAAATGTATTTTGATTTTTATCAGTCAGCATATTATAGGCTACTGAGAAAAACACAATCTCTGAGAAAACGTAGTATACAACGAAATGTCAAAAACATAGCCTACAATAAGCATGTTTTCACGTTTTTTTTTTTTTTTTTTTTAGTTATCATGTTATGAAAACCCAAAAGATAAAATAACCAAGAATTTTGGTTGAATCCATGTTGCGACATTTTCTTTGGGTTTATCAAGTAGTTAGGCTTCAACTTCCAAAACGGTACGTTTAGACTGGGGCTTGGGGTAGGTCAAGATTTACCCGTTAAACTTAAAGAAATGTTGCCTCATGGCTTCAGCCAAAATTCATGTTATTTTGCCTTTTGGCTTTACGTTAAAAAGGCATGAAAACTTGCCTTTTCTAAGTTTTCTTCAGGGAACTAGTGACAGGATCCGTACATACAGTAGACTGCTGAGAAATTAAGTAAATATGACAATGCTATTCTAATTGTTGAGGGCAGGAACTCACAATAATGAGATGGCAACAACAACATACACTTACAGCCCCTCCTCAAACCATTACACTAGAAAATACAATGCAAGAAAATCACTTTGAGCATTTTCTGTTTCGAATAGAGCTGACGTGGCAAAGACATTGCACAAATCTTTTGAAATGAGTTGAACCGACAGCCATTAGAAGTCTCTTACTTTAATATTCTGACTCGCCTCTTGACAGGGAACGTTCATTCATTTCAGACTCCTAATGCTGTTGATTAGCCGTTATAATTGGTATACCTGACTGAGCTGTTGGAGTGATGTCGCGGTGAAATTAAAACACATGTGAGAGAATCGGAGGACTAAAAAGTTGCCGCTTTTGCAAATGAGATGAGGGTATTTGACAGTGGCGCAGAGAGAAATGTTATTTAGAGCCCAGATTGGTTTAGTTCTAACTAGGGCCAGAGTCAAACATTTATAATTAGGAGACATGAGGACTTATTGGAGAGCAGTGAGTGTGTTTTCCTAATGGAGGTGTCACATGCGCACTGCTAAACAAGTAGCCAGAAGCGTGCTGCCCATTTGCTAAAAATAAAGTTAAAAATACAATCCTTATACATGACATCCCATACGCCTCCACTTTTCAATTATTACAAGTTAATGGCCAGGGGCGGGCTTTGCAATGCTCATTATCATTTGGAATAGTTTCTTGTTTCATTGCTCTGACTATAGATGGATGGATGGATAGACAGAGAGATAAATAGAGATTGGAAAAAGTGGGAAAATGTCTTTCTCAGTAACTTTTGGATCACAGGTGGATCAGGTTCAGTTACACCAAGCTCATACTGCATCCAGTCCGGGCTCCGGGTCGATCCAAAGAGGCTTTCTGTTTCTTGATAAACTTACATGAGAATCTGTCCGGTGAACTATGCGTATGTGCTCCGATTGACCAGATCTTTTTCCTTCACAAATAATCAATTGCCGCGATAGCAGGCGGTTTGCATCTGTGTGAGCTGTTCACCGCACGAGGACTGGATCAAAACAGGACCAGAGCCTGGAGTAAATGCAGTGTAAGCCTGATGTTAGACCAAGTGAATTCTGGAGACACATCATAGTTAGGTCCAGGTGAACTCTGGAAACATTACAGTCAGGTCCAGGTGAACTCTGGAGAGACATCAAGTCAGGTCCAGGTGAACTCTGGAGACACATCACAGTTAGGTCCAGGTGAACTCTAGAGACACATCACAGTCAGGTCCAGGTGAACTCTGGAGACACGTCACAGTTAGGTCCAGGTGAACTCTAGAGACACATCATAGTCAGGTCCAGGTGAACTCTGGAGACACGTCACAGTTAGGTCCAGGTGAACTCTAGAGACACATCATAGTCAGGTCCAGGTGAACTCTGGAAACATTACAGTCAGGTCCAGGTGAACTCTGGAGAGACATCACAGTCAGGTCCAGGTGAACTCTAGAGACACATCACAGTCAGGTCCAGGTAAACTCTGGAGACACATCACAGTAGGTCCAGGTGAACTCTAGAGACACATCACAGTTAGGTCCAGGTGAACTCTGGAGACAAATCAGAGTCAGGTCCAGGTGGAGCTGTTAGTTATAAGGCCAGTCCCTCAATGTATTTCGTCAGTAAAATTGTCCAGAGCTAGTCTCTTTATTAGTGGAGAGTGGCTTTGTCCTTCTTATGTGTTCTTTTTATTTGTATGACTTATGGAGTGTTTCCACTAGCCCTGTTAGTACCTACTCTACTTGGTTCTACTCTACTCAGTTTGGGTGTGTCTCCATTTCTCTTTAGAATGTGGTACTATTTCCAGAGCAACTGCCCACAACAAAGTGATATCCGTAACCGTAGATTTCATAAAGCAGTCTGGCCAATCAGTTTCAGTTAGAACAGTTATGGAACTGCTCGGCCTGATTAGAACCAAGGCTAAGCAGGTATGTACCTGGTTCCAGATAAAAAAAAGTCTAGAGGAAACAGGGCATAGTAGAGCAGAGTAGATACTATCAGGGCTAGTGGAAATGCCCTATTAGTTTAATGGGGTTGGTGGGTCTCCATAGCAAATAGCTGTCGAGCTGTAAAATTGCAGTTTGTAAAATAAATGCAAACAAGTAGGAAATTATAGGAAGTAGAGTTTAGTTCTACAAGAAATCACTTTGACTTCGAAAACAAACAAGTCCCATCGTTGGGTAAAAAGTGAAAGATCCAAACAGAAGCACCTTCTCTTTTGTTATTGGAAATAAATTCCTTAAAAAGTGAAACAGATAAGACAGCCAACAAACTGTGAATGTCAGCGAAGGGAAAATCTGATTGGTCAGTTTGGCTAGTCTAGTTATTTATTTAATTGTTTTTCCAGCCAAGGCCATGTGTCATCAATGACACATGGCCTTGATTTTGTTTTTCATTATAGCTAATTCTAAGTTAATATTAAAAATGTATATAATCTAATTGTTAAAACACCCCCTCACACGTAGCTACAGGTGTGCACACAGATCCAGCATGTCCATCACCCTCTGCTTTACCTTCCTGATTCCTTTCTCTACGCAGCACACATAAGCACCATGTTAATCCCCCTGGAACAACTTTGACTGACTGACAACTGTGATTTGACTTGTAGATCGTAGCCACTAGACATGCAAATGGACAGCCCTCGGCACGCCTCGTCTCTCCGCCATCTTTGCTCTCCTCCGGCACCTCTTTGATTCAGGCAATTACCATGCGACTGGAGACTGCCGGCTGACATTTGTCTATCAACGCACAGCCGCGACACTCTTGTCTTGGCTCCTCTAATTAGCGTCTTCGGAGATGGAGCGGACATGGGAGGTAACCCCAGTGAGTGAGAGGAAAGATGATCAAGCCTTCGCAGTAGCCCGCTTGTGCAATTAGAGTGCCCAAGTATCATTCAGCGTTATCCGTCTTGGCACTAAAAGCAAAAGGAGGAGGAATGTTGGCAATTCCATCACTGCAAAAAAAGCGGGATATATAGATGTGGCTAAAATGGCTTCAATTCAAAAACTGGATGTGAGAAATTAAAATTATTTTTTAGTTTGAGATGGATAGGAAAACATATCTGCTAATAAAAATAACCATGACTAAATGACTTAAAGCAAGTGTATCTCATGTTCAAACTGTGAAAAGGTGAGGCACAGTGGTTAAACAAGTACAATAAACAACAACTGACTTGTACGTAACTCATACAAACATACCAATATCCTGACATAAGGTAATTTTACTTGTCACTTGGCAACTCATTTTCACAAGTCAAGTTTTGAAACTAGCCTGGCTACATGTTCACTGAATCTGTTTTCACTCTGTTCTCAGGTGAAACAGTAGCAGTTTCTTAGGCAATAGTTTTTTGCCGATGAAAACACAACTGTGCTTTGATTGGTTGCAAAGTGATCATCTCTGAGAAAGAATTTGAATGCTTGTTTTTTTCTAACACATTATAGTGCAAATAACGAAAAGTAACATTTCTTTCAGTTTTAAAATAAAATGTCTTGATTAATAAAATATGTTTGTTAAATATGTTTGTTAAGGCAAATAATAGCAAATCATTTAACCTTGTCTTTCTTGAACTGGCTTGTATGGCCACAAATTAGATGGTTATTTGGCCTCTGCTTGCTTCCATGGAAAAGATGTTCCTTTTATATATTTTTTTCACATTATGACACAACACATAACTTTCACCCCCCCCCCCCCCTTTTTTTTTTGTTTTTTTATTTATCTAAATCAGTAAACAACCAGAAATATGTAATTTGAAACATTTTACATCAATTTGAATCCACGTTTTGTTCACTTACCTTATGCTTTTTGAGCCTCAACTTTTAGAACTGTGTCAATATGCTAGCAACAGTTAGCCACATGTCTAACAACAATAACAAGCTGATTTTAGAAAAGGGACATAATTAAGCATAGATGGAATACTGCAAACTGACTTTCAACACATTATTAACAGTATATCTGTGCTTGGGGTAAGTGGTTTCAAGTTATTTTCTTAAAAAGTTGGGTGTAATACCTTTAAATTCAAAGTCACTGTAGAGAAATATTTTTTTAGAGTGAACCTTTTTGCCACACACATGCTCTGAAAAATGTGAAGTGTTTTGTTTGCCATGCAGACGAATGCTGGTATTTATTCTCATTTGTTTGTGGCCTAATCAGCCCAGGATTGGGGCTGTGGGCCTCCCCAGTGTGAAGATGGATTTCCTGGTTCTTTAGCCATTTGCACTGGAGAGATAGCTCAAGGATAAAATATGTATTAGTTTTCTTTTTTTGCAAAGCCCCCTCCCTCTACACCACCACTTGTTTCACTTCTTCCAATTGTACCACTTTGGATGACAAAAAACCCATGGAAATAAGACCGGAATTGCATTGCACAAAGGATAGTATATATTTGAATTTCGTGAATCTACTCATGGAGGAATATCAACAATGCATGCACACACCGACTGCGGCCGTTTTGCAATCTTCGACTTCATCTTACCACCGACCATTTAGTCAACTCAAATTCTTCTTCCTCTGTTCTAATTCTCTCCCTTTCTCCACACACTTTTTTCTCTCCTCCCGCCGCTGACAGGCCTTGGGTTTTCAAGAGAAGAAAGCGGGCATTAATTAAGACAGTGCCAGCTGTAATTTTCTGGGGAAGTAAATTTCTGCACAACTAAAGGTTACGGGGACCTTTTCACTGTCAGAATTTACTACAGCCCGTGAATGTTAATGCAGCTAATGAAGACATGCTCTCACAGCCTGAACTTAAAACTAGCAGTGGTGGGAGAGAGAGAGAGAGGGAGAGAAGGCCGGAGGAGAGGAAAATCAGAGGAGGGAGACGGATGGGTGAAACTGAGGCCTCAACAGGACTGGAAATAGTTTTACTCTTCTTACAGGTTTCTGGTGAAGTAAGTATGGGTTACTTTTTGCTAGTGTTGTAGTACTTGAAACTACTTTTTAAGGTCTTAGTTTCATCTCAGACTCTTGTGCATTTGAATTTGGTTTGTCTTGATCTTGAGGTTGCTTGGACTCGGCTTTGCATAGTCTACACCGAGACCACATTTCATTACCACCATGCTCTGTTAAACTTACTCAAAAAGTTCATGACCTGCTCAAGCCACAGTTTGCAATAAGGACTGCACAATAAGATAATGTAGACACTGATAAATGTAGAAAACTACAAAGACCGCAGTCTGTTGTCTCGTCTCAGTTTTGGTCTCGTCTTGGTCTGGTCCCTCAGTGTCTTGGTTTGTCGCTGTCTTGGAAAGGTCTTGGTCTCGATTATTGTGGATATTAGACTACTTTTTGCATTGCGAAACTGATCCACATAGTTCGCCTACCTGATACATGTAAGTATTGATAATCAGATACTAATCAGTAAAACTGAGAGACATTCATTTAAGAAAATATGGAGAAACAAGATTTCTGTACAAACAAGGAAAAGGAGAAAATTAAGGGACATGTAAGTTAGCTATTATTTATTACTCAGAGTATCTTAGAGATAATCACAACACAATACAATACAATACAGTGTCTTGAACAAATATGACAGATCACATGTAACCGGTTCCTTTATGTTATAATTACACAAAAATGTATCTGTTGCTGTTTATTCTACATACCTGTCTTCCAGTCACTATGCTGTCATGGTCCGCCCACGTTTTTTTTTTTTTTTTTTTTTTCTGGTGCATCACAAAAAAAAAAAAAGAAACGTGTGTTGTAACTTTCTCTTCCCTTTGGCAAACTGTGTTGGTAACAGTTTGGGCCAACCGTTAGACAGAGACCGCCTCCAATCGTTCGGCTGTGTCCTGTGGTTCACTCTTGCACCAACAATCATAAACCAGCACACACAACGAAGAAAGAAACACACCGGTCACACACACAGACTTTACTAAAACTTCTATAAGATCAGAGTCTAATTCAAAAAGACATTAATGTAGTGCCAAAAATGTTTGTTCATTGTCTAAAACCTTGACAAAAATGCGTTTTGCAAAGCTAAATTAGTTTAACTTTGCAAAATGCTAAAAATGTAAAATAATACATTGTAAAAAAAATAATAATAATTGTGAAAGAACAAACAAATTAAACACTAAGCGTGAGATAATAAATTATAAAAATGATCCTTCTCAGCCCTTTGTATCACCATTTGTGCATTTGCTTAAGAAGAGGCATCATGTTTGACAAGAGCTTGATGGACGAGATTTATGTTTTCTGCTTTATTATCGTGAATTTGGTCTTCACAGATTAATTACATTTGTCGGTCAAAGATATACATAAAAGAACAAGCAATTATAGAGTTTGTATTTTGTAGTTTGTATTGCTTTTTGTGAGCAACTGTTGAGCTACATTGCTCATGTTGCTTATTTATGACTAACTTTCTATAACATTCATCTACTTCCACGTGTTCACTTTCTAATGTTATTGAACAAATTAATTAATAATACTTTTACTTTCAGAGAGCTATACATTTCCTCTCTAAGAATGCAAATCATAAAGTAACAATGGTTTGAACATTCACTTGTGTTTATTTGGGCGTTCCCCTTAGAATGAATATTTGGTCTTGTTGAGTAGAGTTTGTTGAGTTTGCATGACTTTCACAGGCTGACTCCATCACCTTGACCCAGAATGCAGCAGACATTGGTGGATGGCCCGGATGTTGCGGGTTTGCCTTGGTTCAGAGCTGGCGTTCCATGATGAATGAATGCCTCTAAATGGCTCTGATCTAGATAACAAATCCAGCTACAGCGGAGGCCAGGTGGACGCGCCCAAAACGGCACAAAGACAATAAAGTATTCTCCAAAATCTACCGAGATAAATGTGATCAGGACAAATGTCTTCTTGTTCAAAAGGTATTTAATTTAATTTACAGTGAGAAACCCTAAAAGCTTGTTCTCTTTCAAGGGGCACTTGTGCACATCTAACAGTTGTGGCTGGCGGAGATGAAACAATCGAAAATTTAAGAATGTCACATGAGGAATATACTTAATTGTAACACAGTCACTGTGTGATGATTCACAAAATCAGTTTTGGCAGTGACAAAAGTTTGTCCAAAGCAAATTTTAGAAAGCTAGCATGACTTGCTCCTGCTACTTAGAACTTTTGGTTGTGCTGAAGTTGTCAGTGTAACCAAACTGGGAACGAGGACTGTCACTGGACAATATATCAATATCAAATCAATGTCGCAACTGCGAATAGCTGATCGCAAAAGATGCTATTTTAATTATGTTGTTTCTCCCAGTACATGACAGTGTCTGTGTATGTGACCAACATCACAGGACTCCCGCCAATCAAGCTTTGTTATAGATTAAGTTAATACCAGCATTTTATGCAAAGCCTATTACTGTAACTCAAACTTTTCATTCAAATTTATACTTAAAATGTAAACTGTTTTTCTTATGTGAGCTCCATCAAAGAGCGTCCCAGATCAAATTCATCCCAAAATAGGTATTGACAGTTGCTTTTTGTACTATGATACTATTGATACATGTGATGTATCAATAAGACAAGATAGGGGCTATAAAGTCTCAAAAGTACCGGAAGAGACTTATGCTTGTGTTTATCTGATATAGGCCTGTTCACACGCCTGTCCAAATAAAAGTGAAAACAGTTTCAGTACATTCCGGAACGATGCCGCTCGATTCCTGACAAGAACTAGGAAGTACAACCACATTAGTCCAGTGCTCAGATATTTCAGCTGACTTTTAGAGAATATGCTTTACCATAGCTCTACTTGTGTTTAAGTCTCTCCATGGCCTAGCTTCAAGGTATATGACATGTTGGCACCTTATGAATCATCTCAAACACTAAGGACCAATCTTGATAGTGTCTAGAGACAGAACTAAAAACAGGGAATCAGCTATTCAATTTATGATATAAAAATCTAGATCTTAAGCCATGAGACAGGTCCCTATTTTTGTGATGTTTTATTTATTTTAGTGCAAACAGTGCTCTACAAATAAACTTGATTGATTTATTCTTTCCTATTCAAGTCAGACAGTACTCTGTGGTCTAAGGTTTGTACAAAGTGTTGCATTTATCATTTTTTAAAGGAAACCACCAAGATTACAAATTTACAAATAGAAAAGTTAGTTACCCCAACTGTAAGGTACAAATCTACAGGTGTTCTTACTTGGCTTGGTCAGGACTACCGTACCTTGCGCATGTTATTGGTTGGTGGGGAAACTGGAGTGCCTGGAGGAAACCCACTCAGACACAGGGATGTGTATTTTTTCCCAGTTCTGGTTTAACATTGTCAATTAGTTTTATTTTAGTTCTATGTGGAATCCAACCTTAATTTTAGCTCCAAACGTTTCCTTCATTCTCTCTTTCCCTCTTGTATGATTGCAGAATTAAAAAGTTAAAAACCTGCTTTTACATCCAACATCCCAAAACAACAGACAGAATAACGTTAATGTGCGGCCTTCGCAAAACCCATTTCCAGGTCTTTCTCGCAGTCATTCGTCATCACAGATTGTAATGTTATCTCCAGGCCACTCACAAACAAACTCATCTGGCTGATAACGGAACAAACGAAGACAATAATGCAAAGTGATACGAAGGTGAAAGAGCAGAATATATGGAGTCCGCGAGCACAAAGTAGATCAATGACAAGGTCCGCGAGTCTGGAGGAGCCGGCGGACCAAGAGCTAGTCCTGCAGAAAAGGAGGATTTGACCCCAGGCTAGAGAATAATTTCACTTTCCCTCAGATCAGCTTAAAAAATCTCTCGCTGTCACGGCCTGGCAGATTTATACAAATTAATGGCCTTTAGTTGAAAATCTCCCAGCGCTTGGGTTATTAATTGTTAAAGTGCATACATTAAACAAAATGAGCAAAAAGTCATTTTCATAAATTATCTTCTACTAAGAGAGAAAAAAAAAACTTTGTAGGTAAAAAAAAAAAAAAAGGATTATGTCTGGCTAGTAAGTGGTGAGTAGAAGCAAACTAAAAATAATTAAGACGTGCAAAAGAATGTTTTGAGGTAGGCCTATTTGTACTTTAAATATCAACTATAATATGTTAAGTCTTGTTGTTCACTTCACATGTTGGTTTTGGTCATTTCAAAATTTCTTCATCAATTGACCGTTATCAATTATTTAAACAACTTTTTTATACGTAATAAATACAATGGTGCCATTTTATAATACCTACAACCTAATTTCTCTTAGTAAATCATAAAAAAGCATGAACAAAGCCTTAATTATTTATGAACAAATGGTGAATTGATGAATGAAAAAGTTTGTTAAGTCTTAGTAACTTCATTAAAAAGTCAAGTTTCGGATTGAGGGTTGAAGCACAAGGTCATCGTACTTAAGTACTTACAAAACCTTAATAAACATTTTCATCTCTGAATTAAGCATTTGTTTATGATGATTTAAGTCCTTATTAAGGTTTTGTTAAGGCTTTAGGACCATAAAAAACACTTCTGGGATGTATCTATTAAAGTAGACAAAAGTTATTTATTCTTTAAATCAACTGCACATTTTTTAGTCTTTTTTTTTCTTTCTCTCTTTTTTAAATAAACTTTTGCAATGTATAAAATTTGGATTCTGAAAAATGCCAGTCTGAGACCAGAAGACATTAGTGCATAACCCCTATTTAGGAGCAGTAAATCTTAGGGCCAACAAACATTGGTTGAAGGGCCACATTTGGCCCTTGCGCCACAGTTTGGACAGGCCCCAAGTGACCACCTAAGCTAAGCCAATCAGAGCATTTGGCTATCTACGACAAAACATTTTTTTGGTTCAAACAGTACATGGTCTGAGTTTTTTACAAAGTGCTGTTTGCGCCATTATACAATTTACAAATTTACAACAAAACAAAACAACAACAAAAAAAAACTACCCCTTTTCAAAACTTTCACAATCTCCAAAAATATTTCAATTTCAGACTTCTCGCTCAAAGGCTGTTGAAGCTCTGGCAAAGTGTTCCAATACATCCTTCAAACTGCTTCTTTCCATCCAAATCCCCAGGACACACTCTCTTCCCCCCTCCCTCCCTCTCTCTCTCTTTCTCTCCCTCTCTTTCTCTCTCTCTCACGGACACTTTGCGGGCTGAGTGATACTTGAGGTGTCACTGCTCCTTCTGCGGGGGATAGAGCGGGAGAATGAAGGTGCGATGAGATGTTATTTCCCAAATTTGGCCCCTAGGACAAAGGACAGGCCTGTTTGATATTCATCTCCTCGCCGGTGGCACACTGGTGGGGCAGACTGTGAAAATCTATTCACTATGATAATGAACAAATTGTCATACATTGGGCCCTGTCTCCCCCTTGACAGTGATAGTTATCAAAGTGAGAGATCGAGGCGAAGGTGTGTGTCTGAGTGTGAGAGAGAGACAGAGAGAGAGAGAAGAAGAAAAGAGAAAGGGATATTAAGGCAAATATGTGTGTTTGAGTGTGAGAGAGTGAAAAGAGAAAACTGAGGGGAGAGAAAGAATGAGACGAAAACAGTGAGAAGAAGGAGCAGAGGCAAAAGAGGGAAAGATGAGAAAAAGAGAAAATCAGTATGAAATAGAGAAAGAGGCAGAAGTGTGTGTGTGAGAGAAAAAGGGAGAGAGAGAGAGACTGAGGAGATAAAAGAATGAGAAGAGTGAGTTGGAGAGAGAGATGGAAAGAGGAGAAGGAAAAAGAAGAGAAAGAGTTAGAAGCTGTGAAATGAGAAAGAAAGAATGAAAAGAGCTTAAGGTAAAGATAGATGGAGAGAGAGAAAGAAATAAGAAAAGATAGAGAGAGGGAGGAAATAAAGGCGATAAAGACAAGAGAGGAGAGGAAAGAGGAAATAGGCAAAGGGAAAGAGAGAAACATGCTTAAGGAAAAGAGAGAGGAAAAGTAATTAAGAGAATCTGTATGAAAGAGAGACATTGAGGCAAAGGTGTGTTTGTGTGTGTGAGAGAGAGAGGGAGAGAGAAAGAGAGAGAGAAGAGACGAAAAATAGACTGAAATTAAGAGAGAAGAAAATAGACAGAGTAAAGAGAGTGGGAAAGGGAGAGATGAAGCAAAGATAATGAGAGAACGAGAAGATAAAACAAGAGAAAGAAGAAAGTAAAGAAGAGAATGAGTAAACAAGAGAAAGGGAGAACAATTAGACAGAAAGATAGAGAAAAGGATAGATAAAAAGGCAAAAAGAAGAATTGGAGAAGAGAAAGCGATACACAGACAGAGGATATAACAAGTAGAAAATGAAAAACAAGGAGAAAGCAGGGATGAAATACATTAAACAGAGAGTGTATGAGATGAAGTGTGTGTAGTAGAGAAGAAAAAAATAAAGGATGGATTTGAAAAAATATTGGAATTTGGAATGGAAGAAAACAGGAGTAAATGAGAAAGAAAAAAAATTACAAGCAAGAAATAGAGAAATTCAAAAAGCAGTTGGAAAGAAAAGGACAGAAATTGCTGGAAAACAAAAGTAAAAAGACTGTAAGAGGAAAAAAGAGAAGGGAAGAAGAAAAAAGAAAAGAGAGAGAGATTAGAGGCAGAGAGAGAGAAAGCATGGTGAACATATGTGTGGTGCTCCGGTGCGCTCCTGTCAGTACAAAGACAAGCCTCCTGGCAGGGAGCGCCTGTCATGTCACAGCCTCTCTCTTTAGGCCTGTCACATGTGATTGATATGAACAGAGCTCAGACGTGTGTGGTCCAGAGCTCACCTGAGGAATGAGGAGCCCAGACCACTTTCATTTTCATTACACACTCTGATGTACATCTGGGGAAAGAAGCATTTGATCTCCTGTTCATTTGTAATTTCTAAATACTCAGTAGGCCCTTTTCACGCTGCGGCTATGCTAGCTCCGGTCTGCGAGATACCTGTGGTTAGTTCCTTCGCGTCCCATTCATTCCTTATGCCGAGATGCGCTAATATTAATTCATATTCTAAAAATTCAAAGCAGTGAGCGGATTTCACCTAGATAACCACTGGCAGCGAGTTCAGAACTTCACACACGGGGCAAATACGTCACCAGAGTAAGACTGTGTGTTTATAAAGTGAGTAAGTTTGGCGCAATGCTAAATGCTAACAAATATTATAAACAGACAATTAGATAAAAATACATGACATTCTAGGCTGAGTGTTTTTGTATAAAGCTAGTTGAGTTTGTAGAGTTATTTTAAAATTAATAAATACATTAAATACAGGTTAACATTAGCTTCAGAGACAAAACGGCACATTTTATAAGCACATGGTGAAGTATTTACCTTGTATGTGAAGCTCTGAACTCGCTGCAAATGATTGTCTGGCTGTCACTTGTTGTCCAGTTTGTGTCAATTAATTATTTTAAGTAATTTACGGTATTTGAGTTAGCCTTTCGAGAAAATGAACTGCCCGGAAACAACGGACCGCTGTTATATTCACACCGGAACTAGCCAAGCCGCAGCGTGAAAAGGGCCTATTAGTGCAGCCAGTCTCTTTATAGGGATTTTTGACCACTTCTTGCTGATTCTTTCTAAATCCTGGATGATGTGATGTTGCCTTCTGGAAACACGGACTTAACAGGGGACAACAAAATGTCAAAAACGTACGATAAACACATTTTCATGCCGTTTTCTCGTCAATGTGTTACAAAATAACCACAAATTCTAGTTGAAGCCACTAGAATTTGGCGACATTTTTTCGGGTTTAACAGGTAAATCTTAACTTACCCCAAGCCCCAGCCCTACACTTACCCATTTAGTAACTGGAAGCCTAAACATACCCGTTAAACCCACAGAAAATGTTGACAGATGACTTCGACCAAAATTTTTGGGTTCTTTTACTTTTGGCCATTGACAGGTACTTATTGTACATTTTTGAAATGTTATTGTAAATATACATTTTCTTCGACTTCATGACCTTAATGCTCTTCTGCCACTTCTTTGTTGGCAGTAGCTTATTTTCCTCTAGTTTGTCTTGTCTTTTTTCATTTTTGACCACTTCACCTTGCCATTTTCAGAAGCGTCACTAGATTCCATGGTGAAGTGTCGCTTATCTGATAGGTGCAATCCCTTAATCGATCTGAATGATCCATAGTAGGAAGGTGAGCTATATTTATACTAGGCAAGGCTAAACTTATTTAGTATAAATACAGCCAGTCTCAGGTCACTTCCATCAAATTACAGTATAAATACTGAATCGGATGACTGAAGCGGCTGAGGGAACGTCTCAATCTTTGAATGCACTGTCCAGGTGACATCTTTGAAGCCTTCTAATAGGGGTGTAATGATTCACCTACATATTAGAAGAATCGATACACAGCCCTTACGATCCGCTACATCGATCGGCGTTCTACTAGTTATCCTCAATCCCAGCCCCACATCGATGCAACTTTGAATCGCTTCGAATCTAAGCCCAAAGAATCAATTTATTTAGATATATGGCGAAACATAAACCATACAGACAAACAGCATTCTTAGTAGTGTGTTTTCCACATAAACGTTTCATTAAATACGCTTTTAATACGCCGGTTTTCTGCGCTGCGTCATCAGCAAGTGCCTGCAGCTTGTTTCACATGGAATGTACTCCCGGACGGCAACTGCCCAGCGGAGGAGACAGACAGCGCTGTATTCCAAACCATCCGCGGCACGGGTCCGGTGCACATGGATGAGAGAGACGCAGACAGCGGAAGCAACGTTATGAGGGAAAGCCGCGGAGGTGACGCCGAACCGGACCACGGAGGTAACGCTGCGAAATGACTTGAGCTCAGAAAAGAACCAGACGAGCTGCAAACGCGCACCCAGAGCTGCGACGCCACACGTTATGCTTATATATAAAACAGACCCGTGCATTTGTTTAGGCTTTTAGCTCCGCTGCCGATCTGTCACATTTGGACATACTGTATGTGTTACTTGAGACGCAATGTCAACGTGCTTTGGGTCAAAACTCTGCCTGCAGATGTTTGTGGATTTAATATTTAATGATAAGTCACAAAGATACAATAAGTTCACAGACTCCCATCTCACTACCTGCATCTGTGTGAAAATTATTCAATCAGATGGTGAAATGTGGGTCACTTTTTTATTATGATACTAAACGGAAAAGTTGCAGTTTTTTATGTGCAATGAAAAATAATTGTGTTATTAAGCTGAATAGATTTATTACACTTAAACTTACCCTATCGTTTTATTATTTGTTATTGAGTTTTGGATTTAATGCAATATTGGTAATGATTTTATTTATGTCGTAAGTTATCAAACTGAATCGAAATATTGTTTTAAAATTGCTGTATCGTTCCGAATCGTATCGTTCCCAAAAACCCTAAAATTGTTTTGTAATCGTATCTCTAAGCTTCATATCGATATGTATCGTATCGTTCTAAAAACGATTGTTGATTGTTGATTGATGATTGATCGAAGGCTGGATCGGGTGACTGTGGGTGGGGCTCTGTCTCAGCGATCCGTGCAGTCGATTCAGGACCCCCCCCCACCTGTAGATAGAGATGTCTCCAGCAGGAGGACAGATGAGATGTGGGTGGGGTCGAGAGATCTGAGACAAGACGTGTTGTTAGGAAAGGACGGTTTAAGTAGAGCTTCTGGGTAATTGGAGGTGTGTCCGAGAAGGCGAGCGAGGCGTTGTTTCCTGGTTGGGTCCTGGGCTGTGGTCCTGCTCCTGAAACTTTGTTAATTTCATTAACTCCCATTGTCTTGATGTTACAAAATTGCCAAAATTGTTTTTTGTGGCAATTTGTAAGTAATTTTTTTCTATGTTTGATGAGCACCTGGTTGTTGACTCAGTTGCACTCACCACTCTTGTTTTTGGTTGTCTAGATGTTTTTTTGTTTGTTTTGTTAGTTAGTTTTTTTTTTGTTTGTCTGGTTTTTTTACAAGGACATCTTTGGAAAAGCAATCTCATGTGTGAAACCAAAATATTTTGAAGTGGTCAAAGTAAAAGAAGACATAATAAACTCAGGAGCGGTCCATTATAGAAAGAACACGAGCATCATTTGTCAGTACATCAAAAAAATTTAAACATAATATATAAATAAAAAGAAACAAAACAGTGTTATAGTTTTTATTTTTTACAAATTACAAAGTACGCTTGACAATGATCATATAGTTTGCATTGCTAGCATCACAAAATGCACGATAGTTCTCATAAACAATTTTCATAGACAACATTAAGGACAACAACATCTCTTTGATTATGTTTTTACCAATTGAGTTATATAAGAGTAATATATATCATTGCAAAAATAAACCACTGCACTATCTTATCTGTGCCACTTATAGAACCTGTTCCTCCTGATTGCATTCGCTGTGATGGCCTGAGTGTGGCACAATGCAGTGATAAGTGTCTCTATGTCCTCATCAGAAGTATGTCAGCTATTATGTAATTTGCATGTCATTACCATAGAGATGCCCACAGGGTCCGGGGTCAGGCAGGGGCCAAAGTCGAGTCTGTGGGATGATCGGATCAGAGCTCACATCCAGACAGTGCGCACAGACGTATTCACCAGAGGGATCTATAATTGGACAGAGCATACTGCACTAGTTTTACCTGAACACAGTCGAGTCATTTACATATAGGTGTAATATATGGCTGTACGAGGGTTTTGAGATGAAGTTTTGGGAGAAAGGAGACAAAAGGTTAAGCGAGCAAAGGACACGACAGACAAAAGTTGGTTTTAAAGTGCTCTGTCTTTCCGGAAAGCATTATTAGTCTTTGTTTGTTGACCCATTTTTAAAGGCCTATATTTATATTCTCCTAGTTTATTTGGTCAGGACAATGCATGTTAATGAGCATGTCTGATATACATCCAGGGTTGTAGCTAAGGGCTCATTTCCATACATAGAACAGAAATCACACTCACAGAATGTTTGTCTGTGTGATCTTCCAATAAAATCTATTTAATTTATCTTAGTTCATCTAGATAAGTCATTTCAGAACTATTTTCATTTACAACAACCTGATCTAGAGGCGCCAACACAATTAACTCTTTCCCTGCCAATGACGAAAATTTCCTTAATTGACCTATGTGTTGCGATGTCAGACTCTCTGATATCCGTGCTGACTTTGTATACAGTCAAACACTGTACGTGAAGCAGTTTCACAGATTCACCAGCAGATGGTGCACCTGAGTGAGCACTAGGACCCAGAGGAGGTCACATGACCAGGGAATGTGCTTTTTCTGTTAACATGACGGAGCACAGTCAGTTGTGTTTATCTGATTTTGGAGGCCAGCTTTCTTTTCAAACTGCTTACAAGCAAAACATCTTGGACTAAAAACATTGTTGAGTAAGTTTAGAGCAGATATTTGATTTTTAAAATGAAGAAAGAAGATCCTACTGGACTAGGACTCGGAGAACGACACATGCAAAAGCCTAGAGGTGAAAAAACGAAATTTACTCTTCCATGAGCGATCTAAAAATGGTCAGAGTAAGTCAAACTACTGTATTTCTTCATGTTCGGGGGATAAATACTATATACAGTAATCCATGCCACATGAAAGAGGCCGAATCTATATAATCTGCAGCAGAAAGTAGATGCTGTTAAACTGCTGTGTTGTGCTTCTCTGTCTGTAACAGACCTTTTGTTGAATTAAAGATGAAAAAGACATTGTCCTCATTGTTTTAATCATGTAAACTTCTAAAGATATTATTTTATTGTTGTAGCTCAAATTCTTTCACCAAAAAAAAAAAAAAAAAAAAAGAACAGAGGAAAACAACACTGACAAGTTTGTATTGGATAAAGGACGTTTGCCGTCAAACGCTGAAATCTAATAAAAACAAAGAATTTCAAATGCTTATATGAAAAAAAAGAACAGACTATTATAGAACAATTCTTTCTTTTAAACGAAGTAGACACTTGTAGGTCTCATTTGATGTACAACATGTCGTGATTCCAGTTCACAAAGTGTTTTGTGGAGCTGTGAATTTAAAATGAGCATAAAGGCCTGGGCCTGGGAAGGAGGGTCAAAGTCAGGGTCAAAAATGACTGGCAGAGAAAAAGTTAAACTATATTAAACTAAAGTGAAACTATAATAATAATGCATTGGATTTATATAGCGCTTTTTCAAGACACCCAAAGACGCTTCACATTCTGCATTATTCATTCATTCCATACTGCGTAGTGGTAAGCTACTATTGTAGCCACAGCTGCCCTGGGGCAGACTGACGGAAGCGAGGCTGCCATTTTGCGCCATCGGCCCCTCCGACCACCACCAACCATTCATACACACACCAGATCCATACTAGGCAATGTGGGTGAAGTGTCTTGCCTAAGGACACAACAACAATAATGATGAACATCCTACTACGGAACATTAAAAGCATAACCTTAAAAGCATCTAAAGCATGTTACTGACAGATAAATGCCTTACCATTTAGCGCACAGTATACAAACATTTCATAGAAAAGATTTCATGCATTTCATCGGCTGTGAACTTGCTGTATTGCAAAAATCCATCAAACAGAAGCCAGGTTATGCATTGGTGCAAGATTGATGAATATTTGCATCATCTTTACTTTTGTGTTACCATAATTTCTTTAAAGTTGGGGTAAGAAAACATTTATAGATTGTAATTGGAACAAAAATTAACAAAAGTAAAAAATTTTGATTGATTTATGAGAGCAAGTTGTCTAATTTGCAGTGTGAAAATCATTATTTATTTATTTTTTTTTGCAGAATTATATTTGCAACTTTGTGTGTAGTCAAATCGAGTAAAACTTTAATATCACCACTTCACAATTTGAAATCCAAGAAAACAAAAGTGTACATTGTCTGTCTGCACAAACCTTATATCTAAATAACACTTCTTGTTTACTTCTATTATTCTGCTTGCGTGACATTCTCATTTACAGCAGCTTTCACCGTCCTTTTCCACAGAGCAAATTCCTATACATGCTTAGGTCACGACTATCCTCTACATCCTGCTTTTTTTTTTTTTTTTGTGGTGCCCGACGCGATGCCCTTGAACACACAAAGCTGTTCTAAGTGGGTACGCTCCGGAGAGCATGGAGTAAATTACCCAGAGGAAATAAAGTAAAAAAAAAAACAACAGCAATAACGGCAAAGCTGTAGGTGGCTTGTGCTTGATACTCGACATAAATCATCCTAATGCCTGACTTAAAATCTGTGCATACTTAAACAGCCAGGCGGTGGAGGGCAATCAACTGCACGCACAAACATACCTACTACAGTCACGTATGCTTGGAAGTTTGGAATATAATTGTCACAGATAATAGTTCTTGGTTAGGATAGAGTTGGAGTTTTGATAAGTGAATGTTCACCAAAAAAGTCTGTGTTGTAATTAAATAAAGTTGAGCTTTAAATACTTCTACTTTCCAGTGCATTCAATAACAAATACAATGGCCATTATGTTGAAAAAAAAAAAAGTAATTGTATTGTTTTTCGCCATTTTTCAGTTTTTGGTACAAAACTGGTTTTTAAAATGACAGTTTTAAACCACTTTATATGTACATTCTGAGGTGGTTTGAGCTTTTTATTTTAAGACAGTTGTGGGGCATTATTAAACCTTTTTGACAAGTAATTTGGTTTGGAGCTGTGTGGGGCATTTTAAACCTTTTTGACAAAGTAATTTTTTTGCCATTTCAGCTTTTTACCCTTTTGAGAATTCATCCAGCCCGACTGAAGCGTTGTGGTTTGGTCTATCTGAAGCTTTGTAGTTCAGCTAAGCTGGAATTAAAAGCTTTATACCAGATTTTTGATAACAAACAAGAATATTTAGTTTAAGGGCATTTTTCTGAGCCGCCAAATCATTCACCGTCACGTGTTTTGAAGCGTTTTAACAACATTAGAAGCAAACAGGAGTTCTGCTGTGTCACTATGCTAGCAGCAGTTAGCCAAATGCTAACATACACAAGCAAACTTTCTATATTTTAGTGGAGAGAAAAAAAGGAAAACAGGACAGTGTGAGATCATTTTCACCCAAGTACATACTTTGACAACATATGAGCAGAGGTACTACAGATTTCAAGGGATTTTCTGAATAAAATTCAAGTATTCTGGTTTTATGCAAAAAGGCAGCTTTCAACAAATCTGTCCAGATTATAAAAATAAGTCAAACACGATTCATTCATTTTGTTCTTGGATGCATTGTGATAACCATCTCTACAAATTCATTACAAAATAACCAACTTTGATCATCAAAACACTCAATTTTTAAAAAATATGTCAACAAATACCTCGTGGCTACAATAACGAGTTAGGCCATGATATTGTTATAAAGTTTAGGATCATGATATAACACAATTTCAGTATTTTAGCACCACATCCATATCCAGGCGTAAATCCAGCCCAAACTACTTTGTCGTACATAAAATATTGCACAAAAAGCTTAATTTGCAGAACAAATAAATCACAGCTCTATACAATTTAAACATTGTCCCCAGACAAATATTAACAGTTTTATTATGTCCCTCAATATCTTCGACTGCACTTTCTGTTTTCTTCAAGTGACATATTGCCCAATTTGATTAATGGACTTCCAACAAACAACTGGATTTTGTGAGTTTTTAATGTTGTTTTCTATTATTTTTGGAAGCGGTCCATTTGTTTCCAGGCGGATGTCTTGAGCTGAGTGGGAGCATGTATCATTTGATCCGGACAAACAAGGACACGGAGCACATCTGCACTACGTTTGGTTTCAGTAGACATTAATCTCAGCTTCAAAGGCAAGTCTGGGGCACTCACTTAAACGCACTGATGTCGGCAATATATTTCACCCTAAATACAAATATTAAACATCTGCGAAAAGGTTTTATTATGTTGCAATTTACTGCTCACTGTTGCTGATGGTGATTGTATATTTATTAATGGTGTAATAATAACGTCAGGTGGAGAGCTGATAGTCTGCTTTACGCTAGTATTGGTGACTTTGGTAATGATGAATAAAAATGTCTTTCAAAATAATACAAAATTACAAAACCACTAGTGGTACAAAACTGTCAAATGTAGAAATTAAAGAGCCAGAAGAGCTTTCAATGGGTTAGTGCACATATCGGTTTACTTGCAGACACAAAAGAAATGCAAAGATATTTAACAAGGCAAAAAAGAAAAAAGAGAAGTACATACACCGGTGCAATGTTAAAAACAAATTGTCGAAATACAGAACTGGCTCAATATTTGTGAACGTTCACATGGTTCACTGACAAGACCTGAAATCACTGCAATACCAGCAACTGACTAGAGTGTGGCGCTGTGTCAATGACACGAAAATGTACAAATCTAGAAGAAGACATGACACTCAGCAGAGGAGAAAGTGATGAAGTATAGAGTGAGGTTTCTGCTGTAAACATCATGCAAAAAAAGGTCAGTACATTATGCAGATTAAACACAACACTGAAGTTACAGACAGATGCTAAACTGGGGTCTTAGAAATCTTTCCACTCTGGAACCTGGTTTTAGAGATTTTTGTTTTTCAGTTTCCTGAAACGGTTTCAACACAACCACATTCAACCATCACACAAAAAAAGCGTACATTTACCACGACACAAAAACATTTAGCACGATATGAAAAAGCGCAAAAATTACACCAGATTTCACAGTATAAAAAAACAGGAGTTTTGGTTGAAGCCACATGGGACGTTTTTTTAGGTTTAACCAGTATGTTCAGACTTTAAGTTACTAAAATGGGTTAGGGTTAAGGCTGGGGCTTGGGTAGATTAATATTTACCAATTGAACCCTAAAAAATGATGCCACATGGCTTCAAACAAAATTCATGGTTATTTATGTTTTAGCATTATATTGACCCTCAAATAAAAAAACTGTGAAAATATTATCTTATCTTACGTTGTTGACATTTCATTGTATATCTACGTTTTCTCCGCTATTCCGTCTCTGGAATAGCATGTTTAAGATATGCAAGGAGAAGAAGAAAGTGGCTAGCTTCAAGAACTTGTGCCAATCATACCTCAGAAAGTAACAACCAATACACAAAAAGTCACCATCAAAACACTTTTGAAAATGGCTCATAGTTAGCAATCAAAACATGCCAACCACTATCTTACTAACAAGTTTGTGGCTACACGAAAATGCAGACATCATAAAGAATGCTTTGCCCATCCAGCTGAGATGTCCAAACTTTTTTTTTTCATCAAGGTCCAATTGTTAGAATAGAAACAAGGGGGAGGGTCCGTTTNTGAGAAGACATTCAATTTAAGAAAATATGGAGAAACAAGATTTGTACAAACAAGGAAAAGGAGAAAATTAAGGGACATGTAAGTTATTTATTTATTTATTACTCAGAGTATCTTAGAGATAATCACAATACAATACAGTGTCTTGAACAAATATGACAGATCACATGTAACCGGTTCCTTTATGTTATAATAACACAAAAATGTATCTGTTGCTGTTTATTCTACATACCTGTCTTCCAGTCACTATGCTGTCATGGTCCGCCCACGTTTTTTTTTTTTTTTGTGGTGCATCACAAAAAAAAAAAAGAAACGTGTGTTGTAACTTTCTCTTCCCTTTGGCAAACTGTGTTGGTAACAGTTTGGGCCAACCGTTAGACAGAGACCGCCTCCAATCGTTCGGCTGTGTCCTGTGGTTCACTCTTGCACCAACAATCATAAACCAGCACACACAACGAAGAAAGAAACACACCGGTCACACACACACAGACTTTACTAAAACTTCTATAAGATCAGAGTCTAATTCAAAAAGACATTAATGTAGTGCCAAAAATGTTTGTTCATTGTCTAAAACCTTGACAAAAATGAGTTTTGCAAAGCTAAATTAGTTTAACTTTGCAAAATGCTAAAAAAATGTAAAATAATACATTGTAAAAAAAAAAAAAAATAATTGTGAAAGAACAAACAAATTAAACACTAAGCGTGAGATAATAAATTATAAAAAATGATCCTTCTCAGCCCTAGTATCACCATTTGTGCATTTGCTTAAGAAGAGGCATCATGTTTGACAAGAGCTTGATGGACGAGATTTATGTTTTCTGCTTTATTATCGTGAATTTTGGTCTTCACAGATTAATTACATTTGTCGGTCAAAGATATACATAAAAGAACAAGCAATTATAGAGTTTGTATTTTGTAGTTTGTATTGCTTTTTGTGAGCAACTGTTGAGCTACATTGCTCATGTTGCTTATTTATGACTACTTTCTATAACATTCATCTACTTCCACGTGTTCACTTTCTAATGTTATGAACAAATTAATTAATAATACTTTTACTTTCAGAGAGCTATACATTTCCTCTCTAAGAATGCAAATCATAAAGTAACAATGGTTTGAACATTCACTTGTTTATTTGGGCGTTCCCCTTAGAATGAATATTTGGTCTTGTTGAGTAGAGTTTGTTGAGTTTGCATGACTTTCACAGGCTGACTCCATCACCTTGACCCAGAATGCAGCAGACATTGGTGGATGGCCCGGATGTTGCGGGTTTGCCTTGGTTCAGAGCTGGCGTTCCATGATGAATGAATGCCTCTAAATGGCTCTGATCTAGATAACAAATCCAGCTACAGCGGAGGCCAGGTGGACGCGCCCAAAACGGCACAAAGACAATAAAGTATTCTCCAAAATCTACCGAGATAAATGTGATCAGGACAAATGTCTTCTTGTTCAAAAGGTATTTCAATTTACAGTTTACAGTGAGAACCCTAAAAGCTTGTTCTCTTCAAGGGGCACTTGTGCACATCTAACAGTTGTGGCTGGCGGAGATGAAACAATCGAAAATTTAAGAATGTCACATGAGGAATATACTTAATTGTAACACAGTCACTGTGTGATGATTCACAAAATCAGTTTTGGCAGTGACAAAAGTTTGTCCAAAGCAAATTTTAAAAGCTAGCATGACTGCTCCTGCTACTTAGAACTTTTGGTTGTGCTGAAGTTGTCAGTGTAACCAAACTGGGAACGAGGACTGTCACTGGACAATATATCAATATCAAATCAATGTCGCAACTGCGAATAGCTGATCGCAAAAGATACTATTTTAATTATGTTGTGTTCTCCCAGTACATGACAGTGTCTGTGTATGAACCAACATCACAGGACTCCCGCCAATCAAGCTTTGTTATAGATTAAGAAGTTAATACCAGCATTTTATGCAAAGCCTATTACTGTAACTCAAACTTTTCATTCAATTTATATCTTAAAATGTAAACTGTTTTTCTTATGTGCTCCATCAAAGAGCGTCCCAGATCAAATTCATCCCAAAATAGGTATTGACAGTTGCTTTTTGTACTATGTGCACATGTGATGTATCAATATGACAAGATAGGGGCTATAAAGTCTCAAAAGTACCGGAAGAGACTTATGCTTGTGTTTATCTGATATAGGCCTGTTCACATGCCTGTCCAAATAAAAGTGAAAACAGTTTCAGTACATTCCGAACGATGCCGCTCGATTCCTGACAAGAACTAGGAAGTACAACCACATTAGTCCAGTGCTCAGATATTTCAGCTGACTTTTAGAGAATATATGCTTTACCATAGCTCTACTTGTGTTTAAGTCTCTCCAGGCCTAGCTTCAAGGTATATGACATGTTGGCACCTTATGAATCATCTCAAACACTAAGGACCAATCTTGATAGTGTGAGACAGAACTAAAAACAGGGAATCAGCTATTCAATTTATGATATAAAAATCTAGATCTTAAGCCATGAGACAGGTCCCTATATTTTGTGATGTTTTATTTATTTTAGTGCAAACAGTGCTCTACAAATAAACTTTATTGATTTATACCTACAGTAAAGATAGCATTGTGACAAATTTGCAAAATTGGTTCCTGCTCATGGTGGAAATCACAGTCTACATGTCTAAGGTGGTTGTCAAAGTGTTGCATTATCATTCTTTCCTATTCAAGTCAGACAGTACTCTGTGGTCTAAGGTTTGTACAAAGTGCTGCATTTATCATTTTTAAAGATTGCATCAAGATTGCAAATTTACAAATAGAAAAGTTAGTTACCCCAGCTGTAAGGTACAAATCTACAGGTGTTCTTACTTGGCTTGGTCAGGACTACCGTACCTTGCGCATGTTATTGGTTGGTGGGGAAACTGGAGTGCCTGGAGGAAACCCACTCAGACACAGGGATGTGTATTTTTTCCCTTCTGGTTTAACATTGTCAATTAGTTTTATTTTAGTTCTATGTGGAATCCAACCTTAATTTTAGCTCCAAACGTTTCCTTCATTCTCTCTTTCCCTCTTGTATGATTGCAGAATTAAAAGTTAAAAACCTGCTTTTACATCCAACATCCCAAAACAACAGACAGAATAACGTTAATGTGCGGCCTTTCGCAAAACCCATTTCCAGGTCTTTCGCAGTCATTCGTCATCACAGATTGTAATGTTATCTCCAGGCCACTCACAAACAAACTCATCTGGCTGATAACGGAACAAACGAAGACAATAATGCAAAGTGATACGAAGGTGAAAGAGCAGAATATATGGAGTCCGCGAGCACAAAGTAGATCAATGACAAGGTCCGCGAGTCTGGAGGAGCCGGCGGACCAAGAGCTAGTTCCTGCAGAAAAGGAGGATTTGACCCCAGGCTAGAGAATAATTTCACTTTCCCTCAGATCAGCTTAAAAAATCTCTCGCTGTCACGGCCTGGCAGATTTATACAAATTAATGGCCTTTAGTTGAAAATCTCCCAGCGCTTGGGTTATTAATTGTTAAAGTGCATACATTAAACAAAATGAGCAAAAAGTCATTTTCATAAATTATCTTCTACTAAGAAAAAAAAAAACTTTGTAGGTAAAAAAAAAAAAAAAAAAAAAGGATTATGGTCTGGCTAGTAAGTGGTGAGTAGAGAGCAAACTAAAAAATAATTAAGACGTGCAAAAGAATGTTTTGAGGTAGGCCTATTTGTACTTTAAATATCAACTATAATATGTTAAGGTCTTGTTGTTCACTTCACATGTTGGTTTTGGTCATTTCAAAATTTCTTCATCAATTGACCATTATCATTTAAACAACTTTTTTATACGTAATAAATACAATGGTCGCCATTTTATAATACCTACAACCTAAATTTCTCTTAGTAAATCATAAAAAAGCATGAACAAAGCCTTAATTATTTATGAACAAATGGTGAATTGGATGAATGAAAAGTTTGTTAAGTCTTAGTAACTTCATTAAAAAGTCAAGGTTCGGATTGAGGTTTGAAGCACAAGGTCATCGTACTTAAGTACTTACAAAACCTTAAAGAAACATTTTCATCTCTGAATTAAGCATTTGTTCATGATGAATTTAAAGTCCTTATTAAGGTTTTGTTAAGGCTATAGGACCATAAAAAAAACACTTCTGGAATGTACTATTAAAGTAGACAAAACACTGCAAACCAATTTTGCCACAAAGTTATTTATTCTTTAAATCTTTCTCTCTTTTTTAAATAAACTTTTTGCAATGTATAGAAATTTGGATTCTGAAAAATGCCAGTCTGAGACCAGAAGACATTAGTGCATAACCCTATTTAGGAGCAGGAAATCTTAGGGCTAACAAACATTGGATGAAGGGCCACATTTGGCCCTTGCGCCACAGTTTGGACAGGCCCCAAGTGACCACCTAGCTAAGTCAATCAAAGCGTTTGCTATCTACGACAAAACATTTTTTGGTTCAAACAGTACATGGTTTGAGTTTGTCACAAAGTGCTGTTTGCGCCATTTACAATTTACAAATTTTACAACAAAACAAACAGACAACAAAACAAGAGAGGCCCCTTTTCAAAACTTTCACAATCTCCAAAAATATTTCAATTTCAGACTTCTCACTCAAAGGGCTGGTTGAAGCTCTGGCAAAGTGTTCCAATACATCCTTCAAACTGCTTCTTTTCCATCCAAATCCCCAGGACACACCTCTCTTCCCCCCTCCCTCCCTCTCTCTTTCTCTCTCTCTCACGGACACTTTTGCGGGCTGAGTGATACTTGAGGTGTCACTGCTCCTTCTGCGGGGGATAGAGCGGGAGAATGAAGGTGCGATGAGATGTTATTTCCCAAATTTGGCCCCTAGGGACAAAGGACAGGCCTGTTTGATATTCATCTCCTCGCCGGTGGCACACTGGTGGGGCAGACTGTGAAAATCTATTCACTATGATAATGAAACAAATTGTCATACATTGGGCCCTGTCTCCCCCTTGACAGTGATAGTTATCAAAGTGAGAGATCGAGGCGAAGGTGTGTGTCTGAGTGTGAGAGAGAGACAGAGAGAGAGAGAAGAAGAAGAGGCAAAGAGAAAGGGATATTAAGGCAATGTGTGTTTGAGTGTGAGAGAGTGAAAAAGAGAAACTGAGGAGAGAGAAGAATGAGACGAAAACAGTGAGAAGAAGGAGCAGAGGCAAAAGAGGGAAAGATGTGAAAAAAAAATCAGTATGAATAGAGAAAGAGGTAGAGGTGTGTGTGAGAGAAAAAGGGAGAGAGAGAGAGACTGAAGAGATAAAAGAATGAGAGGAGTGAGTTGAGAGAGATGGAAAGAGAAGGAAAAAGAAGAGAAAGAGTTAGAAGCTGTGAAATGAGAAAGAAAGCATGAAAAGAGATTAAGGTAAAGATAGATGGAGAGAGAGAAATGTGTGAGAGAGAGGAGAGAGAGAAAGAAATAAGAAAAGAGAGAGAAAGGGGGAAATAAAGGAGATAAAGACAAGAGAGGAGAGGAAAGAGGAAATATAGGCAAAGGGAAAGAGAGAAACACACTAAAGGAAATGAGAGAGGAAAAGAAATTAAGAGAATCAGTATGAAAGAGAGACATTGAGGCAAAGGTGTGTTTGTGTGTGAGAGAGAGAGAGAGATTAAGGGAGGAAGAAAAATAGACAGAGTAAAGAGAGTGGGAAAGGGAGAGATAAGCAAAGAGAATGAGAGAACAAAAGGATAAAACAGGAGTAAGGAAAAAGAAAGAAGAGAATGAGCAAACAAGAGAAAGGGAGAACAATTATAATAGAGAGAGAGAGAGATGATAGATAAAAGGAAAAAGAAGAACTGAGAAAAGAGAAAACGGTACACTGACAGAGGGATTATAAAGAAAAACAAGGAGAAAGCAGGGAGGAAATACATAAACAGAGAATGTATGAGATGAAGTGTGTGTGGAGAAGAAAAAGAAAGGATGATTGAAAAAATATTGGAATTTGGAATGGAAGAAAACAGGGAGTAAATGAGGACAGCGAAAGAAAAAAAATACAAGCAAGAATGGAGAAATTCAAAAAGCAGTTGGAAAGAAAAGGAAGAAATTGCTGGAAAACAAAGTAAAAAGACTGCAAAAGGAAAAAGAGAAGGAAAGAAGAAAAAAGAAAAGAAGAGAGAGATTAGAGGCAGAGAGAGAGAAAGCATGGTGAACATATGTGTGGTGCTCCGGTGCGCTCCTGTCAGTACAAAGACAAGCCTCCTGGCAGGGAGCGCCTGTCATGTCACAGCCTCTCTCTTTAGGCCTGTCACACGTGATTGATATGAACAGAGCTCAGACGTGTGTGGTCCAGAGCTCACCTGAGGAATGAGGAGCCAGACCACTTTCATTTTCATCACACACTCTGATGTACATCTGGGGAAAGAAGCATTTGATCTCCTGTTCATTTGTAATTTCTAAATACTCAATAGGCCCTTTTCACGCTGCGGCTATGCTAGCTCCGGTCTGCGAGATACTGTGGTGAGTTCCTTCTTGTCCCATTCATTCCTTATGCCGAGATGCGCTAATATTAATTCATATTCTAAAAATTCAAAGCAGTGAGCGGATTTCACCTAGATAACCACTGGCAGCGAGTTCAGAACTTCACACACGGGGCAAATACGTCACCAGAGTAAGACTGTGTGTTTATAAAAGTTTGGCGCAATGCTAAATGCTAACAAAGAAATTATAAATCAGACAACTTGATAAAAATACATGACATCCTAGGCTGAGAGTTTTTGCATAAAGCTAGTTCAGTTTGTAGAGTTATTTTAAAATTAATAAATAAATTAAATACAGGTTAATATAGCTTCAGAGACAAAACGGCACATTTTATAAACACATGGTGAAGTATTTACCTCGTATGTGAAGCTCTGAACTCGCTGCAAATGATTGTCTGGCTGTCACTTGTTGTCCAGTTTGTGTCAGGTAATATTTTAATTAGTTTACGGCATTTGAGCTAGCCTTCCGAGGAAATGAACTGCCCGGAAACAACAGACCGCTGTTATATTCACACCGGAACTAGCCAAGCCGCAGCGTGAAAAGGGCCTATTAGTGCAGCCAGTCTCTTATAGGGATTTTTGACCACTTCTTGCTGATTCTTTCTAAATCCTGGATGATGTGATGTTGCTTCTGGAAACACGGACTTAACAGGGGACAACGAAATGTCAAAAACGTACAATAAACACATTTTCATGCTGTTTCTCGTCAATGTGTCATAAAATAACCACGAATTCTAGTTGAAGCCATGGCAACATTTTTTTCGGGTTTAACATGTAAATCTTAACTTGCCCCAAGCCCCAGCCCTACACTTACCCATTTTAGTAACTGGAAGCCTAAACATATCCGTTAAACCCACAGAAAATGTTGACAGATGACTTCGACCAAAATTTGTGGTTATTTTACTTTGACAGTACCTGTCAATGGCCAAATGGCATTTTGAAATTTTATTGTAAATATACATTTTCTTCGACTTCATGACCTTAATGCTCTTCTGCCACTTCTTTGTTGGCAGTAGCTTATTTCCTCTAGTTTTTGTCTTGTCTTTTTTACATTTTTGACCACTTCACCTTGCCATTTTCAGAAGCGTCACTAAATTCCATGGTGAAGGGTCGCTTATCTGATTGGTGCTTAATCGATCTGAAGTGATCCATAGTAGGAAGGTGAGCTATATTATACTAGGCAAGGCTAAACTTATTTTAGTATAAATACAGCCAGTCTCAGGTCACTTCCATCAAATTGAAAATACTGAAAATACTGAAGCGGCTGAGGGTTTTCGAACGTCTCAATCTTTGAATGCACTGTCCAGGTGCAACACAGTCTCACTAGATGGCGTACTTTTACCACAACACAAAAACAGCGTATTTGGACTACGACTTCAAAGCTATTTTTAGTACTTATGTTACGCGTGCATTTAGCACAATATGAAAAAGCGTAAAAATGACACGAGATTTCACAGCGTCAAAAAAACACGAGTTTTAATTGAAGCCATGTGGGGACGTTTTCTTCAGGTAAATGGGTAAGTTCAGGCATAAAGTTACTACAATTGGTAAGATTAGGTCTGGGGCTTGGGGCAGGTTAAGATTAGAATCAGGATTTCATGAATATTCATAAATAAGAACACGTCTTAACAACCACCATTAAAATGAATAGGGACTGTGACGCGTACTATGATTACGCAGGACGGCCGAGAACTCGTGCTAATCATACCGAATTTACATATTGTGTAATGTCGTGGTAAATGTACGCTTTCGGGCTCCCAGGTGACATCTTTGAAGCCTTTCTACTATTTCTTGCTTATCTGGAGGTGTGGTCAACCCAGACTGACCACGCCTCGCTTCCTGATTTCTATGACCTCCTTCATTCAAGCTTTTTAACTTGTTGCTTGGTTCATCGTCACGCTTGAAGACCCAAACACTCATCTTCACTGATGCCACTGCACTGTTTATTTTTACCTTCAATATGGTGATCTCATTAGTTGCTTTGATGTTTTTTTTTGTTTGTTTGTTTTGTTTTTGTTTTTTCTTTTTACATGAACATCTTTTGGAAAGGCAATCTCATGTATGAAACCAAAATATTTGAAGTGGTCAAAGTAAAAGAAGACACAATAAACCCAGCAGCGGTCCATTATAGAAAGAACAAGAGCACCATTTGTCAATACATCAAACAATTAGTCATTTTTAAACATAATATATAAATAAGAAGGAAACAAAACAGTGTACGCTTGACAATGGTCATTGCTACCATCACCAAATACATAATGGTTCTCATAAACAATTTTCATAGACAACATTAAGGACAACAACAACTTCTTTGATTATGTTTTTACCAATTGAGTTATATAAGAGTAATATATATCATTACAAAAATAAACCACTGCACTATCTTATCTGTGCCACTTATAGAACCTGTTCCTCCTGATTGCATTCGCTGTGATGGCCTGAGTGTGGCACAATGCAGTGATAAGTGTCTCTATGTCCTCATCAGAAGTATGTCAGCTATTATGTAATTTGCATGTCATTACCATAGAGATGCCCACAGGGTCCGGGGTCAGGCAGGGCCAAAGTCGAGTCTGTGGGATGATCGGATCAGAGCTCACATCCAGACAGTGCGCACAGACGTATTCACCAGAGGGATCTATAATTGGACAGAGCATCCTGCACTAGTTTTACCTGAACACAGTCGAGTCATTTACATATAGGTGTAATATATGGCTGTACGAGGGTTTTCAGATGAAGTTTTGGGAGAAAGGAGACAAAAGGTTAAGCGAGCAAAGGACACGACAGACAAAGTTGGTTTTAAAGTGCTCTGTCTTTCTGGAAAGCAATATTAGTCTTTGTTTGTTGACCCATTTTTAAAGACCTATATTTACATTCTCATAGTTTATTTGGTCAGGACAATGCATGTTAATGAGCATGCTTGATATACATCCAGGGTTGTAGCTAAGGCACATTTCCATATGTAGAACAGAAATCACACTCACAGAATGTTTGTCTGTGATCACAACTACTTTTATACCTAATCTAGAGGCGCCAACACAATTAACTCTTTCCCTGCCAATGACGAAAATTTCCTTCATTTACCTATGTGTTGCGACCTCAGACTCTCTGATACACGTGCTGACTTTTTTCACAGATTCACCAGCAGATGGTGCACCTGGGTGAGCACTAGGACCCAGAGGAGGTCACATGACCAGGGAATGTACTTTTTCTGTTAACATGACGGAGCGCAGTCAGTTGTGTTTATCTGATTTTGGAGGCCAGCTTTCTTTTCAAACAGCTTACAAGCAAAACATCTTGGGCTAAAAACATTGTTGAGTAAGTTTAGAGCAGATATTTGATTTTTAAAATGAAGATAAGACGATCTTACTGGACTAGGATTCTGAGGAGAACGGCACATGCAATAGTCTAGAGGTGAAAAAACAAAATTTCCTCTTCCATGAGCGATCTGAAAATGGTCAGAGTAAGTCTAACTACTGTATTTCTTCATGTTCGGTAGGGACAAATATAATCTATGCCACATGAAAGAGACCAATCTATATAATCTGCAGCAGAAAGTAGATAACTTCTGTGTTGTGCTTCTCTGTCTGTAACAGAGCCTTTGTTGATTTAAAGATGAAAAAGACATTTGTCCTCATTGTTTTAATCATGTAAACTTCTAAAGATATAATTTTATTGTTGTAGCTCAAATTCTTTCACCAAAAAATGAAGAACAGAGGAAAACAACACTGACAAGTTTGTATTGGATAAAAGACGTTTTCTTAAAAGTTTGCCGTCAAAGGCTGACATCTAATGAAAACAAGGGAATTCAAATGCTTATATGAAAAAAAGAACAGATTAATGTAGAACAATTCTTTCTTTTAAACGGAAGTAGACACTTGTAGGTCTCATTTGATGTACAACATGTCGTGATTCCAGTTGCACAAAGTGTTTTGTGGATCTGTGAATTTAAAATGAGCATAAAGGCCTGGGCCAGGGAAAGGGATAAAAGTCAGGGTCAAAAATCTGGCAGAGAAAAAGTTAAACTATATTAAACTAAAGTTAAACTATAATGACAAACATCCTACTACGGAACATTAAAAGCATAACCTTAAAAGCATCTAAAGCATGTTACTGACAGATAAATGCCTTACCATTTAGCGCACAGTATACAAAGTAAGTAAGTAATCTTTATTTGTATAGCGCATTTTACAGACACAGAGTCACAAAGCCCACTCAGTGACAGTAAGCTGCCCTGGGGCAACTCAGCAGAGGCGATTCACCTAACACCTGGTGCCTCAACCTCCGACTACCACCAAGTGTTCCCTAACATGCATGTTATCAGTTGGTGGGGAAACCAGAGTGCCCGGAGGAAACCACCCAGACACGGGGAGGAACATGCAAACTCCACACAGAAAGGTCCGGGCCTGAGCGGGAATCGAACCCGCGACCTTCCTGCTGTGAGGCCAGAGCGCTATCCGCTCTGCCAGCGTGCCGCATTTTAATAGAAAAGGCTTCATGTATTTCATTGGCTGTGAACTTGCGGTATTGCAAAAATCCATCAAGCAGAGCCAGGTTATGCATTGGTGCACCATTGATGAATATTTGCATCATTTTTACTTTTGTGTTACCAGAATTTCTTTAAAGTTGGGGTAAGAAAACGTTTATAGATTGTAATTGGAACAAAAATTAACACATCACGTCAAGATGTCTAAAATATGTTTGCAGTGTGAAAATCTTTTTTTTTTTTTTGCTGAATTATATTTGCAACTTTGTGTCTAGTCAAATCGAGTAAAACTTGAATATCACCACTTCACAATTTGAAATCCAAGAAAACAAAAGTGTACAGATTCTCTCTGTCTGTCTGCACAAACCTTATATCTAAATAACACTTCTTGTTTACTTCTATTATTCTGCTTGCGTGACATTCTCATTTACAGCAGCTTCACCGTCCTTTTCCACAGAGCAAATTCTATACATGCTTAGGTCACGACTATCCTCTGACATCCTGCTTTTTTTTTTTTTTTTTTGTGGTGCCCGACGCGATGCCCTTGAACACACAAAGCTGTTCTAAGTGGGTACGCTCCGGAGAGCATGGAGTAAATTACCCAGAGGAAATAAGTAAAAAAAAACAACAGCAATAACGGCAAAGCTGTAGGTGGCTTGTGCTTGATACTCGACATAAATCATCCTAATGCCTGACTTAAAATCTGTGCATACTTAAACAGCCAGGCGGTGGAGGGCAATCAACTGCACGCACAAACATACCTACAGTCACGTATGCTTGGAAGTTTGGAATATAATGTCACAGATGATAGTTCTTGGTTTGGATAGAGTTAGAGTTTTGATAAGTGATGTTCACAAAAAAAGTCTGTGTTGTAATTAAATTAAGTTGAGCTTTAAATACTTCTACTTTCCAGTGCATTCAATACAAATGCAATGCCCATTATGTTGACAAAAAAAAAAAAAAGTAATTGTTTTTCGCCATTTCAGTTTTCGGCACAAAACTGGTTTTAAATGACAGTTTTGCCACTTTTATGTACATCTGAGGTGGTTTGGAGCTGTGTGGGGGCATTTTAAACCTTTTTGACAAAGTAATTTTTTTTGCCATTTCAGCTTTTTACCCTTTTGAGAATTCATCCAGCCCGACTGAAGCGTTGTGGTTTGGTCTATCTGAAGCTTTGTAGTTCAGCTAAGCTGGAATTAAAAGCTTTATACCAGATTTTTGATAACAAACAAGAAATATTTAGTTTAAGGCATTTCTTCTGAGCCGCCAAAATCATTCACTGTCACGTGTTTTGAAGCGTTTTAACAACATTAGAAGCAAACAGGAGTTCTGCTGTGTAACTATGCTAGCAGCAATTAGCCAAATGCTAGCATACACAAGCAAACTTTCTATATTTTAGTGGAGAGAAAAAAAGAAAAACTGGACAGTGTGAGATCATTTTCACCCAAGTACATACTTTGACAACATATGAGCAGAGGTACTACAGATTTCAAGGGATTTTCTGAATAAAATTCAAGTATTCTGGTTTAAGCAAAAAGGCAGCTTTCAACAAATCTGTCCAGATTGAGAAATAAGTAAACACGATTCATTCATTTTGTTCTTGGATGCATTGTGATAACCATCTCTACAAATTCATTACAAAATAACCAACTTTGATCATCAAAACACTCAATTTTTAAAAAAATATGTCAACAAATACCTCGTGGCTACAATAACGAGTTAGGCCATGATATTGTTATAAAGTTTAGGATCATGATATAACACAATTTCAGTATTTTAGCACCACATCCATATCCAGGCGTAAATCCAGCCCAAACTACTTTGTCGTACATAAAATATTGCACAAAAAGCTTAATTTGCAGAACAAATAAATCACAGCTCTATACAATTTAAACATTGTCCCCAGACAAATATTAACAGTTTTATTATGTCCCTCAATATCTTCGACTGCACTTTCTGTTTTCTTCAAGTGACATATTGCCCAATTTGATTAATGGACTTCCAACAAACAACTGGATTTTGTGAGTTTTTAATGTTGTTTTCTATTATTTTTGGAAGCGGTCCATTTGTTTCCAGGCGGATGTCTTGAGCTGAGTGGGAGCATGTATCATTTGATCCGGACAAACAAGGACACGGAGCACATCTGCACTACGTTTGGTTTCAGTAGACATTAATCTCAGCTTCAAAGGCAAGTCTGGGGCACTCACTTAAACGCACTGATGTCGGCAATATATTTCACCCTAAATACAAATATTAAACATCTGCGAAAAGGTTTTATTATGTTGCAATTTACTGCTCACTGTTGCTGATGGTGATTGTATATTTTATTAATGGTGTAATAATAACGTCAGGTGGAGAGCTGATAGTCTGCTTTACGCTAGTATTGGTGACTTTGGTAATGATGAATAAAAATGTCTTTCAAAATAATACAAAATTACAAAACCACTAGTGGTACAAAACTGTCAAATGTAGAAATTAAAGAGCCAGAAGAGCTTTCAATGGGTTAGTGCACATATCGGTTTACTTGCAGACACAAAAGAAATGCAAAGATATTTAACAAGGCAAAAAAGAAAAGAGAAGTACATACACCGGTGCAATGTTAAAAACAAATTGTCGAAATACAGAACTGGCTCAATATTTGTGAACGTTCACATGGTTCACTGACAAGACCTGAAATCACTGCAATACCAGCAACTGACTAGAGTGTGGCGCTGTGTCAATGACACGAAAATGTACAAATCTAGAAGAAGACATGACACTCAGCAAGAGGAGAAAGTGATGAAGTATAGAGTGAGGTTTCTGCTGTAAACATCATGCAAAAAAAGGTCAGTACATTATGCAGATTAAACACAACACTGAAGTTACAGACAGATGCTAAACTGGGGTCTTAGAAATCTTTCCACTCTGGAACCTGGTTTTAGAGATTTTTGTTTTTCAGTTTCCTGAAACGCCACACAACCACATTCTCACAAAAAAGCGTACATTTACCACGACACAAAAACATTTAGCACGATATGAAAAAGCGCAAAAATTACACCAGATTTCACAGTATAAAAAAACACAGGACTTTTGGTTGAAGCCACATGGGGACGTTTTCTTTAGGTGAAACGAGTAGGTTTAGGCATCAAGTTACTAAAATGGGTAAGTTTTGGTCTGGGGCTTGGGGCAGGTTATAATTAGGATCAGGATTTCGTTAATATTCATAAATAAGAACACGTCTTAACAACTGGGACTGCGACACGTGGCACATTTACGCAAAACAGCCATTAACTTGTGCTAATCATACGCATTTTACATGTCCTGATGTAAATGTACGCTTTCCTGTGAGGTCGGGCTCATGGTTTAGGTAAAACATTTTTGATGAAAAGTCTGAGCTTGGCTACGTGCAACACAGTCTCAACAAAATGTCAAAAGACGTACGATAAGCACGTTTTCATACGTTTTTACGTTAATGTTACAAAATCCTAAAACACAAAGAAACCACAAATTTTGGTTGAAGCCACATGGCGACATTTTTGGGAGGTTTAACAAGTATGTTTAGACTTTAATTTACTAAAATGGGTTAGGGTTAAGGCTGGGGCTTGGGGTAGATTAACATTTACCAATTGAACCCTACAAAATGATGCCACACGGCTTCAACCAAAATTCATGGTTATTTTATGTTTTAGCATTATATTGACCCTAAAAAAAAAAATAAAAAAAAAAAACTGTGAAAATATTATCTTATCTTACGTTGTTGACATTTCATTGTATATCTACGTTTTCTCCGCTATTCCGTCTCTGGAATAGCATGTTTAAGATATGCAAGGAGAAGAAGAAAGTGGCTGGCTTTATTTTAGACTTAGCATTTGAACTTGTGGCAAGTCTGTCCAATCATACCTCAGAAAGTAACAACCAATACACAAAAAGTCACCATCAAAACACTTTTGAAAATGGCTCATAGTTAGCAATCAAAACATGCCAACCACTATCTTACTAACAAGTTTGTGGCTACACGAAAATGCAGACATCATAAAGAATGCTTTGCCCATCCAGCTGAGATGTCCAAACTTTTTTTTTTTCATCAAGGTCCAAATGTTAGAATAGAAACAAGGTGGAGGGTCCGTTTGAGTCCTTTTATTCAGCTTAGATTTTCAAAATGACATAGCTAAAAGGGACATTTGCTAAATTTTAAATTAAACTTTATTTTTTAAGTGTTTTTTTTTTCCAACAGTGCTTTCTCACCAAAAAACACCACTGAGATATTTTTCTGAATGTCCCTGATCTGTGAAGTCATAGATAGATCTCTGAGATGTTTTATACAGTTTTTAAGTATAAATCATCCAAATTTGTTTTGCAGATTTTTGCTGCACTAGCACATCAGGCAAGATCGATTTGATTGTTTACCCTGTGAAATGTGAAGTCAATATATAGAGTGCCAACTCAATTTCTGATGTAGGAAACACAGAACTGTTGTGTGCTTTACGACAACCTTTTTATTGGTTCTGGTGCATGAAACTGCAAAGTGGAGGTACCCAGGAGCATGTTTGAAGGAAGAAAAAAACACAAAAAAGGCATCATATTTGTCCTTTAAATGTGCAATAATAAAGTAGTAAAGTAAAATGCAGTAAGTATTGCAGTTTGGACCAATTTTTGAGTGAGCTTGAGGACCAAAAACATTGGTCTGAGGATTGCATTTAACCCCAGGCCCATAATTTGGAGATGCATGACCTATGGCGTCAGCCTAATTTTCACAGAACTTCTTTAAAGTCAACTCAGTCGAAGGTTCCTGCCGACAACGCCAAATTTAACAAACACATTCTCAACACTTTTCTCTCTACCTGCCTGGCACATTCGTAGAAGACAGAGCCTTTTTTCTTTTTTTTTTTTACTGGAGTCACAAATAAACATGCAGTGCCCTTAAGGAGATGACGGCTGGTGTCACCAGGCAGAGGGCCCCGCCGACAAGCCGGGATATAAATCTACACCAGAGATACAGAAAGTACATGATGAATTAAGCCAGCGCATATAAATTCTTAAGAGCCTCCATTTTAATGCTGGTCATTATTCAACAAATTTTTCTAAGAAATGCCACATGGGCAGGAACAAGTAATTAGGGCTAGAAAAGTGAAACTGTCACCCGTAATGGTTTACTCCGTCGCCTCACCTTATCAAGGGAGGGGAGGCGGTGATGGGTGGGGGATGATAGGGGGGACACACAGCTCCATGGGGCCGTAGTGTAGCTACCAAACTGCCATTAGGCCAATTCTGAAGACTAACTGTTCAGGAGGTGCGAATCTACCCACGCTCTCCTTCGTGCATTCAAAGCATTGTTAAAACGAGATGCTGTTTTTTTTACTCACTTTTCTATTCTCTCTCTCTCTCTTTCTCTCCTCTCAAATCGGCCAAGGCCTCAATAAATCTGCGGTCACGGGGGATATTGTTAGTGTTGGCCAAAGTACTATTAAAATGAAGGGAAATTTATGGATGACACTTTGTAACAATTAATCAGGAAATGTTGATTAATAAAGTTGGTCGGTTATTCTCCAGAAAGCGAGGGGCATTGTCAAGCTGATCATTTTATTCATTATTTTTGATTAATGTACCCAGATATCCAGAGTCTGAGAGAAGCAAAGCAAACGGGGGGAGAGAAAACCACGAGGAAGGGGTGAGAGCTGGTGGTTATCCCGTATGCAAAATCATAAATAGTGAATGAATATGTGTACGAGCTTAACCTTGGTGAGGAGACGCGGGGTTGGTAGCGGCGATGAGGTCCAAATGTGCGTATTCAGCAGTGTAAAGTGTGAGGAGGGGATTAAAGAGAAGGAACGGAGGGGTGAGAGCTGAGGGAGGGAGGGGTGTTTGATGAACATCACCTCTCTGGACCTGTCCGTCTTCAGCTGGACGCCCATGATTAATTAGTTTGTTTAGATACTCAATTAGCCCAGCCATGCAAAGAAAAAGCACAGGGAGGGAGGGATGAAGGGTCAGGGGAGTGAGGTAGGAGAGAAGGAGGAGAGGGAAATAAAAAAAGATGAGATATGAAGGAAGTTCTGTTTTTTATGCATCTTTAGCTTCACTGGTGTACATCTGATAGCATTAACGTGGATGTGATAAAAGTCTTCCTTTATGGCTAACAATGATCAAAGACGTATTTAGCTTGTCTGTCCTAGCATCAAGAAAGAAAACGTTTGATCTGATTAACTTGTTGGTTTTGGAAGCTTCTAGTCATTTTTTCTGGTGAATTGTGTTTGTGCAGAAACCTAAACCCTAATCCTGTTAACTTGTAAACAGCTGCTTATTGTTGTGTTTTTGTCACTAAATGAAAACTGAACACTAAATGAACTTTTTGTTGTTACTAAACGGTGTAGTATTGTAGGTGGTAGTATTGCACACTATTAATGTCGTTCTTGCACATTTGCAGTCATTCTGGTTAATGATTGAGCACAATGCACTCTCCAGCTCTGCTCAGTTTACCAGCTTCATTTGAAGAGAGTGGGTGGAGCTTTAGGACTTTAGCATCATTTTATAGAAACAGTGCACAGTAGTTGGCATTCTCGCTTCACAGCAAGAAGGTCCTGGGTTAGTTTAGCATATTTTCTTCATGTTTTGGTGAAATGCGGCTGAGTGCTTCTGGTTCTTCCATGACAAAAAAAACAAACAAACAAACAAAATATGTACAACATGCTCCTCACACTGGGCCACAATTTTAGCCGTATTTAACCTTCTGTACAAAATGTGATTGCTTTCAATTCAGAGTATCAATCTCCAAAGATGCCAAGCTGCAAGTCAGAAATGTGGCAAAGATGGGGCTTACCCCGGGCTCACACTGCATCCAGTCCAACTCTGGTGCCCGGAGCCCTTACTGAACTGGAAAGTCCGAGAGTGACTCACACAGTGTACAGTCCAGTTCGGTGTCTCTGGTACTGCCAATCCGCTTGTTGGTTTCAAATTTTACCGGACGCCGGAGTGCACTGGAGCCCTTTTTGGTGAAGTTGTAAAAGCAAGACACGATTTACAAGAAAACTAGCGAGCAAAGAGAATCAAAATATTCTAAATAAAATCATTATTTTACCACTAATAATACAAAATACGTCAAAAGTCGACATATACACGAATAAATAACACAGAATGTAAATAAACCTCACGTGGTTATCCATTGTGCAGCGAAAAATCAAAGAGAAAATGAACTGACGTGAAATCAGCCCAAAACTCAGCGCACATGTTCTTTGTTTACATGTACATGTGCTCAGTGATCACGTAATCTCCCAAAGTGAGCGTAAACCTCCATGAGTTCGGGTTCTCGCGAGGACCTCCGGAGCGAATGTGAGTCACTCACCGTAGCAAGACCGCTCCGGTGACACTGGAGTTGGACTGGATGCAGTGTGAGCCCGGGGTTAAAGAGGAGAGCAGCAGTACATGCTGATGTCATATAGAAGCTAAAAATGAGATATTTAGATTTACTTTAATGCCATAGTGTGGAACCTTCAATTCAAGTTTAGAGCAACACTGAGAGTACATCTTTTTGTGACAAAGCACATCACATTTGCTTTATTTATATTTATTCTTGTGAAAAATGATTTTAATAGTTTTAAGTTGTCTGTCCCGATGTTGAATGTCAAACATAAGTATGTAGTGTTGTTTCGGATCATAGCAAAATCTGGCCCACTGGCAATGGAGCTGCACAGTGAAAGACCGCCCTGGTTCCGGAAGAGTTTTGCCCCATGTTATAGTGCCATAGGCTTTTCGAAAAATTCAAATATTAAGAGTTTAAAGACATACCGCGGGCTATCCAGCTATGTGCTAACTCAGATCCACAGCGCGGTTGTTTTCAGTCTAAAAAGCACATCTAGAACTTAAAATTCGGCAAAATGTCGTAATAACTTCGTAGTTTACAAAGCTGAAAAAACGTTTTTTAAACAAAAATGTAGGTCTTATATTCGTGACTCACCACATAGCTGCTTAGCCCCAAGGACGTTTTCAAACTTTTAATATAATTTTTTATCGAATTCCCTATGGCAATTTAACATGGGGTTCGAGATTTAGGAACCAGGAAGTGGGCGGTCACTGTTGAGCTCCATTATCATTCAATAGCTTTGTCATACATTAATGCACGTGGTTGGAAACATTTTTTAAATTCATCAAATGAAAATATATATATTTTTTAAACTACATAATGCTGTATTCTTGGGCAAAGAACTTCCACCTACATGAGCTGTTTGAATTAGACTTACCTGCATTTATTAACTTAAAGTTGTGCTAACTAACCTGTTTTAGTTGTAAATGAGTAAACTTTGTGTTTCACTAAAAAGTCTGATAAATACAACACTTCGTATGGGAAAAAATGAGTCCATTGAGTCCCATCTGAATTGAAAAATAAAGAATTTTAGTTCTAATCAGGAGCCAAAGGCAGCTCTCTGATTGGCTGTGTTCCAGTTTCACTTTGTTGTTTGTAAAAAGAAATTTAGAAGGTGTAATTGCAGCCAAAATGAATACATATTAATAACCATGTGTTGAAGAACTTAACAGAGGAAGTTGTCACATTTAAAACCCATTTTATAAGGCTTTGTCCTGCGGTAGACACATCTCTTAGGCAAAATACAAAAAATATTAATAATAATTCTGCCCTACAAAGGAAAAAAGCAGTATCTGCGCTTTCAGTTAAACTGAGAAAAATGGCTTTAAAGTTTAGATGCTGTCCCTCAGAGTTTGACAAAGCTACACCAAGGTTTGTGTGTTTATACTATACCTTAGGGTGTGTAAATACTTACCAATTAAAAACCATTAAAATACATTTTACTTTTAAGCTCAAATATGTACTTAAAAACTGTAAATGAGGTCTTCTGAGAAAACACATTTGGGGACCTTTTTTACCAGCCAAATTGATAAGTTTTATAGTTTATGTGTTAAATAACAAATTGTGAAAGTTTCAAGTCCACACTATTTTCCATTTTTAAATGAGACATAAAAACAGTTTGCAGTTACTGCGATTTGAGCCAAATTTTCCAGTAAAACAGAGGAAAAGTGCAGTAACTGACGCTCGGAATGTTCTAACTGACGATTTTGAACGCAGTTACTGCACTTTTCCCCTGTTTTACTGAGAAATTTGCAGTTACTGCAATTTTAACATCAAGATTTTTCAAAAACGGTAAAGAGTTGAGCCATAAAACTTTGACAGTAAGTAAAACAGGTGATATATACAACTGTTTTTTGGTCTTAACTCAATTTTGATAAAATGCGCAGTTACTGCGTTTTTCCTTTGTAGGGCAGAATTGGTTCTGTACGTTTTTATGTAATGCTTTTTATAAATCTATATTTTTATGTCCAATTCTTGTTATTTTAGACATTTAAACACCTTGACTCCTTTCACATTGCAGCATGTTCAGAAACAAAGGAGCATTTTTACAATTCGCTGTTGTTCTGTTATTGACACATCACACCAAACGCAAAAATAAGAATACAGCAGCATCCTAAAAAGCCGCAAAATGACATCTCCCTGGGTCTGTGTGTCCAGTCAGTCACACCCAGATAAAACGTTCAGTGTGAAGCTGCAGCACTCACTCAGACTCTCTGCCTCTTTATGCCACATCAGATTTGCTCAAACAAGTGAGGAACACAAGTCTTCTCTCTCCTTTGTTCTCTCCTCCACTCTCTGCACACTGGGACAAATGGCTGCAGAGGGACCTGGGTGTCAGCCTGTGTGTGTGTATGTCCGTGGGTTCTTATTGTGTTATGTGTGATAAAGTGCTGTGGCTGCAGAAATGTTTGTGTGACATGCTCTCGACAGTGGGAGTCCATTAGCTGCCTCTTTTGAGTCTCCTTGGCAGGTTATCACTCTCTCTCTCTCATGCACGCACACATACACACACATGCATATACGCACACGCTAACGCACTTATGAGCTTCACAAACAAGACACGAGACAGCTGCTGCATTTGTGGCACTTGTGTCCTAGCAACATGTGTCGGGGTGGTGTTCTTGTGTTTTAAGTCACACACGCTGTCATGGAGGAAAGGCAAGATGTAATGTGAGCTTTGCATTGTGAAAAAAAAAAGTTATTGGATGTGCGCAAATGTCGCAAAATATAAAGTTGCTTTGTTGTTGATTTTAATTGATGGGAAAGGCAGGGCATTACAAAGTTTTCAGATTGGTTCCATGTTTTTCAGTGTGTTGTATGTTTTGCTTTAAGGGACTATACTCGATTTTTTTTGCAACAAATTAACGTAAAAACAATTTCTCTGTAGCACTGATATCTTGTTAGTGTATCTATTCAGGTGAAAATTAGTCTGCAATGTCCTTTCTATGCCTAATAATGTCCTGTTTGTGTCCAACTTTTTCTGTTGTTGTTTTTAGCATTGTGGCTAACTGTTAGCATGGAGACTCGCCTCGCTGCTAACAGCTGTGAAAAAACATGAAAATACATCATGATGAACAATTCTGAACTTCAGAATGCACTAAGTGAGCAAAACATGAAATATGAAGTAAGAAGCTTAAAATTAAATATTTTTGTTTGTTCACATTTTTAAGAATGCAAAAATCAGGTATAGTACCTTTAAAGATCTGACACCCAATTATATGTTTTCTTAGCTTCCTATACCACTTACGTATTGCATTCTGAACCGCCGAATAGTGCACCATAATCTGTTCTAATGGTGCGTTCCAGGCAACTTCCCACTTACAATGTGTGGAACGCCACTCAAAGTGGTTGTAAACTGGGGCCTGGTCAAGGGAGTCCTGTCATTCCCCAATGCGAGTCACAGTTAATCATGCTAGTTAGCATGACTTTATTTTTATTGTTTAAACTGCCAGAAACGTTAAGAAATGTTATTTGTCAGTTTTAATTTTAGATTGCTAATCATATGAGATAAAAATAGGTCCGTTAAGAAAGTTTGATCATGTTTTTTTTTTTTTTGAGAGTACTTTCTGCACTCATAAAAAAAAAAAACATTCAGTTTAACACTTACAATGGGCTTACACAGCATCCAGTCCAACTCTAGTGCAGTCACCGGAGCGATCTTGCTACGGTGGTGGCTGCGAAGTCGGCAGCAGAGCCTGTGGACCCCGAACTCACAGAGGTTCACGCTCAACTTGGGAGATTACGCGATCACTGAGCACATGTATATGTAAACAAAGAACAAATGCTCAGAGTTTTGGACTTATTTCATGTCAGTTCATCTTCTGTTTTGATTTTTCACCGCACAATGGATAAGCACAGGAGGTTTATTTACATCCTACGTGTTACATAATCGTGTAAATGTTGGTATTAGAGGTAACGCAATGATTTTATTTTGAAAACTACCGGTTTCACTTCACCCGCGCTCGCTTGGTTTCCTTTATATTGTGTCTTGTTTTCACAACTTCACCAAAAAGGGCTCCGTTGTGCTCCGGCCAAAATTTGAAACAAACGAAACATTTTCGGAGCGTCGGATTAGCAATACCGGAGACACTGGACTGTACGCCGTGTGAGCCACTCTCAGACTTTTCAAGTTAAGTAAAGGCTTCTGTGACTGCACCGGAGTTGGACTGGATGCAGTGTGAGCCCTGGGTTGAATTGCCTATCATAAGAGATTAAAGAACGTCCGGTAAGAAAGTTTAATAACATGCATTTTTGAGAAAGTCACTTGAAATCTGGGATTTTCAATGTTTGTTCTTTTATTTCTTTCTTCTTTTTTTGTCACATAAAAATAATCCCATTAAGTAGCACCTAAGCCAGCGGTTTCCAAAGTGGGGCCCCCAAAAGGATGTTGAAGTTCCCCAATAAACTTTGAGTTACAAGTGAAAATTATGCTTGGCACTCTTTAAAAATGTGCTAAATTTGGCAATCCAAGAAAAAAAAATAAAAATAAATCAATAAAATAAATCTTTATAGCAAGATTTCAAAGAGTCATACTGTATTTTTTTTTTTTTCAAGCTTGATTTATCATAAGTTTTTAATTAAAAGTTTGAACAAATACTTTACTCAGATTTTTAAAACTAAATGCAACTATTGCCACTGTAAATATGTATGTATAAATCACTTTAAACAAAATTGTATAGAAACAGTATTTTAAACTAAGCCACAAGAAACACTAATACAACACCAAAACTAAATTTAAATAAAATGCGCGATAATCCTGTACTAAAATTCAAGACGCTTACATAAAATCATCAAAACTACCATAATACATCATTTATGTTCCATATCATGTGAAGCCCCTCCCCTGCATCATCTCTCCCAGCCTTCCCAGGATTCACTGCAAATCCTTCCCTTTTCCAGAGTCCGAAATTCCCACCGGACCAGGAAAGCTGAGCCAGTTCAACCCATGTCTGGCGTTTAGTCCGACTTCGCTTTCCAAATGGGCCTAACCTTCGGGGACTTGTTTGAAACCCCAATAGCCTCGCACCCCATCCTTTTCCTTACCCCCTTTTTCTGTTTGACCCCCCCTTTACCCCACACACAGAATACACAATCTTCTAAGTTAATAATTGATGCTTCTCCTTCACACACATTTGACAAGCCTTCTATGTGTGTGTGTGTGTGTATTGTGTTTGTCTTTACCCCCCTCTTTTCATTTCTCTCTCTTTTTCTCTCTCTTGTTCTGTCGCTTTGCCAGTTCGTCATAAAGTCCATATGTTGTTATGCCCCCACTTTTCTCCATGTTTTCACTCATTCATTCTCCCGAAGACGCCGGACTGACAAACACGCAAACCGTTTTTGAAGCAAGGCGGTGGACGAGATGAGCTTTTAGGCCGTCCGATTTGACAGTTGGGGGAATAGAGTGTGTAGGGGGCATGCAAGTTTAAACAGACAATAAGAGAGGGAGAAGAGTTGTTGACAGATGAAACACAAAGGCATAAAGTTGATTGTGCTGCAAGAGTGTTCAGAAGTTAAATGTCTTGCGGTTTGGGGTGACTTGTTTGAAGGACAGGCTTGGCGCAGTGCAAAAGGGAGCGTAGATTTAAAATACATAAGGAACGGCAAAGACGTGCTACCGAGTTATTCTAATTTTAGATTTGTCTTGAAAGATTCACAAAGAGGTGAAGCTGATGCATGACCGGAGAACAGAGAGCAAGAAAAGGGCAAAATTGAAAATAGTATTCGGAATATCATTTACATTTACAAGCTGGGAAAAAATAACCAGTTGGATAGACTAGCAATTTTTCTGAAATGCTTTTGGAATCAGCTTATGGTACAGGAAAGAACATTCAATGCAGTGTGGAGGGCATTAGTGCAGTCAGCATAGCAACAACATGTCTCATCTATTTCCACTGCAATGTTCTGAGTATTGTGCAGTGCCATTAAAAACATGTAATGGATTCAATATATTTTTTTGTTATTTTATTTTTCAACAAATCCTAAAAGAAAATAGACCAGTTTCATCTCTAGACTCAACGTGACATCAGTGTGGATTGTCCAAGCATATTTATGCATAACGTGTTGAAGAAAACATTTTCTTTTTTCGTTAATGCAACTCTGTGTCTGTGCATATAAAATAAAAGAACTCATAAAAAGTGCTGAAATATAATTTTCCACATACATACGCACACCTGTTTTGAGTCGAAAAATGCTTCAAACCATCTGGAAAAAGGGTTAAAAGAGCGAGATGTTTCAGCTTTCATCCAAAAGTAATTTCTAATCTTATTGAAGTGAACTGAGAAACTAGACTGATTGAAAATGACTTTTGGATAAAAGTTGAAATGCCTTGATCTTTAAACCTTGTCCAGATAACAACTTTGTGTAGCTTTTTTCTACTGTGGATCACTCTTGGACGAATGAAGGATTGCACAATCAGATTTTCAAGATATGGTGCATGTTTGGTCTGCTGTTAAAGAGGAAGCGTTTGATATGTATTTTGCAAAAGTTACAAATCTTAAGTCTAGATTTTCAGTCCACAGAACCCTAACCATCCACAAGCTTAATCCTTAGTGTGTACAATATGACATGAAGAATGTGCACTATACTAGACCTGACATTTTGTTGGCTGAATCAAAGTGGGTTACTTGAAGAGTTTTGGTCCCATATTAAACCTTGCTTGTACCTGAGTCCTTGGAGTCTGAAAAGACACCTTAACAACCAGTTTTGGAAGCAGGAGGGCAGTGCGTAAAATGGCTGTGCTTTTTGCTAGATGGTGAAAATGACACCAGAAAGACAACAAGAGGGGAAGGGAATAACAAACATTCATCAAAACTACAGGCAGGATGGGGCTATTCATTCTGGAGGCAGGGAAGAGAAATATCATCAATATTTGACATTGTTTTATGGAGAAGCCACTTGATTTCGTCCTGGGTCCTGTGCGGGTGACCAGTGGCGATCAATTACCATTGACAAGATTTGTGTACATGGAAGGCCCTCGCACTTTGTTAGCCCCGGCTGCCTGCTTCCTCCTCAGAGAGCTCAAAGCTGCTTCTTAGTGAGTGCTACATCTTCCTCCTGACTGGCTGGCATCATTACTCAGAGGCCGTCAGCATAAAGAGACTATTGGACTAATTATGTGGCGTGCTGGTGTAATTCAAAGTGGGGACAAGCCTGCAGTGTTGAGCCGGCACCCTGGTGTCACATCTAATGATATAAAACTGCTGCAGATTGGCAAACACATGGAAACACTTTGTAATGATGAGTCAGTGGAGAGCGCCACCATTTATTGTGCGTGAATCAATGGGACTCCTTGTAAAGAGAAAAGATCTACATGGAGGGACTTTAGCTTAGAGAAGAATAGAAGTTTGCTTTCTAACTCTTGATAACTTGCTTTTGTGTCGGGGCAGGTCAACAGTCGTTAGCGCACTTATAGAAGATGCATTTTCTGATGAAAGGACTCATTTACAAGTATAAGTAACTCATGCAAGGCTAAGTGCTCTATTAAAACGTGAAACTTCAGAGAACTCATGTAACAGAATAATGGTGTGGACATAATTTCCAATGGTTAATATGGGGAATGAAATTTGAATTGTAATGTAGTGTGATGATGTTTCTTGTCCTACCTAGAAATAGAATTCCAATTGACTGAGTTGGCAGTGTGTCATAGGGATGTGGTCAGTTGATTCAAGGGATTATGTGTAATTTAAGTATTCAGCAAGCAATTCAACTGGGTCATAACTAGGCATGGGATGGGTGCTATGAGAACCTTTACCAGAAATAAAACAATACACCATGTTTTTTTAATTGACTATAATAACAAGAAAAACAACAATCTGAGGGGGGTGTCGGCACGAGAAAGGGGGAGGGATTAGGCACTGGGGGAATTTCCTGTCCAGTGCAAGTCATCTCTTCTCTCCTCCAGCAGGGGACACGGATGTTCTGATTTTGTTGGCGCCTGCTCCACTGCATCGTTCATGTTCATCTGCAGGGAGCGCTGTTCTTCAGATGTCCTCTGGGCCTCCTCCGCTGCCTGTTCTTCTGAACCTGCAGCAGGAGTTCCTCCTCAGAGATCTGAAGTCTCTGCTGGAGGGTGGTACACATGATCTCCAGCAGGAGGCGCTGTTGGTCTGACTGCCTTAAATCCTGCTGCAGACCACTGCACCTGGTTTCAAGATGACACTTTAGTTTGGAGGACAGGTGTAGCTCCTTATACGCAAAGGCGTGTTCCTCCAGCCAGATGTTCTTCTCCTGTGAGGTCCTCAGATGTTCTTTTAGAGCCTCACACTCCTTCCTCGTTGCTGCCTTCTGCCTTCACCTCCTCCAGTTCAGATGTTGCTTGTTTGTCTTTCTGTAGCGTGGATTCCTTGCGCTGCATTTCAGCGACAAACTTCTTGAGCTTATCTATCATAACCTCACTGGAGTCACTTTTGGTTTTGTATGCATACACCTGTTTGTTGTACTTTTTCCAGTTGACATTTGGCCGTCTGGATTTCTTTGTTTTTTATCGTAAGCTCTTGCTTGTGTGCGTGAATTATTTGAGCCGTTTGTTGTAAAAGCTTCAGCTTTACATCGCTGAGCTGGTTTTCTTGGTTTTGAATTGTTTCATGTAATTTGGCACTGTCCTCTTTGAGCTGGGCGTTTTCTTCAGCGGAGGCTTGGAGTGGGTGATAAATTCCTGTCGTTCTCTTTCCCCGAGGAGCCGGAGCTCCTTCTGCTCCTTGGAGAAAAGTTCCTCTCTACTCTGGGCTTCCTCAGGTTTGGAAGCCTCAGACGTTTGGTGGAGGTGAGATGGAGTGCAGAAAGTTTCTCCTAAAAACTCTGCGAGGTTAAATTCCTCTGAGTAGAGGAGTTCGTCATCCTCCTGAGTAAAATCTGCCCAGTCTTTGGACATTTTGTTTGAGTTTAGTTGCTGCTCGTTTTATGTGTCTGCTCTTGTCTTAGTGAAGAAGTCAAGTGACATGGAACAGAGCTTGTCTCCAAGTCACAGACTCACATGATGTCACATTGGTGGTGGTTCTCCGACGTGAGTCCAGGGGTGCCGCGGGAAATTGTTGAGTCTGATAGAATTTTTCAAGTACAGGCTTTCAACAGACCAGCAGCTGTGTACAACCAGAGCGCGCTCTTGTCTCCTACAGGAAGTTGATACTTTTAACTGGCGGTGTCTTGACTAGCAGTTTAGATTCTGGGCCCGAGCCCAAGCCCAGCCCGAGCCCGGCCCGACTTTCGGGCCGGGCTCGGGCCCACATTTCTCACATAGTTGTCGGGCCTGGTCGGGTTCGGGCCAAGACGCAGAGCCGCACTGAACACGTGCGCTCCGCGGGATGATTGACAGCCTCGTCAGAACACAGCGCAAAACCACCGCGGGGACATAAAGCGAAGTGTTTAAATGGCCAACTATATGGTATGAGAAGTTTGATGCACCGCGCGGAGCGAGGAGAGAGACAGAAGACTTGTGTAGCGCGGAGCAGGTAAAGAGGAAGAGAGACAGGGAAGGTACTTCATTCACGCGGACCAGGAAAAGGTGAGGAGGAAGAGAGAAAGCACGCATATGTACGCGGTGAGAAAAGAGGAAGAGGGAGAGAGAGAAGAGGGAGAAATGTGCGGTGGAGGAAGCGCTTTTGTAACGTATGGGACACCAAGGAGCTTTTTCTGTCACTAAATGCACAGTTCAGTGAGTGGCGGGGCGGGCTCACTTCGGCTCGGGCTCAGACACACAGAGACTGACTCGGGTCCGGTCGGTTCGGACACGACGTGCGCGGGCTCGGGCTGGGTCGGGCTGCATTTTTTGGGCCCGATCTAAACTCTAGTCTTGACCACTGTCTTGACACAGCTAACGCAGAACTTTTTTGTTTTTGATAAACTCGTGTATTGAATATTTTAAACAACATGAGAGAACAGACATCACATTTTGTAAACATGGACCATGATTTTAACACAGAGACACAAAATACGTCATGGTGTTGTTGACTCCACGTCATGCATTATATCAGTGTAATGCACGGCTCCTCGTTATTTAATCCTTACGTATCCCCCTACAATCAATACAAGATAAAAGCAGAAGGAAGGCGGGGTAAAGCATAAGCAGAGAGAGGGACGAACAAACCAGAGATAGGGGAAATTAAGATTAGATAACATTTATTGTCCGTAATATTTGTATTACACATCTGCAATTAGTCCCACACTTCATCCATCAAACAAACGATATAAAAATACATAACGCCCACGCCCCCAGCAAATCGCACCCTAAAGGAAGTTAACATGTTAACCTTTCTGTCTTGCTAACCCGATCTTACAAGAAAGCTTATATAACACGACAAAACAGGACTTGCTAATAACGATTAGCACTATTTCACGTCTTTTTTGCGTAAATGTGCCACACATTGCAGCCCCAGCTATTATTAAAGAATAATTTACGAAGTCCTAGTCCCAAATTCTAACCTACCCTAAACCCCAGCCCTAAACTTACCCATTTTAGTAACTTGAAGCCTAAACTTACCGGTTAAACATAAAGAAAATGTCTCTGTGGCTTCAACCAAAACTGGTGATTGTTTTCACATTTTTCAATATATACGGCGCACAAATATACACAAAAGAGGTGTGAAATCATGCTTGTCATACGCTATTTTTGTGTCATGGTTTATATGCTCTTTCTTGTGAAACTGAGTTGGGCAAACTACTGTAGATACTTCCAGCTTCCAGTGAAAGTTTCACTGCTTGGCCATTGTTTTTTCCTCATCTCATTTAATAAAAAAACATGCTTCCATACCTGATTGGCGTGGTTCTTACTAATGAACTTGCCATTCTAAAAGTTCCTCACAGTTGACGGTTGCACTTTTGTTGACTTTTCCTCCCACATATTTATTGCACATTGACACGTAATACAAAGATGTGTGTAGGATATCTTAGCAATGCCACATAACTCACTCATAATGGCTGCATGAATGGAGGGTCACTTTGGACGGTTGAGGCTCCAGTCCTGTAAAGTAGCACGGCTAACGGCTCCCCCTGAGTACCGCAGCGCCAGCAGGTGATTTGTAGCCGGAGGAGACTAATGAAGTGGTCGCTCTGCCACCCTGCTTCTTTTGCAAGATCAATTCAGCGTCAGGGCCCGTACGGCGACCGCGTGTTATGAATGATGGAAACCTCCTTAGGCCATCCATATACCTGAATCCTCGACATCAATGTGCACCAGCCGCTACCCTCCCTCCTCACCCTCACCGTGGCCCACCCCATCCTGGCCGGCACCGGGAGGCAGGGACTCAGCAATCTTTCTTGTTTGGGGAAAACGCATTACCGTCGTCGTCCTCCTTGGCTGTCCTGCCTATGCCTGGCACATACATACACCCACCAACGATGTGCAAATCAATGGAGTAAAAGGAACTGTTTTGGAGCATTGAGCACACTGTAAAAGGTTTTCAGAAATTCACAAAGGGTAAATGTAATATTACACAATATATTGGCGTTTTGGTACTTTAGTAGAAAAGTAGAAAATGTAACATTTACAATAAATTGTTTGAACTTCACATCTTAATGTCAATTTAAGCAAATCACCATAAATTAATGTTTTTCCAATATCAGAATTTCAAAAAAATCTATGGTCATAATTTACATTAAAAATTAAAAGACTCAAACTTGAAGTGCAAATGTATAGTTCTGAAACCAAACCAAACAAAACGAGGAACTGAGCTTGGCTGTTAAACTGTGTATATGGTGTTTAAATAGCATTGTCTGCTGTTCTGAGTCATTTTTTTGGCATTTTCAGTGCAAACTGATCAAATCAGCAGATTTCAGGTCAAAATAGTCACAAACTGGCTGTGTCTCTCATGTCAGCTCCAATTTCTACTGTATGTGACATGACATCAGCGTGTACTGTCCATTCAAAATCGAGAAACTAATTGCAGACACCTGCTGTCAATCCAATCACACTGCTGCTCTCCACTCTAAGCCCCTCCTTTGCCCTTCTCCCAATGCTTTTCAATGAGTTTGCTGTGTTTGAAATGTGTTTGTGGGTGGAGTTTAGGGGGTGAGCTTCTCTTTAAAATCACAAAAGTTTGAGGCCCAATAGTCATCCAGGAAAGAGCAAAAGACGCTCACTTATGATATGCCCAAATCGAATCTAATGCCTACTGTTTAGTGCAGAAAATACCCCCTTCTTCCGCCGATTTCGTCCAAATCTTACGACAAAATGTTCATAACGCAAGCATCCACTTGTGTTTTTTGGCATCTCATTTCCCAAGAAACCATGGCTGTCCAGTTTTTGAGGAATGGCAGACATAGGTTTTTTTGGCATGAAGTGCTGAAGAATGTGGGTATGCATTGACCTCTTCTGTGATAGTCTAATGTTGCTGATTGTCCTGGTGCCTGTGTTTACAGAACACAAAAGTCAAGATGATTAAAAATTAATAAAAAAAAAAAAAGTCGTATGTCTGACCAGTGTTTTTTTTTTTTTTGTCTTATCTTTACATCTCGTTGGCGTGTTTGCTGTCATCTTCAGAAGAGTCACATGATCTCACTGTCTCGCTGCTGTCTTTGGCCTTTTTCCTTCCATGATCTGCATGGTGTGGCTAGCACCAGCCTCACATGATATACAGCCAAGTTATTGAAAACCAAACTCTTGTTTTAAATCTGGCCCACAGAATGAACAAATCACAAGGGGGAAAGTCAGGCAAACTTGTATATTTTATTCAATCAGCAAACATAGCAGGAGGACAAATGATCAGCCAGCATTCATTAGCTTTTCCAAATACTTTGCTTTGTGCTTTGCCAAGATGTCCTACTTCCACGGACAACTGCACTGAACATGCACTAGAAGCATTCATTGCTTTCTTTACAAAAAATGTAAAAAAAAACCTGAGAATTTGTCTGTTTCGGGCTCCCTATTATGCTGCGTTCACGCACGTCTCCCTCTGTCATGGTGCACCTGCTTGATCACGTTGGTTCATACACAATTCAGTTTACAATATTAGATTCAATGTTGTCTCTGCATCAAAGAAAGTCTATATGTTAAAATTAGTATTTTAAGCCACGACATGTTTAGGAAATTATTTGTTGTATCATCATGTATATGTTATAAAAGTTAAAATATAACACTCTTACAAGAGTTAACACAGAGATTCATTTGTAATAAGCAGATAAGTGGCATTGTCATCAGTGTTTTGTAGTTTGGTCTTTGTATAACAATGTTTGCAAAAGCCAAATGCACTCTGCAATCAAAATATTGTTTTAATCATACTTGATTTTTGTTGAGTGCAATAAGAAAAAACAACAGAATTGTTTTGACAATATTTCAAGATCAATAAATGATTTCTCTGCCATTCAGCTAGACATTGTTTTTTTTACCCAGGAAATAGATCTTAATATGTTTAAAGTCCAAACGCCAGGCATGTCCAAACTGTGGCACTTGGACAATATTATGTTGGCTCTCAGACTCTGCTAAATTGTCCCCAATATTTTTTTATTATTATTTTTACCGTCAATTTGAATGATTCTGTTAAAGCAATATAGGCAATAATCTAAAGAGCAGTCAATTTGCTGGTATACAAACCTTAAATTAATGTTCAAACCATTATTTAAGGTGGTGTGGCTCATCAAAACCAAGTCACATGCAAAAATGCTAAGAATTCACATCTTTGGCCCTCTTTTCCATATATTTTTCTAAAAGCAGCCCTCAGTGGAAAAATTTGGATATCCCTGCCATAAACCTTCCAGTTTACTCATAGTGAACAAAATGATGGGGCGTTTAACTTCAAGTTTAATTTAATTATTTGTATTTTTGCATTACACTTACTTACTTGCTATTTTACCCATAAACATAATGTCTCACATATAAGATTACATTATCAGTTACTTTCAGTCTGACAGCTGACCGAAGTTCTTGGATTCAATTCAAAGACTTAGCATGCTCAGTTTGTGTGGAGTTTGCATGTACAATCGTGTTCTTTCCGAGTCCAGACCTTCTTTGAAGATAAACATGCCATCTATCATTTACAAGTTATCTCACTTCAGATTAACAATATTTTGTGCTTTGATCATTGAGTGCACATAAATCTGCATTTTTTCCCCACTCCCATGTTGTATTTTTCTTCTTTTTTTCTGTTTTTTTTTTCCTTTTCTTCATTCTTGTCATAGTTATTTAGTTTCTAACAAACCACAACAGTTCCCTTTTGGTTGCGCCATCTGTCAATCTGAACTTAAAGAAGATGAAATTATTGACCAGACATACGCATAGTAGAAGTCAAGACCAAGACCTTTCCAAGGCCACAGTGTCCTGAGACAAGACTACTGAGGATCAAGACCTAGAGTATTATAGATCAAGACTGAGACAAGACCAATACTGCGGTCCATCGAGACCAAATCAAGACCATCTTTGCAATTTTCTACATTCATCAGTGTACATTATCTTATTGTGCAGTGCTTATTGTCCTACCCTAACCGTAGGACAGATCACTGCAATAGGGCCTTGAATCCTGGAGCAAGTTTAGCAAAGATAATGAAATGTGGTCTAGGCTAGGGTGTCTGACCTGAGCTCAAGACTGGACTGAATCTAAATGCGCTTGAGTCTGAGATGAGATCAAGACCTTCAAAAAAGTGGTCTTCAGGCCTAGTACATAAAAAGAGATAATCTGCATTTCCCAAGCAACATTCTTTGGTCAGAATTCAGAAAGTTAGTTTAGTTTGATCATCCACACCGCTGTAATACTCAGTAAAACCAACATAGACCATTAAAATGATTCTTCATGTGTTGCAACTGGCTCAGAATTGAACATCCTGTGCTTTTTTTTGGTAAAAAAAGTACGGTGACCCTGAAGGGCAAAACACAAACGCATATTCGAAAACACAAACGCAAAAGTCAAAACACAAACGCAAAAGTGAAAACACAAACGCAAAAGTCAAAACACAAACGCAAAAGTCAAAACACAAACGCAAAAGTCAAAACACGAATGCAAATTCAAGAACACAAACGCAAAGTCAAAACACAAACGCAAATTCAAGAACACAAACGCAAAAGTGAAAACACAAACGCAAAAGTGAAAACACAAACGCAAAAGTGAAAACACAAACGCAAAAGTGAAAACACAAACGCAAAAGTGAAAACACAAACGCAAAAGTGAAAACACAAACGCAAAAGTGAAAACACAAACGCAAAAGTCAAAACACAAACGCAAAAGTGAAAACACAAACGCAAAAGTCAAAACACAAACGCAAAGTGGAAACACAAACGCAAAGTGGAAACACAAACGCAAATGTTTTACATAATTTCTTTGCAATAACACTTTGGACAGATTGTATGCTTTTTGCTACATTCCAGTGCATATTACTTTTAATAGTCACATCTCAGCAATATAAGGAGCCACTATCAATAATAATCTGAAATCATGCTCAGGGGCCACATGATATACTCTTGAGGGCCGAATTTAGCCCCCGGGCCTGAGTTTGACACCCTTGGTCTAAACCTTCAGCTGTCCAATCTTGGACGTCCAAAATTGCGTTTGTGTTTTTCAATTTGCGTTTGTGTTTCCACTTTTGTGTTTGTGTTTTTTGAATTTGTGTTTTTGAGTTTGTGTTTTTGCTTTTGCGTTTGTGTTTTGACTTTTGCGTTTGTGTTTTGACTTTTGCGTTTGTGTTTTCACTTTTGCGTTTGTGTTTTCACTTTTGCGTTTGTGTTTTCACTTTTGCGTTTGTGTTTTGACTTTTGCGTTTGTGTTTTCACTTTTGCGTTTGTGTTTCACTTTTGCGTTTGTGTTTTCACTTTTGCGTTTGTGTTTTCACTTTTGCGTTTGTGTTTTTGAATTTGTGTTTCACTTTTGCGTTTGTGTTTTCACTTTTGCGTTTGTGTTTTTGAATTTGCGTTTGTGTTTTGACTTTTGCGTTTGTGTTTTTGAATTTGCTTTTGTGTTTTGACTTTTGCGTTTGTGTTTTCACTTTGCGTTTGTGTTTTTGAATTTGTGTTTGTGTTTTCGTTTTTGAGTTTGTGTTTTTGCTTTTGCGTTTGTGTTTTGCCCTTCAGGGCCACCGTAAAAAAGTCTTATTTTTGGACAAACAAATTCCTCATCAGATTTACTAAAATTCAACAAATTAGCATTAACATTATAGTTTCAGCATCACACTCCAAAATTTCAGAAAAGGTAAAATGTCTTGATTTTAGGATTTTAACCTTACTTTCAGACATTTTGACAAATTTAAGGTCTATTTTGTTGACTCAATAAAGATCTACTGATGAAACGATCCTTGTTGACCTTTGAACAAGACTGTTGACTTTTACATCTAAAAGTCAACAATTTTTATAACAGACCTGGATTCTTCTACTTGTTTCGAGACAGTACTTCTTCAAGCAAAAATAATTTGCCGATGGGTTAAGAAAATTTTGCTTTCCCCGTTCACCAAATTCTTCTAGAACCCCTTAAACTCCTCCCACAAACACATATCAAAAATATAGGTTCTGCTGATGTTCTAGAACTCAGGGCAGTCATAGGCCAGTTGGAGGGCAAGAGATAGTTTTTCTGATTAAATTGCCAAGAAATGTTTACAGAATTATTTCACCAATTTGATTTCTAGCAATATCTGAGATGACTAGACCCATTAACCTTTAGTAGTATAAAAATAAACTGTATTTAAGCATTTGTTTTAGCTGCCTGCTGTAAACTGAACCTATCAAACAAAAATTATTCTACACTACATTAGAAATGTAATTTTATGCTGTTAAAAGACTCAAAGCTAGTTTAAAATTCTGATTAAATAAAAAAAATAAACTTAGTTGTCTATTTTTCGTGTTGCAGTCTGTACTTTGACCATCGCAGCATTTTGTTTTCCATTATAATCCCCGCATTGTGCTTCACCTGAGACACACCTCATCATTACCATGCCGCACGCATCTTATTCTACCATTTCTGCTAATAAAGCTGTCACCGCTGCTAGCTTTGATTGACTTGACGTGCTACGCTCTTGCCACATCTCAACCACGATGACATCCTCTAATGCTCAAACGCTGTTCGAGAGGCTGGAAGCTTTTAAACCGCTAATGCATAATGCGCTAAATGTTTTAGCCATGCACCGGGTGATAATGAAAATGAGCCAACGTCGTACGCTAGCTCCCTTTCTCTGCTGGCCTTTTGATCCCATCCAGTCTACATTTGAAAGCATCTGCCTGCGTAATGAGCCCGGGTTTACCATAGCAGATTCAGGAAATGCATTCAAAAGTTAATGGTGTATTTGTCCCCATGATTAAGAGCCGTGTCTGGTTCTTTATGACACCGCTGATCCCCTAGCCATAAAACAAGTTGCATGATGGGAAAAACAGTATTTATCATAAGTTACAATAATTATCTGAAAATACCTAGGGAGAAATGAGCTCGAAGGGCTCTCGGCACATTGAAATGCACATGTACTCGGGTTGTACTTTAGACTCGATGGAGATGTCTGACTGGGCAGCTGTCTTTGCCTCTCTGACCTCAAAAATCTGATGATGATGGTACTTTTACGTAATTTGTTTCATAGGTATGAATCTTAACTTTGCTTGAATTTTAAGATGTACATTTAAAACAAGTCATAACGAAATGAAAATACATTATATAGCTTGTTTTTATCATGTCATATTTAGTTCAAAATGTCTAAAACATTTATAGATAATTGCTTAACTTTTTTGTTGTGTATTACTTACACCACTTAACTTAAATGGAGCTGGGGTCCAAATGATCAGAGTTAGGGTTGGTCAAGACAAGAGTATAGTAGTATTACTCGAGAAAGCTTTTGTAAGGTCTTGGTCTCGTCTCGGACTCTAGCACATTTGGACTCGGTCTTGTTTTGGACTCAGTTGGTCTTGTCTTAGACACCGAGGTCACATGTCATTGCCACCACACTCAGATTGGCACAGATTGTAATAAACACTGCACAATAAGACCATAGATACAGATAAATGTATAAAATTACAAAGATGGTCTAGATTTGGTCTTGATGGACTGCGGTTTTCGTCTCATCTCAAACTATAAAAGTCTTGGTTTTGTCTCGGCCTTGGCCCTCAGTTGTCCTTGGTCTTGTCTCGGGACTTTGTGATTTCAGAAAGGTCTTGGTCTCGATTTGTGCGGTCTTAACTACTACACTAGTCAAGAATCGCATTTTAAAAACCCACCTATGTTTTATATAATTGTATTATCCTATGCTAAGCCTATACAACAATATGCCAACATTCATTATTTTATCATTTTATATGTATTGTACAGTATTAAAGCCCAATATTGCAAAGCAGAGGCCTCCATGTGAATAGAAAAGTATATCAAAGTGAGTAATCAATGTCAAGGTGTCCTCCTCAGAAAACCTTTTGGGCAAATTACATACAATTGTATGTTGCATTCCAGGCATTTAGCTGTGCATTGCGAGACCTGTCAGTAGTTACTGTACGGCAGTGGGTCACAATAATAATCAAAATCATTGGGAGCTATTGCCACAGAGCCACAAGTTGAGATCCTGACTACACAAATATATATAAAAAAAATCATTTCACCTGCTTTCCATGTGCCTTCAGTTACTTTGACCTGACACTTGAGCAGTGGCAAAGTCATTGCAGAGTTAAAGACAGACAACCATTCACTTTTTATTCGATCACCAAGGAAAATTTACAGTGATGCCAAATTAACCTAAAGATGCATGTTTTTGGTGGTGGGAGGAAACCGGAGTACTCTGAGTAAACCCACGGTGACGGGTAGTACAAAAAACATACAAAAATTGTTCTATTTATTATGTGTCACATTTTAGAATCAATACCAAATCTTTCTACAATCTGTCAACATCTTGTTAAGTGTAAAGATTGCACAGTTATCTCTGGGTGAGTTCCACTTTTACTATCCTCTTGTGGGCAACTGATCACAGTGCTGAGAAAACCCATCTAGACACAGGGATAAGCGTACCAGAATACAAAGACAGTCCAGAGTAAATCTGCTGTGAGCCAAGAGTGCTAGCCACAGAGCCACCTGTGTGGGTCATAGTTGTTAGACTGGGCCTGGATTGGATTGATTGAAAGGACAAACTGACATAAAAGGTTTTTGTCTGAATTGTTTCCAACCTTAAGAATGCAAAAAGGTGCTGTGATAATGACAAAGCAGTGCAATTTACAATCACACTTGACTAATGTTTCTTATGTGCAGACTTAATTGTGTTTGTTCAAGTGCATCCAATGAAGCAATGTTCGTTTTATGTTTGCATAGCTTTAACAAAAAAGCGTTGTGATGTTATTTATCTAATTACCATCTTGTAAAGTTCAATTGTGTCTAAAGATAAACGGAGAGGAACACAAATTACAACGCAAACTTTTAAAATTCGTACTAATGGCGTGCTGTTGTTTTAAGAGATGTCAAATTTGGAAATCGGTTTTGATGGTAAGAAGCAGGCTTTATAGTTGATGCCACAATAGTAATCAGAGACAGGGTGTTGAACTTGTTGCATCAAGCTCAAGATCATTCCATGACTCCTCTCAATATTGATGCTTGTTCATACAGTATCTGGTCTCTACCGTAATTAGTTTAACTGGTCTTCATTAACTAACAAGCTGACAAAACTTTTATCTAAAACTACAACATGTAAATAGCTATCATCAACACGTTTCTACTCCTTTTTTGCATGTTATATAGGCATCTATTTCCCGCCATGAAAAGCATCAGCAATGCTATTTTCTTAGCATCTTATAGTGTTGTTAGCTAAGTTTAGGTCTGATGTTACAGATATGAGTAAATTTAGGGGTTCTGGGCTTGGAGTTGGTTATGATTAGGATTTGTTCATATTCATAAAATAATTAGACGTTTTTACACCCACCATAGAAATAAACTAGGGCAGCAATGGCTAACAGAAACACAAGTACATTTGGTATATATACACATTTAAATGTATATGCATTTCTGTAAAATGGGTTTGGTATCCTGTTGATTCTGCCTAAAAAAATCAAACAAACCATGCTAAATTTGAAACTCAATTTCAATGTTAAGGAGCAGGCTTTTTAATACATGGCACAATATGTGGTGCTAAACTTGTTCCATAAAGCTCAAGATCATTTCATGACCAGTCCAGATCCAGGTCCTGATCCATCTGGGCGCAGTGGCACTGGATGTGGGCGGAGTTCATGTGATCAGTGACCATAGGAAATACTGGTAAACAAAACAAAATCTTGCCTCATGGATGTTTGTTTACATCCTATGTTGGTTGTGTAAGTCTACAACTTTGACGTATTTGTATTTGTAATTGGATGCACTTCACTAGTGCTCACTTGGTTTCTTGTTTGTCGTGTCTGGTTTCACAACTTCACCAAAAAGGGCTTTGGAGCTCTGTGGAAAAAGTTCCTTCTAATGGAAAGGATGACCAGGAGCACAGCTTGCAATACCGATGGACTGCCGTATGAGTACCTCTCAATACTTTTCAAGAAACGGAAAACCTCCAGTGGCCAGACTGGAGAAAGTGTAAGTCCGAGTAACCGTTTTCACCAGCTTTGAACCGTGCGTTTTATACAATAATGTGCCTAAATGATTTTAGACTTACTATTAACAAGTGAGACCCATATAAACACTTTTTTTCTTTTTATCTTTTATATTTGCTATATTTATAATTTATTTGGCTTTCAATAATCTAAAAAACATGGGACACAAGCCTATAATATTATCTGCATATAAGAAAACATAGTCGACATGTGCAGTTAACACATTAAATTAAAGCTTTTTTTTTCATCTACTCGTAAATGCACAGTCTTGCTTTTAAGTACGACATTGAGTGAAATCTCCTGCACCGTTTCTTCCAGCGTGTGTCAATAAGAACAATCTGTCAGGTGCATTTCCATACGGCGACATGAAGAAGACACAAAGATGCCATTAACCCCAACCTCCCGCTGCGTTTTTGAAAGTGACGACAATGAACGCTGGAGAGATTCCTTTTGAAGATTTGAAATTTCACTCCCTTTCTTTTGCTTAGATTAAAAAGATATGAAAAAGAAAAAAAAAAAGATTGAAAGACGAGGTAAAGGCAGAAAATTGAGACACAGGAAGATTGTAGTTCGTTCTTTAGTTGAAGAGATTGATAGTTGTGAGATACCTGTACATCAGCACCTGCGCAGCACCCATCTTCTTGTATGATAATCTCTTAGTCTTCGGCGTAGAGCAGGTGACAAGGAGAAGCTAGAGGTAGGTTGGGGGTCTTGATAGCCTCCGTAGGCATCTTTCTCTCTCCGTTCATTCTTCTTCCGCGGTCGGAGAGGTGGAGATGAGCCCGCCGGTGTTTAATGTTTTCACTGATGCAACAACAGAATGAGCTGGCTCCCCGGCACAGACCTGGAAATGAGCTATGCGGATGAGGGCACACTTTAGAATTTTTTATTGTCAGGGAGGTGATATTATCTCGGGCTGTTATGGAGATGGTGTCGAGTGGCATTCGCGTCTCACCCGTGTGACTTTTGTTTGGGAAGATAGTTCAGATGTCTTTTTTTTTTTTTTTTCCTCGACATTGTGTTTGTGATTTTCTGTGAGATTTTGGGGATTGTGGAAAAAGCTATTCATTTGTCAGGCAATTTGAGGTTTTTGAAGGGTTGGTTTAACATATTTTAAGCTGTAGCATTTAAAAGTTATACAGAAGCAAATTTTAAATATTTGCAACAATGTTAACTCAAGTCATGTCATTCACTTGTAATGCTTGTATCATCTCTTACTGAAGCCACTGTCACTGTGATTTTAATCTATTCATATATACTGCACTGCGCTCAGTCATAAAAGTAACTTATTGTGCATAATAGCTTGCATAACCAATTACTTTTCTGTACTTTAGATTTAAGTCTATTTTAAAAGTTATTATCTCACTTTACGTTCTTAATTTACTACTATTTTTGCAACACTGCGATTTCTCCATTGTGGGGCAAACAACGTATATAAGATCTACAGTAACGCCACTTAGGAGGATACACTAAATCAACTTTAAAAGGTGCTACACCCAATTATTGCTTCCTTTAAAACTAAAACAAACATAAATATTGAATTTCAAACTGTTGACTTCAGTGTTTTGTTTGTGCTTTTTAGCTTCTGAAACATGAATTTCTTTTTCACAGCTGTGAGTGAGTGTCATTGCCCACTTCATACCTCTGCCCACTTTGCGCTGGCCGAAATTTCATCTTTTAAACACATATTTGTAAATGTACAGTTAATATTATTTATTTATATCGATATTAATGAATGTATCTAGCAAAAGTTTGCCAATAGAAGCCCAAAACGCACATTTATTATTGCCATTTTAAGCAGCAGATAGCAGCCGGAACTAGCTTAATCGTCATTTCTGGCTTTAAACCGTAATAATTTCATTTTATCATCATTTGCTTTGTTGAAATCTGTAAGGAAATTTTTTGTTTACCAGTTTAGTTTCATCTGTGTTTAATGAAAATTTTAAAACGAATAAAACAATGTAAAAGAAGTAAAGCTAAAAGTAAAAAGTGTGCTTCCAGTACAAAGTGGGCAATGACAGCGAGGCATGTCGGTATGCTAACAATAGTTAGCCACAATGCTAACAACAATAACATACTCTTTAGATTTTAGTGAACAAATGGCACATTACTAGACGAAAACAGAACACTGTAAACTTCTTTTCACTTCAAAAGATATATTAACAATATATCTGTGCTAGGGTGGTATTGAAAAACTAAATCAAATAAAGAAAAATAAACAACAACACCTCATATAATAACTATAATGATGAATGATTTATCTTGTCACAATTATTTTCTCGTTCTTAGTGTATGCAAAATTGTATATAGATATAGACTGTACAGTATATAGATTTCACTTGTATATATTTTCACTTGTTCTAAACTGAGAAGCTTGCGGTATTTTATTATAACAAGCAATCAATCAATTCAAGTTTTTTTATAGGTCTTAGGAGCGAGATGTGCTGGTATGCTGACAGTAGTTAGCCACAATGCTAACAACAACAGAAAAAACTTTGTAGTGTGGTGAATAAATGGGACATTATTAGTTGTATTCAGGACATTGCAGATTCTTCAACCTGAATAGATACATTGACAAGATATCTAAGCCTATATATTGCAAAAATTGGGTATAGTTTCTTTGAAAAGTCTTTTCTCTTTAACTCTCTGTGATGACAACATTGCACAAGTATCCTTCTATCTCTTCACCCCACATAAAACATCCGTCCATCTGCTGCTGCCCCGTCTTACAACCGACCCTCGACCGCACCACCCGCGTTTTCCCCCGGAGCTCCAGCAAGACGAGATGGACCAGCAGATATCCTCGTACCCTTTTACTGGACTCCCTCGAGTGTCCTCCATTCATTTTCCCCCCTTTATAAATATTCAAGTTCAGATAATTAATTCAGGATATCAAACCAAGATGTAGGAAATCAATCAAGAGCCTTTTTCAATCTGCCTTTCATTACACATGCTTGGCCCGGACCGGAGCAGCGCTGGCCTGCAGTTCCATCAGACAGCCTGGAAACACTTAGAGAGAAGGGAAGATGACTGCTCCACTGTGAAGAACCATACTGAACTACTTACGCCGCATCCGATTGGCTGGTTGGAATTATTTTTGGTGCACGTATAAAGGCAAACCACATGGTAAGGTCTAATGGTATGGCTGATAATGACTTTGTTCGGCGTGCGTGCGTGCTGCGGATTTGAAGTGACGTTAAGGATATTAGCTTTGTCAGATGGAGAAGGGTTTTTAAGAAGAAAAAGACAACAGCATTATGAGGGCCTGTTTAGTTTCTCAAGAGTTGTTTAACCAGGAAACATTTTTCTTCAAAGATTACTGGACGCATCTTTTTTCTATTTTTTTAAGCATCGTACCACCATGAACACGATACAGAGTATAGCAACTTTTTTTGAGTAATGCAATGTTGTATTGTACTATATATAATCTTTTTCTTTATTTGTAAATGTATTCTATGGATGAGGCGGTATTGAAAATATTGAATCATTTGATACTGATGTTTTCAACGTGCAACAGAGCTAGAAAATTTTACCTTCTTTGCACATTTTAGACTCCCAGCCACACGTCAATCAAATATGAAACAAATATGAAAAAGATAAGAAGTAGCTCAAAAAATCACCACTAACTTTACTAGGTCTTAGCTCTAGACTTGGCCTGTAATTTAGTGTCACACATCCAGCTACCTTTTTTTTTTTTTAAGCATTGTACCACCATGAACACGATACTGAGTATTGCAACATTTGATTGCAACATTTATTGAGTAATGCAATGTTGTATTGTACTATATAATCTTTTTCTTTATTTTAAATGTATTCTATGGATGAGGCGGTATTGAAAATAGTTTTGAATCTTTTGATACTGATGAGTGTGACGTGATATTGTTATGGAGTTTGGTGCGATCCTCATGTGTCCGTCCATAGCTGTTTTGTAATTTTTGTGCAGTTTGAAAACGATTGATTCCAATGTAATTTTTTGGTCAGAAGAACTAATCCAGGGGTGGGCAATTATTTCTCCAGGAGGACCAAATTCAAAACCTGTTAAGTTTGCCCAGGTCTGAACTAAACAAAAGGCTTAGGTTGTTACAGGATATTCCTATTAACAGGAGTTTTGTCAAAAAGTTAAAATATTAACTTTTTCAGACATTACTTTAATAAACTCTGCCTACACTAAATCAGTAATATTGTAATTTAGTGGAAAGCCATATTTTATTTGACAAAATCATAGAAAAAATGTGTTTGTACTTGTGACGTTTATCAAAATGAAAAACGAGATAAGAATTGAATCCTAGAAAAACAGAAACATCCTTACTGTAACTTTAGAAGATGGATAAGTTTAAAGCCAAACTGTGGAATATTCCAGACAAATACACATTCTAGCAGCGAGTGATACTTCTGAAGAAGGCAGCTGGAGCTAAGACCTAGCAAAGTTAATGGTGAATTTTTGTGCTAATCGTTATTTGTTTCTTATCATATAAAGGGCAGTGGAGTGGGTTTTAAAGATTACCTTTACCTGGAATTTTGACGTGTGGCTGGGAACCTAAATTGTGCAAAGAAGGTAAAATTCTCTAGCTCTGTTGCACATTGAAAACATACCATTCTCCTTTCATAAACTTGTTGGCTAGTCAAATTTCGCTTCTAGATTTTTATTTTTTTTTTTTCACTTTTGCCAACCCTAATCCCAACCTTACCATGTTCTTCACCTTCATCTTGAATGAATTTACCTCATTCTTAAACTAAGGCAAACAAACCTCAACAAATGCTTAAAACATTACAATAATAAGTGAAGAGATCCCACCTTGATAGACGTTGAGACCAGCAGTTGTAACTGTGTATAACTGCAGTTTTAAACTAAGCACACGTCAATTTTTCTTCCCACATTTCATTTCATTAAACATTTTTACAAGAATCACGTACCTTTGACATATTAATTTGAGTGATAGCCTTGCCCAAGCACAGATTAAGCAATACCAGCTTCTATTGAACACATTTTGTCATCTTTATGTCCTGTTTCTCTTTCTGTATGCCTTCACCAGGACCACCTTTTTTTTCCCCCCACAAATCAATATCACCGGTCAAATGACATCAAAAGCGCTACAAGATCCGCCCCATACTTTTAGCACCATGCTTTAGCTATATTCGCAGTGGCGGCAACGCATCCAGACGCCGTAATGTTGCGATAAAAATGTCCGTCAAAACTGTGAATGGGTAGACAGGCGGTTTGGTGAGTGTGTGCGGTCTGAGAGGGGTAATTTATTGAACTAAATGTATCTATATTCTCGTAGAGCCACTGCAAAGGCGAGATCTCCATGGCGGTGATAATTCGCGGTTGTTAAAGTGACACAGAGTTGCCGGGATGGTCCAGGAGAGGAATGCGAGGGCTGGACCTGACAATTAGAGGCCTGTATATCACAAACACTCTCACAAGAGGAGCAGGGGAGAGGGCAGGACGGGTCAGGACGCACAAACACACAGGGAAACTGGAGGACTATACAGTAGAGTGGTCGAAACAGAAAAGTAAGTATAAGGGTGATTCAAGCATCGTTTAATCAAGATCAAGATTTGTTTGTTTTTATTCATCGGTGATCAGTGTAGGACTTATTAGGATGCCTATAGCCATTCATTTGACATTTTGGAGTTCAAAATGTTATCTAAAAAGGCACATAAATATTTATTGTATGTATAGCAGAGGTGGGTCTCAAGTCAAAGAAAGGCAAGTTCAAATCAGATTTCAAGTCAGTGCCTCACAAGTCCAAATCAAGTAGATGTTAACTGATATAATTACCGAAAACATCTTGTATTTCTATAATTTCAATGACTTTGATAAATTGTCCAATTTAAAATAACTTTCTAGTCACTAAAACAAAGGGCATGTTCCAGTTTGTCAATGTAAAATTAAACTTTGTTTTTTGACCTGCAGTGTCTGTCTCAAGTCCAAGTCACGACATGCAAGTCCACACCTCTGATATATAGTGTGTGTGTAAAAGGGCTTGGCCATGTGGACAAAAATATATATCTCGATATATTTTGTTCATTTCTGGAGATACAATATATATCTCAATATCGTTTAAATTTGTTCCTAAGCCTTTATTCTGCTAATTAAAAAGAAGAAAGGTACATTTTCCTTGAAAAAATTAATTTTAGTCGTGCCTCTTGAAGAGTAAAATAAAATTCTATGCATAGCACTAGTTTATAATTTGACTATTACAACAAAAACAAAAATTGAATTGATCTTCTTGTCTTTGTCACTTTTTTGTAAGTGTAACTGGGGAAAAGCAGTTTTTCATAAGTGATACAATATCTCAATATATTCGATATGGCCAAATTCATATCTTGTTCAGTATATATATATATACGTATATCAATATATCACCCAGCCCTGTAGTGTGTTCACACCTGTTTGTCTTTACTCGATCTCGACAGATCTCACAAGCTAAGCAAGACAGTGCCTGGTTAGTACTTGGATGGGAGCTTGATGGAACACTAGGTGCTACACAGGGACAGCTTGAGGAAAATCGTCATTGTGTCCTTGGGCAAGCCACTTAACCCAGTGTGTGTGAATGGGTGATTTAAAGCATTGAGTCATTATTATTGAATAATTTTTAAACAACAAAAATAAACAATGAAATGTGTAATTGTGATATTTTTTGTCAACATTATTAAGACATGGAACACACAATGTATACAGCTGTACAAATATGTATTTGATTTGCAGTTTTGTTGCATTGTGTTGTGGTTTAATTGTTTAGACTGAATTCTTTATGTTTGACAGCTACTATAGATCACTTTTACATTTCAACTCAAAATATGTTTTTAAAAAAGTTTTCCATAATCAAAGTTGAGTTGGAAATTTAGTTCCATTGCATAAAGAAATCTTGTGTTTAAAGGACAACGTTGTGGGAAAGTTCATCCCGTCTATGCATTGAACATTTTAATGAATAATAGCATTAATAATTGTAATTTATGAGTAAACAAGTGATCATTAAAACAAGAACATATATTAAGTGCATTAAACAAAGCTTGGAAAAAAAAAAAAAAAAAAACACTGCCTCTTCAAAAACAAGTCGTAGCACACACAGCATTATGAAGCTGGAGGTCATAACATCATGACTATGCCAGGCAGATAACACATGGCTTTCATTTTGTCCGAGAACACCAAACAACTTATCTCAGGTGAGTGCATGGTACAAGCTAATTTCATTTCCTTACACTCCAATTTGGAAGTAGTGAGAAAACAAGCAAACAGTACTGATAGCAACAAACTTCTCACGCATCTGAACATCTGTATGAGCTCGCCCCAGGTCTATGGGCTGCCACCAGACACATGCTGGATGGAAAAATCTGTCTCTACCACCTCAACAAATTAAAATAACGTTTTAAACAAACTAGATTCATGAATTCTTGCACGCAATGTTAAAAATGTTGATTGAGGATGTCTCTGAACATATTACTTCTGTGAGGTTATGCTACATTTCAGAATTACCACAGAGAAAAAAAAAACTGATAGTGTGGATCAACATATAAATGGAGGCAAACCATCAGACTTTGAGCATGAGATGTATTGTAAAATTTTGTATCCAAGTGAAAAATCAAGTTCATTAGAGTCCTCAAATATACAATTTATTTACCATCATGCATAATGGTTAAGTCAGAAGCCAGCTTCAATCTAGTCCTCAATCCATTGTCCTCGTCCATCCCGTCTGGTCAGTCTCTCGTCTCTGAACGTAGCCCTGCTGCCGATGAGCACAGATGAAATCAAACAATAGACAGATGACACTTCAGCAAACAGAATGTCCTGCAATGTGAATAGAGTAAGGGATAACACCTTAAAAGTGTGTTCCCAAGCAAGAACCCTTTTGATCCGAGAAATCCACAACTGCAATCCATTATTACTGCATTAACTGTATACCTGCATTTTGTTGTTGTTGTTTGTTTGTTTGTTTTTGTTTGCTTGTTTCATTGTTTTGCATTTAAATATGCACAAACTTTCTGTCAACTACATAACTTATTAGAGTGAAACTCATGGACTGGGCCTTTCTGTGTAGAATTTGCATGTTTCTCCCTGTGTCTGGGCGGGTTTCCTCACCAACCAAAAACATGCTTGTTAGTGTATATTGTCCAGCTACGGTAGAACGTTGGTCATACCTGCTTGTCAAAGCCTGATCGCGTCAGATTTCAGAAACTAAGCAAGTTAGGGCCTGGTTAGTACTTGGGTGGGAGACCGCTAGAACGCCAGGTGCTAGAACGCCAGGTGCCAGAACGCCAGGTGCCACAGTGGGACGTAAAAGTGGACTGTCGTTATGTCCTTGAGTAAGACACTTAACCCACACTGCCTCAGTGTCTGCGTACACGGGGTGAATGGATATCTGATTGTGATGCACTTCGAGTGCCTGAAAGGTGGAAAAGTGCTATGTAAATAAAGACCATTTACCATATACATTACTGACCAAGCCTTGCAAGAAGAACTGGAGCTGGATACCTTAACCTTAACTTTAAAAAATTGCATTTTGTGGTCAAGGAAGTTCGCTAAAATGCAGATTTTTGTTATCTATTTAGTTCACCAAAAGTGATTTTTATTTTTTGGTCAAAAAGTTACACAGTGCACCTTTAATGTTACAGAAACATTTATATGTGAGGTTAAACACAAAGAAGAAAAAAAATTTAAATAAAATGATTTCGTTGTTAATAGAAATAAATCAATAATCAATAATTGAATAATGAACAGGCTTGCAAGGCCACAAAATGGACTATTATTTTGCCTGGAGGAGGGCTCTGTTTGTTTTTCTAGAAAAGAGATTAGCTTAGGTCTATTTTTTCACATTATGGCATAAAATGTCTTGAGATCCATTCAGAATGTCCCAAAGTATGGCTTTAACTGCACCTTTAATATGTTGACTATACTACTTGACCGATATCTGAAAAATAAATAAATAAATAAATTATAGGTTCCCTTCTGCAAACCTCTTCAGTCTTTGAGTATCTTTTAGTATATACTTACAAGTCTCATCAATCACATTTAGGTCACAATCTGACAAAAGTTTACAGGCCTCTATCCATACAAAACACCAAGATCTGAAAAACTTAATGTCTAAAAACTTTTCTCAAAATCCAGTCACAACCCTGTATAAAACTCATCCATCTTGGTCTGGGCTCTGCTTTTCTGTCACACCAGCTCAGAATAATGGGCCCTAATTGGTCGACTGAGAATGCACACCACTCCGCTTGTACATTATAAACAATTCAAAACTCCCGAGCAGGTACAAAATCCATTTCCATATTTCCTTCTCTCCGAATCATGTTCTTGCTTAATACACTGTTTATTTTCCCTTTGCACCTTTTTACCGTAATACCCCACAACACGCAGCAAGCACAAAAACGCCAGTCGATAGCTGTCCGCGATATGTAGCTGCATAATTGCTGTAATTAATGACCTGTGGGTATTAAGTGCAATGCGATGTACCTCCAAGGACGACTTCTGCAACTTCTATCGGACGCATCATTCTACCGCTCAAAACAGCACACTAACAACGCACACATACGAAAATGTATGCCCATTTTAAACAAGTAAAAAAAAAGTCACAATCTTGAAAATATCTGCCAATTGGACCAGCACATATTGTTTTTAAGATTCTCAAAATGATTCTCTACTTCAGCTTAATTTCTGGTTTTGTCCTGATTCTGTAGTCCTAGTATAGTCCAGTTTTAGTCCAATTTCAGACCTGGTTTAGTCCAGTTTTAGTTCAGTTTCAGAACTTTGTTCTAGTTTAGTCCCGTTTTAGACTTGTACAGTCCTATTTTATTTAGGCTTTAGCACACCCACAGACTGGTTTACATCTTACTTTTTATCCTGGTTTAGTCCAGTTTAAGTTCTGAATCTGTAGTCCTGGTTTAGTTCAGTTTTAGTTCTGCTTTATTCCACCTTTAGCACACCTAGTCTGGTTTACATGCTATTTAGTCCTCGTTATTTATTCCAGTTTCAGACTTGATCTAGACCTGGTTTAGTCTCTTTTAGCCCTTGTATAGTTCTGCTTTATTCCAGCTTTAGCACACTTAAAGTCTGGTTTACATTCTGGTTTAGTCCAGTTTCAGACCTGTTCTTGACTTGGTTTAGTCCAGCTTTAGATCTTGCATAGTCCTGTTTTATTCCAGCTTTAGCACACTTAAAGTCCCCTTTACATCCTGGTTTAGTCCCAATTCCGTAGTCCTGGTTTAGCTCAGTTTTAGTCCTGGTTTAGTCCAGCTTCAGACTTGGTTTAGTCCTGGATTGGTTCAGTTTCAGACTTGGTTTAGTCCAGGTTTAGTCAAGTTTTAGACCTTCTATAGTCCTGCTATATTCCAGCTTTAGCACAATTACAGTATGGTTTCTTTCCTGGTTTTAGTCCTAGTTTAGTTCAGTTTTAGTCCTGGTCTAGTCCAGGTTTAGTCCAGTTTTGGACTTTGTATAACCCTGCTTTATTCCATCTTTAGCACACTTATAGTCTGGTTTACTTCCTGGTTTGGTTCTGATTTAGACCAGGTTTAATTCAGTGTTTGTCCTGACTCTAGTCCTGGTTTAATTCAATTTCAGATCTGGTCTAGTCCTTGTTTAGTCCAGTTTCAGACCTGGTTTAATCTTGATATAGCATTACAAATCCAGGATAATGATCAAAGCAAATAGTTTTAGTTGTACTATTAAAATGTTATTATCGGTTAGGAAAATATAATTTTATTCCCATTTTGACCTAACTAGATTTTCAAGATGTCTTGTCTTAAAACAACTTTTTTTTTATTTTATTTACTTTAGCTAAATTGGTCCTAAAATAAGTGTAACTAGTCATATTATGCTAGAAACAACAAAAACAAACAAAAACAATATATGCGTTTTTGCAGTGTACGTCAGCTTCTTCGCATTTCTCTCCACGTTCCATTCCCTTTGCCTGTCTAAAGCTTCTCAACTTATTGCCGGTTACGACGGCTGCTGCATTGTCCTGACCTTTTCCAGACCACCTCGGAGTGTCGACAATTTCAACAAATGATAGCGATGCGTCAAAACACCACGTTAAGTTGCGTTGATGTTCGAGCATGCTGATACACAAAAGCTCAATGCGTCCGTGATGGGTTTTTCCCTTTCTTTTATTTGCTGTAATTGGAAAATAATTCAGGCGACGTCAAGCAGAATCGATAAAGAATTAATGAAAGAAGAGGGGGAGTCATTAAAGGCAATAAAAGGAGGAGGTTATGATGAAGATGGCATCATAGAGAGACACACAGGAGACAGAAGGCGATGTGTGTGTGTGTATGAGAGAGATTTGTTGTGATAAAGGATAGGCCGTGTTTTATTGTTTTCCCTTTGAGCGAATTGTTTTAAATATGTACTTGGAATTAAATTATCAAAAGTTATGATTGTTCGGAGGGGAAATAATGAAAGGGGGTTGAGCGAATGTTGCAATGCATGTATAGTCGCTATAAGAGAGAAATTGGGTTTATGGTATGTTAGAGTGTGTGTGGTTTTTGCATCGTGTTGGTTTATATGTTTTTTCTGCAAAGGCTGGAGAATGTGACACTATCAAACAAGAATATGCAAGAAATTATGACACTTTGACACAATTTATAATAGTATTTTATTTGTTTGCAACCATAATGCGTATTTGTTTGAAATGTGACTTCTTAATAAATAAAATCATAATCATTTTCATTTGTAAAAAAATTTATAAAGCTAGTAGAGGCTAATTTATGGTGTTAGAAAAGTAAATTTCAACCATAAGTCTGAAGTTGAGTCATCCTGTGTTAATTAATTCATAATGAATGAATAAGTTATAAACCTTCATCTTTATCCACTTAGTGATAGAGTCTTTTCAGCCTAGTCTTTGAAGAAAACGTAGATATACAACAAAATGGCAAAAATGCACAATAAGTACGTTTTCTTGCCTTCATCAATGTTACGTAAAGCCAAACGTAAAATAATCAAATTTCTAAATCTAAACTTAACCCAAGCCCCAGACCTAAACTTACCCATTTTAGTAAATGACGACTAAACTTACTTAAACCTAAAGAAAACGTTGCCACGTGGCTTCAACCAAAATTTGTCATTATTTTACGTTTTGGCTTACATAACAAGCCACTGTCAAAGCCACTTGTGATTGAGCTGTCGTCACATAAACTAAATGTAAAATTCATCTCTGAAGAAGGCTTGAGGAAGCTGACACGAAGTCTTATGAAACAAAGTATTTTTTTATATATGTCTTAATTTGTATTGAATATGCATATAACAGTATAAACTAAAATTAAGACGCGCCGCATTCACACATCCACACGCACACACCTCTTCGTTTATACACACACAGAGACATGCACATAAACAGCCAAAAAACAAACATGATATAAAAATAAAAATATAGTACCAGCAAAACAAACAGACTGTCTGTCCCATAAAAACGTTATTAGCTTACACAGAACTTTGCCTCCCTTTTTAATGTGTGAATGTGAACAGAACGTGAACTAACATATTTTATCTTTGTCTTGTTGGGGTGAATGTTAAACTATGTTTATTATTTAAGTCATATGTTTTTGTGCCTGTTATATATCCTGTTTTTGTACTATCATCAACTTGCCAATGGAATTATATTTGAAAACTATCCTGCATGTGTTTAAAAATAGCTTTTTTTAAGCTAATATTTTTTGTTTTAATGCCATCTACCACTGTCACACTTAAAATTTAAAAAAAATTATAAATGTGTGTTCTACTGCTTTGCTTTAAATGCAACAGGTTTTTATTTTTCATTGTATTATATGACTACGTTTTTGTTGTTGTTGTTACAATTGTAATTACTGTACATAATTTTACAAAACATAAAAATAACAATCCACATCTCTACTTTCTCCCAAGACCATTTCGAAAAAAAAAACAGACCTCTTCCTTCGACTGAGCTCATGATTTAATTAACAAAAAGGTAACGTCAGACACTTTTTACACCCTTTCATAAAAACGGCCTCCCTCCTTCTTCCTCAGCCATCTCCGCAGTATGGCCCGTGTCACAGTCAATCATTCAAAAGGGTAATTATATGACACTGGCGCGCTAAAATACCTACAGTGTCTTAATAGGATCGGAGCCATTTGAGATCCCACCTTAAGCTTCTCTTCTGGCCCCGACCACTCATCGCCGTGCCATAAAGCTGCCAGAGGAAACAATACTAGCTCTCTCCCAAGCGTCGGGGTTAATGGCAAATGGGGCTATGGCTGCCGGTGATATCGTTGGATAAATGATTATTGATTAGGTAAAGGTTGAGCTAATCATTAGGCTTCATCCATTTTACGGACTCTCGCCGTGACCTTTCCGCCTGGCCCTCTCGGATCAGCCAGGATTTCTCCGTACGATGATTTGATCCGGTGAAAGCGAGGATTAAAAGGAGCTGGGAAGTAAGAGTGAGAATGTAGGTGTAATGTATATTTTGGATTTATTTGATGATTCAAACAATGCAGGATAGTAAAACATGGCATAATTATTCTATGGAGATGCCATAGATGTAGTCTGCAACATGTCATATTAAGGGGAAAGTTCTATGTTAACCTACCTTTGGGAAGCTAACCTCTTTTAAAATGTTTTCTGGTGAGTTAAGTATTTTTAGCAAAACTAGTTCAAGTCGAGTCACAATTGAGTTTAAATGGAAGTCCAGAGGCACATTATCTTCAGGTTTTACCTGATATAAGATGCCTCTGATCAGAACTAGTCACTACTCTATGTCTTTTATGCCTTCTGAAATTAAATTTCTAAATGCTGTTTGAGATGTGATTTTTTTTTTCATACTGACAGACTAATTTGTTTATTGTCTTTTTTTTATTTTTTTTTTATCCCGAATCCATGTGAACGGTTCATGCATATACTGTACGTTCTGTGTGTATGTTTTAACTAGTTGGTGGCAATGAATTGCCCTTCAAGGAACCAATAAGTTTTCAGATTCTGATTCAGAAAGTTCTGGAGGTGTAAAAACTATGTCAGGTGGCACTAACATCACATAATCATTGTTTGACAGAACATATTTCCTAAAGTCCACATTTGCTGTTGTAGTTGTTTAGCTTGAGTGATAAAGTTGTTCTTCTGATGAACTGTTCATGTTATGTTTCCCCCACAAAGTCTGTTTGTGGCGTGGCTTTGATGCTGACTAAGTAGAAGTTATGTAAAGACAATTTTTTTAATTGAAAAATGCTCCTCAACATTGGTCCAGTCGGCAATGTCTCATATTTGGGAGCGTGGCCTGCCATGCGGGAAATTCATGGGAAAAGTCCATATGGTTTATTGGAAACTTCAACTTTCTTGCTCTTTTAAGACATGTCAAGGAATGTCTTAACATTGAATTGTTGAGCACAGCTAAATATTAATGGATGTTGTTAAAGTGGTGTTATCTTAGAAAAGACAAATAGATTGTTCTGTCTGTGTTTAATACGCAAGGAGGGGCTAGCATCACCTTAGAATCTACTATTAGCATTGTTGTTGTCACAAACTTTGGTCATTGGAGCCCTTTATTTTTCTCCATGACTTTGTATTTATAGTATCTTCTTAAGTCGACATTTGCTTTTGTGGTGGTTGAGCAGTGAGTGATATTATTAGACATGAACTGTACAGGAGATTTTATGTTATCTTAATTTTAAAATGGGTACATAGCCTTTAAAAAAGACACAAGTATTATTTGGGTTTGGGTGACATTTTTAAGTTAAAATCATGAAAAAAAATCATTGCAAAAATGACTACATTTCTATTTCCCCGTCCACTCTCAGAAGAGAACTTAGATAAAATATCAAAATGAATGATCTTCCCGCCTTTTTTACATAAATATTTTTTACGAAAAGCCAAAACGTAAAATAATCATGAATTTTGGCCACGAGGCAACATTTTCATTGGGTTTAACTGGTTTTACGTTTTGGCTTTTCGTAAAAAATTGACAAAAGAAAGGTGTGAAAACGTGCTTATCGTACATTTTTGAAATTTATTTTTATATCTACGTTTTCTGCTGAATTTGTATTTGCGAGTTATTTAGGCACTGAAGCTCCCTCTGTTGTCAGCAAAATTGTTTACATAATTTTACTACACAACAGCATCTTGAGAACTGCAGGAGAAGCCTATATTGTACATGTTTTTTGCTGCCAAAACCTGCGTTAATTTCAAGAAGATTTACATACAGCATCATAAAGATATTAGAACCATCCTGACTTTGGCACAAAAAAGCTTGATTGTCATTATAAAACAACAGTGCCAGAATCGTAGCATGTTATTCCAATTTTGACGAGCCAGGAACTTTGTTGAAAACCAGAAACTCCATCGCTCAAGGCTGATGTCCCAAAACTAATTGTCGCATATTTTCAACTCAGATCCACGTTTGATCCTTTCCAATCGTCTCCAGTTACACTTCATATCAAACTTTGTTCACGGGCGAAGCATTAGACACACCACATCGCCCGACCCTAAACATCCTCTCCAGAACTGTAACATGGTGACAAGAAAATGCCTGTCTCCTATAACAGCTCTATTTATTGAATTGTTGCAAATATTCCTGGCAGCGTCGCCTTAACCAAACCCAGGCCTTCGCTAGCACATCTGCAGCCAATCATGCAGCAGGGAGAAAACCCCTCTGTTCTCTGGGAAATTGAATGTTTATTTGAAGTAATACTTTACTCTCAACTACTGGATGCGATGCGTTTTCAGAGCAGCGCGCAACAATGGCGGGTAATGAAGAACATGCGTCTTTAACAGTAACCGGAAAGGGCTTGTATGAGTTTAAATGCTGCACGTGGTTCTTTTTTGCAGCGTCGTGCGTGTGGCTTTTTGCTTCATGACAGAAAGTGGTTGGAAACAGATGTAGACGGTTGAAGGAACGCATTGTAAATCTGTGTATACATACAAATGACACCATGAAGCCGCCATGTTGTTTGTGTAAGTTTTATTGTTGTTAGTGTAAAATGTAACAGAAGCGATGGTAATAACATGAGTAATTGTCACTCGCATAGCTATAGAGGTTATGTTATTTATATATTTCCTCAATATTCCAACTGAGTGGCAAAAGTGTGACAAGAACACTGATAAATTGTATTTGATGGCTTTTTGGGACTACTTTTTTCTCTGGGAAGTGTTTCTTTGGCAGGAATTTTACAAAATAGCTTTGCTGTCGTCACGGTAACAATGCAGGCTTTAGGTAACTTGTTTGCTAGCAGCAGTTGGGAGTCTTAAAACATTAAAAAACAAAAACAAACATCTCATTACAGGTAAGAGGTTGAATTGTGTTTGATCCTAAATTTGTCAGTGAGAAATGTGAAAAACAAGTGTTGTCGTAGTTTTTCTGCTACCTGATTTTCTCTTTTTATGTCCCATACAAAGTCAATATTCAGCGTATATATACATTTCCAGTCTCTAGCTGCATTTTTTAAATTTTTTTTTATTTCCTTCAAGAGAAATAGTAATTTCTCTCCATTGGCTGTCATCACTGCTGACATTTAGATTGCTGTGATGTCATCTGCATAACTCTATAGATTTTACTCAATTTTTGAAAATTTAATCCTTGTTTGTACTGAACTAAATACTTTATGTTGAGCTATACTCTACACAATTACCCTGAGCTGCCAATCAATGCCATCTACCCTTAACTACGGTGACCCTAAAGGTCAAAACATGCACTGAAATTTGTAAACATCCATCTAAATTTGAAAACACATGATGGAATCTAAAAACACCCAAGCAAGTTTAAAAATACTAATTCAAATTTAAAAACATGCTCCCAATTTCCAAAACATACAGTGAAACACCAGCGTAAATTAAAAAAAAACAGGCAACTACTTTCAAAAACACAAAGTGAAATTTGAAAATAGGTATTCAAAGCTGAAAACAGAGACCAGAATACAAAAAAGGTGAGCCCAAATTAAAAACGACAAACATGTTTTAAAACACTCACCCATATTTAAACAAAAAACTTTCAAAACACAACTTCCAAAACACAAAACTATTTTAAAAACATGTACCCAAATTCAAAATCACCTATTTCCAAAACATGCATGACATTTTAAAATACTTTCCCATATTGAAACACAAATCCATTTTTGAAAACACAAACCCAAAATAATAATAAAAAAATGCACAGACAATTTCCAAAACATGTACACAAAATCTTTCAAAACAAAACAATTTAAACACACACACCCACATTCAAAAACAACACTGAAATTTGAAAAACAAACAATTTTGAAAATATTTACTCAAATTCTGTAACATTAACATACGATTTTGAGTGCGTATTTATGATTTTTTTTTTTTTTTTTTTTTGGTGTTTTGGAATTTAGGTGAATGTTTTGGGATTTCGACTGTTTATGTTTGTATTTTTGTGCACATTAAGGACTTTTGAGAGAAGTGTCTTTCCCAAGTATACAACAGTATCTTCCTATGGTATTTAGAAATACTTGCATAGTCCCTATTGATGACATTTTTGAGTCAGATAGGATGTTTAGTGGTCAAACCAGGACATGGAAGCAACCACTTTAGCTTCAATCCTCTTGTAAGCGTTTTGTTCTCATCATTAACCGAAATTCCCTCATATTTTTGGTTTTCATTAGCTCTTGTTGGCAACGACAATATTTTCCAACCGCCAACCTGAAATTGTTTATGCCAGAAGATCAAAACATCACAATGTTAATTACATACTTCTACTGTGTCATTTGTTTTTGACGAAACACCACAGACCACCAGAAGAGAAATATAAGACACTGCTAAATGTATCCTAACCGGCCATCACTGTGGTTTTCTGACATGTTGTGAATGAGACAGGTTGGCAGGACACAGATACAAAGATACACTTATCATGTGAATTATTTAGCATCAAAGCTATCGGTACTAGCTCTCACTCCATCAGTCATATCAGGGACTGACAAGGTTTGTGCGTTCAAGTATGTGGGCATGTTTGTTCAGATGTTAAAATGTAAGCAAATGAAAGCACGCAGAATGTACATTAAACACACATGCTAATGCAAAAGCAGCAAGGAGAACTCCGAGATTCAGATCAAACTGTAAAGCACAACTGTCAAATATAATGGAACTAGAAAAACGCTGATAATGTACTACTCTCTTAGAGCTAAGCATTAATATGAACAGATAATAGCAAGTCTGTGTCTAGAAACTTTTCGTTATTTTTTTTATTTGTGTTGGGGTAATTTAATGGATATCGCAAGCCAATATATGTACAATTCTAAGGGTCTAAATTAGCAAATAAGAGTGGTAGGCTTATATACTGTACATTAAATGGTAAGTTTCTGCTCAGGCACATGGTTTTGAAAGTGCAGCTAAACTTGTGACCATGACAACTCTGCAAATCTCCACTTTTTGTGAGCTACTTTGAACAAGAACAACAATCCAGTCTTATGTTGGTTGTGTTAAATAAAAATTAAGACAACTGTTTGCTGTCCACATATAAAGCACTGTATTTTACTAGAAATGCATTTGAAAAGTTAAATAACACATTTCAGGTACAGGACAATACAGTCTACATGCACTAGCACTTTTACTACAAATGTCATGTAAAATCAATCCCATGGTTCTCCTCAAGGTTACTTTTTTTCCCCATTGTTATTACTTTTTTTCCATTGTTCTAAAGAAGAGTCTAAGGACAGTGGATGCTCTTGGACTCTTGTGCTGGACAATCTGTGTCTATGCTGACCAATGACTGTTGCATTGTTTGATTTTCTAACTACTGTTTTTGCTAAATCAACAATCCTGTGAAATCTTCAGTCGAGATTTCAGGCATTACAAAAAATAAATCTATTTGATTAAATGAGACCACAGCTCAAAAGATAAAACAGTTTTTCTCATTTCACACATTACTTTAAAATGTGCACTGTGTTACTTTTTAGACGTAAAAAGTCAGGAGAATTAAAAACATGTTTTGTTTTTATTTTATTTTTTATGTCATAATGTGAAATATGCTCTCTTCCACATGGCAATTTGTAGAGAAGCATAAAGTACAATTACATTCTTTTTAAATGATACATGGTGGTAAAATATAATCCTGACAAATTGAACCGCATTTAGAATCTCTCACAGGCACCACATTTAGTACATTTTATCTCGTCTTCCTTCAAACTACACACAGATTGAAATCCTCCTTTTCTCCCTCAACCAAAGTACTTCTGACACACTCGCACTCATACAACTCCAAGACAAATCAATGCGTTCCCATTCCGTATTACATCCTCGGGCTACATTTTAGGTGAACGCCAATTTATCCCAACTTCAAGTCACACTTCAGCCAAGAAATAAAACCCATCCGGATCTGAATAATCACGCATTTGTCTCCTCTGTCCTGCATCTTCTTCCCCCCTTCTGCTCCCACCCGCGTTCATTCCATTTAAATATTTCATTCAGTTGTCTTGCGGCTTCTGTGGCTTGCCAAGTGTCATCTGGATCCGGGGCCTCGACAGTCTTAAGTGGAGCACGGAAGTCATTTTTTCGAGGTGTGCGTGTGGTTGTGTGTGTACGTGAGGGAGGAAGGGTTGATAAGAAGTGAAAAGGTGGAGGAGACAAGGGAGTGATAACTAATGTAATTCCTGTGTACCGGCCCGTCTGCCCTGTCAGAGTCCTCAGACGCCAACACCGGCTCTTTGTCGAGGGCTAAAAGACGTAAGTGATGTGGGCTGAGTGTGGAATGACTTGTGAAGACGTGAGGAGCGGTGAGAGGAAGAAGGCAAAGTGGGTAAGAGACGATGGCAGATAGGTCAGTTTATGGCATGTGGGCTTCTTTTGAACTCGGCTGACTTTCACCTGAACAGTTACTTTGACAATATATCTATGCAACCAGATCTCACAAGAAAGCGTACATATACCACGACATTACAGGACATGTAAAATTGCATATGATTAGCACGAGTTCACGACTGTTTTGAGTGAATATGGTACGTGTCGCAGTCCCAGTTCATTTCTATGGTGGTTGTTGTGTTCTTAATTATGAATATTAACAAATGCTGATCCTAATCTTAACCTACCCCAAGTCCCAGACCTAATCTTACCCATTTTAGTAATGTGATAAACTAGCAAATTAAAATGTACAATAACATATTCTAAGTTAAGACACAAGGTCAAAGGTGGAAAACACATACAGTCTGCTATCACAAATTGGGTTGGTTCTGGCCAACACAAAACTCCGCTCCTGCTCGCTGATTGGACGACCATACTTCCTGCTTCTTGGGAAGCATATTTAGTCCTGCGATACCTGACCAGGTAGGTGGAGTGAAATGAAATTGACTAAAGACACTCAGTGGTGCCAGTCTGGTTAAAGCAATTCTACAAAATCCAATCAATTTTGTGAACCAGAAAGGCAAAAAGACGATCATCATTCAAAACAATACACACTCTTTACACTTTTTATTTTTAACAATTTAAATTTAATATTAACAAACAATAATACAACAATAGAGGTACTAACATACATTTAGATTATGGGCTCATACAAAATTCATTTTTAATATTAACATGTATTTGAATTATCTAAAAATATAAAGAACTGTTGGGCAATATTAAATGACAAAGTTGGTTATCTTAAGTTCAGGAGCAGAATCACACCACATCCATGCCCCTTCCATTGGCTTCACTATTTAAGCCACTTGTTCACACACCTCCTTTGTCCACTGTTTTTGTACCTAACCCACCCTCCTTTTTCTTTAAATAATTTTCTCTGTCTCATCTTTCAGAAACAGGGGACACCCATTGAAGCCAAACTATCATCATCAAAGATCGCCCTTATTCATCTAATAAACATTATTTGCATCTATTTGTGGTTTCTGGTTCTTGCAACTGAAATAATTTTGATGGTTTCAAACTTTTGACAAAATGTACAACAAACTTACAGAAACCATACTAAATTGGCCATGTTTGAAAGGAAGGATGGTGGAAGCTTTTCGCGTTTAGAAATACGTTGACATTGGGAAAATATGTGAATTTGAAATATCAAGCATATTAAGACAAAACAATGCTACAAAAAAGCTAATGCATTATAAAAAATAAAGTGATGTCATCAAATAGACATAACTAACAACTTACAGTAATATGCTTTAGGAAACAGAAATAAATAGGGAAAATGCTGATTCTTTTATGTGATAATTTGACATGCTTTTGGCATTAGTCTGATAATTACACCTCTAATAAAACCTTTGAATACGTTCATGTTGAAGTAAAAGAATATTGGCCAAATGGTATTATTTTCTCAACCAGGGGTACACGAACCCTATTGGGTGTGCAAGCACTTACCGGCGTAATCTGACTGAGTTTAGACTTTAAAAGAAAGTGAGTCTTAAGCTTGTCCCAATTAAAAGGTTTATTTATGGTCAAGAAAGACAATATAGTGCAATAATTGACAGTACACCACATGGAAATTTCCAAAACTTCAAGTGAGAGGGTAAGACACTTTTTTAGAGAAAATTTGGGAGAAAAAAGGTTGGGGACAACTCTCACACCAACAAATTATTGCCCAACCCTAATCTGTAGTGTACTGTGAAAAAACAAAAATGTAGGGGACTGTATATTCAAATAAGCTCACAAAGTACAACTTCACTATAAAGCAATTTGTAATAATTTTTTATTCATGCAGTTATTGCCCATGCAAACAATCAACATTAAATTAATACATTTATATTTTTTGGGGAAACAACATGTCACATTAAGTACAACAGATAACAATAAAGGTATTATGGTAAACAGCAACTAGCATCAGTTTTTTTAATCAAACTTTCTTAACATTTTTTTTTTTTTTTATGAATATAGGAAATATAGTAATCTACTGTACTTAGACCTTGTCCACACAAAGCCAAACTCAGGCGTTTCAGATCAAATATTTGTCCTAAACCACACAACATCCACACGAAGCAGGAGTTTCAGCACACTCTAAACAAATATTTCTGAAACCAGGTCCAGAGTGAAAAGATGTCAAAACTCTCTCCGTATCCACAACTTTTTTTTTTTTTTTCCATGATAACGTCACTGCCCCAGAGTCACATCTCATCTGCAGAATGTACTGACCTTTATATGACGTTCACTGACAAAATCTGCTGTCTTATTGCATCTTAAACCACAGAAAAATTAAATAAATCCACTACAATCTCTAATAAATCTGTTTTAAAGATTTGTCAAATTATTCCAAAGACATCTGAAGCATAAATCCACTTTCTGTGTCTGTTCTGTAGGTTTGAGATGTGGTAAGTTTTAAAGAATTCTCCTCTAAGTTTCTGTTTACATTCAGCAACTTTTCTGCGCATGCTCAGCGTCAAGTCTTTCTCTAGTTTTGTCACTTTTTGTGTCAGTGTCACAGCGCCACACTCTGGTCAGTTACAGGCATTGCACTGGCTTCAGGCTGGTTTACTGACTCGTGTGGACGCTCACAAGTCAAGCCCCATGTTTATGTTTCGTTTTCAAAATGATCATCGTTTTGTCTTTGTGTGGACAAGCCTTTGTGTGGAAGTTCAACCTTTGCTGTAATTGGTTAATTCTGCAAAGACTGACCAATAGGAACAGTGGGTGCATAATATGATGATTTAGGATAAGGTAGTCTTTACTTGTGCTAGAATTGGGCGATTCCAGAGCATCACAGGATTTTTTTTTTTTTCATATTCCCAACCCCTATATTTTTATTTATTCATTGTTTCACCACCATCATCTTTATGTAACATCTCACCTGAAGCTCTTTTGGCTAAGATCACATTCTTGTAGTCTCTCTTACACTTCTGACACTCTTCTCTCCGCTGCACAACCGTCCAAATCTCCACCTGCAGAACAGAGGAGAGGATGAGCTGAGAGTGTGTGAGCGCGGGACAGCAATCAGAGCCTGTAGTTTAGATTGGAGCGCGCTAAACATGGCCATAAACACGCTTTGGCTTTTAACATGTTCTGTTGCTGTTGTCAGATGGACGCCGAGCCCTGTGACAAGCCCGCCCACTGCTGCACCAGCACGACCAGGCTGACGCGTGACACGAGGAGAATGTGGGAATCGCTTCTTCTAAACGCAGGGATAAGAACGAGAAGTTAGTACAGAAAGTGATTCATTCATTGGTATTGAAATGTACTTTTGGTATAGAATTATGTTGAAATTATATGTATTAAAGGAACTGTATGTAAGATTTGATTTGAGATTTGACAAACATCACCTAAATGTGTCCACAGATACAACACGTTCAATGTAATCTGATTTTTAGCAAAAGTCATTGTAAATCTGAGTTTTTCGTGATTAGAAATGTGTTTATGTTCATTTGTTGATGTTTACATTTGATGCTTTGGTTCTCAAAATGATTATCCAATCAGAAAGCAGAATGAGCCTCACGTGACTCTCTCATGTTCATGTTGAGTTTGAACTGATGTTGCAACTGTCTGTGATAGGCTCATGCACTTGTTTCTACACAGTTCTCATGATTACGAAGTTATGATTTATAGCAAACCTTGTTCCTGGTTGGTCAGTAGCTTCTAATCTTCAATATATGGAACTTTTTACTTTTTGGTAACCAAGTTCATCTGTGGTTCTAATACCTTTTGTAAATCACTAGTTGTGCGTCTGGCATATGGTTCTTGAGCACCCCAATTTACATCCCATGCACCAGAATCAATTAAAAACAAAGCTCACATTACAGAAATGTGCTTCCAACATCAGGAATTGAGGCAAAGCTCCATCTACTGACTGCAAAGTAAATGACACAGGGGAAACAATCAGACCAATCTTGCCTGCTATTCTAATGATACAGAATTTATCTAAGAGTTTGGATGATTTATGAACACAAAAAGAACCACAAATCATAAAAACAATAAATGCATGGAGGCCGTACTAATGAGGCCTGTCACATAGCAGGTATTTAGAATGTGTCATGACATAAGAACCAATCAGGAGCCAGGATTCCACAGGGCAGGCTATCATCTAACAGCCTGTGTTAGTTGCTGATCAAGCTGGACTGTTTCAGATATTACTGTACTTACGCATCTTGAGCAGCTGAACCAGAGGAGTTTTCAATATCTAATTATTACAAAAATAAATAAATAAAAAAAAGCTTGATTTAATAAAATCCAAAGTCAAAAAAGGTTTTAAAATGAGAACATTAATACAAATTTTCAGTCAAATCATTTTTTCTCAAAAACTAGATATACAGAATTGCCTTTTCTGTAAAGACCGTCTCTATATGTCAACACAATTAATCAATAGGCTTAAACTTCGCTCTGGTCATGTTTTTTTTATTTTTATTTTTGATGCCCGTGTTATATGCAATTTGGACAATTTTGCACATAAAATACATTTTTTTTCTAATAAAAATTACATTATGAAAAAAATATATATACATATTTTTCAAAAAATACAGCTGCATTTTTACCTTGATAACTATAAACTTTCCTATTTTCTAGCTTTAAGGCGTCTGCAGTATTTCGCCTTAAAGCCAGAATGACGACAGTCGCAGTTATAAATATAGCATTCCTTGATTATCTCCGTTGAGTCAAATGGTCTGAAAAATGTTTGTATGTTTGTGAAAATGTTAAGGGTTAGGTAACCCATTTAACACAGTTGTACAAATGTAACCCACTGTACTCGTACTCAATAGCTTAGATTTACAGTTACGCTGTTCTGCCAAAAAGTAAAAGACAAAGTATATTTATGTAGAAGCTTATTTGCTGAAACAAGTGAAACATTGTATTGTTTTTCTTGCATATTGAATGTTGAATAGATTGCATACATTTAACGAACTGAAGGTTTTGTTGCATTACAATAATTGAGGCTATAGTTCTGTTTATAGAATCATGAATTGGCACAAGGTTGTTTGTTTGTTTATGTGTATATGTACAATTATTATCCAAGGCCATGCAATATAAGCTATACAAAGCGAGCATGTCTTTGAATGTCAGAATATCTTTGCATTTAGTAAAGAAACTATGGTAAATTTCACACACTTTGCGTCAGATACAGACAATTTTTTCTCTATTGATTACCTGACATGCTTTAGCCAATACATTACACTCATACAAAACTTTAATCCCATTTTTGTTAGCTCATGTTGCAATTAAAATGGGATTTCCTTTCCGATTGAACCCTTTTAACTGGTTAGTTTACTTCGTAAGTCTCTTTGTGCAGAGCGCCTCAATAACACATGCAGGAGCCTGTATGATCTTTTTTGTTCCACTTGCCAGGCTGCTCAGTGACCCCCTGCATGTGAGTTTGACCTTTGACCTCTGCTCTCCCCCCCCAAGAGGAGCCAGCCTACACTTACTCCCCTCTCCGATACACTTTGTATTAGATGGATCATTTGGGGATGTGACTGTAGCCCGTGTTGGTCAGTATATATCTGGTTGAGAATCTAGAGCAGGTGTATTCAACTTAAGGCCCTGGTGTCAAACCGGACCTCCAAAAAAGTTCTCTTTTTTGTAGATTTATACTTACATTTCTGGGTTATTACTCTAGAAAAAGTGACTAACTTAAGTTTCTTAGTCGGTGCGTTTACATGATCAGAGAAATCAGACTAGACTCTACTTGGTTTTCCCCTGAAACCGGTCGGACCAGTTTGCTCCTGTTTACATGCATGAAAGTAAAATGATTACCTTGAATAGACTCGTCCTGCTGTGTCAGATTCACTGCTGCATGATTGAGGTTTTTTTTTTTTTGTTATTAACTATTCGTAATACTGTTTGTAAAATGCAACACAGTTTTTCTGGGACATGTAGGACTGTTTTAAACATTTAGATCAGTGTTAAACATGTTGTTAAATGTCAAATCAAATCAAAAGTGAGATTATGTGCATGTGCCACTTTGTACTGGGCACGTTATTGTTCTAAAATTCTTCATTTATTGTTGGACTGTGCAGTGGGCAGTGGTTGTGAGCATGCTCAGTTGCATTTGTCCAGCTGCAGACCGATTGTCTGTTTACACGAGTCTGAAATCAGACTACAATCGGTCGTAACCACGTGCGCCAACTGGTTTTCCGAAAACCGGATTAGAGCTCCTCAACAGGTCTGCCCAGGTTTACATGCACTTTGGTTTAAATCGGACTAGGCTAGTCATCCCGTTTTCCTGGCCTCCATGTAAACGCCCTAAGTGTGTCAGTAATGTGTTTGAACTAGTCACTATACTGCCCTACAAAGGAAAAGTATCTGTGCTGTCTGTTAAACTGATAAAAAAAAAAGTTGTCCACTTAAGCCGAGTGTTTTCTTGTGCGGAGGCTTGGAGTAGGGCACTAAATTCCTCAGACGTTTGGTGGAGGTGAGATGGAGTGGAGAAAGTTTCTCCTAAAACCTCTGCAAGGTTAAATTCCTCTGAATAGAGGAGTCTGTCATCCTCCTGAGTGAAGATGGTGAAAATTATCTAATTAAATCTATCATTTAGAATTAATACAAGACCCAATATGAGACACTAGATTGGATCTATGAGAATGAGACAAGATGAGATTTTGACACCTATAAACACCTATAAACCCTGAATTGTGGCTTCTTTGTTTGGAGTACCCATTATCCTTAGGATAAATAGTTTTTGATCACTCTCAAGTTCAATTTTCCAATGATAAACAGAAAACAATCTGCCAATATCAATATCCATCCCTAAGTCTATCAACACCCTTCACTTCACACTGATCCGTCTTTTGAGCGTCACAGATTTAGCCTCGTGGGACAAACTCGCTAAAGCGGTCTTATGGTTGCCCCCGGTAACAGATAAACGGATGTATCATTTTGTCAATCCCTAAAACCACACACACACTTCACTAGACTAGCCGCAAACTCCTTCTGATTCTCAGAGCTTAGCGGTTGATCCTCTCTCGGGAAGGTTGACACTTCAGAGGAAAATCGTCGCCAACTCTCCTTCACTGTAACCCGGTTATTTCTAATACAATTCTAAACAGATTTTCGAATTTTATCATTAGTAAAAAATAAAAAAAAATGAATAAATAACCACAATCACCATTTCCTTAGTGACCTCAGTTCACTTTATTTTATCTTTTATTTTTTTTCCTGTTCTAAGTATTTGTTACCATGCATTTGAAACAGCATGTCTTATGAACGCGATTTCTATTTTGCCTGTGTATTTACGTGAGCAGCTGACGTCACTCACACATTGCACAGGCTTTCTTAGAGAAATCAAATAAGATTGCGCCTGAATTTTACCGTTTCTTTCTGGCGTCAATCTGAGTGATTCACAAAAAGATGTGTAATATAATAGGCTGGTGGAAAACAAGAAACTGCTTGCGATTTATAGTCTACTTTTGGCTTAATTAAGTCTCTGCATCTCTATGCTGCACTAACGCATTGAGGTTTGATTATGTATGCACAGGATTTACACTTTTTTTTTTTTGCATTTTTTCTGTCAACAGACAAGAAATAGCTAATGATAATGCACTCGCTTTGCGTTGCCAAGTCTATCAAAGCAATAAAAAGTTTTCATCACTGGAAATGCAGCTGTTTGTACAGGATCAAGACAGCTTTTGGTGAGAACATTAGTTGATGTTTCTAATTGCTCTTTTCCATCTGACTTTCTACTGAGCCTCTTTCTGTAAATTGCATATGATTAGCAGCTTTCACAACTTTTTTTTGTAAGTATCCATGCATACAAGTCCTTATCCTAATCTTAACTCCCATCACCACCCACCCCACCCATGTCCGAGACCTAATCTTACTCATTTTAGTAACTTGATGCCTAAATTACCCGTTACACCTAAAGAAAATGTCCCATTTTCATGCTTCTTTATGTTGTGCTATATATACGGCGTAAATAGTATGCAACAAAGGCATGATATTTGCTTTCTTGTGAGACTGTGTTGGTTTTTCTTGTCCAATCATTGAATTTAAAGGGGTTCGAAGTGGGAGGACTTCCACCAGGGTCCTCTGTGAAAACAGGACTGTCCTCAGCACACTTCGAACCAAACCCATCGAACAGAGCGGTAGGCGCCGCAATGGTTGAAGCCATGAGGCGACATTTTCTTTTAGTGTAATGAGTAACCCAGTCTTAAACTTATCCATTAAACCCCCCAAAAATTCGCCACGTGCTTCATCCAAAATTCGTGATTATTTTACTTTTGGTCTGAAACCTGCTTTTATTACGTCTTTGACATTTTGTTGTATATCTATGTTTTCTTCAGGACTGTACCACCTTGAACCGAGACTATGAAACACGGCTAAAATAATACACTTCCAAAATCGAAAAAGATTTGAAGTAAATTGCTTGATTCCATTAAAACTCATTTTACCTTTAGTACTTAATGTTTCCATGTTATCAATTCATGATTTTTAATTAATCTAAAAATAAAATTGATAGTAAATGTTGAGTTTATGCATTCTCAGTAATACCTTTTCTTAAATAAATTCACTTGCTCACAAAAGACTGTGGCCCATTTCAAAATAAACTGGACTCAATCATTTCGACTTTAGTGATCATCTAAAGCTCTAACCCTCCGAGGCCTAGTCGCGATGATCTGCTGGTCAGCATCTGTTTACTGTCACAGACGCTGCTTCGTATTTCCACACACATCACTCAAACAAAAACCCAAGTGTCAGCGTTTGAAGAGTACGGGACACATCGCAGAAATAAACAAGCCTGTCACGGCCTATCCTAAAGCTACGGGAGAATCGTTTGAGCAAGCTGACCCGTTTTGCCGGGGTGGGGGTGGATGTTTTAAGCCCCCCGTGTGTGTGAGGAAAATTGGGAACGGCACGGGGCAGACGGGGAGCTGTCGGAGATGTCGCGTTGGCTAAAATCTGTGTAAGGCCCAAGGGTACCTGACCGCAACTCGGTATAAGGGAGAAAGTGTGGTCGTTGTACCTATAGCTGTCATGGTGGAAATTGGTGAAAAGATGTAAACAAATGCATAGACTTGGGTTCATCCAGAGGTCACACAGTTTGAGATATACAATAAATTAGCTAAGGGCGATGTTCAAAGAGAAAGAAAGTGGAGTAACAAGGGATGCTCAAACTACAAATACAATGCTTCTTTGATACACTTGCTGCTCCGTGTCTGGCTCAGGTTCAAGCCAACTAAACTCAATCAAACTAATGTGAGTCGTTTCACACACATTATTTAATCTCCTACTCTAGACTTTTAGCTGTGGATAAAATGGCAATCCAAACATATGTCCAGACCAATTAGCTTCAATGTTTATGTGTGTCAGTCAAAAAATAAACTGATTGTGAATTGACTCAAGTTGTCAACGATGTAGAGATCTTCATCAATATATTGATACCAAAACTGCAGGTTTTCAGAATCGATAATACTGTATGTAAATGTAAAAACTAATTTATTTTTGCACATTTCTTAATTGCTTAGTTTTTCAGTTTTGTTTGTTTGTTTGTTTGTTTGTTTTTTACTGAGCCATGAAGCATGTCTCCATACTTGTGTTCTTAATAAACACCACAATAAATGGCCAAAAGAATAGATTAAATAACCTATGTTTTACAACAAAGTGCTTGGAATAATGAGGATTTGTTACATCACTGATTGGATTCAAGTATGTTGCCTTGAAAATCCAGACATTTTTAAAAAATGCCACCATGTTCCTCTTTGAGGTTCAATGGGCGTTATTGACAGATGAATCAGCAATCAGGGACGAGCACTGTCCCATCAAAAATGGCGGCTTACGAGAAAAAAAATACATGGAAAGAATTGCACGACTCTGAAATTATGGCGGATTTTTGAAGAATCAACAAGTTAAGCAAAAAGCTATATTAATGAAGGTGAGTCAAGTTAGATTTTTTCTAAAAAGGACTGACAACCAATCCACTCTTTTTTAATGTGTGTCAAATAAACTAATCCAATCACATGGTTCATTGTGGAGTTGAGCTGAGGGTTGGTGGGGAGTAGTGGGTCTGGTCTGTGTGGGCTCTGGATCTCAGGCAATCATATTTGGTTATTGGGGAAAAAAATAATTGTCTACCCTTGATCTATGAGGTTGTAGTGGTTTCAAGTACAGGAGTACTGGTCTGGTATTGATACCAAAAACTGTGGTATCACAATGTCTAATGCGATAACCCTATGGCTTTATATGCTGAATCAGATATTTTATATTGGATCAAAGTTGGGGTAGCTTCTACTAAAAAGTCTATGATAAACGCAGCACTTTGTGAAAAAAATGAGACTGAGTATACTGTCTAAATCAATAATAAAGAATTTTATTCTCATCAAGATCCAAATACAGTGCTCTGATTGGCTGAGCTTGGATGGACCTCTCCAGTTTCACTTTGTAAAAAAAATTTGGCTGAAATTGCAACCAAAAATGAATACACATTGCTATTAAGGAGGTGTCAAAGGATTTATGAGCAGAAGCTGCCATGTTTGAAACCTTAATTGTGTTCGCAGGGTAAAAATCAGCTACAACATCTTTAAAAGACCTTTAGAATGATCACATGTCAATGTTTTAGATCCCCAGGTTATGTCCTACACTTCCAGAGGAAGTATGGTCAGAAAAACAAAATTTTCACCTGATTCTATCTACATTTACAAACAAACAAGATGTAAATCAATCCTTTTAACTGCAGTTTGTCACAGCAGAAGTAGTCTCACATTTTGTTTTCTACTTAAAAATAACTTTCACCATCATTTTCATAACATGTGCTTATCAGATTAGAGTAAAAGTTATTATAAAATGTAATGTTTTCACACTTGTTTGGAAATTAATTGTATCCTATTTACTTGGTGTTTGCCTCTCAATTTACTTTGCTAAAAGTGAAATTATAAAAAGGTAAAGGAGCCGACACAAAATAATAAATGTTTCATAGACCAATAGATTTCAGATTGTTGATTTTTAACTCAGAGATCAGACCACATTGCATAAATATTTAGATATAAAAAGAACTCTTTCTTCGACCACCATCTTGTCTCCATCGCTCCCATACATTCCCTATTCTCTTTATCCACTTGCTGTGTTGTGTTGCCTTTGTCAGAGCAGTGATTGGTGTATTCAAATGAGTCCAGAGAGCTGTGAGGGGGCTATCATCCTCACAGTGAACATAATTAATAAAAACAAGCTGGTCTCATTTAGCAGACTGATGAATGCGGTGCGTGGAGTGGACCATCTCTCTCTGGCAGTGTGACGTCTTTGTATTCATGTGTACTTTCACTTATCATAACTTCATATAGATTTACTTCTTTTCAAGTGCTTCACATTTCACATTGGATTGTGAGTTCTGTCTGGGGCTCTGTGGAGAAATGTACACAGCCATATTCTGGTTTTAAGATAAAACTAAAAGTGACTGAAAGGGGATTGTTAAGTGAGATTGTCAGAAGTTGATGTTTTGTTCAGATGTGTGCCTTCTTGTGGTTGGGGTCAGAATTGCAGAGGGTACCTTTTAATTAATTCATTAATTTATTATTTTTACATTCATAAACTGTACTTAAAAATTCTCAGAACTGACAATAATATTTCAAAACAAATAAGTGTGTTTGTAGACGTAGCTATGGTGACGTGTGTAATTTTCAGGACATTTGAAGCGTGTTGGCTCTCTGCTGCCTCCCAGTGGAAAACCCTCTCTTGCAACTTTGGTGCAATAACCCGACAACATTTCTCCTTGGTATTTTATGTTGTTGTTATTTTTTCTCATAATTAGCAATGTAAATTTTTTTTTTTTTTAATTTAAAATACAACTTTTCCACCATTCAAGGCAGTCAGTGCTTTATAACTCAAAGTGCTAATTGCAAAATTAAAAAATGGGTTTAAACATTAGTCAAACTCAAATGGCAGATATTATTTAAATTACATATGGTTTTAAAGCCAACATATGATTTTATTTTATTTTTTACCGTGTAGTAGAAACAAAATAAATACAAATAATAATAATAATAATAATTGGATTAGCAATAATAAATTAAGCCGAATATCAACTAAATAAAATGTGGGGAATTTGTGGCAAACATGATAGATACATTATTTTGTGGGTTTATACAGACAAAATTGTAACTGTAAATGTAATGATAAAATAAAAGAATAAAACATGCCTCATGTGGTGGGAGCTCAGTAGGTGGTCCGCGGCCCTGACTTTGGGAAGCCTGTGCCTGAGACCAGTGTAAGCTCAGATAGAGTAATGCACTTGTAATGACTGTAACACATGTGTGTCTGGCCCTCTGCCCTCTCATTACCGTCACCGGACACTGTGCTGTGTGTGCCAGTGTACCCTCAGCTCATCTGCCTCTACCTCACTCCTAAAGGAACTATATTTATAATGTCTACATTTTGTAGACATTTTTTGAGATGAACTAGTACTTTTTTCCCTCCTTTTTCCCCATAGCCATCAGAAATCACATTGGCAAAGTTCTGATGATAGAAAATGTTTTTTTTAGACAGGTAAAAAAAAAACAGTCAATATGCAAGAAAGCTTTTTGCACATATTTGTCAATTATTTATTTTCTCTATCTTTTTCATCCCATGAAACCTTATGAGAATTTATAATGGAAATCAGTACCTCTGGAACCAAAGGGTAACTGTTGAGCTTGAAATATAAATGTGTTAACAGTCGGCCTATTATAAAATCAAACTTGCTAAAAGGGAGGGGGAAAACAAGCAAAAATGTAAATTTACTTGGACGTTAACCCACATCAGCAGAATGTTCAGTTTCTGCTAAATCAATGGAGAATTTGAATTGCCAAATACCAAAATACCAAAAATAGCATTAAAGCATATTCTAACACTACAGAGTGATAGAAGTTACCATCACTTTTGTTTTGTTTTTTGAGTTGTTCCAACTTGTTTTTTTTTTTTTTTTTTTTTATAGTATTTTGGCAAAGGTATTCCTATGAAGGTTTGCCAACCTGCAACAAACATGGCAGATTTGCCATAATTTCCATGGTAGCCATTGTTTTTTTAACATTGCTTCCCGAGCTCTATAGTTTGGGGCTTGAACTTTTTTCTGCTAGCTGATTGGCAGATGTTAAATCAGAAAATCTTGATTTACAAGTAAACTAACATACAAACACAAGTGAACGATATTTTTCATTCACCCAACTTTCAAGGAAATAAAAGTGCTACAGGAAAAAAGTGTAAACTAATTCAACATCAACAATGATGTACATTTTCACAATGTTACATGAGAAATAAAAAATATCAAGTCTTTATTCTAATAGGCCTCTTTAAATAAAAATGTCATAAAGGCATTCACACTTTACGATGCCCTCAGCAATATGGGCCAGCATCCTAAAAAGCCTTGTCTCCCAGGTTAGAGACTGTGGTCGTGGGCTGGTGCAGGCTGTGACTGCAGCTCGAGCGAAGGCAGTGTGAGGTGCTGTGTGCGATGAGGAGCTAACAGAGGTGGGTTAGAGCAGTTCCATGTAAGCATTGGTAAGTGAAAAGGCAAATTACTGGATTCTGGAATAGATGAGCCGCCAATAGATAAGTAGAGATTTGCGGACTGAGGTTACGTGATCATATTTGCGCCTCATAGTCAGGACGATGACAGCGCAGTTTTGAATGTGCTGAAGCTTTTGCAGGCTCGGGCAAGAGATCCTGACGAGGACAGCATTGCAATAATTTGATAAAGGCATGAATCACGTACAGTATGTCATTTAGCCGCATTTATAAAGTAGTGGCGTAAAGTTCGGACCTTGCTTAGCCTGGACTCCAGACTTACTATGTTATTCACAGTCTTTCAGTCAGAGAATCACCAAGGAAGGATGCTAGTGACGCCCTATGCCACCTTCTAAGTCATTGCTAAACTTCCCTCCCGCCGTCGTTCTTTTTCACTCAAGGGTAAATGTTTTGGAAGTGTCTCAATCTTCTTTCCTCTTACAGATGTTCGCCCGTATATGAATAAGCAGTGTGTGTATGCGCGTTTGTGTGTGTTTGTATGCGTGCGTGCGGTAAACAAGGCGCTTTGCAACAGTGGAAGGAGGAATTTCCCCAGCAGCCCTCATCAGTAATAGTGCCTGTAATGAGGTGCAGCTGTCAGCGTGGTTTTTCCGCACACACACACTCACACTCGCGCGCACAAGCAGGAAGTAGTGAGTCACCCAGCAGCGCGCCGTCACACTGTACGCAGATAAACAGTGTAAGTCATTAGACGCAGAATCAGAACGCGAGACGCTAACATTCCCCCGCTACGACTAAAAATAACCGTGTGTGTGTTTTCTTTTTTTTTTACAGTGCGCGGCTGGTTATGTCTTGGTTACACATAAAGTGAGGAAAAAAATATTAACATGGCATACTGTAAGATTTTTAGGAATGATTGTGTTTATTTTGCGTATGAGAAGAGATGGAGGACAAAGGCAGTGATGGGAAGCGACGGAGGACAAAAGTAAAAGTGCATAGGTGAATGTGATTTGCTAAATTTTTACTGTTGAATAAGCAGAAGTGTTTAAATTGAAACTTTTTAACATTTTGCTCACTGAACATATGCATTTTGAGTCACATAATGCAACCATAATGCGATTGCAGAGTGGATAATGTTCTGGCCTCACAGCCAGAGCCGGACCTTCCTATACGCAAGTTGCTTAGGGCCCTGCATCTGTGGAGGGCTCCGCCTTCTGAGCGCTGATAGTTTTTCGAGTTTTTTTATTTTTATTATGTTGTTGAATTCTTTCAAAAGCCACATAAAACATGAGGCTTTCAGATTTCAGTATTTTTGTCAAAAAAGTCCAGCACGATGATGAAGCTTATCAGCTGTTACAGCCTCAGCGTGACAAGGGAACAGAGGCGGAGCTCACAGGGAGAGGGACAGTGCTGGGGCCCCATTAGGAAGCACTGACCCCAAGTAAAACTTGAGGATATATTAATAAAATTATGCATATAATGAAAGAAGTGTTGGACAGAACGAGCCCACTCCAAATTTTATCTTACATTATCTCTTTATTGTGAGAAATACTATTTAGTCTCAATAATTTCCGGAAGGTCGCTGGTACAATTCCCACAATTCCAATTATGCAACAATGCAAACAATACATTTAATTCAATTCAGCTAAAACATTTTATGTAAGGCTTAATTAAATAAACTGTTTACTTCATCTAAAAAAACATATTGATTATGAAACAAAATTCATAATCTCAATTCGTAATCAATGTAAAATTGTATTAGAAAAAAACTTTTTTCAGACTCAAAGTCAACAAAATCATAATAAAATCTAAAATAACATAAATTTACCGAAAGTCTCAAACGCATTATCGTCTTACTCTCCGTAGTTGAAGAGCGCAGAATGGATGGGGTCACTAAAGAACACTAATGAGTATCCTCCTACCACAAACTAGCTGGATAAGGTTACATCCACATGTGTTTGCATTTTAAACCAGACGTGTGCACTGAAGCCCACCTCCACCATACTGCCCATTCTCTATGTTATGTAACCGGAGGAAAAATAACTGAGGAAATAATGCATCTTAGGACGTATTTGAAGAATAAAAGTGTAGTGGACATACAAGGGATCATTTTCCAAGTTCAAGGGAGACAAGTCCAAGTCAAGTTCCAAACTGGAGAGAGGGAAGTCCAAGTCAAGTCCCAATTCAAAGAGCGACAAGTTCGAAGTCAAGTCCCAAGTCAAAGAGAGACAAGTCCTACTCAAGTCCCAAGTCAAAGAGAGACAAGTCCAAATCAAGTCCCAGGTCAAACAGAGACAAGTCCAAGTCAACTTCCAAGTCAAAGAGAGCCAAGTCCTACTCAAGTCCCAAAATTAAGGAGAGACAAGTCCAAGTCAAGTCACTTTTTTTCATTATTAAATTTCCAAACACCTTGTATTTCTACAGTTTTCCAGATGTATAAAAATCACCCTATTTAAATTGAATTTCTTTGTCACAAAGAAAAAATGTGTGAGGATGTACATGTTGCAGTTTGGTAAGGTGAAGCTAACCCTCCAAACTCTGTTTCTGGTTTCTGCTGGAAAAGCATGGGGAATAGATGAAAGGAAGGACTGAAAGCGGAGAGCAGCAGTGTGATTGTTTTGTTTAGAATTAGAACACAACTTTGAATAGACAAATCCTTGCTGATGTCACACAGTCTAGAAATGACCTTTGCAGTGAGACACAAGAGGTTTGTGACTATTTTAACAAATTTTTGGCTATATCATTTATTTTTTGACAAGCATTGAGTCACAGAGTTCCAAGTCAAGTCTCTGACTGTTAAGTCCAAGTCGCATCAAAGTCTATTTTTATCAAATCAAGTCTGAAGTTATCAAAATAGTGACTCATGTTCACACCTCTGCCTATACAGTTGGATTAATTAGCATCAAGATAGAATTTCAGTTTCACCTCCAAAATTCTGCATGTTTAGATTAATTGGGTATCACTGTAAATTTCTCCTAGTGAACGAATGAGAGAGTTATTGGTTGTGATGAGTTTATGGGAACAAGTGGTAGAAAATGAAAAAAAAACAAACAACAACAACTTTTAAATAATTTTGTGCCTCAAAAATTAAGATCACAGGTTCATTTTGAACTGCATGTTGCTGCCACTGGTAGAACTTCAAAAACTTAGACCTTACTTTGGTGATACATTGTGATACAATATCAAATATAAATAAAGTTTGCATGATGTTTTCAAATCACAAAGTGGTGTGGTCCTTACATAAATGATATTTTTCATTTGATACTTTCCTCTAGTTTTTTTCACCAAGTACCACCTAAAATGGTATTCATCTTTCTGATTACAACCAAATGCAATCTCTGCTTTTATTGGATTTAATTTCATACTCTAAAATGAGTCTAAGCCAGTTCTAAATCAAATAAAGAAGTAAATATAATGTAGATACAGCTGAGTCTCCAAAGAAATAACTAAATATCAAATATGTACGATAAGCACCGCCTTTTTTACATCAATACATTATAAAAACTAGAAACATAGAATAACCACAGTTGACATTTTCTTTGAGTTTGTTAAATATTAATCCATTCCCAGCTCCAGTCCGCTTAAACTTACCAATTAACCCAAAGAAAATGTTGCCACTTCGCTTCAGCGTTTTGGCTTTTCGTAACATTGACATAAAGAAGACATAAAAACGTAACAATAGTACATTTTTGACATTTTGTTCTACATCGTTTTCTTTCTAGACTGTGCTATGTAGATAAGTTATAAGTCAAAAAAGGTAGTTTACATTTATTAGACTTGAGAGACACTACTCTGATGTCGTCCATTTTCTATTCATCAAAAATCCAAAAACCAGTCCATCTCTGATTCAGCCCAGCGCTGTGTTCTTACTAAGTCTCCACTCAAAGCACATTTCTCTGACAATTGCGTCTGTAACTGATGCATTTCTCTCAAATTGTTTTGCAGGATGTGATCTAATGGAATTATGCCATAATGCAGGAAGGACATGATGTTGTTAGTCAAAGTGTAATGAAAACCAATCATTCACCATCATGTTTTTTCCATTTGTGTTTCTCATTTCACAGTTGTAGCTTAGGGTGTCTTATTACTCTATCGCTTTAATCACATTCTGACAAGATTATTTCTCATCCAAACAAGCAGGTTCGGAGAAGATGGTTGTGTTTGTTGTTTGGAGAAGTTTTTTTGTAATGTAAAGTCAAGTATTGGAGCAATGTCGATTCAAAATGCATCTATAAAGGATTTGTGGAACAGAAATACAATGGAAAGTTGGTGATCGTGTTTTAATATTGCTTCTAGGGCTGAAACAATCAATCGAAACTGGAATCAGAATTGTAATGACAGTGTCAGTCACAAAGGCTACAATTTTTGAAGTGACATCATTTCCTTCACAGGCAACAAAACATGTGACCTTCTTAAAAAAAACTGTAGATTTCCAGTAGATTAAATTGGTTTTAGAATATTTGCCATTGTCATATTTCTTTTTCTCGATGCTGATCAGAAATATCACAATTATATATAAGTTTTTCCTAATCTTGCGGCACTAATTGCTTCCATCAAAAACACAGCTGCAGTTCTGTTTGTGAGATACTATTCTGTCTCCTCTCAGCCTCAGAAAATACTGCTGTAAATTTCCAAATGTGTGACATCATAAGTAGATTTCTTAGCTCTTCTACTGTTTTAAAACTTGTTTTGAACATTTCTATTTATTTATTTTATTTGATTTTATAGGAACAAGTCTGTACATAAGGTCTGCAGCATACTACAACATTTATAGCCTTGGCTAATTAGCAATGTCTGTCTGTAATAACTTTTGCCTGCCACAAACGTAATAACACAATCCCCACAAACGTAATACGTATTATATTTGTGGGGATTTATTACATTTGTGGGGAAGTAAAAATCAGAGTTGACCACAAATGTAATACTTATTACGTTTGTGGGAATTGTGTTATTATGTTTGTGGTAGGCAAGAATGATAACGTTTTGCGGGATTATTACAGTTGCGGGTTTATTACATTTAAAATGAGCACATTTTGAATTATGTTTGCGGTTTATTACGTTTGCAGGGATTATTATGTTTGTGAGCATTACACCGTCCCTAGAAGAGCTTTTCCAACAAATCTACAGCAACAATAACTTTTACATGGAAGTACAAAGCAAATAATATTAATGCACACATATTTGTGTTCTCTTTAAAATCCACTTAAGTTCTGCATCATGAGCATATCAGGCAAAATTGATTTGATTTGTTCTCTTGGAAAAACTAAAGAAAAGTGTAATGTGTGTAGGAGCTACATTAGGGGGGATCTCCTGTGAAAGAAAAATACTTTTGAAAAAAAAAAAAAAAGTTTTCTGAACAAATCAAATACATTTGTTTATTCCTTGTGAAAACTTGCCTGCAGTGTCTCACCTTAAACTGTAGTATGACAAAAAAATCAATCAACCAACCAATCTTATTCATAAAACCCGTTACAAAACTAAAGTAACCAAAGTGCTTTCCAAGACAAAAACAAAACTAAAGTATAAAAACAACATCTAATGAAATCCATTTATGTCTTAACATTACAATGTTAAAAGCCAGTCTGAATAAATGGGTTTTAAGTTTAGATTTGTGATTTTGCACAAGTCTGTTTGTTCCACAGTCTGTGACCATCCTCCACCCACCCCACCAACAAAATGCATTTGCTTTTTTTTTTCATGTGTCAATTTGATTATTTTATTTCTGTCTCTCAAAATATAGATTTCCTGATCATGAAAAATACAAACTTCTAACTATTGTCATTTGACACACAAAACAATTCTTTATTCAAATTAGATCTCTCCAAACCACAAACTTAAACAGTCTAAAGATAAAGGTTGGAAGCTTCTAGGCATATTGTTGTTGAATGAAACAAGTGAATCTTCATGGAGATCAGGGTCATCAGAAAATCCGATATGAATCGATGCTCAAACTAGTATTGAATGTAGATGCTCATTTCGACAAGCATGTACTGTATACTTCACAAACAGGAAAAAAATACTTTTAAAAATGACAAATTATTAAAATGTAATGAAAATGATTAGAACCAAAATTATTGTGACAATTATTATAGTAAAAAAAAAGCTATTATTAAACTGAAAATAATGTATCAAATAGTGCATTAGGATATCTGATTATGATAAACAGCTTTTATCTAATTTACCATAGTTTTAGTAAATCAGGCCTGAAATTTTTTTTTAATTAATCTGCATTTTTGTATGGTATTGCATTGAGTATTGAGTGCATTTCTTACTATTAAAATTGACCTTGAATTTTGAGACCACACTAATCCAGATTAAAACGACATTTTGCCCACAAAGAAACACTTCCAATTCACCCACATACTTAACTATGTTTATATGTGTCTATCAAACTATCTTTAGTATAGGTCAGTGTTTCCCAAGCTTTTTTCAGTCACAGCACACTTTTGTGATTCAAATTTACCTCCTCAAATATGGCCAAATAAAACCTTTTAGAATAACATTTAGAATAGTTATTGTTGGAAATATTATCCATTACACTTTAACTTGTTCTTTAAAATGGTCATTGATGACTTGGTGAAAATGGTATTCAGGACACTCCTATAAATTACACCTATAAATTTGACTTCTTAAAGTAGAAGTTTTAAAATGAAACGATTCTTCAGTATCTCAAGGCACACTGGTTGAAAATCATTGGTTTAGCCTATTATTGCTATTTCAAAATAAGTGTTATGGTTTATGAGGTTTGGACCTCAGAATATTTGATTGGGAGATTGTTATTGTCACAATCACAAAAATAATGAATTTTAGCGACATTATTGTAAGAATAGCCTATATTCTTTTTGCTTCAAACGATACATGCATACATAATTAGTATGTAATGTGAAGCAGGCTAACAATAGCAAAAGCTGTTTAATAATGAGCTAGGGTTAGGGTTATAAAGTGGTATAAAGATTGAACAGAATTAATCTTAAAGTTGACTTTTGCCTTTATAATTTATTAAAAGGACATGATGAAAATAAGAAAATCCAAAAATGCCACAGACAACTTGAAATAACTTGTGTTTCTTCAAATTTCCTGGATCAGTCTTACAATACTAATAATATTGGCATTGGCTAAAAACAGGATTTTGGCAGTGTTACTTGAACACTTTTAAAGTTATATATGATTCTGATCACAACATTTGTAATTCTAAAACTTCAATCAAAGACAACATAGTCCAAATACAAAAAAGTGACTTAAGCATATTGACTAAATCGGCACGAGTTGACCCCTGCCAATTCCGCTCTCATTTCACTCTAAGTTGGTAGATCGGGCTTTAATTTTGAAGCGTCGGGCACGGGACAGTGATGAATAGGCTACATCAAGGAGGGCTTAAATTACCCCTCTCCCTAGTGGCAACACTGACCGCGAGGAGGTGTGTGTGTGTGTACGTGTGTGTACGCGTGGTGACCTAGTAACAGCAGACAGAAAAGAAAGAGAGCTGGTCAGCATTTGGCCTCTCAACCCTGCTAGCTCCGCAACCCAGCCAAACAGCCAGGCAGGGGGGAGAGAGAGAAAGAGAAAGAGAGAGAGAGAGGAGGAGAGAAAAGGAAAAGAGAGAGAGGGAGGGGGTGCGCAAAAAGAAAGACAGCATCCACTCCATCTCTCTCAACTCGTCTTGTCGATGTGTTTACTTTTTAGGGGCAATTTTGTAACTTTTTCGAGGTTATTCGAGGAGAGATTGTCCTGGTTTCTCCACACACAGACATGCAAATATGTTTTTAGTCAATGCCAAAGGTGTTGTTGTGCGAGATGACTTTTGGAGGTCGCAAAAAAAAAGCGTAAGGTGCATGCTACATAATAATATTACGAATGAAAGCGTGTCTTCGGTTGAGGCGCGAAGACAACGGCGGGTGATAATAGCCACAGGCATGGCCCAAGGCTGGAGACGGAATCAAAAACAGAAGAGGAGAGGAAGAGAAAAATAAAAGAGAGCAAGTTTGGTGTTTTTTGGAAAGTTTATGATATTTAATTAAAGTGTGTTTATAATAGAGAAGAAGTGTGTTTGAGATGTAAGGAGTGTGGATGATGTTTGAATGAGAATCGTCTTGGTTACTTCTTCATGAAGAGGAAAAATGAATAGTAAACAAGACAATATCAGTGGAGTCCAAATCGGGGGTACGCGCACACTCACAAGGGGGTGCTTAGTCTCATTCATGATTTCAGTAATAAAAAAGAAGCAGAAATGCATTAGTTTGTAGTCTTTAAGATTTTTAAGGCTGCATCAATAAAGTTACAAATTTAAAAATATAATATTGTGTTCACGTTGTACAATGTAATATTCTCATAAGATCAAATGGGCAAAAGTCACTCATCACTTTTACATGAAGTATCTAAAAAACATAGTTTCATACATTTTCAGATTAGTGATTTCTGCAGTGACTAGATCTATTTACATGTTTAGTTTTATAGTTGCCAAAATTAGATTCTCTCATAGATTCTCTTCTGAAAGACCTGGAAATGCAATCATTAACCTGTAACTGTTTTTAACTATGTCTTTAATGTTTTAATGAAATTCTGTGTTTTGGGTTGTGTTGTTGGAGCCTCTTGGCCAGGACTTGAAAAAGAGTTCTCCGAAACTCAATGGGACTTTGCTGGTTAAATAAAAAAAATGTAAAAATAATCTTGTCGTAATAGAATATTCTGTCATATGAAGGGAACCTATGCGACATAATGACAGTAGCCTATTTTCCTAATATCCAAGTACTCTGATCGTGAAACAAAGTCAAGGTGGTTGAAAGCCAATCGTTTACAGCATATTTTGGGAAATGAAATTATGAATTTAATCTACTTACTATCCAATCATAACAAATTATTTCAAAAGTCAATTTCAAGCTAATATTCATAAACTACATTTTAATTTGGAATCATTTAATACTATTACCACTGCCTTCTTTCTTTGAATAATTGTTCTAAGAGATTTTGATTTCAGAGACGACTTTCTTTGAGAAAAGTTTTAAGTGTGAACCTTGGACATCATTTGTAAACTTTATGGTCTACTTTATAATAAACAACTGTGTCTCTAAAAATGCATTTAGATCAAAACACCTTTCAGCGTGGCCTTATGAGCATTTCCACAATTTGGAGTAAGAGCCAGGAGTTTGAGAGCAGCACAGACAAGTCTCGCCTCCCGCGCGCAGCAGCAGCAAGCAGTCCCACCGCTGCACACAGCACTGTCCCTCCCCCTGGCTCTTTATCCACTCTACTAGAAACCAGTATGCCGTGAAACCGGTGCGCCTCTCCACGCCAATGTGATCACCGTGCGCGAGCAAAGAAGGAGAAGGAGAAGAAGAGGAAGAGGAGAGGGGGAATAAGCGAGGGGAAGGAACGCACGGCCGGGACGCGCACATAAATCACGGCAGTTTCACTCTGGCGCGCAACACTTTGAAGAAACACGGCGACTGTTTGGAATCGGTTGAATGTTTACGTGTAGATTAGTTTTCTATTTTTTTTTTTAAGTAGCTGTACTTCTCTAGGCGGACAGCACGTCCTCTCCAAAAATGTCACCATTAAATGAAAATGAGAGTAGAATATAATGGAACTGCTTTTTGGTCATTTCTTTTGCCATTTAAAGCACTAAAACAAACTACACCTCGCACAACAAAATCATTTCTACATTTTTCTAACATCAGCCTAAATTTACACACAGTCCCTGATCATTTTTTCACTCAAAGTATATGATCAAAGCAGCGTTATTGAAGATAGATTCTCTTCTGTTCGTGGTGAGCTTAAAAACATGCTGTGCGTCCGCGGAGAGACCCTTGGACCCGTGCGTAATGACCGAGCAGCGGTGCGAGTCCCCCACTCTCTCCTGCTCCACTGTTGCCTCACACAGGCACAAATCTACAGCCACACACAGGGCAATGTCTCCACGAGAACTTTTCACACACACGACAGAGAAAAAAAAGTCACCGGAAAGCTATTTTAGTGTCTTTTAATGTTACATAAAATGACAACGAGGCTATGAAATCGTACGGACGCAAAGGCACTTGGACGTGAGTCACATACGCGCCTGTCAAATTGTTTAAGACGCAGTTCCACTCAGCTTTTACGCGCCACGGAGCAAAAATATATTGTTTTTAATGGATTGTGATTGTCAAGTGTCCCTCATAGAAAATTCTCACTTTCTAAACGTAAAAGAAAATGTTAAAATAGAAAAAGAAATCATATATTTTCATTCAAATGAATCTATCAAGTAAAGTAATTTACCAAGTGATTTGGTCAACTTTGGGTTAGCTCATTAATTGCGTAAAAGTTTGGCTAGCACGTAACATTAAATGACAGTTCCACTCAAATTCAAAAGTTATTAATTTCTGTTTCTAGTCACTTTTTCTAGCATTACGTTAAAGCAAAATAAATCCTTGTAAATACACCAAGACACTAAATTTGTGGCCCGTTTATTCTGTCTTTAATTCTTGACTCAATTCCTAAACAGAAGTGTTTTCTCCATCTTTAAAGCTGTGCGTAATACCAAAAACATGATGCACCTTGCTGTTACGCGCTCATCTCTTCCTCTGTTTGCGTCACGAGTAAAAAACACATTGAACCTAAGAAACTGATTGTCTGTACGAGCGTTACTGGGCCTATTTTCATATCGTTTGTGCCTATTTGGATATAGTTTGTAATGGAAGAAGTGAATTAAAACTATGATCACATTGCTCCAAATTGTGACAGTAATTTAAAAGAATCTTTTAAATTCAGATAACATTAATCATTGCACTTAAACATGGAACTTTTACAACTTTTCTGACAAGCAGCCTTTGTATTTTTGGTCATAGAAAAGCGTAGAATTTTCATGAAAGAATAGAAATTTATAGCAACATACAAACACGTGAATCTGTATAAAAAAACAAAGTACGTTCTGCAGCATTGGCACGCGTTTGTTCCGGAGTTCCAAACCAAAAGCAGTCGGCTGCGTGAGTCACAGGAGCGTCTCCTCCGCTGAGCACGGACTCACGTACGTCTGTGAGAGAAAAGTCTAAAGAAACACTGTTTGATAAACCTGCAGACTGTCTACGTGCGCGTGAAGAAAGAGTTTGGAAACAAAACGAGAAATGCCTAATTTTAGGGTTTCGCAGATAATGTTTAGATAATTGGCAGAAGATTTTGAAAGTGTTAAAAATGTGACCCATGTTCAAATGTAAACGGATTTGTCCAAAGGTGATCATGAAGTTTGGCAAAAGGAATGACAGAAAAGTGCAGTATTTGGCAACAAACACACGTCACGCATTATTGGTAAAGGACTGACAAGAGTTTACAATTTAAAAAGTTAACATTATTTTTTTTTAGGACTTCAATTCGAAGATATTTTACGGAGCTGCACAACGGTCACTTTAGAGACGTCGAATTTCTTCCAAAAAATGTAAAACTAAAATCAAGTTTTCAGCAAAAATCACTCCAAACCTCAAACAAGCAAACTATCAAACGCACCAAACACAACTTTCGTCTTTTCGCTGCACCTTTGCCCCTCAGAGTCGCAGCTTTGTGCAGCCGTAAGTGTCTGAGAGCAGATCCAACAGCTGCTGCGTGTATCAAAGCCAGCGCCAGGAGCTCTCTGACGGGCTCCTCACGCGCACTGTGTCACTCACACCGCGAGGAGAGCTCTCCATTGCCCGTGTGCGCGTGCGTGTCTGTGCGTGCGTTATGTTTGAGTGTAAACTGTCGGGTGGGAGGGGTATTGTACTAGTGCAAGGAGTGTGTGTGCGCGCGCGAGTGTGTATGTGTGTGACACTGATGGATGCGCCAATGGAAAGACGGACAGATGCTTGGGCGGATCTAACGGCACGCAGCGGTGGAGCGGCGCACACATTTCGGCGACGAGATTAGGGCGAAAACAACGTCTATCTGCGGAAAGGAGAAGCTCGAGGAAGCAGCAGACGCACACGGGGGTTTGGAGACGCACGCGGAGTGAATCTGATTCCCCGGGCGGATCAGGGACGACGAAAGGAGCGCCTTCTGTGTTGACGAGCGCGAGAGACGAGGTGCCGTAGCAGCAGCAGCAGACACGCAGGCAGGCGGCAGTAGTGACTGTGGCAGCGGAGGTAGCACATCTGGCACAGGGAAGAGAGAGACAGCCTTCAGGCAACTCACCCTCACTGCCCTCCTCTTCAGCACGCTTCTGTCCTTTGCACGCTTCTCCGTGGGATGCCTACAAAACAAAGGAAAACATAAGATCCAGAAAAAAAAAACTTTTACGCTTCAGTGAAAAAGCAAAGGAAACGCGCGCATAAACTTCTCTTCTGAAAGACGAGCTTACCTGTAAAAAGAAAAATCTGTTTGGAAGCAGTGCTTTGCGTGGCATTCACGGGTGACTGTCTGAAGTAGCTCCACGCCAGGTAAAAGGACTTGAAAAGTACCAGCAACGACCCACAAAGTGCTCGCCTCTATAGTCGCTAGAAGAACTCTTTGCGCTTGAGCCATGCGGCATGCGTGAGCCCGTCCCTCCTCCACCACCTCCTCCTTTTCCTCATGTACATTATTACAACAAGGGAGACCCAATCAAGCGCGCATCTCATCGATTCACACACGCGCACACGCACGCACACTTAACCTCAGGAGTGACTGAGTGACTTGCCCCCTAGAGTGGATTTGTGTTGGACAAAACAACAGTCAAAAGTACAGCACGCAGGACGCACAAGGGGCAGCGCTCCTGACTGTCAGCGTCTGCTTTTTCTTCTGCTTTTACACCAACGAGCAAAGAATGGATTCTATCGCTCCGCTCCGGGGCACACTGCTGCTTTGAGTCCCGTGTGTTTGGAGAATATCAGACCGCACAAAGTAAGTAAAGTGAATACGTGACGCTCTCACGTCAGTCTGTGAAACAGTGCATGTCCATTCTAGTGTAGCCTGAATGGAAAGCGTACATGTGACCCTGACGCCTGTATGTTAGATTTTACGCGCAGTGTTTTCTTTTCTCCGCAGCTCGTTTTGAGCTCGGTTCACGCTGTGAATGACAGTACGGGAGCGCGAGGGCTGTGGGAGACAGCACGAGGAGTGAGAGAGGGACTGAGCGTGTATGTGCGTGCGTGTGAGTGAGAGAGACAGAGCTACGTGACGCCTATCAGCGGCGGAGAGCTTGAACCGTAGAGGAGGCGCAGGGCTTCAGTTGTGGCAGCTCTTGATGTGTTGTTGTCCTCGTTGTTTGCGGACTTTTGACTGACGCCACGTTTGTTTTTATTCCTTTCTTCAAGCTTCACAGTTTCAGCCCTCGACGACAACTAAAGAGGATCACACTGACGCTTTAGCGGTCCTTGTTTGCTTTTTCTACCGCGGAGTCGATCCAAGAGAGAGGCGGACACAGAGCGAGCAGCGACACGGGGAAAGCACGCTGCCTTTCCCGCCCCATCATCTGCTCCTCCTCGCTTCTACCTCTTTTTTGTGTTTGCTTTTCGAACGTCCTCGTAAGACGCACGCCCCGCACACGCACAGCCGCTGCTCTCTATGTGGGAGCCCTAGGAGCACACCCACGGGGGGAACTGTGTATCAAAGGCTTCGCGGATCCCCAAGGCAGCCTCGGGTGATCGGATCACCGGGGGTCAGGAGAGGAGAAGAATCCCCCCAACTGCGGGCCCCAACAGCACAACATGCCGCGGAGGAAGCAGCAAGCGCCCCGGCGCGCCTCAGGTACGCACTGACTCTACATCTATCTCTCTCTTTCTACTCTCTCCCTCTTCGTACCCCCCACTACTACCCCTCCCTCATTCACTTACTTTTCATTGACATTTCCCACATTATGGAACCGCAAAAACATCTTTTGTTGAGGCACTCAGAGTCCAAGTTCCCCAGCACATGCCTGTAACGCGCGCGCTAATGATTCCCCTGATAGATCTGTGTCCTGCCCGCTTACATCATGTGCACAAGGGTTGGATTTTTTACCTTTTCAGCAACATTCTCCTAAACATTCTGTTTACATTTCTTAATACGTTTCCCTCCTGAATTATTGGTTAAAAGTTTGGACATTCACAGGTGACACACAATGCTCTGAGTAAACAGTTGCAGCACTTCTAAAGGTCATAGGTCAGAGTTCTTGGAGAGGGCAAGTGCAGAGCGAAGCTTTTTGTCTGCCTTTAACAACCGCAGCTAATGCATTCATTTTATGAAGAATTTTACCACTAGTTTCAGTTTTGTCCAAGTACTAGAACCATTTGAAGTTGTGCCTCCTCATGTCCGCTCTGCTGTTTGCTCCTTTTGCCTTGTACTTATCGACAAAGGAATTACAGATCCATACAGTGTATCTGAGACGATTGGTGGAGCGTTCTGCGGTCAGCTGACAGTCTTTGTACTGAGATAACATGTGTCTCCACAGTTGTACACGCTTATTATTGTTTTCATACTTTTTTATGATTTACTGAACACATATTTAGACAGTCAAACAAAAATAATCGACTTTAAGCAAGAATAAACATTTGTCGTTAGTGGGCGCAAAGAATACACTCAATTTGAATGACACACACTTTTTATTTATTTTAATTTACTGCACTTTCACTTTGTTTCCTTAGAATAAAACTTCAATCTATACATTATATATTTGCAGCTTTTTACTCACATAAAAACATATATTTTTTTTTATCGTCGCATCACTTTGCTCACATCTTAGCACCTTCTGTTTTTTTCTGTCAGCTTCACTTTTGTTTCTGGGAAAGACTTGGTGGTGCTTAGCCTAAAGATTATTTTACAGCTCGGGGAGGGAGTGTACTGGAAGTGAGCTTTAATGGACAATTGCCATCTTTGATTTGATGCCTGATTGATCGCCCGTCATGCCGGCCAGCCTTTGATCTGTTCATTCCCGATAAGTGTCAATAAATCAAGTCTCCCTCCCTCTCTCTCTCTTTCTCTCTCCTCCTCCTTCCTATCTCTCTTTTCTCTCTCTCTTCCAATCCTCTTATTCTCTCTCTCTGAAGTCACGTCTGGCCCCACAAACTTGTAGCCATTAACGCTAGGCTTTTAATTGCGGCTATTTATCTGTTTTCACTCCCTTTTTATTGACTCACGACCTTTTTTTGTACTTCTGTTCCACACTAGCACAGCAGAATGAAATTGGGTCTGTTTAGAAAAAAGAAAGAAGCAAAAGTCGAATTATTTCCAATTGAAATTTTGAAATTATAATTCCCAGGCGTTTGATGGAGCTGTGCATTGAGCATGTGACTGGTTCATTGTTTCGGTGACAGTTTTATTGGCTTGTTCTTATACGGATGAGAATGCATGTAGTCATGTGCATGTCATGTGATAGTGTGGTATCTTATGGGTTTATCTGTTTGTATTGTTGTTGTGCAGCTTTTAAACAAACCCATGCATTTCAAACTCAAGTTAGTTTAGAGAAAAAGAAGGAAATCGAAAACATGCATAAAAAAGCCGACTATTGTCTTGTACTTTTTCTATTAGAATTGTCATTATGCATTTATTTTTGTTTTATTTGTAAAACGGGATATTTGTGACTAAACTAAATAATTAAAAATCCAAAATAAATCAGGCAAAGCAAGAGTAGAGTTCCGTTATTTCGATCTGTTTTTGCTGTTGCACAATTTAAATTATTGTCGTAATAATTTACTCAAGGTGTTGGAATCATACTGCAAATGTGCAGAGTTAAGGTTAAGGCCAATGTACATTTCCTTTTGTAGCGAATGTTGTAATAATGACAGCCTCAGGGGCAACGTTAATAAACATAGTTTAGCCGAATTTCATACAACATTGTCATCATGTGGTGTGTATTGTTATGAAATGATTTAAGAGTTAACACAATGTTCCAGTATTATGTCATTTTAGAAGAAATTAAAGAAATAATACTGTTAAGTAATGTTACTTTTCTTTTTTTTTTTTGCAATAATTTATAAGGCACTTTTCATGACATCCAAAGCACTTTACATTTTTGCATTATTTTCTTCATTCTACACACGTGGCAGTAAGCTATATTGCAAAAAAAGGAAAATCTAACTTCGATAAAATGACTTGTTTTAAGATATTCTATCCCGATTTACCTTATCTAGATGTATAAAAAACTTACGTTAAGCAAATGTGTATCTGCTTTAAGCTGTAAGTGCTTGAATCAATAACAGACAGAGTAATTGAAACTAGCATTTTCTGCTCAAAACAACTAGATTAGTCACATTTTCTTACTGCACTAGCAGATAATTTAACATGGAATAAAACATTTTTACCTCAAAAAAGCAAATTTTTTTTTTTTTTTTTTTTAAAGGCCTTTTTTTTTGCAGTGTACTATTGTAGCCACAGCTGCCCTGGGGAAAATGACAAAAGCTTGGCTGCTATTTTGTAACATTGATCCATCTGACCACCACCAACTATTCACCAGATGCATACTAGAATCTGGAGCGTGTCTGTGTGTGTGTGATCGTCTCACTGCAGCACCTGGAGCTCCTCCAGCGGTCTCCATCCAAGCACTGCCCAGGTCCAAGCTGCTTAGCTTCTGACATTGACGGGATCAGCCACCTCCTGTTAATGTAGTGACACAATAATACGCAGCGGGATAGATGAACATGTGCACTATATATCTGCATCTTATGTACATTTTTTTCATTTTGAATTGTGCTTAAACAATATCTTCTAATTAATGTTAGAATGTAATTAAACCATTTTGTGACAGCAAACTCTTCAAATCCTAATCTAACTAGCGTGCATTAGCAATCAGACTTAGCACAACTTTTATTCCTTCAAACTTGTATCTTTACCACATCCTGCAACACTTTTCCACAATCCTGCACATGCTTCTAACTGAGAACCATTTGATTTATGTGCGACCTTTAACTTCTTATTTATCCCGCTTTACCTTACCTTCCACATCCAACAAGAATCACCACCGCCGACTTTCACCTACTCCCAAAAAAACACTCCTAATTACACACACCACACACAGTAAACAAGAAGAGTTTTTATAGTGCTGTGAAAAATGTAACTATTAGCTTAATCGTGAGGCGGAAGACTGGTTAGCTCCATCAGAAAGCGCCCCCGTCATAGCGACTTTGTTTCATATTTGATTTAATTGTCTGGATCTTGACAGCCACATTCGTCAATGGCCCTAATGGTCAATCAGAGGCTGGCACACATCAGGAGACTATGTATTCTCAGCCATGGGCCCCGCTTGATCAAATGTTTTAGCTCTAATGGACACAGCGGCGGTTGGAGGGAGAGAGAGAGAGAAAGGGATTGTGGGAGGAGGAGGATGGGTGCAGGACGGTAGATGGATGGATGGATGCGTGAAGAGAGTAGAGGACTTTTAATTCAGGGCAAGAAACAAAATGGCGACGAGGAAGTGATGATGATACTTTTTCTGTTTTTGTGCAACTTATTTTGGGTTGTGGTCAATAATGATGCGATTATTAAGTACGATTACAATTACTAAAGAGGGAAGTATTCTTGTTGTTTTTGTTTTTTTATTGTCTTTTGCAAAAATATTTACGCTTACATTGTATTGAACGACTTGTTATGCTTCTACAACTGTCTCCCAAATTGACTTTCACTAAAACATTCAAATAAAATGTATTCTGAAGCAGTAATTTGACATTTTATTTATCACCACGCGCTATAGCTTCCATAGAGTTAAATAAAAATCTTGGTACCACTTTATATTAACTACACTTAATTAGCCTTAGTAAAGCCTTAATAAAGCATGACTAAGATTATAATTCATGAACAAATGACAATTAATGGATGAAGGCTTAGTAACTACTTATTTAAGAAGATAAGGTTAGGATTTTGGGTTTGTGGTACTTAAGAAGTTATTAAGCCTTAATAAACTTTTTGATTCATTATTTTGCCATTTGTTCATAATGAATTAAATCTTTATTTATGCTTTATTAAGGGTTTATTAGGACTAATGAAGATGTAGTTATTATAAAGTGTTACCAAAAAAAAAATTTGCTTCGCCTTTGCCACAATTCTGATTCTTTATTGTTCATGTGACTTAAATAATATTGTGACTTAATAATGATGATTATTGATTAGAGCACATCAGTAGCTTTTTTTTTTTTTTAACTAACTATTAGCATAACGTTTTGATTTTTGTGTGTTTACTGTGTATTTGTTTTGAACCGTTTTGACATCGGGATTGTTCATTTGAAATAGAATGTAGTAAAAATGACTGAATAAATGATGTCTTGCTGTAGTGTTTCATACAACCGCCGGGACATAGTTACGAGAGCTGCTACTGTGGTGTTTAAAGGGTTAATAGCTATTTCATTCACTCAAAAAAAAAAAAAAAAAAAACTTGAGAATAATATTTCAGATGAAGTCCAATTTTTCAAATTTTCCTTTTCTTTCTTTTTTCTCTTTTCTTTTCTTGTCTTCTTTTTCACCTGCAGCAGTATTATGTATCAATAGCTATTGATCTATGACTACTTCTCTCTTTCTCTCTCCCTCTACCTCCCTCTCTTTCTCTCTACCTCTTCCTTTCTCTACCTCCCTCTCTCTCTCTCTCTCCTCTGAATATTCTCAGGCCAAACGAGATGAAATAATCGTCAAATAATTTAGTATGGAATAATCGTTAACTGCTCTTTACGTAGGTTTCAAAACATTACCTGAGCTGAGAAAAACTGAACAGAGATGATGATGGTAAGCGACATAAATTGTGTAAAATGTGTGTTTTGCTGCTGTAAACGCTAGTTTGCCTGTAAACCTACATTTCAGAATGTTGTCAAAATTACACTGAAAAATACATAAAATTTGTCCAATAGAGCAAGCAACTTTTATTGCTAGAAGTGTAACTACAGTGAAATAATGCTTATCATTTCTTATACATTTTTTTTTTTTTTGGTACCACTTTATATTAACTACACCTTAATTGGCCTTAGTAAACCATGAATAAAGCATAAATAAAGCCTTAATTATTCATGAACTACTGGTGAATTAATAAATGAAAAAGTTTATTAATGCTTAGTAACTATTTAACTAAGGAGTTAAGGTTAGGATTTAGGGTTAGGGGGCAGGATTCGGAGTAATTAAGTACTTACTAAGCATTAATAAGCTTTTTCATCTGTTAATTAATCATTTGTTTATATTGAATTAAGTCTTTATTAAGGTGTTCTTAATGATTTATTAAGCCTTATTATTATGTAGTGTTCCTTTTTTTTGTATTTTATGCTCAATACATATTATACAGCATGCTAAAAAAAAAAAAAAAAAAATCTTTCAAAATGGCAGCCCTACTAACCACTTCCTCTTTCTCCAAACTTTTCTCTCTCCTTCTCGTTCACAGCTGTAAGTTATAAAAGCCGGGCAGAAGGCGTTGACAAATTGATTGCGAGTTTGTGATGGCTATAGTAGGATGGCAAATGATAGAGGCTTGATTAGGAAAAAAAAAAAACTACCCCACCCATCTTTGGCGGGTTTTCCTTCTCTTTTATGTCTGGGTTAGTTCCTCCGTTCTGCGATCAGAGTTTTAGGTGAAGTTCCGCGATTCATTCAACCATCAAATGTGAGTAAATGAGATAAATGGTACAATTAGGTCAAAGGTGAAGCGAAAATGTGACTTTAATCCGCCGAGTTTGGTTTGAATTGCGCGGCTACGTCGGAGCATGTGTTGAGTATTAATCACAATCACGTCGAAATGAGAAAATGCATTCGCGCAAAAGGACATTTGTTATGAAAATAGAGATCAGAGTTTCTGCTTCTGATATGTTTTCTGAAGTACTAGCTTGTTAAAAGTCTGTGTGTTGTTTTTTAAATTTTTCCTTGATTTGAAAGATTAATGTTTATAGTGAATACAATTGAAACTGTTCAAGATATTAAAGTCAAAAAAGATTATTTGTCATATTCAGTAGCATCTTTGCGAAATAAAGGATTATAACACTTTAACTCTGAAAATCTCTTGCATGGTAATGAAAGGCCTATATTTTTAATTTTTATTTTTGGACCAACATAATATCACCTGAATATAGTAATTGAAATATGCTAAACATTTATCGAGGTGTCTATTGTTTGTAAAAATCGCCGTACCCTAGTTCTAATTTGATGACACCACAATGGAGACACAAGTCAAATTTCTTACAAATACACTATTTTATGAAAGTAATTGTTTTACTAATTAGTCTGATGTATTTGGTTATGAACAGAACAGTGCTACTTTAGAGATGTTTTGGCCTGTTGACAACATGGTTGCTAGGCAATTTCTAAGTATGACGTCATCATGTTATCAGAAAGTAAAACTTTAATTACTGAACTGGGATGAGATTTGCAAAATGTTTAAACAATCTTTGACGTGATTTTGTAAATTGTTGTCCATCCTATGGCACTTTACTCCACAATATGTGTGGAATGAAAAAAGATGATGTTATGAGTAAAATTATAATGCATAAAAAAGTTATATATGGTTGCACAATTTATCAAAATCAAAATTTTAATTGACACAGTTAGCAAATTGGATAAAATTGTTGAATGTACGACATTAATATGTATAATACATTTTTACAACATATAGAGTTATAGGCTATAACTATTTAATGGCAATCTGAAAACAAAATACTATTTTATATTCTTACAGTTGACTTTATTAAAAAAATATATATCTTGGAATAGGCTAGCTGATATTGTACACTGACGTTCTTAGACGTGCTGAATAGTACACGGAGCACTTTAATCTTAATTTGCACTGCAAATAATCTATTAAGTTCAGATTTCCTGATTAAATTACTGGTAATAACATTATTTTGATTGGAGCAATTGTCAGTAAGATTTAACCAACGAATAACAAGTAACGAAACATTGATGAATCAAGAATGAAAAACAACAAATTTTGTTCATAGATAATATTACTTAACAATTCATATCTGCCCAAATAATGTAAACTTGTTCTATAAGATATTTAACCCTGCTTAGACTTATAAACATACAACAATTTTATACGCAAATTTATCTATTCTTTTTACTTTAGCAAAAACGTGAAAGCACATTTGTGATCCTGTACCTTGTGTAGATCTAAAATTCTAATTTGCTTTTGGCAAATATTGGCCACGGCAGGAGGTCAAAGTTCAGATACTAAAAATATAAAGTTAAATCATTCCACTCTCTGTTAAACATCTTCAAAACTTAACAAAAAAAACTTCAAAGTCTCACATTTGCTTATTTTAGACAAACTCCAAACTAGCTTAAATAGAATCACTGTGTCTTCGCAAAAAAAAAAAAAAAAAAAAAAAAGCGGACTTGTTTTGCTAGCTTCATTAGCGTCCTCCTAATTAGCCTAGCATCTGATGGATCTGTGACAAGCCTAATGATTGGAGATGACAAGCCCGCACGCTGTCACGCTCCACAATTAGGTCCGGCTCGCGCTTTTCATGTAACTAGCAACTTGATCCTTACAGCGCGGTCGCTGTTTGGGTCCCCCTCCTGAACCCCCCGTGCCCACTTGTACCCCCTATAAGAGTCAGGTAATGGGCTGGGCAATGGAGTGGTAAAATGTCTGAGGCGTTGGCATGGAAACCTAAACTACAAATTGAAGCGAGCGGCTAAAGATGCGCCCTAGCCAGCCCGCTCATAACATTAATAGGTTTGGAGAAAACAGATCAAATCCAGTCACTTTCTTCTCCGGAAAGAATCAGTCTGCTTGTGTTCTAGTAGGATTTTTAGTTAAAAATTAAACATAAAAAATAAACAAATAAACAAATAAATCAACAAATAAATAAATAATAATACTACTAAATACAAATAAATCAAGACACAACAACAACAACAACAACAACAAAACTACTACTACTACTACTACTACTACTACTACTAACTACTAATAATAATAATAATAATAATAATAATAATGAAAATAACAATAATACATTTGGGATGAGTATTTAAATATTTTGGATCTTTTTTTCTTTGCTTTTTTGCACGATTGTGGATTTCTGTGTAATTGTTTATTCTCAAATTAATTCAATTTGTTTACATCCTAGAAAATGAATTTGTCACAAACAAGCCTAATCGTTTGTAATGAACAGAACAGAACAGAACAGTGCACTGGGTCGTCCAATATAACTGAGTGTTTATTATAATTAGATTACATCATCCTGGTGTTAACTGTCCTAATAATAGTTGCATGAATTCAAATTTGTTAAGAAGTAAATCCGTGTCCCTGTTTCAGCAACTATGGGTTTAAACTGTGTCTACACTGAGAGTAAAAACAAGGCTTACTTACTAAAATGACATTTAACATCATTACTTCCTATTATTATGCTAAACCAGGGTGTCCATACTTCTTTCATAAGAGCCACATGTTGAAAATCGGGCCAATAAAACAAAAACATAGTTAAAAAGTCCGCCTAGGCCCAAGTACTGGATAGCTCCAGTCACCGCGACCCTAACGGAAACGAGAAAATGTGTTGAATGAATAATAAATTAAGTCACAAGATCTTTACTGGAGCTTGAATCTACAACAGTGCACAATAAAATACTTGTTATGCGTTTTTCTTGGTACAATTCTCATTGAGCCTGCATGAGAGCCAACAATAAATGAGGGCCGCATTTGGCCCCCAGGTCATAGTTTGGACATGCTTGATCCAAAATCTTAAAATTGGGCTATTTTTATTTCTTATTTTAGTGCATGGTACTAGAGCATCACAAAATAGTAATACACCTTAATTTGCCTTCATAAAGCATGAAGAAAGCCTTAATTATGTATGAACAAATTATGAATTAATGAAAAAAAAAAAAGTTTTCTATCATGGTTTGGATAATTTAATTAAGGAGCTAAGATTAGATTTAAGGTTTATAAGTAATTACTAAATCTTGATAAATCATTTGTTCATAATGAATTAAGTCTTTGTTCATTATTATATTAAGTTTTTCTCATTCCCATTTTTTTTTATTTTTTTTTTTTTTTTCTTTTTTTTTTTTTTTAGTGTTCCTCCAGGAACTGCCAAATATAACTATATAAATTTTATATCACATTTTAAATTTTATTTTTATTTAGTGTATGCATCTATATTTTATTTATTTTTTAATATTACTGTAGGCTGCATAAATTCTGTTCTGGAAGCACAGATATCAACATAATTTGTTATTTTTATGTTTTTATTTTTTTTGTCTATCATTTTGTATAACACGAGCTTCTCTTACATTTATTATTACATTAGATTAGATTTTTGTCGTCTCTTCATCATCAGTGGTCCATTCCAAACACTTCCTCGTCCCACCTCCTCTCTCTTAATCCCTGAGTAGTTTATTTAGTCGGCCCTTTAACATCAGAGGAGGACAATGCTGTGCCTCTCTGCTGCAGGCTTCAAAGGCAGGACCAGACCAAACAGATCTTTGTTACAGCACAAGGAAGCGTCCACATCAAACATCCAGTGTATTTTCATAAGCCACGCTCCAAAACGTCCAACTTTTATCTGCTCGTGTCCAACTGTGAAGCTATTGTTCCCAGGCTACACACAGCTCTATAAATACTACACTAGTGGCACCTTTCACAAGTCAATTCAGATTTGATAGATTGTATTGATAACTTGCAGAGATATTAGCAAAATCCTCACTTTTTATTTATTGATAAGAGTGAGTAACAAATTTTACATTGGACTTAGTTTGATGAGCCACCATTCTTTTAAGAAGTCAGTGAACATATATTTTAAATTTGTATTACATCAAATGATTTCTTAATTAGATTATGATTGCAGAATTGTTCACATTTAATTGTAAAATGTGTAACTTTTTATATTTGGACCAATTTAGCAGAAAATCTGTCCAAGGGTTGTATTGGGTCCCCGGGCCGCAGTTTGGACCAGCATACCTATGTTTACCACACAGAACACACTGAAGCTCGCTGTACATTGTGTGGAGGAAAAAATGTGCACGTCACACATTTTGGAACTTTTATATTATATCTGGTGGAAAACTTTGTATTTTGGAGCCAGCAGAACCTGGCTCTAACTGACTCTGACTTTAAATGTCCTTATAACTATTACGGTCTGACAAATGGAGCTCAGATTTAGGGATCACTGCGGTTCCAGAAGTGAGAACCGGTTATATGCTAACTGATTTGAGAGGCGTGTGGCTGCAGACCTCCTTCGTCGCGCACACCTCTCCATACAGACCAGACAGCTGTATTTGGCAACCCTCGACTTTTTACGCTGTAAACTTGGCCAAATACCAATAAACACCAGCATTACTCCTTACCCTAACCTTACCTGTCTTTGGGGTATAAATGTTGATAATTACATACATTAGCTCATCACATGTGAGAGGTGACTGTTTTGTCTTCCGGTGTGGACAAAGTTTTATTGTGAGAACAAAAATCACATGTCATTGTTATTATTTTTAGTTGAAACAAACTGAACCACAAGAAGTTTACAGTTAGAAGAAAGTGCAGGTAACAACAAAGTATAAACCAGAACGTATCTACTGTATATGTTTTACTATATTATATATTATGAATAAATATATAGACCTCACTTGTTTATAAAAGCATATTTAGCTACAGAGTTCATGTGGCAAAAGTAGCGGCTTACAGTCTAAAATGATGGCACTTTCACTTTCATTTCCAAAACACATCTCCCTTTTAAAAGTGGGCCACATGACTTTTTAGTTGTAAATTAAAAACTTAGTCTTTTCTACCAAAAAATATATTATATAAGCAGCACATTGTCCCAAATCAAATCATTGTGTACTGTCTGAACCTTTTTATTTGTCAACCGCAGCCTCTGATTGGCCGGCTTGAGTGGTCACCTCCACTTTCACTTTGCTGTCTGTAAACAAATGTTTTTAGGTTTATTTGCAGACAAAAAATAATGTCTGAGTATCTTCTTTTATAAGAAACAGAATACAAAAATAGACTGAGAGTGAGTTGTATCTCTTCAACATTTTTAAAGACACTTAATCTTCCAAATCTAACTTTATCTTCTTTATCCAGTCCAATCCACTGTTCGATATCTCTCTCCTTTACAAGCTCGGAACACAAAACTGGATTGATGACATTGACAGTCCCCATTATTAACCACTCATCGCCACTTCTTTGTCATTTCTCACATGGCCGTATTTTATTTCTTTATTTTTTTCTCCCCCATCCATGCAAACTTCTATCATCAGCACGGTGTCCAGGGAAGCTAAGCATGATTTATGTAAATATTACCACGGCGACAGATCTGGTTGTGTCCAATAGGAGATAGATGTGAGGTGAGCAGGAAAAGCAGCTGATTTCTGTGATTTGGGAGCGCCGGCGTGTGCATATGTGTTTATGTGTGTGCGTGCGTGATTGATTGCAGATGAGAGAGGCAGATTAATCATGCTTGATGTGTGTTCGTTGCACTGGTTGCCGTGGCGAGCGGAGAGGCAGTGGCCCATTTAAATATACTCGTACAGGAAAGGGAAAGGAAATGTTTGTGCGTTTGGAAATGGTGGGGATTACACTTGGGAGCGTTTAGGGAAGTTTTTTGTTTTAGTTTGGAATTAAATTGGAAAAATAAAGAAGAGTGAAATTTCAGACTGAATGAGTCTTCTCTTTACCTTTGCTTTTAATTTTCTATTCATTCATAAGGCACTCTATGTGCTAATAAGGTATGTGGAAATTAATAAATACATTTATTAGTTGAAATTATTAGTGAAATACTAACAACTATAGCCTGGAGAATCAAAGTGACATTGCTCTGTTTTATTAACCACCCAGTGCAGGCCTATTCAACTTAAGGCCCAGGGGCCAAGTTGTCCTTCAAAAATGTCCCTCAACTCATACATATTTTTCTTGTTAGATGTACTAAAACCTCATTTAGTCATAATTAGATCTTGAAACTTGCTTAAAGCTGGGAACCTGGAATGACTTGCAGAATTGTTACTTTGGTTCTAAAAAGGTTTTATAAACCAACTGCAAAAGCACTGACACACTGTTATTTAAAAGTTTTAATGAAGTGATATATATGTGTAGATGTTGCATAAGTTCTTTAAAAAAACAGTGCCCATTAACTTTAGATAAGTCTTTTGTGTTCTGTAGGAAACTGTCCTCAATAGTGTCTTCTGTTTTCCCTAACACAGACTTGGTTGCATTCCTTTCCCAAAGCCCTAAACCAATTTACTTTAGCCTAAGTCTAAACCTTACCCTAACCCTAACCTTACCCACATTTCTGAAGTAAATATTCTAAAATATGAACATTTGCCAACGTAGCAACCATCGCAAAGTAATGCAGTGTGGTATAAAAAAAATCAGGCTCCTCTACATTTGATCTGTTCTTCCTGTCCATTGGAGCATCTCCTCAGGAGCTGTAAGCACACAGAGCAGGGAATCATCTCCAACATCTCCAGATCTTTGACTTTGTCAGACCTGCATGCTTTTGGTTGGTGGAGAAAACAGAGTAAAGTAAACTATAAGGCTGGCAATATGGAAAGTAAATTCTTATTCTTGTGATCCTATTCTTGTAACTAGACTAGAAATAACATTTTTGCAGTGCAAGATTTTAAAGCCAAGGCAACACCACTCACCGGATTCTACTCCAGAAATTACACTATTTATAAATTGATACTGGGATTGGTTATTGGCACAATCATTGAAATTTGCTTAATCATCGAATCATTACCTGATTTGGAAGTTTTATTCAAAAAAGAAGTTATGTGAAAGAATGTTAGATATGTGACCCATTTTCTAACAAGTTATTTGAGTTTCAGAAATAAAATGCATTTTCAATTCACAATGGTATTTATCTATTTTGATATTGACAGATTCTTAAAGTCAAATGATCAAAATCAGTATCAGAAGGTGAAAAGCCTGGATTGATTCATCCCTAACACATCTACACCTATTTTCAAATACACCCACCCACATTTTACATTTAGCTTTCAACACACTCCAAATGCATCCCACTCTCTTCTACCACCAATCCAAAGTTATCATTCCCAACTTGTCCTTTACGACTTGACCGAAGCCCACCTCCTTGCCCGATCTCTCCGCGCTCATCCCGTTCGGAGTGAGTCGTTCCCAGGCATCTCACTGACACTGTGATTAGTTATGGACTTGCTCTCCATTCTGTCCCACCACAATGAACCCGAGCGTAGAGGGAGAAGAGTTGCATAGTTAAATATTCTATCATACGAGACGGACAGAAAGGGAATGAGATTGTAAAACAGATTATGTACTGGGGCATGGAGGAAGCAGAAGTGAATGAAAAAGTAGACAAACGGCAATCATCGTGAGGAGACAGAGGAAGAGTGAGGAGCGCGGTCGCCTCTTTCTCTGTCGACGTGGCTAGTGTGAAGCTGTAGAGTTGAAGGCATCGCTCTCACACTTGCTGCAGGTTCAAGACTTCTCTGAGACGCAACATTGTCAGTTTCAAGTGCTGGCATTTTCATTTTAGATGGCATGTGTTTATGGGTTTGTAAAGTAGATCATTGGTTAGGGTTAGTGTTATTGACCTTTATTAACCCGAAAAGTCGCGCTGCAATCAGAATTTCTTATTTTGGGCAGAGCACCAAGAAGAAACCTACATAGATACAAAAGGAACATGCAAACTCACATAAAAAGGCCCCAAGTCACTGAATGCTAACCACTGTGCAACTGTTACAACAACGTCTAAGAACAAGTTATAGTAAGGCTTAAGGTGGTCCAGGTTCACCACCTACTTGTCACTAAAGGAGATGTTATTGCTTAAAAAAGGTTCCAAAACATGGCTTTAAAAACCTGGAATGATCAATTATACTGTAAAAAAATTTAATTGTCTACAATAGTAGCACACCATAAAATTTCCGACTCAATTTTGATTAAAGGAAAATTCTAAATACAAATTATTATACAACTGTTATTTTTAGATAAGGTACATTCCTTTTTTTGTTATGATAAAGCTCAAGATCATTTAAATTTTCAGAAAATGTCTTTTTTTTTTTTTTTCAAACGAGTGACAATTTTAGATAGAGTTTTCCTCTAATTAGAAGCTGGCTTTTGATACTTTTACATCCTACTTTCTGCAGATCTGGCCTGATAATAGTGCACCTATTTGATTGAGTTAAATGAGTTTAGTTACATACGTAATGTCTGATATGCACGGAAAATAACACCTCGTAACAAGCAGTGATGGATAAGAAAAATGTTAAATTATCTTTACTTAAGTTGTACTTGGTCTGTTAGTATGCATCACTTACACATTATAAATGTGAAGTGCGGTCTATTTCAGTACATACCGCCTCTGTCATTCACATGTTAGAATTAAATGGAGTGCGGTTAGTGGTCTCAGTATACTTCTCTGTTCATTACGATGTTTAGAATTAGAGTGAAGTGCGCGTATGACTGCGGTCTCCAGTATACTCCTCTGTTCATTACGATGTTTAGAATTAGAGTGAAGGCCGGCGTATGACTGCGGTCTCCAGTATACTCCTCTGTTCATTACGATGTTTAGAATTAGAGTGAAGGTGCGGCGTATGACTGGGTCTCCAGTATACTCCTCTGTTCATTACGATGTTTAGAATTAGAGTGAAGGTGGCGTATGACTGTGGTCTCCAGTATACTCCTCTGTTCATTACGATGTTTAGAATTAGAGTGAAGGTGCGGCGTATGACTGCGGTCTCCAGTATACTCCTCTGTTCATTACGATGTTTAGAATTAGAGTGAAGGTGCGGCGTATGACTGTGGTCTCCAGTATACTCCCTCTGTTCATTACGATGTTTAGAATTAGAGTGAAGGTGCGGCGTATGACTGCGGTCTCCAGTATACTCCTCTGTTCATTACATGTTTAGAATTAGAGTGAAGGTGCGGCGTATGACTGTGGTCTCCGTATACTCCTCTGTTCATTACAATGTTTAGAATTAGAGTGAAGGTGCGGCGTATGACTGTGGTCTCCAGTATACTCCTCTGTTCATTCATGTTTAGAATTAGAGTGAAGGCGACGTATGACTCGTTCTGTATACTCCATCTGTTCATTACGATGTTAGAATTAGATCAAGGCGCGTATGACTGCGGTCTCCAGTATACTCCTCTGTTCGTTACGATGTTTAGAATTAGAGTGAAGGCGGAGTATGACTGTGGTCTCCAGTATACTCCTCTGTTCGTTACGATGTTTAGAATTAGGAGCGGCGTATGCTTGGTTCAGTATTCCTCTGTTTTGATGTAGATTAGAGTGCGCGGTGTGACTGCGGTCTCCAGTATACTCCTCTGTTCATTATGATGTTTAGAATTAGAGTGAAGGTGCGGCGTATGACTGCTGTCTCCAGTATACTTCCTTCTGTTCCTCCCTTTTTCCTTCAGGATAAGTGGCTGATGCTTTATAAACACTCTTTCTTCCCCTCCTCTTCCAGAATCTTCCGTCATGGCTCCCATTAGGTTGACAGCTGTCAATTAGAGCTCTCTTGGTCTGGCGCGCTGCACTTTATTGCAGGCAGTTGATGCTGTCATTTCGCTCCCAGTTTCGCCTTGAGCGTTATCACGAGCGCTCAAACAGTCAATAGCTGATGCATCAGCAGTTATTTCTTAAATTGGCTCACAAGGCTGCATCCTACCCTCATTTTTTCAGCGCGCCCTCCCTCCTTCCTTCCCCAATTCTCCTCCATCTATCTGTCTGTTGTTTCTTTGCCTTTTGTGAGCCTTGGGCGTTGCCGGGAGAGAAAGGTTCACCCTGGACAGATGTAGAATACAAGTCAAGTAACACTGAAAGTGTGTTGTCAAAAGTCCAAAATTTATCTCAACTTCCTCACTGCCTCAAGCCATTATTTTTATTTATGTCATTCTTTATTTTGTGCTAACATTTACATTGGGAGGAAGTATTAACTTTGGCTTATGCATTTCAATCACATTCAGTGAGGTTCATAAACTAATCCAGTACTTCATAACTTGTTTAAATAAAGGATGTGCATTCAGTCTTGTTGATTGAATCTCAATAGCTTTAGATACAAAACTCTTTAACAGCAATTTTTTTTTTCTTTTTTTTTCATTTAATCTTTGAGCAAGTATCAAACTCCAGGATTATACACACAGAAAAACGTCACATTCGCATGTCACAAGTTTCTATTAGTGGGTGACAGAAAGAGCCGACAATGAAGAATCAAACAAACTCAATTTATGTCACCTGAATCAAGAGAAAATATCTTGTTTTTTTCACAAAATTTTTTTATAAAGGTATGTTCTGATTTAAAAAAAAAAAAAACTTAAATTAGGTGTGTAAAAACGGCATTTACATTACATTAAAAACATTATTTAAATACATTAACATTTTTTTTTATCACAATTAAAAAAAAATGTCTTTCTTTAAAATCATGTTTTTAATTTTAAGCTTCTTGATAGTGTTATGGATACACTGCAAAAAAATGCAGATTTAAATAAGCTTGTTTTAAGCATAGTTTAACTTTGTTTCTCTAGGATTTGCCAAGAGAATACCAAAATTTAAAGTAACAAAATGCTTTTTTTTTTTTTTTTGTCAAAACTACAGATTTTATGCTATATCAATTGGCAATCATATCTTAAGACAGTCAAAACATAGTACAAAGAAGACATGAAGTCATTATAACACACAAAACAAAAACGATGTGTCATTTCATAATATGATCGTTTCCTTTTGAAAGACACTTCATGCGATAAAACTCAATTCCCAACCACGCTAAAAATAGAAAAAAAGACACTTAATTTACTTTCATCTGCAAGAGCCGGACAAAGATCCCAGCTGGAGTACATACAGTATATATGTCACCATGCCCGCCCTGAGGCATCCTGGGAAAACGTCTGGAACAGGAAATGGAGCGACAGAGTGTGATTCCTACACTCCCACACATGTGTCTACTTCCTGTACAGACCGACGCAGATACAGTACAGTGTGTGTGTGAGTGTGTGTTGTTCTCTTCGGGGGTGGTCTCAGTCTGAGTCCGCCGCAAATCATGTCCAGCTCATTATTACAGCGCTGTTTGTCTTTGGGGCGGACAAGGAGAAACGGCTACGCGCAAACTTTGTCTTCTTCCGCTCTTTTTTTTTCGCTCGTGTTCTCTCTCGACAAACTTCTGCTGTGTATGTCTTTTCTTCTTTGCACTGGTTCATCTGACTTATGTCGCTTTACATCAGTTTATCTTACTTCTCTCCTCTTAGTCACTCTCTTTCTTTTTCTCTATAATGTGTCTTCTTCTTGATCCCATCTTTCTTGTTCTATCCTCTCTCTCTCATTCCCCATTCTTGTTCTTTCCCTCTTTCCCTTTCTCTCTGTCCATCTCTCTCTTTCTCTATCTTCTGTTTCATTCCTTCTCATATTCCCATCCCTTCTCACTCCCCAATGTTTTTTCTCCCTTTCCCTCTTTCTCTCTCCACCTCTTTCTTATCCCCATTTTTTCTCCCCTCACCTCTCTATCCCTTTTGTTTCATTCTTTACACTTTCTCTACCTTTCTCCTTTCCTCTCTTCTTTCTGTTTCATCCCTTCTCATACCCCCTCTCTTCTCCTGTCTGTCTCTTACTCTCTCTCTCTCTCTCTCTTCCTCATCCTTTCTCTCTTACTCTCTTTCCCTCTGTCTCTCTCTCTCTCTATCTGTTTCCTTCTTTCTCATTCCCACTCTTTCCCCCTTACTCCCTCTCTTTCTGTTTTATTCCGTCTCATATCTCCATTCTTTTCTTCCTTCTCTCTCTCTCTCTTTCTCTTTCTCTCTCTCTCTCCGGTCTCTCTCTCTCTTCCTCCTTTCCCTCTTTCCTCTCTTCTTTTCTTTTCATTCCTTTGCTTATCTCCATTCTTTCTCCCTCTCTTTCCCTCCTTTCTTTCTCTCCCCTCTCTCCTCTCATTTCCCATAGCTTCTCATATCCTCATTCTTTCTTCCTTCCCGTCTTTCTCTTTCTCCCTCTTTTCTTTTTTGTCCCCATTCTTTCTCCCTTTCTCTCTCCCTCCTTTCTCTCTCTTCTCTCCTTTCCCATTCCTTCTCACACCCCCACTCTTTCTCCCTTCCCCTCTCTGTTCTTCCATCATTGATATTTGTGCAGTAGTAATAACTTGCCTGTTTACGATGTCTGTACTGGAGTGTTTCTTCACAGTGGCAGGCCTGTGTTTTATCCGCCGTTTGGAGCAGAGTCCAGACTGGAGACTGTTGGTTACTTTTGGACTGGACTGGACATAGTGCACAGGAGACAGTGGCAACTATGAGTGAGTGAGTGAGTGGGTGAGTGAGGGCCGGTTGTGGGTGGGTGGTCCCTGGATTTATGGAGAATGCTTCTTTGAACTTGTTGCACACGCTGTAATGTGAAATATGTGGGAAGCTACAAAACTTGACCGTTAAACAATTGGGTTTGTCTGTGTGGGAGAGGAGTTTTGGCGTGACTGTTAGTGGTGAGTTGTTAATAGCAAAGTAGAAAAATAGTTTAGCTTTTGACGAACGCTTAAAGACCACGTATTCCCTTTTAAATGAAATTGCATGAAATCGGTTTTGCACCACTATTGGTTTTATTTATTTGAGTGAAAATGTGTTTGCAGTGTCTCGTCTAAGTCTAATAATATAGCATTTTGTTCTATAATATCCAGGAAGTGTTTTTCGCATGTGCTAGCTTTCGTTAGCGTCAATGTTATAACTCAACTCGCGCTAGCTTAGAGAGTTTTAGCATGGAATTCCAAACTCCTGGTGGTGAAGAATTATGAGAGTTAGAACACATTAGTGAACAAAACATGTGAACTGAAAGAAAGTACCACATAAATATTGTTGCTTCAAAAAAAAAACTGTAAACAAACCAAAATACTCAAATTTTACATTTTTACATTATATGTTTTGCTCACTTACCTAATGCATTCTGAGCCTGTTTAAGCTTTTCTCACGGCTGTTAGGAGTGTCATTCCCCAATCGGAGTCAGTGCCAAAGTCAAAAGTATGAGCTTAACGTTTGTGAAAACACAATATCTAACTGTTAATAAACTTCAACCAACATCAGTGTTAAATTTAATGTTTTTTTTTTTTTTTATGAGTTTAGTATGTAAGTATGATATTTCACGTGACTTTATCAAAAACAAACGTTAGTAAACTTTCCTAACAGACTTTTTATCTCATGTGATTGGTGATCTAAAGCTACAACTGATAGATGGCATTTTTAGCTGTTAAGTAATGAAAATATAGACAAGCTAAAAACTAGACTGATTGGGGAATGACGAGGAGGGAGACGTGTTGTATGCTAAGGGCAGTTAGCCACAATACTACTGGATTTTCTGAATTATAAGCTGCTACTTTTTTCATGAGCTTTGAACTATGTGGCTTATAAGGCAATGCAGCAAAACTATACATTCTCATAGACTTACTATTAACAAGTGCGGCCTATATATGTACTTTATCATTTAAAGCATAAAGCTAGAATGAAGGACAAAGTTAAGCGTAAGTAACTGATTTTCAACAAAAAGCACCAGATGCTATAAATTAATACATAAACATTACTGACTAGTTTTTATTAGCTAACACTTGTCACAATCTCAGCTGACCCCTTTTCATTAGGATGTTACGCTAGAACTTGCTACAATAGCAGGTTAGCATGTATAGCTAGTGTCATCTGGGCTTAACTCCAGCTCGCCGTCTCCTCTTTCCCCTCCTCTGTGTGTCCGAACACTTTGTACCCTCTCCCTTTCCCACGGAGGCTTAGGCTGCGTCAGACTGGCAGCCTTCACTCTAGTATGTACTCAGTGATGAAAGCCAGGGGCCGGAGCGAACCAGTCTGGGGGCCCTACGTAGTAATCAAGGCTTCTTTGTGAGTGACAGTACCCTCCTCTTCACTGCATGGCCACCGCTCTGAGCTACACTGACATACCTTTGCTTTTTTTTTTTTTTCTTCCCTGTCCTCGTTTCATGTCGTGATCAGTTTCAGATGCTTGGAATTATCTCTCGTCTTTGTTGCGCTGGTGGAACTGTATGTGTGCGTGTAATCGGGGCGCTCATCAGGACACAGAATGCTTTGATATGCCCTGGACGTAGACTTGACTAATACGCTGTGACGTAAGCTATGAAAACGAGGTGTTAGCAGACGGAGGAGATGTGCATGGGAAGTAGAATAGAGGTGACGCGAATTGGGTTAGCGGCTAAAAGAACTATGTTAAAGTGTGTGATGCTAACTCAAAATAACTTATGCGTTATTTGTGCTTTTTTTGTAATTGTAAAAACACATCTCAGTTAGTTTCTACTGGTCAAATGTTTATCTTATCCCTTGTCATGGGAAAGAAACACAAACGCTAGCTTGCTAATGTTAGCATAAAGTTGTAATGAACTTGATTTGACAGCAAAAAGACTCAAAACCAACTTGATCTATGTCACAAAACTAGAAAATTAGATAAATACATTTTTATTTATAGGATGATGTCACTGTATGTACAATTATAGATTTTTTTATTATTGGCTTACCTAAGATTATATACTTTGTAGCATGTTAGCTAACTTTAGCATATAGGGATGTTCGCCAAGCCAACGTATAACGTCAAAATATGGGCTTAGCCACTCACTGGCAGGCAGAATCAAAACTAGCTCCCATTGTTTTTTTTCCATCGTGGCCTAATTTAACAAAAAATTAAAGCTTTCTTCTTGGCGAAGGCTTTCTAAGAACACAGTACAAGCTTTTTGGGTTGTTCTTATCAAACCTGTGAGAAAACCCAGTCACACAGCAAGACACAATCATTGTCTTTTTTTGTGTTTGTACAGTGTGCATCAGTTACGTTTTAAATGTTTTGCATCACATGATGGGACGTCCTGGTGATGGCACGGCGAACATCCCTATATTGAAGCTGTTGCTGAAACATTGCCTAAAAATGCACTGTCTTAATAAAAAAAAAGTATGAGTGACTGCTGGATTTAATCAATTAAAGTTAAGTGACACCGAAAAAAAAAAAAAATGTTTATACCAATTGAAAAACAGACAGCATACATGAAACATGATAAAAATTTAAATCATAAACTGGTCCACAATTATTATTTGGACTATCAATTCATTGGTACAATATAGTCATTTAATAACATAGCCTAATATTTTTGCCATTAACCTCATTAGTATGATTAAGGGATTCTTTTGCAGTGTGATTGCTCTTGAAAGAGCTAGTGCTAATGCTAACATCATTAAAACTATTTCAAGTGTATAGAGCAGTGGTTCCCAAAGTGGGAGGTCGCAAAACAAAATCTGGAGGTCGCAAGATAATTTCAAATTTTAACTTTACAAATTTAACTTTGTATAAATACTTATTTTTTTAAACAGTATACTGTAGTGAATTAGAGGGAAATGGCATGGTGTTTTCCGGGAGTTTCCAATCTTTAGGAAACTCCAGCATAGACGACATATTTTGTCTTACAATAAATATTGGACATTTTAGGTGTCAATTTTCTTTCAAGATTGGCATAACAGTCACTGGTAGAAGTAATCAGATTTGTTGGCGTGTTCTATTTTTTTATCAATTAAAAAATAAAAAAGTTGTTTTTGTACTGCTTTGTTGGATGCTCAATTTGAACTCAATTCAACAACTCAAATGTACATACACGTGCATGTTTGTCTATACCAGTCTAATCCCCTTTATCCTTCCTCTTTTATCCACTTTACCACACATTACACGTCAAAACGGATCCTTCCACGCACCCTGATTTACCAGCCTGATACATTAAGTGTAATTTCGCCCGAGCCTGAAATCCCGTCTTCCTGTTGCACACGGCCTCTGATGCCACTCTGTCTAAATATCCCCCAGACTCCTGCATTCCGAGGAAGTGGTTTGTGCCAGAACCCACTCGCACCTCCACATGTGTGTGTTTTCTTTGAAGGTTAAGCGAGGAACAACCAGGTGATAGAGCGAGCAAACTGGGTCGTATATAGGAGAGAGAGAGGAAAAGAGAGAGAGAAAGAGAGATGAGAGGAGCAGGAGGGGAAGCCGGCTGTTTTATTTTATACGGCGAGGGCTTGTTGCTAATTAATGTTTCTTGGTCGGTTTCTGTCGGAGCTGAGTAATGTTTTTGATCTTTATGCCTGATAACTGCATACCTAATGAGATTTCAAAGCTGGTGGAGATGGGAGTTGCTGCTCCCTGCAATTATTGACAGATGCCTTTTCTCCGCCACTGGCTGCCGCGCCATAAATCCTTCCCCAGTAATGAGCTTGAGAAGTGCCACCCTGCCAGTGAGCTAATGAAACCAAGCAAGGGGGGCCTCCGTGAGTGTGAGTGTGTGAGCGTGTGCATGCGTGCAAAACAGAGCATCGCACCCCTCTGACACATTTTTTTCACTTTAAATGCACTCTGCAGATGTCAGCCACCCCGCGACACAACAAAGTGTGGAACGATAGAGACAAGGGAAGGTGGGCAATGGAGATGCACAATTTGGGAAATGTACTTGTGTCTTTTGCCATTTAAAAAAAAAATTAAGATTGCAATAGATTCCCAATTTACGTTTTAATAAAGTCATTTCGGTTTAAATTCATATTTTAAACACATAATTGAAATTTTTGAGTTTTGTCTGAGAAATATATTTCATTCCCTTTTGAGCCTCAAAAACATTGTTGTGAATGATCCTGATCTGTGATGTCATAGTTATTGCCAAAATACTTTGCACATTTTTTTTTTAATAAACAAATTACCCAGACTGATTTTGAGCATTAATGCAGCATTAGCATATCAGGCAAGATCAACACTAATAATTAACTTAAAATTGTCTTATCTCAATTCCTGATGTGGGAAACTGTTCTGTTTTTACTACACTTTTTATTGAATCTGACGCATGGAATTTCATGGTAGCAGTGTTAGGTATATTGTGAAAAATGTATTGTGAAAAGATATAAGTTTGAAACTGTAATTTTCATCCATAAATGTAAGAAACAAACGTACTTTTTTTCATCCAGAGGTGTATTTTTTTAAAAATATAAGATCTTAAAAAGCTCCATAAAGCCAATAAGCTGAAGTAACTGGAATATTTGAGCTAAATACAAGCTAAAACTTTTTTAAAAACATGTAAAGTTATAAGGCAAACAACTTATATGTATGAGTGACCATCTGTGTGTAAAGCACTTTGGTCGACTCAGTTGTTTTTTAAGTGCTATATAAATAAAGTTTGATTGATTGATTGATTGAGTGACTGTCGAAAATATTGTTTTTATACATTCATTTGAATAGGACATTTTTAGAAAGTCGTAGCTACAAAAGTAGTACCATTAACGACAGCAAACAATATTAAATCAATGAATTCCAAACTTTGAAATAAAAATTGAGAACAGTTTTATGATTATACACTATTTCATATTAAAAACTCAACCTGTCTCATTCTTGTGGACATCATTTTGTATCTCACCTCGTTCAACTCTGAGAAAAAAAGGTTAGTTTTGCTAACATATTAAGACAAAAACAATGTGACTGTTAATACATTTTCCTGTCTTTTTGGACTGTCTTTATTTTAGTAAATCAGACTTGGATTTAGACACCAACAAATTCTGCACCATTTTCCTGCTGCATCCAAGATTATGAAAAGTTTGGTGCATGTAGAAGCTAATTTTAAGACTGATAAATGCCCCTATGGAAGGTCGAAGTTGAAAAACTGAAGCTACAAAGTCCCATATGAGTGAATGGTGAATTAAGAGAAAGCAAACTGACCGAAAAACAAAACACTGAAAAGAAATAGTTTTGCCTGCAGTGTCTCACCTCCAAGTCAAAGCAGAAGTCACCCTCCCTCCCTCTCCGTCTCTGTCTCTTTTTCCTTACTTTATGAGAAGTTTCAGGGTGGTGCTCGCTCGGGTTACAGCCCCACGTTAAAGCGATCTGTCGGCGTTGGCTGCTTTTATTTGAAATACTAGTATCGCTGTTGCCAAACGGGGCTGTGATTGATATTGTTGCGCCCGACTAGATCTAGGCTTCTACCCTCTCTTCCTCTTTTTTTCTCCTCTTGCGCTTTTTTGTTCCACCGTGAACTCGTCCGCTCTGAAAGTCTGCCAAAGAAGCGCAGGCCTGGAAAAGAGAAAGAGAGAGAAAGAGGAGGAGAGAGCATGCTGAGAAAAGTAAAACAAGATTGCCCCACACCGACTCTCTCTGGGAATCTGCGGTTGTAGGATGGTAAAACGCCACTACATAAACAGACGGTGTTGCCAGATTTTCAGAGAGCAACAAGTGATCAAATCTTTAAGTTATAAAGTCTTGATCGTTAATTTTTCATCAAACAAACCAGAAAAACAGTCAAAAATCCTGCGACCGTCAAAATACACAAGCAACTTTTCAAGATAAGAAGCCCAAAGTCGCTATAAAGAAGTGAACCTGGCAGTGCTGATGATAAAGTATATTGATGTGGCTTGTTTGCAAGCTTAAAAATGCTTTTGTCTATACTTTTGATTTAGCATCACATGTTTTAGAATGAAAATGTATGTTTTCAAAAAAGAAATGGCTTTTGGTTCTATAGTAGAGATAAAGTGAGCTTGCCCCTGACATGCTACACTGGAAATCTTAAATTCGATAATGAATATGTGTAATGTGTTAAGTATTTTAAATGCGTTGAGTATATTTTGATTGACTTAGAAAACATATAACATTCATGCTTAATTTGAAAAATCTTCTCTTCAGCACCTTATTCTGCCCCGCCCACTTTTCTTGGCAGCATACTTCCTGTTTAGCTGCAGTTAACCTGTAGAATTCATTTGTTGGGTTTATTTTAACCAGCAATTATTATATCTATTTGAAATCCCCTCGCAAGGCAGACAAGCTAACATGTTAGCTTTCATAACAGTGCTAAACACTAAGTGCTCTGCCCACAAAAGTAGGCGGGCAGAATAAGATGAAAACTTGATATGAGAACACATTACCTGTTGTATTGGTAAATCAGTAACATTTCTATCTAGGATTCATTAAACAAGCATGAATAAAGCTGGTTATAACTCAAGGTGAGGGAAATATGTTGTTTGTTTGCATAACTCGTGTCTAGTAGCTGTAAGTGTGTTGTTAGCATGCTATGATGTAGCTGATTTCAAAACAAAAAAGTTCTGCTTCTAAAAGCTGTGAAAATATTTTTAAACTCATTGTGTGAATAATTAAGAAGCTAGTGATTTTTGATCTGTTAGCTTAGTTAAGCTATAGATGAAACGTCTTCTTAACGTAGCCTCAAGTGTGGTGTTAGCATGCTATGTTGTTACTATCTGATTCTAGACTTCTGAAAGTTGTGAAAAACATTTATAAACTCAAAGTGATGAATAAATTGAAAGCTTGGAAAGATAAATATGTAAGAAAAACGTCAACTGATGTAAAAAGTTTTAAATGAAGGCCTGGTGTACCCATTTTGTTGTTTAAAAAAAAAGTTCAGTTTTGCGCCAGTAAAGATTGTAGCACAAAAAAAAAAATATGCTTGTTCTCTTTAAAACTGTAACCAAGACAGCAAAAGTTGGGCTAGCTTCTAAAAGTTGTGGAAAAGTTACAAGAGCTGAAAAGAAAAGCCGTGTTTGTGTATGTTTTTAAGTCTGTAATCGCACAGCGCCTTAAACCGCGTCCATCTTTAGAGCTTTTTCACTGCTGTTAAAAAAAACTTAAAGCAAAAGAAAAAAACACCCAAAAGAGCAGAAGAGTAGCGGTTGGACCAGCGGCGTCTCTCTCTCTCAGTGCCAAACAGTCGATTTCCCCCTCTCATCGTCCGCACCATACATCACAGACCCACCCTTCTCTCCTGACACAAAGACGCGTGTCATTTATCAAACAGGGCCGTGCCAGGACCTCGTCAGTGTGTGCGTGGTGTGCGTGTGTGTGTGCGTGTGGAGAGGGGGGCAGCTCTACCTCCTCTCTCTCTCTCTCTCTCTCTCTGAGGTCCACCACTCAGGGGAAGCAGAGACGGAGTGAGGGATGAAGGAACAGACAGAAAGAGGGGATTAGTGGTGTTGAATGAATGAGTGAGTGTTTGAGAAAAGAACACAAGGGCCCAGGCTTCTCGTGCTAATGGTAAAGCCGGGACACTTTCCATAGCCAAACTGCGCTGCTTTCCAAAAGAGAAAAAAAAAAAATGAAAGTTTCGATCCTTATATTAGTATGTACTTACATTGATTAGCTGATAAGTTTGTCATACACAAACAAAATATTCTGTCATAAAGCGGAACTAAGCAACTTCAGTGGCAGTGCTCCCCCTAAGACATCACAAAGTTCACATTTAGAGAGCTGTTTTATTTTCTGATTTTTGTGCATCTTTAGTGTTAAAATAAGGCAACAAAAACACATCCAAGCACATGTTACACCGCCAAAAAAATAAAAATAAAATTGAAAAAATCAATCAATAAATGAAGAGGTTCTCGGGAGAGCAATTTGGGTCGGGAAGGGGAAGCTGCAGTTGCTGTATTTGAAGCGGGAGCCAAAATAAGAGAGCTAATACATGCTTCAAATGTCCCAAAATACATAATACGTAACTATCATCCTTACAAAGACATTTAACAAGGTAAAAATGTAACCTAGTTTTGGTTTTATTTGTCCATGCAATTTCAATCAAATATTTCTCTCAAATTGTGCAGATTTTGTTGTAATATTTGCGTTTGGGTTGCAAAAATTAATCAGATAATCGTTACTAGTTGTGTTTTGATTACCAGAGTTGTTAACTGTATGCTGTAGATTCTATCACACAGACAAAATTACTTTCCACAACAAAACATTTGCATTATTCAATCAGTGTAAAAAAGAAAATGTCAGATTTTTATCAGAAATTACACACTATTAGTAAAACTTCACTTCAGTCACACAACTCAATATTCACTATGCTAAAAGAACATTCCTAATTTGCATTGCATTTTACATTTTAGAGTTCCCATGCTTTGGAGTAAAATATGACCAAGCAAGAGCAAAATGCTTGTTTCTTTAATTTAACATTTGGTTGAAGCTACATTTTCTTTGATTTTAATGGGTAAGTTTAGGCCTCAAGTTACTAAAATGAATAAGTTTAGGAATGGGGCTTGGAGTAGGTTAAGAATCACCTGTTAAAACCAAAGAAATTTCACAAAATTTGTGGTTCTTTTACATTTGAATATGATGATAAAACCCCAACAACCGTGTTCTGACAAACCGTGATTAATCTTGACACCCCAGCTTGTGTAACTTCTTTCTAAATCCTTGTTTCTGTCTAATATTTGTGACATTGTCCTGTGAATGTGTAAAGCAGATTAGGTGAGTTGAGGTTAGGCTGTCCTCTTTCTGTCAGCAGGTGACAGCTGAGCAGCACTGGGACCACTCGCTGAGGCTGATGCAGCTGATGTGGAGCTGGATCCTGGCTGTGAGATTACCGTACTCCGATCACTTGATTTATGAGACTAACTGGAGTACCGAAAGTAGAGCTACCGCACGACGCAGAGTTCAGTTTGGGAATGGAAGGAAGAGGTTCTAGAATGGGATGATGTCGTAAGGCAGATGTTGGGCACGAAGCGTCTTTTTTTTCCCCCAGCGCAAATGCTGTGACCCTGTTAGCATACCTTTCCAAAATTCTAATTTTACCAAATTTATTTAACCTAAGCCTAGCATAGCCACCAATGCAAAGAGCCAGGGTTTCCTATTAATAACAATATACTGTGTTATTAAGTCTCCAAAAGGTATAGAATTACATATTTTCAATTTGGTGATTTTGAAGAGTGTGTAAATCTATTTTCTAGTTTGTGTTAGAACAAAAACTGCCTTTAAACAATAATCATCTCCAGCTGTCAAATATCTGTATTAAATCTTTTGATCTATAAAATGTTGTATGAAATAGTCTGGTGTAGTTACATTAACAAACACGAAATGATCTACTGAGCTCCTATATCTGCAAATATTGAACCTTCTAGAAGGTTGCAATTTGCTTCTACTCTCGCAAAGTTTTCAATTAGATTTGTGTGAAAACATATTTATTTGAACTCTCCTTAAGAGACTATAATTTTAAAGTGAAGAATTTGGCTTTGTGATTAAATCTTCAGTTATACTATGACCTAAACAAGAACATAGTTCAATTTTCAATTCTGTCTTTTGTAAATATTGTATGTATTTTTTTTTTTTACAAAAAAGTTCCCTTTTTGAACCATAGGTAAAGTACTTAGTGGTCAATTCTAATAACTATAGTGTAATTTCCTGAAAGACATCCAATTGCCAGATCGTACAACTAGAGCCAAGCAACTCTTAGAAACTTTGAATTTTATTTCCAAAGTTATCAGATCATTCGATAACAGATTGACCGGTTTTTCCCCATCAACTCCCAATTTTACATCGTAATTTTGATTATATTAAGAAAAAGATACATTCTGAACTGCTTAGTTCTTTACAAATCAATCAATCAATCAATCAAAATTACTGCTAGTTCTTTTATTGGTCTTAAACCGTGAAATTGTTCAACTTTATATGCAACATCTTCAGTGTTGATCTATACTTAGATCTCCTTAACTTACATGCTACTTTTGGTATCAGTTATTGTTTTCTATGGCCATCCTTCCAATCTCTTTACACACTGTATTCTTAAACACTTCTCTTGTAAACTCCATTTTCCACACAATTACTTACAACACCCTTCGAAACAAATATAAACCAGTCTTCCATTTATCTCGTCTTCTCTTCCATGTCAGTATCCATCTTTCTCTATCACTCCACCTTGTATCAGTCACTCCATCCAGACTGACATACTCCAGCCCACAAACCCAGGGCTGTCCCAGGGGCTTGGCCGGTGCAGTGTCTCTCCGCCCCGTTCAAAGGGAGGCCTTACGGAAGATGGATGCGCCTTAAAAAAAGAGAGTCCGTTGATGGATATGAATCTAGCCGCGCCATTCATCACTGCTATATTATTTAGACTGGACGGCTACAGAGCTGTAACCCAAGCTCCACCTATGGCTGCGTGGATGTGTGCCGACAGGTAAATAAAGGCGTAGGGCTGGAGGAGGAGGGTACAAGGTGGTCTGAAGGAGAGGAGAGGTGAAGGAGAGAGTTAGAAAGAGATGGATAAAAGTTTGAGATGTATCGGTGAAAGTAGGTGATGCTTTCTCGATTTCTATCAAACTTAGCAGCTAAGAATTTCCTTTTATTGTTAGATCATACATAACCAGTTTATCTGTTTGTTATTTTGTCCATTTTGCAATTAAGATCAAAATTATGCTTCCGTGCCTCAAACCGAACACTCAATCAGTGAAGGTTTTCTAGGACACATTGCAATATCAGCAGTTAAGCTGTCCTGAACAACTTTACACATTGTTTAGTTTTAGGTAATATTAACACGAGTTTATACCAAGAAATTTAGAAAGAATTGGCATAAAACGGCTACCTTGTTCCTAAAGGAAGCTTGCAGTTGAATTGAACACAATTTGACCCAGTCATGATCAGAATGCTGTATCTATGACATTCACAAATAAAATGCTTTTCTATAGATGTTTGGCACAACAGAGTAACAAAAAAGTTTATGATGTTCCATGCCGAGCTCTACATAGAACAGGGATTCCTAACACTTTTTGGTCCCAAGTACTACCTAAACTTTGTTTGACTGTTTGAGTACGCCTAACTCACAGTTCTGAGTAAATACATTAGTTTTCTATAGGCATAGTGTTGCAATGAGTGGAAGACAAAATACCACAATTTAGAATTTTTCATGATTTAGTTGTCAAAAAGAAAATCTGTCACTTTCACATATTGTTATTGTCTAAACATGACACCTTTTAATGAGTTGATGACTAGTCTCCTTGAACTCAAACTTTCCGAATAAAAAATTACATAACTTTTTTTTTTTTTTTAATTCTGACAAATATTAGGTTTTAAAAAGGATTTTGAATGACAGAATTTTTACTTATTTCTAATTGTCACTATAGTATAAAAAAAAAAAAAAAAAAAATAAAAATAAAAATGTACCTGTGCCAAAGATCTGCAATATTTTTCCTCTCTCCTTTACAAAAAACAAAACAAACAAAAAAATTTTTGCTAGAATTGATCATTTGCCCATTATTTTCCCATTTCTACACAGGCGGAAAAAAAATATATATATATGTATAGTATACATACTTCTACAAATGGCACGATTGTTATTATTTTGTTCATCTCATAGATCGACCTGATTATTGATTAACTATAATCTTGACATCCCAGTTAGTGGTCTAATGTCAGTTATAACAAAACTATACTAACTCGTTCTAAGTGCCCCTGATAATCCTTGTGTACGTATTGGGGAAACAGTGGCATAAAACACACCAACCAAATTAGCTTCTCCACCAACACCTTCCACACATACACACACACAGCCACCATATTTGTTTCGTAGCTTCAGCGATGATCCCTTGTCCCTCTCCTCCTTCACTCTCCCTGATCCCTCTCGAGCCGGTCCCAGGTTTCCGTAGCGCCGCGGCAGACGTGCTGATTTATTGTGGCCATCCATCTTTGCTGCTCATCCATCACAGGCCGGTTGCTAGGCGATCATGGCAGCAGCTGTTTGCTTTTGAGTTCGACAGAGGGGCCGTCAGTCAGCGCAGGCAGGTGAAAGGCATTACCCAGGCGCTGTTGTCACGCCGAATAATTAATCAAAGGCGGGAAAGATAATTAAAAAGATATGACCCCTAGTGGCACTCGGACCTGGGTTTGTCCATGCGGAGACAGGGAGGTGGGGACAGTGGCGAACAATAGGAAAGGTGACGTGATGGGTGATTTGTCAAAGCTGATTTGCCTGACAAGTCGGTTAATCATGGGCGGTTTTGGAAATAGTAACTTCCATGTCGGGATTTGTACTAAAGCAGATGTTTTCAATGAAGAGTGGTGTAAGTCTGAGGTAAGAAGTCTTCAGTCTAACTGCAATGTATGTGAAAACAAGCAATACTAGTCTGTAGATACAGTTGGCATCAGAGGCCACGCCCACTTCACCTCTATGAGAGAACAATTACAACAGCATAAGTGGACTTAAGAAGATCATGTAAAATATAGAAACAAAGACATGTAAATATAACCAACCTGGGGTATTTCCATAGGGTAAATGCTAGGTCCAAAAGGACAGTGATTACGTTTAGGAGAACGGGTAAGTTTAAGAAAAGGGTTAGAGTAATGGATAAAATCAGGAAAAAAGTCCAGATAAAAAATATGACAGCTTAACCCAGGATGTACACTGAATGCGAGTTCGGTGCAAGTTTGATGCAGGTCAGGACCTGTGCAGATCCTACAGAACTTAATGCCAAAACCAATGCGCCCATGTACACTGCCCTCCGAGGAGTGCGGATGTGAGTGCGTGAACCACGCGAATTTGCGGAAAGATTCCGCATTAAGTCTATTTTTCCCTGAGACCGCAGCGGTCTAGTCCCGCTTTCAATTCATTTTATGAGCCTTCTCGCAGGAATTTACGTGAATCCACGTGGCTATGGACAAAACTGGACCGTAGTTGAAAGCATCTGGTGCACACGCACATTGCAAGAAACCCACATGTGTCCGGAACCGAACCCGCCTCGTAGTCAGTGTACATCCAGCGTCAGCCCGTTTAGCAACAGTATTAAACTCATTACCTTAGCAATCATTACCATACTATACCATAGCGCACCTCTGTTCCTCCAGACCAACTTTCCATATAGAATAGAAAGGAAACTGAGTTTTCTGTTTACCTTTCTGAGATAACTCCACATCAACAACCTCCATTTAAAATTTGTTCTTACTCGACTTGAGTTAGTTGAGCTAAAAGTTCACTTTATTTGTAAAAAGTTTCCCTTGACTTTCTCCCACAGCAGGTCACGCCCCCAAATATGACGCGTTGCCGACTGTATCTGTAAAGATGGGACAAAATCTCGTGCCAGTTCTCGTGAGACAATTGATACGAGATTAGCCACACATGTTGATCATCATTTGTGCTAAAATTAAATAAAAATAAGTCAATGCTGATTCAAGTTCTAAAAGGCGATGAGGCCAAAATAGTAAGGCAACTTTGGATTGCACATTTTATTATACATTCTGGAAAAATCTCGTCTTGTCTCGTTCTCAAGGACCTTATCTTGTATTTTGTCTGGTCTTGTGGGAATTATATGTTGTCCCACCCTTAGTCTAAAATAGGAATTACAGATTCTCAAAAGGACTTCCAATTTGTATTTACAACACTTAAAATTAGCACCAACCAACAACTGGCATTTTTGTATTAGACAAGTGTTGACCCAGAGAGATGTGGGCCTTATGTTTCAACTTCAAATCATCAAATCAATTTATTTTTGTATAGCCCAAAATCACAACAACAGTCGTCTCTGAGGACTTCCAACTTGGAAGTGTGTCTTCAGCTTTTGGAATGGATGGGTTGAGTCTGGAATGATCAAATCAATGCACCTAAAAAAATACATTAAACATATTGAAGTGAGTGTAACCTTCTGGAATCAAAAAAATCATCTGCAAACTTTCAGGAAAATAGAAAGCCATTCTTCACAAATGTGTGTCCAACAAACTTATCAAAATATTAGAAAGTATATGTTTCGGCTAAAAAGTTAAATATAATAATATGCAGTATTTGCGTCAATGCAAAACAAACAGAACAAACAAGCTTCTTAATTATGAATGGCTTAGGCTCAGTAGAAACCTAATTAAAACTTGGGGAGTCAACTTTTGTGTTCCTCATAATTAGAAAATGTTTTTTCCTAAAAAAAAAAAACAAAAAACACCTTTTATTGCAGAAAGCATGTAAAACTCGGGTGGTGCAAGTGGTTCATGTTTAAAACTATAGCTTCATGCAATTCTTAAAAAAAAAGAGTCACTCATTGCTTCTGCTGATCCAAAATTGTTTAGACAATAAATATATTCAAGCACATATAATTTTTATAACGCAAACCTAAAGTCCAGAGCTATTCGACTGTATTTCCCTGGAGGCAATGATTGATTGATTTTCACAGGCTGACTGCTGGAGGTGCATGCTAAAACAACACTTTTGTTGCACAACTTGCTCACAAAATACTACCAAGTACTAACGAGCTTTGTACAAATACTACCAGGTCAAAGATAATACTTAAATATATTTCCAACGTTTGGAAGATGGCTCCAGGCCGCAGTGTTTGACTGAAGGCCTGGTTGGTCCCCGGGCCTTCAGGTGCATCATTATAGCACAATTTGTTTATTTTTTCATTATGGGGGGCCACCACTGTCTCCTCTTGTCTTTTTAGTCTAGGAAAAAAAGTCTTAAAGCCATGCTAGAAACTCAAAAACCCATCATGTAAACACTAATGGCATGCCAAATCATTTGAGACCAAGGGTGATTTAAAGGTGCATTGTGTAACTTTCTGGAGGTGAAAAATTACACAATTCAGCAGAATTGGAAAGTCAAAACTTTACTTAAGATCAGCTAAAGGAAACAGTCCATTATTATGGCCATTGGCAAGCCATGTATTATTTGTTAGTTATAAAACAAAAATCTTTGGTCGTTTCTTTTTAATCAATCTAATTAAAGTGCAGTTGTGAATAGGTTGAGAAGCCCATCGTAATTGACCCAATATTATGCTCACACCAAATTATAGTAGCTGAAAATCTATTTGAAAATACATACTCTTATTTACACCAGTCTTTCTACTTATTTACCATCTTGAAACAAACATTAGCAATTTCTCTCACATATGAATCCACTCTCCATCCACTCTGCTCCAGCCTCTCAAAAGGGACACGGAGGAGTGGAATGAGTGAGTGCTGATAAAACGGCCTCTCCTCTCTTCTAATTAATTAAGAGGAGATAGGCTTGAGAAACAGAAGAATTTGAGAAGAAAAAAAAATCAGCTTGGCAAAGAGAATGAAACGCTAACTGAATCCGTCCATCTCTTCTAGTCACACTTCTGCTGCTATATTCAGACGGACGTGTGCACCTGCGTTGTCTACCGAACCAAAATGTGCTTTTTATAGAGTATAACTGGAGTTTGGTGCAAAAATAAGAATGGACGAAGATAGAAAGCTTGGTTGAACAGATGAACTTTCGGGACTTAATCGATTAGTTGTGAATAACGCAAAGCAATTTTTATGAATTTTGACCAATGCAAAAATATGTTCTGGAAAGATGAAATGTCCTAAAATATAATAATTTCACTTGTAAAGTAAATTACATGTCAGTGGATCAAGATATTCTTTCTTGATTCAGGCGACATACAATTGCTTTTCTTACTTCAAGTAAAAAAAAAAAACAAAAAAAAACATTCAAAATATTGTGTTCTAAATTTGTGAAATTTGTACTTGCCTATAGATAGTATTTATGTCATGAAACTTTTTTTTCCATGTAATTCTGTATGGCTGTAGTTGTTCAGTCTATTAACCGCTCAATGTCGTCATAGTCGACCAAAATGTTTTAGTCAACCAATTATTTTTTTGAGAGTAAAATAATTTATTTTAAGCAACAACAAAATAGGGTGGATCAGCTGAAGATTTTAGTCAACAATCATACCTTTAGTCTGCCTTCCAGAGATAAATAATGTTTTTCTATTCATTTTCTACTTTGTTTCCATTGCATTTGTAGTCAAGATACGTAGAGCATTTGCCACGCCACTTTTTAGTCAATCAGTCGATGGGACATGTCTTAATCGACCAAAATGTCTTTGGTCAATGGCAGCCCTATCGTTTTAAAATAACTACATTTTGTCTGATTTCTAAAACATTTTTTCAGTCTGTGTACAGACTGAAGGCGCTATACACAATTTTTTACAACTAAATCATTTTAAAACAAATTCTCTCTAACTCATGCTTCTTGTTAAAGTATCTATTCAGGTAAAAATGACTCCACGCCCTTTTGTTCACCAAAATCCACTAAGTTTGTCTGTTATTGTTGTGTTAGCATTGTGGCTAACTGCTGTTAGCATACCAACAATTCTCGTTCCTAATAGTCGTGAAAAAAGCTTAAAACATGACTGCTGAAGAGTTTATAAAATCCAAATGCATTAGGTAAGTTGGCAAAACACAGCGTTTGGACAAAGCTGTTGTTTAGATTTTTAAGAAAGCAAAATCAAGTATAGCACCTTTAGCGATTATTGCATTACTAAGTTTGTTGACGTTATCTGAGTAGTTGTTTAGTTTGATTTGTCAATTAACTGTTGTATCCTAGAAAACATTTTTTGCAAAAAGAAAGACTGAAAAGATTTTAAATTTTGGCGCAAAAGTCAACTACACAAATGCTTTTGGAAGATTTGGTCAGACATGACTTACTGACGACAGATGGAAACCAAAACCTTAACGTCATTCATTCTCAATCTGCAGAAATGCTCAAAAACAAGGCCAGTTAAAACATTCAAGCTGTGTCTCGTAATGCAGATATTATCAGGCTGTTGCGATCCAAGAAGGATGCCTTTCATTTAAGCTTTCACTAACTGTCACTCTCATGCTTACACTCCGTCTTGTGCTGCTTTTGATCTGTTTAATCACTTTCGACTGCTGGCATGCTTTTATTTTCATCTTACATTTGGGTATTTTTGACTACAAGAGATTGTGAGCACTCTTACTTTTTATAGTACAGTGATTGACAGTGATAGTTTGGGAATATCAGTTGGGACTTTTGTGTTTAGATGTAAAAAAAAAAAAAAAATCTGTGCAATTACAATGACAGAGCAAAAATGACCCTATATTTATAAACATATCTAATAAAAACGTGTCCACAGTGCCTCTTTTACTGCTACTGTAATCAGAGAGCCTTTTCTTCAATGAAAACCAGGAAGTGTGCTGCTAGCATGCTACTGTTTGTTAAACATTACCATGCTAGCTTAATCAAACTAAATCTTCAGAATCTCAAGTTTGGAGATGTGGAGTCTGGAATGACTCTGTGCTGAGTTGCTACTTTGATGCATAAAGTGTTAAAATTAACTCGTATGCTCAAAGTAACCATATGTGCTTCTTGAGTAAAAAATAGTCGTTCAAATTTTTCAAAGTAAGTCAACTGCTAAAGCTGCAGCTTAAAAGGTGAATTCAGAATAGAAATCTAATGCTAGAATTAAAATAGCTAACACTGTTCCTAGACATTGTCTTTACACAGAAAATGTTTACAACCGGTAGGCCTAAATATCTCACGTTCTCTCTGGGTGGAATTTGCCTGTTCGTCCTATGTTACAGTGGGTTCTCTTCAGGGGCTCCAGCTTCATCCCACCTCCAAAAGATGCATGTATAAGTCAATTGGACTGTAATTTTATTCTAGTGAATGAATGAATGAATGAATGAATGATGATTGTCTGGTGGTCCTTGGTTCATACACTGTGTTACACTGTGTAACTTTTTGACCAAAAACAGACTTGAGTAAAGGCATGTTTTTATCATTTAGATGTCTTTGTCACACACATAGATAATAAAATTGCATATCTGCTTTGAACATTGCTTAACTACTCACTAAATTAACCATTGGATGGAGCAGGGCCTATTTGTACATTTCCATGGAAAAGCTGCTTTTTAAACTATGTATATGTTTTCCATGAAAGCATAAAAGATATAAAAGTATTCGCAAAAACATGTAATAGTGGAGCGCTTCACTGGGTCAATCAAAAATGCAGATTGTAAGTATATACTCAGGTGCTCATCAGGAAAAGTTTCAATAAAACAAAAGACCCTTACTGATAAATAGAATGGGTAGATTCAACACCGAGGCACTGCATGAGTAAGATAAAAGTCCTTTAATTCAGAGGGACGTAGGTAGGAAACGCGCTGGCGTCTTTTGTTTTATATAAAAATATGTTTTTTAATTTCTATATACTGAATTGCGTAGTTGAAATTCAGAAAGTGACACAATGCACCTTTAATGTATAGACTCCTATTATTCTCATGGGTTTATGGTGAAACGTTTATACCACAAGTTAAAACATAATCACAATCTCTCCAATGAGCACTTCAACATTTAGACAACTCAGACTAATATTTGTTTTGACTGAAAATCCATAATACTTCATGCTACACCATCCTGTATACTTCAGCTGATCCATCTTCGCCTTTAGCTTAAACAACAGGTAGTTTTGCATGTGTGTTATAAAGAACAGTACCAGACCACACTTTGATCTCCCAGGTCAGGTCCAGGACTGTTTTGACGTCCCTCATTTTCTCACCATCATTTATTATCTTGAGTTGACGCAGGCCTGGCTGAGCAGAGGAACCCAGTGTTCTCCGCACACAGCGAGACAAAACAAGAAGGGAATAATATACAGGCACATGATAAAGTACAGGAAGACAAATAGAATGGTCGGATTTGTATCGGAGAAACAGCCGTAGCCCAAAGACTTTAAAAAGCATTTGACGCTACAAAGATGCTGGAGTAATTGGGTTATCTGTCTAGCCACAAAGTCTCTACAAATAACAGTGTTCTATCTTGTTTAAATTTCTTTGCTTAGGATGCCCTTCTGACTGAATTCTAACTTTAGTGGAGTCTATATGATGGAGAAAAAAATGGCTGATGAGTGCCTCTACAATGAACTAGAGTGTAATGAAATTGAATGAAGAGAAGTTAGCAATACGTCAAATGTTTTATAAAAAGTAACAAGTGTGATTGAAAAAGACTGTTGAATTTGGACTTTGTATTTTCATCTAAGCATAAAAATGTGGACGAAAACTGCACTATTGTTCATTGGTCACTTGAAACAGTGTTTCCCAAACGCTTTTGAGTCATCTAGTCATAAATGACCAAATCCAATAATTTGGTGAAAATAAAAAAATAATAGGTGTTATTATACTTAAATGCGCTTTGATAGAGAAATGCTGATTGTTTGCTTTCATTTAAGTGACAAATCAAAATGTTATTTTTTTTTTCTAAAATCTGTGAATCTGCTTTCATTTATTTGAAAGACGGAAAACAGATGGAATATTTCAGTGGAAACCATCTGACATCTGAACATTGGATCTTGTTTGTTCTGTGGTAGGCGGTCCTTTTTTGCAATAGCCGTTTGTTTGGTACCAGAGATACATATGTATGCAATCAACACATCAGTTGTAGTCCGGAAGTACAGCGGAAACATGGACGTTAGTGATTGTTGCCGTTTCCACAGAGTGAAATGAAAGCAGCTGATACACCAGGCTGGATGGGCACCATCACATCATAAAAAAGTTGATATTTGAATCTAAATTTCAGCTACTAACGGCAATCTTGCATAACAACAAACAGACGCTTGAATTTGATATCACAGCTTAATTTTTGTTGTGGATTGGTGGATTCAAGCAGTAACAAACCCTGAAATTCTGACATAGTTGGTGGAGTTAAATTAAATGAAGAAAGGGCTAGTGTTCCCCAGCACACTGGTTGAAAATAATGGACTTCAGACTCCATTGACTTCCCTACTATCTGGAAGTCCACTCTTTTTACATTTTTATCATGTATGACAGCAAGCTACTGTACATTTTGATAGCAACAGCTGCATGAACTGCCTGAAAAGTACTTGTATATTTTCACTATTGACCCCTCTGATCAATATCAATCCCAGACTACATATAAAGCAAACTTGTCGCAAACAAAGACAACGCAACACAAGTGACCACTGCTAATAAGAATAGAAGCAAGAAAGGATGTCAAGATAATGTAATTAATTATATTAATTTCAGTTTGTTGATCATGACGGAAGCAAAAGTACAGACATTACAGTACAGAAATCTTTCAATCCAATCTGAACTTTTGAATTTTGTTCAAATTGCCATTGTCATTCTTTACATGTTTCTATTTATGCAGCTACTTTCCTCCCTGTGTCTCTGATTGGCTTGTCTTGCAATGTTTTTGAGCTGGATTTAACCAATCACAGTGACGTATTAACTTTATGAAGAAGAAAGTTATGTTTTTACCCCACAAACAACAGGAAAAGGAAGGAAAGTCTAACAATAGACTTTGAAAACCAACCAGATCAATCACCTTTCCTGTATCAGACACTCTCCAAACTCTGTGAAAACCTATCCATCTTGCCCACTCCAAATTCCATTCTGCGTTGGAGGACTTCTTCATCTCTAAACTTAAAACAAAACCTCCACCCTGAAGATAAACGCCCAACATATCTCGATTTCGTTCCGATTAGCCCTTAACACCATTTGGACATACTTCTCCGCGAGTGGTTGCGCCGGATTCGAGACAAGAGGACAAGATAGAAAGTGGGATTGACATATTTTTGCCCAGGTAGTTAGGGAGGAGAGACAGTTAGGATGATACGCAGACAGTGATGAAGGCGGACGTAGACAGGCAAGGGAGCAGACAGTGCACAAGTCAGCGTTTAACATTTGGGCTTTATACCTGCTTCTGTCTGCTCTTCCAGGAACGATTTCGCCTCCAGCTTTGCCCTAGGTTATGTTCACTCACACTGAACTCAACTCCCAGAGACACATCAACATTCTGTCTTATAAATATCGCACGGAGAGACTGGGCTGTTTTGATTGAGGTGGATTGAAGACAAGCTATTCGAGGGAACGCGAGGGATAGGTTGGGTTTGTGCGATTGCAACATTTTAAGAGATCTGTAATGGCTATGGTGAGGCAAAATGAGAAAATGCTTTATTGCAGTTGCAAGAGAAAATTTGGAAACCTGGATGCTAACAATAGGCCTACTTGAAATCATTGAGATGTTTATTCTTGAAATTTGTTAAAATGTGTTCACCTAAATAAAAAAGTTAGTCGGGTTCAAACAGACGGTGATTAGGAGAATGGGTAAGTTTAGAAAAGGGTTTTGGGTAAAGGTTAAGATAAAAACAGTTTTGCCAGTTTGGTCACAAAAATAGACTCATTACCATGGCAACCAGTTGACGTACGTCCTTCTGGACTCGACTAGCACTAACCTTTAAAAAAGTATGACATGAAAATTGAGCTACTTCCTGTAATGATTAGGAAGTCGGTCATATTTGATTTTATTTGTATTTTACAATGTAGTCCTATGTTTTTATGGTCCTAAGAAACTTTAAGTGAATGTTGAGGAAATCCAACAATGTAGTTTAAAACAAAACCTCCACCCTGAAGATAACACCATTTGGATATACTTCTATGCGAGTGGTTGCGCCGGATGCATCCATTTGACTTCTAGCCATTTTTTGTGTGTAGTTATTTTAAGAACAAAGACAAATTTTAATGTCTGAGTTTTCATGATGAACAAGTTTAAAGTGTAGCCTCCAACACAACACAAAGTTATGCAATGCAAACTACAATTAAAAGGTTCTACCATATTATTGTCTATGTGGAAGTTGTCGTGTTGAATGTTGCAAAGTACAATTTAAACCTATTTTTTTGCATAGAGACAAGCATGTTATGTCAACAGATGAAGTTACAAGTCAGACTATTTTTCAATGTTTTTTGAGTAATACAAATAATGTAATTGAGTAAACACAAGTTAATCTAGTTTAGTGCCATAGTGAGGAACCATCCAAGCAAAGCAATTATGTTTCCATGGAGATAAGAAGTACCTAATGTATAGGGCCTACTCTTTCAATCAAAGTTACACATACATAGCTTTAGCATATGCTAGCAGGTCAGAATTCTATGGTAAAAGTTCACAATCAAAACAAAGCTATTTAACCGAGTGTATTTACTCACTTGAAACAAAAACGGGCAATAATGAAGATTTTAAGACATGAAATTGTTGCGCTTACGAATACGAAACGCTTCAATTTATTTGGAATTCAGACACCAATTTCTAAAACGTCACAAAACCAACCTTTTAGCATGAAGAATCTGACTGCAGTGGTTGCGTGTGTGTTTCATTATAACAGGTCAATAGCAGCCTGATTGGTTAACTTGTCAGTATTGATTCATTGAGCGTTTAAGTCTTCGGTGGGTAATAGTCACTCCTTAAGCTTTAAAGATTGGTTCTTAAATAATAGCCTCTTACGCTGACCAAATATTCCTGACAAGCTAATGGTTGTAATTATGCCTTGCCAAATTAGCTCGAAATCTTTTGAGGTCAGGCCTGTGCTGAAGTCTGGTCAGTTTGCGTTTAAGGAAGGTTACGATGTGCCCAATTTATCAGGTTTCTATTTGATATTTTTTTTTATAAACAACAGCTTGACTTTGTTATTTAGCTCAATCATGCTAGTTGGTTAGCCGTGGCTATGTTAGCATTGTTTTTGCTCAAAATAATAACAGATAAAGGTCATGTATTATGCAATATTGACTTCTGTGAGCTCTTAGCCATATTAGAATGTTGGTATCTCATAAAAAAAAAAAAAAAAACATACCCAAAGTTTAGTTTCATTCACAAATGTCCATGTAAACTGTCTTTGTATAATTGTCCACATCTCAAGCTCAACATGCTCTGTCCTACTTTGTAATGTCATTGAGTGATGAACCGTGAAGTGAAGATGTTTAAAAACAAGCTTCAAAGTCAGCCAAATCTACAGCTGAAAATATTGAAATGAAACAAGTGAAGGTGTGTGGATTATAAAAGGTTAGTGCTGGATAGTCAGGTCTGAAGAGATGGTGATAAAGTTGTAAAATGTGTAAAATTAGAAAAAAGGGTAAAGAGAATGGATAATGGTGCATTCCAGGCAAATGGGAACTGGAATATTTCCCACTTGTGCGACGAATTAAAATTATAACACATAAAAATACAAAGTTTATAACATAAAATACTTGAAAGTACTGGTAATGTTTGAAGTTAGCTAAATCATTGTGTGTTGAAGTAGTCAATATTATATTATTCATACTACAAATTTGTGATAGTTCCTCTACAAATTGAAACTGTACATGCTTCTATAATAAGTTTAACAGCCTGTTTTCATTGCTGTTCTATGTAGGTTTGTGAACACACTGCAGAATGACTTTATAACCATCATCACAGCAGAGTCAAAGCGAACAGAAAAAGTAATTGCCGGGCTCAAAGTTAAACTTACTGTGAAATAGCTTGGCCCTATGGAGCATCTCCAGGCTTTAACTTAAAAGCCCATAACCTGTAAGCGAAAGCAAATATTTGAGTCTGAATTAATGACCATTGGCGTGGCGTTGGAGTGTATATGCTGCATTGCCAGATATACAAAAGTGATGCAGTTATGGTCTTAAAAAAGCAAATTAAGTAAATGTTGTGTTTTGTGTATTTGCAAAGTGAGGTTGTATCCACATCTTTAAGCTTATTAAGAGTAATAAAGATGTATTATTATTATTTTTTTTTAATAAATTGTTATTAAAATATTTACTAAAATTTAAATAAAATAAAAGTTAAATGGTACTACTTTATAATACCTACACCTAACTGGCATCAGTAAACCATAAATAAAGCATAAATAAAGTAGGGCTGCAACAACTAATCGATTTAATCGATTAAAATCGATTATTAAAATAGTTGTCAACGAATTTGGTCATCGATTAGTTGGCTAAAAACTTTTACGCTCAGTCCGCTGTGATCCAGCCGCTTTGAGTGGACATCAGCGGCTTTGTAGAGCTCTCCTTCGACTCTCACATAGAACAGACGAACACAAACCTTGTGCCTGTTTAGCGGACCTTTTAATCACGTAATAATAGCCGAGAGTAACCTGTCGGCGTGGTGTATATAGCTTAATCTCATAAAGTTACGAGTTTGTTATTTCTCCGCGGGTGAGTCGGCCGCTTTCAGCGCTTTAGACTCGCGGTAACTTTCTAGAAACATCCCGCGCAAAATCTATCGTCTTTTTGGTTTGTCTTTGCCGTTCCACGAGCTGCTACGTCTGCTTTTTGTAAGGTTTTCTCTGATAAAGTTAAAAGCCGTCCACAGCGTCTCTCTTCTCTCCTTTCACAAAAAAAAGCAGCAGCCAGCAGGCCCCGCCCCTTTCCCCTCCGTGTGTTAGTAACCATGACGACGTAGTTTGAGTGACAGGGGTGAGAGGTGAACACTTGCAAACTTAAAACGTTTAGATATGAAACAAAACAATCATTATGATGATCTTAACAGGGCCTAATAGATGCAAATGCTAATAACAGTAGGCCAGGCCTATGCATTAGATGCAGCAGCAAACACTTATTAGTTTTAATCTGATTTAAAACAAATTAATCTCATTGGCTCATTCTTTATAGATGCTTTAAAATATTATGAGCTTATAATAAAAAGCAGCAGTCCAAAGGTCCAAAAAATTGAGATTTTATTTTTTGGCCATATCGCCCAGACCTATAATAACCTCATTAAAAGAAGTAGCTAGATAGCAAAATCTAGTTATTCTACTTTATTTTTGTATTTTCTTTTTATTCAAGAAAAGCCCAGTGTGTTTATTAAGTCCACACAAGTTGTCTTTTGCATAAATACATTTAATAAAATGCAAAACACCCGATATTTATTATTTTGGCCTTTTTTATCCGATTAATCGATTAATCGATCCAATAATCGACAGATTAATCGATTATCAAAATAATCGTTTGTTGCAGCCCTAAAATAAAGCCTTAATTATTCATGAACTAATGGTTAATTAATGAATGAAGTTTATTAGTTGCTTAGTAACTACTTAACTAAGGAGCTAAGGTTAGGATTTAGGATTAGGAGGCAGGATTCGGAGTAATTAAGTAGTTACTAAGCATTAATACGCTTTTTCATCTATTAATTAATCATTTGTTAATATTGAATTAAGTCTTTATTAAGGTGTTATTAATAATTTATTAATTAATAATTATTTTTTAAGTGTTACCAGTTAAGTTAGTCAAAATGCTTGAAATTAGGGATCAAATCATGAAGCAACTTTAACTTTAAATTCATTTTTTGCAGTGCAGTACCCCTGTTTTGCTATGACACAGTAAACTAGTTGCAATTTTGACAAGTGCGTTAGCTAAAAATGCAATTATTATACTGTCATGATATAGGAATTCTAGATAAAATTGACAGCATTTGGTTGACCCAATGTGTCAAATCCCAACACGATGTCCACCATGTTGCTGCCAGTACTTTCTGACAGCATGACTGAGGAAAGAGAACACGTGTCACAATGTCCAGACAGGCTTCACTTTTTAAAAACCTCACATTTATGGACACATGTGAACGTTGTGTGTGGACTCGGACTTTACTGTATGTCGTAAATCATGATAATCAGTGGTGTGTGTGCTGCGGTATGGGACACATGGTTCTGTTTTACATCAGGCTGGTGTATGTGTATGTATGTGTGTGTGTGTGTCACATGATGTCCTGCACACTGCTGTCACAACTCACAGCTAAGTGTCTCCTACAGCACTGTTACTGAGAAAAGTGAAGAGACGACAACACAGGTGATGATACTTAGAGGTTCAAGTGAGGGATGTGGCTTTGGTTAAACAACTGAGAGCTTATCGGGATGGGCTTTAGAAAGTGTATCGATATCTAGCCGTGTTTTTTTTTTTTCCTAAATCTGGAAGCTAAATTTAAAGTTTTGATGCATCTTCAGAAATTTTAAATATAAGGTTATGTTTACTAAGACAAAGTATTATTATAGTAGTATAGTATTATATTAAGCACAGTGGCACAGACGCTTGTACCGGATTCTAGCTTTTACAGCTAAATTCCATCAGTATATGGGAGAAAGGTGGTGCAACTGAACATGTTTTTAGTGGTAGGGGAAGCCGGACAATCCAGAGGAAACCTACACAAACACGGGGAGAACTTTGATATAAAAAGGCCCCAGGCTGCCTTGGAGTCAATCTCTCTTGCTATGAGACAGAACGCTAAACAATGCAACACCGTGTTTATTATCCTCTATTCCAGACATGTCCAAACTGCGCCCCGGGGGCCAAATGAGGCCCTTGGACCCTTAGACTCCCTGCTAGATTGGGCCAAATTAAAGTAAAGTTTTTAACGTCAAATTTGAGCAATTCTTCTATTATAGCCAAAATACAAAACACTTTGATGCCTTTGAAACCTAACCCACATTTTGTGGAAAAAACAAACAAAAAACACAGCCTATCTGTAATTCTTACATTTTAAACATAAATTTAACATTTATTTTTAGCAGAATGTACAGTAAAAATAAATTTTTGCCATTTTCTTCGCGTATAGAACTATACAAAAGCCCATCCCAGAATGGGAGTTGATATTTAGTTTTTGTCTCAAATCAACTACAATGATTTGTATCTATTTCTGACTCCAGTGCCTCTGCCATACCAGTACTTGGATGGGAGATAGAGGAGCCTCAGGTGCCACATTGGGGCGAACAGGAGAAACTCGTTGTTGTTTTTCACCCACATTGTGTGAATGATTGGTGGTGGTCGGACTAGCCAATGGTGCAAAATGGGAACCTCACTTCTCTCAGTCTGCCTCAGGGCAGTTGTGGCTACAATAGTAGCTTTCCACTACCCAGTATAAAATTAATGAATAATGCATAATGTGAAGTATCTTTGGTTTTCTTGAAAAGCGCTGTATAAATCCAGTGCATTATTATTATTAAATAATAAAATAATAGTATTTACAGGAGATACTTATACAGCGAATCAAAACCATCATTTACATAACTACTTATAATGTTCTAAGCCAAGACAAGTCACTGAAGGATACGACAGACCATGTGCTAATTAGGCATATAAGCACACTTTGTTTTTCTATTTACACTTTTTCTCCATCCCCTGAAGCTTTTGTATGAACCTGTGACTGTGTATTCCCATCTGACTCGGTTGCTATAACAGCATTCACAGTTTGTATTGTCAGACAGCACCTTATTTACCTCCTGCACGCTGTTCCTGTAGTCTGGGCGACACATTTTCTCTTAGAATTTAAGCAAAAAGCATGCATAAATCCTAATTACTTTGACATCATCTTCCTCGACATTTAAGACCTTGTTTGTTTGTCGGCTTCAAGCTTAATTACGTGATTCGAAATGTCAGTCTTCTTCCTGTTATAATTCACCTTTGTTTACATCTGTATGGCTTTGAAACTGGAATCCCGGAGACTATAGGCTGGTTCTCTGTGACCAGGAGGGAGGTGTTGATGGGTTGCCTGGTTCAGAGATCTATCATGAGACCAAACATGCCAAAAACACACTAAAGCAGCTACAAATCAAAGGCAACCTCGCTGTATTGCTCCTGTACCTGTAGTGATCAGATTACACCTTAATTGCAAAGAAGAAACTTGAGATACTTTTTAACGTATAGAATAACAAGGGCCGCAAAATTTAAGGAAAAAGATTGAGATTTTTCAGACCAGTTATAGGTGCTACATGTGATTTTTGCATCCTTGAAAATGTAAGCAAAAAGAAAATATTAAATTTAAACTTTTGACTTAAGTCCACATGTCTTGCTCATTTACCTAATGCATAACAACAACAACACAACAACAACGACAAACTTAGCGGAGTTTGGTGAACAAACAAGACATTAATAGATGAAGACAAGACATTGCAGACTCATTTTCACATGAATCGATACATTAACAAGATATATGGAGCTACTACCTCTGACATATTTATATAAAAGAGGCAATACAAAAGCAAATATTACATATATAATAAGATGCAGACATACATTATTCTACATCATACACAAGTGATAAAGTAATCAAAAGTGGTAACATGTTTAAGACTTCCCAGAAAAAAAAAGACAAAAAAAAAAAAAAAAATTAGCTGTATTCTAGTGCATTTTTGAGGTTGTATAGACACATCTCATAATATATTTGATTGGCAGGCCACATCAACAATAATCACAAATCATCAGGGCCACATAAAATCATCTCAAGGGTCGCATTTGCCCCTGTGCCACCAGTTTGAGACCCCTGTATTTAGGGAAAGTGAAAAAAAAATGTCTTGCTAAGATATAAATACTCATCGTGAATAGATTATTTCAAATCTAAGTTTTTATCGCATTCAGTTCTGAAATTTGATGGAAGACAGGCCTAATGTTAAATTATGAGAAATGTACAATTTTTGAAGAATATCATCTACATTAGATTAGAAAGATATTAAGATTATTATTTTTGTTTTGGTTCTAAAAACCTTCCAATAGTAATATTGTGTCTTAAAGTCCTTTCAATTGACAATTTCAATAATTTATCAATAGTTTACCTATTCAGACAGAAAATGGGAAACTTGGTGTCAGTTTTTGTTTTGTGAGATAACCCAGTAATTACGGACATATGGAACATTATTATGGTGATTAATACATACTTTTTATTTGGATCTCTACTGGTATTTATATTAACATATCCACAGCATGGAAAACAAAACCCATACATTTATTTGTCTGTGGTTTCTACACAGTTTTGTAAAATCTTATATTAGACCTAAAAATAGCCAATCTGGTCAATGACAGTATCATAGTTTTTCTAACCGATTATCTATAATAATCAAGATTATCGAACTTCACCATTGCTTTTCTCAAAGACAGATTTGTCCATGTAATACCTGTTCAAACTTTCAAGTCTAAAATACGATGTGACTTCTGACCCGAGCCGTGTTTTTGCAGGTCTGAGAAGTTAAATTGGCAGATGATAAATGGCGCGCTGAGCAGCTGTGTGGAGTGGGTGGGTGTTTGAGGTGAGACGGTGGGTGGGTGGTGGAGGGTGGACCGGTGGGGGCTGCAGGTGTTGGAGAGCAGATGAAACATGATTCGCAGGGTTCACTTTGAGCATAACATTAATGAGAGCTACAGCTAATCAGCTCCACCAACCACAGCAACAACACGGATACAAATAATTAGAACTGGATGGTTCCTCACTCCACTTTGGATGGGTAGTTTCAGGTATTAGAATGTGATCATGTTGTATACTAACATTTATCTTATAGCAGCTTTCCTTATGCTTTATACTAAAAAAAAAAAAATCCCAATTGTTTCCCCACTTGATTTGTTCTCGAAGGGTCGGTTGTAACTAAAATTACCTTACTAATCTTTGACATACCACAACAAATAATAGTTGTATGTGATTATTGTATTTTTTATTGAAGTGACAATTACTGATTATACATCTGCATTAGTCTGAAAAATGACTTACTCTTTGAATTTCACACAAAATATTTCATTAGGTTAAGACACCCAGATTATTAGCGTAAAGAAGTAAACCTTATAACCTTGAGGGGCGGATGAAATGAGGTGGAGGGCTGTAAAAGTTAGACAGACTTTACAGTATGCGTAAAATTTAGACTTTATTTCATCTTACAAAGAAGAAATTCAGTGTTGCAATGCACAGTAAAAACATCAGGTTTTCAATCTAAAGAACCTAATGTACATTTTTCTACTTTGCGATAAATGTATAAAATTGAACTGTAAAAATTGCACGTCACATTTTTTATAAACCAATAAAGTAGCAAGTATTAACCCTTTAGGCGCGAAAGTATAGCAATTCTGCACCAAGTCATTTCAGGCTCTCTGTTTTAAGACTCCAGATTCTGTTTCTGATAAGTTTCAGATGTTAGGAAAATTCAAGTTTAAACTCTACTCTGTACCAGGAGTGGTATAAAATATTACAGAGATATTCCAAAATTAAGTTTATTGGTTCTTTATGAACTCATTGGATTTCAAGAGAAAAAAAACTGGTATCTAAAGGGTTAACTTTCAGATTTGAAAACAAAGTTAGCTTTGTAAAATTGTAAAAAAAAAAAAAAGATTTATAGAGTTAACATTACAATAGCTTCAAAAATTGAAACATTTGTTTTTGAGGCTCAGAGACGAGACACAATTTACTAAACAAGATTTATCAAACATGCATAAACAAAGATAAACATAACCTTGTGTAGTGCTGTGCAGATTTAAATTTCAATTCTGAATCTGATTTGCTGAAGTGAACATGTCGCGTTTGTAGACACACATATTTGTTTCACTTCTAACGTATTTACAATAATCTGTCATCTGTTTAATTACATGTGTTCATTTTCTGCATTTGCTATCTCTGTAAGCAAATAATCGTCTTACAAAATTGTGATTACAGGTATGATTTTGTAATTACTTTGTTTTCTCTCTTAATATCAAGCAACCTAATAACACTGGCAAAAGTTCAAATTCAAATTACCTTTTAACCCAACAGTCCATAAGTCCGACTTTCCCTTACAACTGAACGACTCTGATTTGTTACACGAGCTACACTGAATGACATCCTGGCAGGGAAACACACTTCCCATTACAGCTTGTGTTAGTGGAGCTGCAGGCCTCATTAAATAAGCTTCATACATGCCCTGGCGCTGTAAACATGCTAATATTTCTTAATGGCACTCTCCCACATTGATATGCACGTGAACTCCTGACCCCTTGGCCCCGCCCCCTCCCCTGCGCTCACACAAACATCCATCGGCGACCATTACGAGGCCCCTAGATCTGTATGTGTGTGGTTTTTTTCCATTAATATCAAGTGATTGAGCGTAACATTAGCAGATAAAGCGGCGAGTTAGGCGACGTGATGCGAGTCCAGGGATTATACCTTAATGTAATCAGTCGTGTGAGGAAAATGTGATGTTTTGATTTGGGAATGTTTAATGATATTGAATTAAAGAGAAAATGGAATATGACTGGATTACATGATAGTAGAATATTTAATTTCATGTTTTGAATATTGTGAGAAGATTAGGATGATTGATCGCAAATTAAATCCCTATTCATTTTTTTTTTTTTTGCTGTTCCGTCATCTTAATGTAACCAGGTTTTATGAAGGCAAAAATAATAATAATGTCATTGTGACGCAAACAACTACATAAGAAATATACCTTTAAAGACTGTGTTTTTTTGGAGAATATTGGAATTTACGTTTTGAGTTCTAAAACGATCACTGAAACTAATACTTTGTCAATAAAATAGCGAAATTGTTCATTACACAAAAACAGATGACAAATGTTGAAAAACATGTCAATAGTTCAAACTAAATATTGTTATTGGTTCTGCTCATGTGACATCATTACATTCTGTTCACCTTATTCTGCCCCACCCAGTTTTCTTGGCAGTGCACTTCCTGTTTAGCTCTGTTTAGCCTGTAGAATTTAGTCGTAGGATTTATTTTAAGTTTCACCATATCTATTTGGGATTCTCCATTAGACAAACAAGCTAACAAGTTAGCGACCTTAACAGAGCTAAACAGGAAGTGGGCGGGGTGGAATAAGGTGAATGGGCCAATAATATTTAATGAAGTCCATTGTTTGAATACTTTTTGTCCTACAAAAAGTTAATGGGTTTAGTCACTGCTGGTAATAGAAATCATATTCTTTTAAAATATATAATTTCATAGTACAAGGTTAATAATAAGAAAAACTAGCTGATGCTCACCACTTGATCTTGTAACATCATCAAACTTTTATAATGAGAAAACTTATTTGAAACGGTATGCACACATTTAACCATACTTATGTAAGCCCAAAATCACCTATAGCTCCCTTGTGTAAATTAACTAGCCTAATTGAAACTAAATATAGGCTATATATATATTTTCATTTTGGCGTAACTTTAAGTTTGAAATATGGCGGCAAAAACAAATATAAATACATTTAACAACACGAAAAAAAAGAAAAAAGCCAAGGTTTCTCAAGACAGAAATTCGGGTTGAGAATGTGTTGCAAAGGGAAGGTTGCAGTTGCCATAGTTTCTACCTGAGACAAATGCCCTAAAATACATGTAACCATCATCACACAGACATTTAACTAAGGTAAAATACTTACTTCTACTTTAAGAACTAAACAAATTATATTTATACAGTATTTACTTGTAATCGTCCCTAGAGTTTAAAACTCAAATATAAAACATGAATTGGCCTATTCACTTTATTCTGCCTCGCCCACTTCCTGATTAGCTTCGTTAAGGGGACATGTTAGCTTGTCCGTCCTGTCTTGTTACGAAACTTTAAACAGATATAACGACCCAAGGACTGAATTCTACAGAATAACCGGAGCTAAACAGGAAGTGCATGATCAAGAAAAGTGACCGGAGCAGAATAAGGTGAATAAAGACAAGCTCATTAAACAAATACGATATGATGCTGATGAAGTTGTGTTTGTTTTTGCCTTACAAAAAACATATGCAATTTTGATTGGATATTTTCATTGATCCTCCAGTCACAAACCGAACCCCAACACCCATTTTTAAACCGTTCCACCGGATTCCTAAGTGATTGTTCCTATAGTCCCCCTCTTGCGCACCAACCCTCCACTCTCCGCCTTATCGATCGTGGCCCTCTTAGGACAAAAAGGGTGTGAACGCTCAAGTGTGTCTAAGCCTCGCCGTCCGGCCCGCTTATTCTCCCCGCACATCACTTTTTATTAGCTTAATAAATCACCTTTGTTGTCAATCAAGCTGCACAGAATAATTGGATATGGTTGAAGCCTTGCGTGATGGATTATAAATCATTCAAGATTAAATTAAAAGATAATGCACAAACTTAATGGCTTGTGTTTTGCAGTCTAAATTGCCTCCGAGCACTGTTGTTTTCCTGCTTTATTGCCAGCCATTTTTCTTTCCCTAAAACCGCTCGCATTTCACACCTTTTATTGCTCAGATGCAGCCACTTCTGGTATACATCTGTGTGATTTTTTAGGCCCCCTTGCTTTTTTTTTTTTTTTGCTTATGCTAATCAAATTCTTTCAAAATTGTCCTGCGTATTGCCGTAGCTTTGGCTTGTAAAACTGCTAGCGTTTAGCATGATGAGTTGGCAAGCTCGCAACGCTTGTTTTATAGAGCTAAAATGTGTAAGTTTGGAACAGTCGGACCGAGCATTGAGATAAGAAAAGAAAAAAAAGGGAGAGACGGCATTATTGCAAAAGATCGAATAAATAAAGAATGGCAAGAGGCAGGTTGAGGAATAGAGTAAGAGCTAATAGCGCTATGCTAGGGTGACCGCATTTTCATTTTTGTCAAAACAACAAGTAAATAAGAACTTTCTCATGCTTTTAGTCAATTCGGGGCTCCTCACACTCATGTATATTCTGTAAAACTTTTGTCAGTGCAAACAGATGCATTTTTGTTATGTTTTGGTTATTTTCAAGCACAGTTTTGTCTTGTTTGAGTAAAGAAATGGCTATTTATTCCTCCCTTCACTGTTGGGAAGTGTCAAAGTGGTTAAAAATAAGGACAACTGGGACTAGTCTTGTGTAAAACAGGGACATAGCAATGGTTTTGGATTAATTTGCTGACTCATGGGACACAGGTGTTCAAAATATACACTGTTCCAGGTTAATAGGGATGTGTGGTCACGCTACGCTAAGCTACGGTAAGCTAACCAAATTTTAGCAACAACTTCAGCTTAGTACAATACTCCTAATACTTGTATGCATTTTACACATTTATCAAAGCAACTAATATTAGGCTGGGCAGTTATTTTTCCAGGAGAGCCATATTCAAATTAAGGCAAGTGGCTCACAATCATTGATATAACAGATTCTTATTATTTTTCTCATGTTTTGGTAGATGGTATTTTAAATGTATTCAGCAAATGCTAAAAAAATAGTCTTTAATATCTTACAAATAAAAATCTGATATTAAATTGTGATCAGACATTTTTTCCTCCAAATAACTGAAGACTGGATGTACTGCCATTCTGGGTTATGAATGTTGGCATAGTTACAATCTCTCCAACTGTGTTCGTGTTGACAAAAACTGAAAACCATATGGTTTTGCTGCAGTTATTATGAGCTCAACTTTCTCCAGTTCGTTTTGCCATGTCCCAACACATTTAGCAACTTGTCCTTCCCTTTTTATACACTTTGAGGTGGTCACTATAGCATGAGCATAATTGTTTAGCATGAGGATTGGCCGCATGGAATTCTGGTTTATAAACCTGCCTGGACTTGAAAAATGTTTTGGCATTTGGTTGGACGTATACCACAAACATGTAAATAAACACAAAGAGGTTTGAGTGAAAATTTGAGGATGTTGTGCTGAAGATGTGCCAAAACTGAATATTAACAGACGTAACAAAACAAAACTATAAACCTAAATGTAGAAATGAAAAAAGTCACACATCTTTGTTTGCAGTTTTGGGATTCGTTTTACATTTATCATATAATTATATTTGACTATTCTAAAAAGCTATGAAAATATGCCAATAAAAACATTGAAAATGAAAAGTCTTTTTGCAAACTCAACTAACAATTTTGACGTTTTAGCACATTGCTGGTGTATTGACATCAATAAAACTAAAGCGATGTTTCTTTTTGTGGCCATACCTGCTTGTGTGTGTCATACTGCTTGTGAAAGCCTGATCCCGTCAGATCTCAGAAGCTAAGCAAGATAGGGCCTGGTTAGTACTTGGATGGGAAACCGTTAGAACACCATGAGCCACAGTGGGATGACAGGAATAGTTTGTCGTGGTGTCCGTGGGCAAGACACTTAACTCACATTGCCTCAGTGTCTGCGTACACTGGGTGAGTGGATGCTAAATTGTAAAGCGCTTTGAGTGCCTGGAAAGGTAGAAAAGCGTGATATAAAAGACCATTTTTTCATAGTACTAAAGACTATATTTATGCAAATGTTTTGAATTCCATACATGCAGCAGATGCACTGAGTAACAGCAGGGATAACCAGATGCCCCAAAAATATAATAATAGAGATACATATAAAGTACAAGTTCTTCTCAAATAAAGTTTTTAAATCCAAAACAAAATTATGTTAGACCCTCAGCATGCTTCACCGTAAGACATTTTGGCACGCCAAGAAAAAAATCAACCTAAATTTGACCCACCGGTATAAAAACGTTGGGCATCCCTGGTGAATTTGACCAACATTTACATTTGTCTGATAATGAAATCTCAAGTAAGCTTTTTTAACAAACATGTAGATCATTTTTTTTACAACCCTTTGTATAGTACTACAGTTGCTAATTTCATTTTTATTTCATATATGCAGCAGATGCAATAAGCAATAGATATATATTACTACATAAAGTGATAAGTAGAACTGAAAAGAAAAAAAAAACACCAAAAGGGCTGGAGAGAGAATGTTATTATGAATATATCCAAAATTGTAATATTTTAAAAAGCAAAAATCTTCTTTTTTTTACCAACATTTCACATTTGTTTAATGAACATACTGTACCTCAGCTAACACATTTTGACACATAGGCCTACTAAAAACGTATGTATCATTTTATTATTTGTATATTTGTTTTGCAACCTTTTTTATAATGCTACAGTCTAAATCTCGCCACATTTTCACTTCCATACATGCAGCAGATGCACTAAGCTACAGCCTATAAAGTGATAACCAGCAGCGAAACAAAAAAAACACAGCAGAGAGAGAGAGTGATGGAAAGAGCACATTATTACACAGGAGATGAGAAAATGAAAGAAAAACAAAAAAGACATGCAGGAGGTGGGGGGAGGCAGAGAAAAAAAAGAGCTATATCATGTATATTACGTCCCGGCCAGTGAATTTAAACTGTGTCCGTTCGCGTTGGAACCGAGCGGGCGTTATCATAATCGCCTCTTGCCTACTTGACAGGGCCTTAAAGTGATCCTGTCATTTTATTTACACCCAGTCCACTCCGCCATTTACTCCCAAACACACACACACCGGCGCTAACGTTGCTAACTTCCCTAGCGGGCCCGGTCGAGTAGGTCGGATGACATCTTTTGATCAAAGCTGTCCAAAGAGATCAGGCTGGACTGGCAGGTAATAGATACCCAGGCACTAACCAGCAGAGAGAGAGAAAGAGAGAGAGAGAGAGAAGGAATGGACTGTTTTGTGTTATCGTAGCGCACAAAACAAAGACGTTTTTAGCCTTATGCTGCTATAAATCCAAATGTGAAGGCTTCTATTACAACATAATAGGTGCCATTTTGTCTGTGTTTTCATATGGTCTTTGCAGAAATGGCCACTTCCTGTTATAGCTCTAGAGTTTGTGGGAAATAGGCACTTGCAAATGATGGAAATAGAAATATGGTCGTAAGAAAAAAAGAATGAGTGACTATTTTTATGTTGATTGCAGTATTAACACTGTTGTAAACGTAAAACACTCGACAATAAACTAATTGCTGTTTGCATAGAAAAGCAGATATAAAATTGCCTCTAAAGATGTTCTGTATATGATGTGATGTATATTTTGAAATATTGTTAACTAAGCATTAGAGAGGTTTGGCCAAGTATGGTTGCTAGGTAGTTGTCTAGTGTGGTGTTAAAAGGGCTGCAAAACGTTCGACTATTCTATGATTAGTCAGCTAAAAGGGGGTGTGGTCAAAGATGTCAAACTAAAAAAACTTTTCTAATGTAAGCATTTATCTGACCCAAACAGTGTTCAAAATATTGAATATTTATTTGAAATCTTGCAAAGAAACGAATGAGGAACAGTGTATGTGTAAATAGCCAGACTGACTGACTGATTCTTGCTACCAAATTTTAAAGTAACCAACTCCATTTCATTGCAGCTCTTAATAATTAGTCAACTAGTTCAATTGAAAAAACAGATACTCTGTTTAAAAATTCAAATAAGTGACAATAATGTTGAAGGATTTTATCAAAGAAGGTTAAAATAATGTTTAATAGAGTTAAACTATTTGCATTTGAAGAGGTTAAGGAATCAATGACTTTATATCTGTTTTTGCAAATGATATTTTGATCAAAGTCTCATCTCTATTTAAGTTAAATGAGTTGTCAAATATAGTCACTTTCAAATAAGAAAAATGATATTTAATGTTAAAATATCACACACAATATTGCACAGTTCTTACCCATTCATGTGCCTTGAGTTTTAAGTAAAATCGTGGTAGTTGCATTGAAAGATTTACATAACGAATATCGAGTGTATCGTTTATAGTAAAAAGAGTTAGAAGGGTTCATAATTGTTGTTTAAATATACAAATGAAGTAACTGTAAATGTTCAGTTAAGTGTAGATGATGATATTTTAGTCAATTAATCACTCATTGTTGTCTCATTTGCCGATTTTTTATTAATTAGAAGCACACTGTAAATTATTCGATTTTTTTTACATGAGTTTAGTGCTTTTTTTTGTTTAGTAATTTATTATGCAGTTGGAGTTAGTGTCTTGTGAGGCATTTTGGGTCAAATCTTTGGTCAGAACATTGAGCACTCATTGTTTTGAGGAAGGCGACCTTTATACCATGATATACACTGTCGACCAAAAATGATCATAAAATCAACTACTGCATTAAATAACATTTGAAACTTTGGTTGTTTAGACAATATCGTCTGAATATCATAATCGAGATGTACCAAAAAATAATGAGATTTTCATTTTGTCAATATCGCCCAGCCTACATGTGCCATAGAAGTTTTTTTTTTTTCTGAATTTTCTTTCTGGTAGAATTGCCTCAAGCTATGCTGGTTCTTGTTGTAACAAATCATTTTTCTGTCACACTGAACTGACAAGACAGAGATGTCGTATTTGTCACCACTACATTTTTCAATTCTTTCATTATGGAGAATATGTCTGATTGTTGTCGTTTACACAGTATTGTTTAACCCCATAAATACATTGCTTGAGTTCCCTTTATCCACCTTTATTCCCTTTACCTTACACTCATATGTTTATTCTTCTTACCCACTCATTTTAAAGCTTGACTGTGTTATTTCTTATGCAAATACCAGCAATAGCTACATGCAAAAAGAAAACACGCATGTAGCTATTTTCTCCTCACCACTGCGTCCACTTCCCGGCTAGGTTAATCAATAAAAGTCGCAGTTCAATGAGCATGCTTAGCCACCGTTCTTTGCAAAAACCGAGAGCCAATTTACTTACCAAAAAAAAAAAAAAAAATACAACAATGAAATTTACAAGCAGGAGTGCAAACAAAATAAGGTGGATATAGAATGCAGGGTGGGGGTCTGTATAGAAGGATGCCTGGGAGGAACTGTTTATGAACCGTGTGTGTGGAGAGGTTTTACAGACGGGATAATTAGCTGGATGCTTCAATACAATTATAGACAGTATTTTTATTTCTATTATTACTTATAAATAATGAAATAAATGGATCTGACATTGTATATATAACTAAATAGTAATAATGTCTAGATTGTTTCCATTTATGGTAGGGTTGGTATTGAAATATGTTTTTCTTGTTTAGTGTTTAATTGTGTTTTTAGACCAGGGCTGGGCGTGGTGGCACAGTGGTTAGTGCTCTTACCTCATAGCAGAAGGTCCTGCGTTTGACACAGTATCTTTAGAGTTTGCATGTTCTCCTCATGTCAGCTTAGTTTCCTGTAAAAGAAATAAATAAACATTAAATATAATAACAGTACGTCTTTTTTACGTATTTAAGTTTTTCCTTAACAAAAATCTATTATAGCAGAAGTTTTCTTTTTATAATTTAAACACATCTATGTATTGGGGACATTGTTTTTCTAGAACCTCAAATCAAACAATCACATTTGAGGACTTCACTGGATTGCTGATCTAGTGTACAGAAATGTATATGTATGAATATGTACTGCTGTCAAGTGTGATCCAAGCGTTCCATATGGGGCTGATTATGAATAGAGTATGATTTCTACATGTATGTTAAAATGGGTTTATATCTGGACAGCTGGGGATTGATTTTGATGTTATGTAGAGAAATACATATATTTTTTCATGAATTTAATCGTTTTACTTTTTTTTACCCTTTAGTTTAGAATTACTCTATGTTTGTTTTGTTTATTTTAAATGTATTTAATGTTTTTCTCTCTTTTTTTTTTTTAAGAATGGGTGCATGACAGCAGAGTAGTTAGAGCTCTGACTTCCCAATAAGGAGGTCGTGGGTTCGATTCCCGGGTCGGACCATATCAACATCACATGATCTCTCTGGGTGGAGTTTGCATGTTCTTCCCGTGTCAGGGTGGGTTTTTCTCCGGGTACTCAGGTTTCCTCCCACCTCCAACAACATGCATGTTTAGGTTAATTGGACATCACCGTAAACTTCCCCTGTGAGTGAATGAGAGAGTGAATGTTTGTCTGTCTAATCCAGAGTGTCCTCTCCTAAGGAACAAAGTCACAAAGGCTCCAGTCACACGGACCCCTAACGAAAATAAGCAGTAGAAAATTAATGAAAAAAAAAAAAAAAAAAGAATGAGTTATAATATGTTATTGTTATGTTACTGGTATTGTTCTGCATTATGTAGTTTAAAAAACAATAACACAACAACGGCCTCCTTTGTTAAAAAAAAAAAAAAAAAAAGAAAATCTCAAAATCAGAGTCAACAATCAGTCAACTGATTTTTTTTTTCAGCAAATAAATAGAAAAGATCCCGCACACTGTCTACTGAAGTGTATGCAAACAAATAGACCAGAAAACTGTAACCACCACAATATGAAAAATGGAATAAATAATCGGACAACATTGGAGACCCTCATTCAGTCGGAAGGAAGACATAAAAAAAAAAAAAAAAAACTAAAGAGAGACCTCAAGGAGACCCAACATGAGGGAAGAGAGCTTGGATGGACAGGCTATAGATTGAGCAGGAAGATTTAGGTTAGTTTAGGGTGAACGGTTATACGGTAAGAGTAAGCTTGGATGGAATAAGGTAAGATATGAACTAGGATATTAGGGTTTAGGTACCTTCAGGTGGGGCGTCCGCAAAATTGAAAAAACAAAGATTGAGCATTGGTAGAGACAGACTGGTGTAGCCGTTTGATTGAAAAGTCCTGCTAAGAGATTATCAAGTCCAGTGCCCCCAATTGCTAAGTAATCCGTCCATGCTAAGCACAAGTTTGGAGGAGCAAACAGTCGACAGGGAGTATGATGGATTTGGTGGAGCGCTGCTTTGGTCTGGCCTGGCTCGGCTCGGCTGGCTCTGCTGCACACCCCGCTGCCTTTTCCTATGAAGAGACACACAGTCATGCACACCTCCCCGGAGACCAGTGCTTATGACCCAACCTGCCCCTGGGCTTTGACTGTGACTGCTCCCACTGCCAGCCATCTGAATAACAAAGGCTTATGAAGTCACACACACTTCAGATAGAACAGAGTCTGTGTAGGATTGTTGTGAATGGAAAACAATATTGACTAATTAAAATACACTCAATTGTTGTTTTTCGCAAGTTTTGTCAGTAATGAAATGCATTTTGCAGCAATAAACATGCACATAGTGTAATTGAAGAGTTTGATTGTATAATAACTGGTTTGAACATATTGGTTTTTGACCTTAAAGCTGGTGTACTAACTTTTTTGGTTTTAACTTAGTAAATTTGTGTTTTCCACTAAGAAGTATATGATAAGTGCAGCATATTGTGAAAAAATTAAACCTCTCAGTACTGTCTGAATTGAATAATAAACATTTTTATTTTAGGAGCCAAAAGCAGCGCTCTGATTGGCTGTGCTTGATGGTGCACTCTAGTTTCACTTTGCTGTTTGTAAAAAGAGGATAAAGCCATAAGTGCATCAAAAAATGAATATAGGTCGATGTGTGAAGAAAGATTTATGAGAGGAAGTCGTCAGATTTAAAACTTAAATTGTATTTGCAGTGTGAAAATCAGGTACCTCAGCTTTAAGTTGAGGAAGATCAGAAGGAATGCTTCAAAATGTTTCTGCACTATAACTGATTTGATTTTACAAACATATACAAAGCAAACAAGTATTTTTTATGTTTTTGCAACTTTTAGGCAACATGTACAACAGAATTCAATAGAATGTTTTGTTATGTCAAGTATGAACAATATTTATAGAAATCTGGTCCAATAATGCAGTGGTTTTCAACCTTTTCTGAGTCGTGACACATTTTTTACAGTTTCAAGTTTCTGTGGAACACCATAAAACCAAGTTCCGTATATTAGGTGGAAAAAGACTGGGTTAAAAAGAGCCTATTAAAAGGTCTTTGTAAATGTAAGGTCTTGGAATCTTTTTTACTGATAAAGGTAAATACAAAAAGGAAATTGAGTAATGGATCAATTTTTTTCATGTAACTACATTGTAAGACATTTTGCTGCAATACATGAAAAATCTAAACCCTTTGTGTAAATAGTTCTGGACAATTCCAAATATATGTTGGGTAATTATGGTGTTTATTTACTGTATAAGCCTAGTTTTTGTTACTAAATGGCACAAAAATTGATTTACTTTTCTCTTTTTTTGCCATGGACACTTAAAATAGGAAATTGTTCAATATGTTAATTTCTTACTCAATTTTCTACAATATTTCAAGGCACACCTGACATTACCTCAAGACACACTAGTGTTCCTTGGCACACTGGTTGAAAATCACTGCAATAGTGTAATATTTTATAGGAATAGTTGCTTTGAATTCACATGGAAGTATCGATATAAAAGCAATAAATACATAAATAATAAATGTCAGTATCATGTCTTATGCAAATATTGATTCTAACTTGCCAATACTAAATCAGGCCATTCATTTTAAGTTGTTGGGACATTTTCTTCATTGTTTTGTATCAAACAGCAGCTTTAGAACTGATATATCTCTTCCTGCTGATCTGTTTGTCCATTGCAGACTATTTATAACAAATTTTGTATATTGAAATGTCTTCATCCATAAGGTTGAATTAGTATAAAAAAAAAAAAAAAAAAGAAAAAAGAAAATTCCGGAATGGCCCATCAGTCCTTTACATTCATAAAGACCATTTGATAACTGGCATATAATTTGCCGTTACTGTTAACAAGAATGAACAAATACTTCCCAAAAATACTAACTAGATAGCACTATTCCTTTTGCATACATCGACAGAAACACTCACCAATTTGCTCAAAACTTCCTCTCACAAACTCTTCTTTAGGCTGCATAAACAGCGCCTGTCCGCTCCGACACATGTGCGTACGCCGTAAGTAGTCCTACGGTCCGGCCCCTCTCTCCTCCTCTGGCAGAGCGGTAACATGTAAATAGACTGTCAGCGTGTTCCCAGCTGAGTGGCACTGCGAGATGATTAGCTGCTGTAACACGGCTTTCTCCCTTCGGTACACACACACATGCTGCTGCTGGCGGACTAGCAATAACTCCAGTGTTTTAGCCCAGACGCCGACACATGCTAACTGTTGCTGCTCCGAATCCAATCTCTTGTAGCGCTACGTGTCTGGATGTGGTGTGCTGTATGCTAATCGTAGTTTTCTACCAATGGTTCTTTGCACATCTGGGTATGGAGAGTGGGTATTTTCATATTTCTGTTGTTAGTATAGTATTGTGCTTGATGCAATGATGTTTGTTTACTACATGCTTGACTTTAGGACATTTTTGCAACTTCTTGACAGTTTGAAATGAGTGTCATGTGACAACTTAATGCTAGTAATGTTCAATGTCTGCAGTGAAAAAAAAAAGTGTTTTGTTGTCATTTGACATGCAATTATGACTCAAAGACACACAGTTTCACTTAACATTATTAGGTGCAACTTAGCTATAGGTTAACAATGTTCCATATGGAAGCAAAACTGGGCTTTTCAACAAATTCTGAAGTTGGGTACTCCATTGACACAAACTGTTTGATCTGGAGGAGCCGTAATTCATTATACTAGGAACAGAACATGGAATCCAGAACAGGGTTTGTAAATTAAGCATGCAGCCAAAATATTCAAATAGAGCAGTCATAACCTGGTCAGGTCAGATTAAAATGGTAGTACACTGAAGTGAAGTGTTCATAACAGGCCACAGACATAAGGACATTTACAACAATTATTTGAAATATAAATGACAAAGTTCCAACAAACTCTATGTGGCCATATTCTATAGTACTCTAACTCTAGAATCTCACACTTTGACTATGTGCACAAAGTATTTACAGATGATGAAGCAATGTTTCTTCTTAACTTTACACATTAAGATCCTCTGTCATAAGGCAAATGCTGTTCCTCACAATCGAGCAGCATGTGAACCTCACCCTAACCCTCTCGATTGCTGCCATGGTTGTTTTGGGGGTCCCGGTCTGAAAAGTTTGGAAACCCCTGAACTGAAGACACCAATGAGTGATCAAGTGTTTAAAAATATATCGTCATCTAACTTTATTTAAACGTTTACGGTCTCTTTATTTTGAATAACCTTTTTTCACAATAAACGGTATACTTTATATTTTATTTTTGCTTATCTTCAAGACGACAATCACAATATTATCTAAAATCTTTTTCATTTGCAACCAACTGTGCAACCAACCTACAGAGACGGAAGTTCAAATTAAGGAGGATAAAACAAACAAAAAAAACGATTACATTCCTGACCCCTGTATCATAGCTCGGTGTTGATGCGGCGCGTATATTACAGCCGGGTACATCTTGTAGCCGTGTGAAGTGAACAACTCCATTCGTCAGAAAACACAGGTCGATGGAACACCCCCCGGGATCAATGGCACGCCTCGCCAATCCTCCTGTACACCCCTACCTCCCTCCTCACTCCACACACACACTTACACACACACATTCTCACCCAAACGCTCTTAGAAGCGCCGCGGCAATTTGTCTGTGCATGTCAAATCACAATAATTAAGCATTATTGATCGGAGATTCAATTAACTTCATTAACGTGGCTTGGGCTGGTGATTGGAGAGAGAGAGAGAGAAGGGGGAAAGGAAAGGTGGGGAAAAGGAGGAAGGGGATCTCATCGAGTGACGGATAGGCAGAGATAAGTATGTGTAGTTTTTATAACGGTCGTTGGAAAAAAAGTTTAAGTGCAAGCAGATGTGGACGGTAGCAACTAGAAATGTTTTCAAACAAGACTAGTGTATTAGTTTAAGTTTAGACAGAAAAAAACACATCGTAATAAGGGAACAAATGCGTAAATGTTTGAAATTAATGGCATTTATTATGATTTAATGGAATAAGGATAAATATGGCAAGCATTATGTAATTTCATGTATGTCACAGCTTCGATGCATTTTTACTAGTATAATATTTCTAGCACTTCAATTGACGAGTTACATATTTCAGAAAATTAAAAAAGACAAAAACATTTGGCATTGGAATGAAGGAAATCTGTGTTCATATTTATTGCTTTATTTTGTATTTGAGTTAAAGTTTGAGTAGCTGCTTTTTATGCTGCAAAGCAATCGTACAACTACTTCCTAGCTCTCACAAATACCTCAGCACATGATTAACATCTACAATATTAATGCAGTTATGGCCTAGGAACATCTTTTTACAGCCAGCAAAGTGAACCTAGAATGGGCCGTCAAAAGCACAGCCAATCAGAGCACTGCGTTTATTTATTTTTTTTGTCTGAATGTGATGTTCTTACAATATACTTTTTGAGAAAGTTTGCAAATTTGCAAATAAAGTCAATCTTTAATATCTGGCCTAAAAATGTGTTCATTTTCGCTCAGTCTGTCATACAGACTTTCATGAACAAAACTTAAAATTGTACTTCAAGATGTAAAGTGTAAGAAAATTGGAAATGGTTAAAAGTTCTAAAATTGTTTGAATTATGCAGCGATCGAATCAATTTTTGGCCAAAATGATCAATTTTGCTCATGCAGCCACTAACCTACACACATTATAGTTGTATATTACAAATATTAATACAATAATAGCCACAATGTATGAAGAAACAAAGTGTGAACTTGCGAGACCTGACTGAATGTTTTTATTTATTATTATGTTTCAACAACTGATGGTGAACCTCTTAATATGGACACTAAATATGACTGTTTACTGTTCAAATGTTCATAAAACTTCAAGTTGTGAGCACTACCAACAGTGGTTTTGATTTAAGTGTAATTTATTATGGTATTTTGTTAACAAAAAAAAAAAAATACAATACATAAACAAAATCGTGGCTGCAAAATTGAAAACTGAATTGAATCGTCACTTAAGTAAATCATCCCGTCCCTAGTGAGTAAATAGTAATAATAATGCAATGCACTTTATAGAGTTTACAAAGTGATATAGTTATTTATATTTCATTATATAAAATGACCACAGCTGAAATGGCACAGACTGAACAAAGCAAGACTGTGCCATAGACCCTTCTGACCACCACAAACCCTGGATGCACTGAGCTACTGTCACCTTGCAGTATTATGGTTACATCCATAAACTCCTTTGTATTTGTATTTTCGTTGTAAACCCCTACACTTGCTCCACAAAGCTCAAAAGTTAATGCAGAAAACTCCATCATGCGTGGTCGAATTGGGCACGGTTCAAGTCCACTTCTTTTTCAAAAGCCACAGTCCAGCGAGCACTTCACACCTGACATTTTGGCTCAAATCGCTAACGTCCGCAACTCCAAAAGCCTCCATTATTCTGCAACCCTAACCACGTTCATCTTTTTATATATCTGGACATCAAATGATCAGTTATACAGAAATCAAAATAAGTCCTTTTGTTCTTCAAATATGTAGTTTTGCATCGTTTTTTAGCCAGTGCTTGTTATCTGGGAGGGAAATAAGCATGGCGTCTTTATTGCTTTGCTCACCTTTCCTATCAGAATGAGCTATCTCAGCTGGTCTCCTGCTGAAAATGAGATCAAACCTGGTTTCCTTCCCCTCTCTCTCTCTCTCTCTCTCTCTTTCTTTCTCTCTCTCTCTCTGCTAATTAAAAGAGCACCTGGATGCGTGGTGTGTGCTGCTTGGCCCGGACTTCTTCCACCCCGGCGGTTTTATGTGGCTAGGAATGTGTGCGAGTCAGTGTGTGTCCATATTTATCTCGCTGTGCTGGGTCACGCTGGTGGAGCCGCCGGTAGCCTGGACTTAAGCCATGGGCCGGGATCGTGTGTTTGTGTGTAAGGAGCTCCAGCATCACTAGGACTGACTTGCAAAATGTGTTTCTTTTGTGCTTTGTTAAATAGCTTGGAATAGTGGCATCACGCATCATTGAATATTCAGTTTGCTTAACGTTAAACTAATGAAGATTCTAAGATACTACTGGCTAGAAATCAATTTGTATTCATTCAAACCAATGTCTTTTGACTGAAGTGTTACATGACTTTTTTTTTCCTTCAGTACTACTGCCAATTGCTATAGTAACGATAATTTTGCTGATGTTCAATCTCAAGCTTCAAATAAATCTTATGTAAAATCTCAGATGTAAAACTGAGAATTTCCACGACTAAACAGATTCATCAGAGATAAGCAGTGAGATAATACTGTATATTGATGCTTTTGCAGCCTGTTGTTTATGGAAGTTATTTAAAATTGGTCTAATTTGCAAAGAAAATATGGACGCAGAAGATAAATGTCTAAATACATAAAATTACAACACATTTGACTAAATTGCATTGTGTGTAAAAAAACCCTTTTAGGTACAGATTTTTCTAATTTGATTGTCTAGAAATGCTGTGTGACACATGTTTAATGTACATACTTGTCCCTATGGAAAAAAAAACAAAACAGCTTATACTAAATGCATATAATAAGTATCAACTATTACAAAAGTATCAAAAAAGTAATATTTGTATTAATACATTCTTTAAAATCAATATACCTATTTAGCATGCATTTAAACATTGAAAAAAAGGTAAATTAGCCATATTCAAGCTAGCAACCACAGTCAGTTCTTACGTCTGCTGATATATATTTCCACAGCCACTTCCTTAAACAAATCCCGAACCACAAGTCTATCGCAAAAGTAATTTTAACAATATATTTTTTAAATGTCTATAATCTCATCAAGCAATACAAAGAAAAAAGAGTAATTTAGCCAATTTTAAGCTAGCAAACAGCCATTTTCTATAACACTCTTTACATCTACTGCCATGTTTTTACTACTTCCTTAAATTAATCCTGAACTATATGTGTATCAAAAAGGTAATACCTGTAATAATATATTTGAAAATAATAATAATTTTGTCAAGTAATGCAGGTAAACACTGAAAAAGAGTACGCTAATTTAGCTTATTTCATGCTGGCAAACCTTTACTTTACTCTGTATGTCCTGTATCATATATTTCCTTCCACAACCACTTCCTTAAACCAATCCCAAGCCAGAGGTGTATCAAAAAATAACAATTGCATTAATATAGTGCTAAAAAGCGAAATTTAAACATTGAAAAAAGGGTAATTTAGCATATTTTAAGCTAGCAACCGCCGCCACTTTTGATTTGTGCTGCATAAACTTCCACAACTAGGCCTACTTCTTTACACAAATCCCACTCCACAAAAAAAGTAATATTTATATTAATTAAAACATTATCATTATATCTTTATTATAATTAAGACTATTAAAAAAACAAAATTGAGTTTCTTAGCCACGCTCACGCTAGCAACCAAAGCCATTTACTCTAACTCTCTTTACGTCTGTTGTGATACATTCCCACAACCTCTTCCTTAACCAAATCCCAAATCCACTCTCTCTCACCATTATAGTAACGCATCCTACGCCGTCGTCACATCCAGAGCTGGCAGCCCGTTTTGTCTGCTCGTGCGTTTGTACGGCGAGCGAGTTCTTATCACGGGGACGCAGCTAATTTGAAGAGGTGTAGGAGAGATTTCTGGTGCATGTTTGAGGCCTTGATGTTGCTGCTGCTGCTGCTGCTGCTGGGTTCTTCCCCTTTTGCTGGAGCATTGTTCTCTTAAACAGCTGTCGTTTTGGCTGATTCAGAACAGATGGTGTGTACATGTGGGGCTGGCTCTCTCGCACAAGCTGAGAGAGAGTGAGAGAGAGAGAGACAGAGAGAGAGAGAGAGAGAGACAGAGAGAGAGAGAGAGAGGTGGGAAAAGTAAGTGGGTAAATAAAATCTCGCTGTGAAATGTAGCTTTTGTTTGAGCTGGTGTAAAATGATTTGTTTTGACTGTCAAAAGTATCGAAATCAGATGCTAGTCAATACTAAATCTAGCAATGAATCTAGATATTCATTTTTGACCTTTCATGAACATTTTAGAATGTTCTACCACAAATATCAAAGAATTAGTGTAGACCACAGTGCTTAAAATGCACATTATTATTTTGTATTAGACAATATTATTTTTGCATTGAACATTTCAGTATACTGTAAACAAAATATTCAGTGGGGCACATTTTTGCAGCCCTTAAAATGTTTTGGAGCAGTTAACACATGTTGCTTTTTTGATATACCAATTTTTTATTCTTTTAAATTAAAGTAACTTAAATTCAACAGACCTCTTGGCAATAAATCTAATCATGTGGAAATGAATCCACACTGTCCTGCATACGCCTAATAGTGTCCCATTTGTTCACCAAATACACAAAGTACATATGTTGTTGTTGTTAGCATTGTGGCTAACTGCTATTAGCACATCTCACTTCTAACAGATTTGGAAAAAAAGCTTAAAACTCATTCCGGTGAGCAATTTGGAGGTTCTGAATGCGTTAGCTAAGTGAGCTAAACCATTTAGAATGATTTATTTCTGTTTGCTTACATTTACCTTTAATGCTTTCTGAGGCTCCTAACTGTACACCGGATGAGTTTAGCCAGTTAAGCTAACGACAACTCACTCTGCTAATAAAAGTAACAGACAACAAAATGCCTTATCTGACATAATAATTTTCAACTACACGTTTACAATATATATACAGTGTATTAGTGTAAAACTATAGTATAAGTTTTTGTATTATTAAATCATTTATATATTTGCTTGCTTTTATTTCATTTAAAATCAATCAATCCTTTTTATTTTGAGCTTGACTGTCATATTACATAGATACGCTGTTACAAGTACATTTCCAACAACAACAGTAAAACAGACAGAAGTAGGCTCAAAAATTAGTGGAAATAAGTAAAATTTAAATAATTCATTTTATCATTTAATTGACACACTGTCTGAATGTTACAACTTTTCTTTCAATTAAAAAGACTCATTTACTACTTTGCTTATAAAGTCAAGTCTAAAATGTAAGAAGTTTTGATTTGAGTATGCATTGCAAAAACATTGCAGAATAGATTACAACTGGATCCAAAAAGTAATTTATTTTTTCTTCAATAATATGAAAATACAAGATGACACTACATTACTTAACAATGCATGATTTTATCATTTTATATTTCAATCTTGTCGTTGTTGTTAGCATTGTGCACATTGAACATATTCCACTTTTAAGCACATGTAACTGTATTTGCAATACTTGGAATTCTTGCATCTGTTAAAAAATGCGATTACAATACTTTAAAAAATGCCATTTGTCCATTTCCAAACCTTTAACCATTAGAAGCAATTATTTCCAATCAGCATTTTAAAATATAACATCACATTCTCTATTACTTTCACATTTAATTCAATCACAACAAATCCTGGTTCAAAATAACACCCCAGCAAAAGCCCTAACAGCAGACATTAGCACTTTTAAACGCCTTAATACGCAATAGCATGTTTGAAGTGCTTGTATGGGGAGATACTTTTTCATACAACAATGAAGCAGACATTTTCGAGTGGAGCTGCGGAGATCGCCCGAGGCAAAGAGCAGAAATGCAGATACAGTAGGTTGGCAGAAAGAGAGAGAGAGAGAGATGTGTTGTTCTCGGGGAAATATGTGTCTCCGTGCATCTGTTTATCCCACGGCACTGTCGCATCATCGCCGACGGCAACCAGTGGCCTGACAATGACAGAGACTTCTCCCCGAGGTTGCCGTTGACGACCGCACACACTGCCTCACAAGTTGCGCTGCACTTAGAGAGACTGGAGTGTGCAACAGTTGAAGTATGTTGGATGACACCACCGACAGCTCGTGTTGGGTATTTTGTGCACACGCCACTATTTTTACCAAACTGTAGGTGTGATTTGGCATTCAGTTTTTCTGGAGCTGCATAGATTGTGTTTCTCATCAGGTTATCAGTGTCTGTGTTGGATGGTTAAAAGCTTTTGTGCAGAGTTAGGTGGGTTTATTCTTGCTCTTCGAATTGTTGTAGAGATGCGAGGTTAATAGCAATGGGTTTTGCGTATTTTGATTCTGGTAATTTTTGTTACTACACCTATTCACCTTTTGTATTACCACAAAAGAGCATCTAAATATTTTCAATTCGGTACAATTTATTTGTATAGCCCAAAATCACAACAACAGTAATCCCATGATTGTTGATAGCAGTCACTGCAGCAGATTGTACAACAACAAACAAGCAATAATTAAATAATACATTTTTTGCTGTGATTAATAATATTGGCCTACAAAATGATGATTGTATCTATAGGTTATAACTAATGCATAAATCTGATGAAATCAATCTGATGATTTCAACAGATTAGCCCAGGCATGTCCAAACTCCAGCCCAGGGGCCAAATCCTTCTCTTGGACCACTTTTTAATGCAGTCACACTGTCAGCCTAATTGGCTCAATTTAAAATAAAATATACTTTTTATGATCAAGTTTGTGCCATCATTGTCAAAATAACAATTGATGCTATATAAACCTAAATGTAAGGTGGTCCAAATGAAATCAAATACAAAGTTTTGAATGACTCATGTCATTGCCATGGAGTTTATTACGTGGCTCTAAAGATGTTTCAAAATGCGTCTTTCTGAAAAAAGTTTGGACACCACTGTACTACATCTATTAACTTTTTTGCAGTACAACAAAAATTTCTTTATACAATATTGAATTTCAACATGTTTTCATAGATTGCTTGTCTATACCACACCAAGACAAATAGAGTGTCATGACGAGGTTTCTGCCTTTTCTTGCGTATTTATTACTTTATTGGCGTAAAAACGTGATTTGGTTCAGGGCAAAAACAGGAGGTTTTATTTGGGTTTATGGCTAAAGTTTAGGTCTGAACACCTATTTACTTCCACCATAGAAATGAATTGGGGCAGCAAAGTGTGAAATATACCCACAAAAAATAGAAAGCGTTCATATGACGTGCTGTTTTAAATTGTGTGATGTAGACATGCATATCTGTGAGAACGGGCAGTTATTTTCTCTTTTATGTTACTTCTGTAAGCTACTAATATCATTGATCTATAGAAAGTGATTAGTACTTTACTCCATTATTGGAAAGAATGCATTGGTAGTTTATTTTTGTCATCAGCTCTTTTTGCATATTATTTTTGTCAATATATACTGTAGATTTTCTAGTTTAACATATAATCAAAACTACTTCTGGATCATCTTCTATTACCTACTTATAGTTTAACACAAAAAGATACCAAAATCTTTGTCATGAGCTCAACCAAATTTCAAAGCAAACTGCAGACTGAAAAAAAAATCTTAATACTGTCTCTAAACCATTTCTTCCTCTGTGTTTATAAATGCCGTCACCACACCCACTGCACTGGCCGTCTCCACTGTTTACATACCAGGTTACATGAATGATGGCCTGTTACTCCGAGGAATGTTAGGCACAAGACAGCTGATGTGCATAAACACCCTAATCTTTATCTACACCACCGGCTCTTTTCTGCAGCGAGCGCTTTTCCTTTGCTTCACGATCCTTTCTATTCTTAGCAAATCAAGCCTTTTTACCGTCTTTCATGTGCTGTTGTTTTATCACATGACGCCGACTCATTTACAAAAGCAAACAATCACAGAAGAAGAAAGTGTGATTTATCTTGATACATCCTCTGCTTGATTTCTGTTGTACTGTTCTTAAACTAGAATGATTTGAATATAAATCGAAAGCCTCCAGCCCTCTCCCTCAAGCTAAACTGTAAATAATAACTCTAAACTTTTTCTAATCTTTGGTAATTGAAGCAAATGCGTTTTGCAGGGCAAGATTTGTAGCAGGCGAACGTACATGCATTCATTTTTATTTACGAGGAGGCGAGGAGGGCTGAGCGGTGTAATGAGTGAAAATGCATGCTTAATTTAAATGGCGAGAGTGTCTGTTAGGGAATGCATTAGAGTCTGCAGAAGAAGCGTAAGACATATTAATTGACAGACAGGAACCGCTGTCTCCGAGGTTGATACAAGTAATTTATTACTTCAGAAACGAATGCCACCGCCAGAATGTGCTTCATTAATTTCAAATTTAGTTTTAATTTCAAGCTGTTGCCCCTTGAGAAGAATAAGGTGGCAAGTTGTGTTTGAAGAGACGTTTTTCCCCCTCTCCCTCCTCCATCTCATTCCATTCTGCTCTCTTATTCTCTTTCTCTGTGCCTGTATGTTGCATTCTGCACCACAGAACAAGGACAAAGTATTTCTGACTCGATTCTAATATAAATACAATGTCAAAGTAAATATGTTATTCAGCAGCTTATGATATGAAACACTGTCTGTAAATATTAGTGGATGATTGCTTCCTCTACAAAACAGAAACCTTATTTGCCTCGCGTTTTCATCAGACACAATATTCATATCAATCAATTTCCTATAATAACTCTCTAACAAGTCACTTTCTGTCTCTTCTTCTCTCTTGTCGAACAGCATACGTCCCTGAAGATGAGAAGGAAGCTGTCCTAATGGAGGAGGACCTGGATGGAGAGGACTCAGCGCAGGAAGGAGACGAGCCCAGCGCCAAGTTTCTGTGTCAAGAAAAAGACTTTCTTCTCAAAGACAGGCCGGGTTCCACTGGCTTCCACGACTCCCCGAACGCGGCCGACTTCTCTGGACAGGAACTGGACAGCGAGTCGCACTTGAGTGAATCCAGTGACAGGATGTCTGATTTTGAAAGCTCGTCCCTTAAAAATGAGGATGACGGTCTTCTTTCTAAGGACGCCTCAAATGCTCTGTCTTCCGCCATGTCAGTCGCAGCTGCCAATTCCTCCACTCCAGTAAGTTCGGATGAAGCCATGATTGTAGCCACCGGATCAGTGGCTGACAGTTTGGAAAAAATGAAGGCCATTTACACCTCTTTTCTGACCAACTCCTACTGGTCCACTCTGAATTTAAATCTCACACAACCCCCGGAGCCGGAAAAGCGCAGTCACAGCAGTAGCAGTAGCAGCAGCAGTAGCAGTAGCTGTGGAAGCGGGGGATACGATTGGCACCAAACGGCTATCGCTAAAACTCTACAGCAGGCCTCGCAGAACCACCCCAACAGACTGGCCATGATCCAGCAAACCCCCGTAGCCGTCGCCGCCGCCACTACCGAACCCAATCTCTTCAGCACCGTCCAGCTGTACCGCCAAAGCTCCAAACTCTACGGCTCCATTTTCACCGGTGCCAGTAAGTTCCGCTGCAAAGACTGTAGCGCCGCTTATGACACGCTGGTGGAACTTACGGTGCACATGAATGAGACGGGCCATTACCGAGACGACAACCACGAGACAGACAGCGAGGGTACAAGGCGGTGGTCCAAACCCAGGAAGAGATCGTTGCTCGAAATGGAAGGGAAAGAGGACGCGCAAAAAGTCTTAAAGTGCATGTATTGTGGCCACTCCTTTGAATCTCTCCAAGATCTAAGTGTCCACATGATCAAGACTAAACATTATCAGAAAGTGCCTCTGAAAGAACCAGTTACACCAGTGGCAGCTAAGATTATCTCCAACGCCAGGAAAAAGGTTCCAATTGAGCTTGACATTCCCAGCTCGCCAGATTCAAATGGCGCGAACACGCCTAAGCCCCCCTCTCTCAATGATGCCAGTGATATTCTACAGAAAAACAGCAACCCTTATATTACCGCCAACAACCGATACGGGCACCAAAATGGCGCTAGCTACGCCTGGCAGTTTGAGTCAAGAAAGTCACAGATACTAAAATGTATGGAGTGTGGCAGTTCACATGATACATTGCAAGAGTTAACGGCCCATATGATGGTTACCGGACACTTTATTAAAGTTACCAACTCGGCCATTAAAAAGGGCAAACCAATTATTGAATCTCCAACACCTATTTCTGCAAACAGTATAACAACTGAAGAAAAAGTGCAGTCAGTTCCTTTGGCAGCAACAACCTTCTCACCTCCACCTGCGCCAGTGCCACCTACGAGCATCTCCCCCTCAGCTCTCGCAGTGGAAATTAAAAAAGAGGAAAAGGAGGAGGAATGCACAAAAGAGTCTGTGATAAACAATGGCAGTGTTGTAAATAAAGACAGAAAAGCAGGCTGTGATGATGAGACGGAGGAGAAGTTTGATATTTCCTCAAAATATTCTTATTTGACAGAGCAGGATTTGGATGAAAGCCCAAAAGGAGGCCTGGACATTCTCAAGTCCTTAGAAAACACAGTGACGTCGGCCATTAACAAAGCTCAGAATGGAGCTCCCAGTTGGGGTGGCTATCCCAGTATACATGCTGCCTACCAGTTACCAAACATTATGAAGCTATCGCTTGGCAACTCTGGCAAAAGTTCTCCTCTAAAATACATGTTCCTGGTGCAGACATCCTCTCTCCCACAGGCAAAAACCAACCTCTTATCTCCCCGCCTAGCCGTCAGACTTCCCCATTGCCAAAGAATAATTTCCACGCTATGGAAGAACTAGTGAAAAAGGTGACAGAAAAAGTGGCTAAAGTGGAGGAAAAACTGAGAGAGCCCAGCGTTGGCATGAAAACATCGCCTATAAGACGTACCACACCATCCCCATGTACCAGTGAGGCAGGAGAGTCGGCCAGAGGAGAATCCCCCAAAGAAAACAGAACAGCAGGCTGTAAGACTCCAGAGAGCATGGCTGTGGCGGAAAAGGGAGACACAAACCACAGAGAGTCTAATGGAGAGGTAAAAGAGTCTGTGGAGAATGGTGTTGACTCCCCGTCAGTGACATCTCCTCTGCCTTCAATGCTCTGCAGCAGCACAGCCATCATCACAGACCATCCACCCCCAGAGCAGCCCTTTGTCAACCCCCTCAGCGCTCTGCAGTCTGTAATGAACGTGCATCTGGGGAAAGCAGCGAAACCTGCCTTACCTTCCCTGGATCCTATGAGCATGCTGTTTAAAATGAGTAACAGCTTGGCAGAGAAAGCCGCAGTAGCTGCCTCCACTCCACCAGCACAGAGCAAAAAACCCAGCAATGATCACTTAGACCGCTACTTCTACCAGCAACATGTAAGCAACGACCAGCCAATAGATTTGACCAAGGGCAAACACGGCGAGAAGAATGGCACAAGTGGTCCAGTGGGTTCAACCACTCTGTCCTCCAGCACCTCCACCCCCTCCTCAGTGTCCCCTTCTGCTGCTGTGACTATGACCAAGGCCTCAGCTGCTTTAGCTTCTTTTATGTCCTCCTCCCCTCTGAGAGAGAATGCTCTGTCAGACATCTCTGATATGCTGAGGAATCTGACCGAGAGCCAGGTAGTATCAAAGTCCTCAACACCAACCAGTCTGTCTGAGCGCTCAGACATCGAGGGTGCTACACAGGAGGAGACCGAGGACGTTTCACCAGCCCAGAAACGAAAGGGTCGCCAGTCTAACTGGAACCCTCAGCATCTCCTCATCCTACAGGCCCAGTTTGCCTCCAGTTTAAGACAGACCAGTGATGGCAAGTACATGATGTCGGACTTGAGCCCCCAAGAGAGAATGCACATCTCCCGCTTCACTGGTCTATCAATGACAACAATATCCCATTGGTTGGCCAATGTAAAATACCAGCTAAGAAGAACTGGTGGCACCAAGTTTTTGAAGAACTTGGACTCAGGTCACCCGGTCTTCTTCTGCAGTGACTGTGCCTCACAGATCCGCTCCCCGTCCACATATGTCAGCCACTTGGAATCCCACTTAGGATTCCGTCTAAGAGACTTAGCAAAGCTGTCAGGGGAGCAACTGCTTAGCCAGATCTCACAGCATAACCATCACCGACACACCAAAGGACTGTCTGAAAAACTGCTTTCTAGTCTGCATCCCTCTAGCCACCCTCTGGCCTCCTCTCTGCCCACAGCTCTGCCCCCTCCTTACCCATCTCCCTGCCCTCATCCATGCCCACCTCCTTAACCCCTGCTAAGTCCCCCTCCCCCTCTCCTGAGGAGGAGGAGTGTGGGGCTGTGCACCAGTGCAAGCTTTGCAATCGGACTTTTGCTAGCAAGCATGCGGTCAAGCTTCACCTGAGCAAGACTCATGGCAAATCTCCCGAGGATCATCTCATGTACGTTAGTGAGCTGGAGAAACAGTAGCACTCACTGTGGACAATGCTGCAAATCTTTTGTACTGTCTGACTCTTCCTCGCTCTGATTCTCCGAAGCCTTCACAGACCTTTATTGCGATGGAAAAAGGACCATAAATGTGATAGAACTGCACAAGGATGCCATAAAACTACTGCTCTGAGTTTTGGCACATGCTTTTTCAAAATTTGTGTTGTAGCAGTTTGTTATTTTTATGTGAAATAACTCACTTGGGCCCAAGACATTCAAATTTTGTGCTCTGCTTTGATGGAAACTAAGTGACTTTTCAAAATTGTGCAGATGGGGGCTGTTTGTCACTGAAATGCTTCTGTATATGAAGGTTTAAAAAGACATTTTAAAATGAAGTGGTGTGTATTTTGAAAACTTGTGGAATTGAGTTCATTTATATTTTGACATCACTGGGGTGTTAAGCTGCATGCATAATGAAAACAGTTTAGTTGAACAGTTGAAAACTAAATCTGGCGCACTTTGTAATTTTAAGTTTTGGCCATCACATTTTTTTATGTTTTGTCAAGTTTAAATTTAACCCTCTGAGTACGTCAAAGCACTTCTTTTCCTAAGGTTCCGGGAAATATTGATAGGACATTGTGAGATACTTTTGAGTGATTTAGCGGGAGAATGAGGTGCAAACTTGGCATGCGTTTTTTGGGAAAAGTGTGCAAACTTCAATTTAAATTGTAAATGTATCTAAAAGACTTGATAAAACCATTTTAATTAGTTTGAAAATAACAAATACATTTGTGTTTTGGGGTTGATCAGGGGCCTTTACTGAATCAGGTCTGTGTAACATATGTATATAAAATGTTATTAACAACTAATTCATTTCTAAATTATGCATCTTTTTATATTTTTAATTTAAGAAAAGAATATGACTATCTGCTGGTTGTCAGTATATGAAGAAAATTCTTTTGCACAATAGTTTTATAAATGTGTTATTTAATCAAAAGATAATTGGTGACAAAATGGATGACGACACGTGAATTGATGAATTTCCTCCTCGTGCTCAAAGGGTTAAAAGTCTTTTTACCAGACACTACTCATGTGCCGCTGTATGAAATATTAAGGTTGTACAAAAGATGTTACTTTATAAAGTTATTTATAAGCCCTCCGTTTCCTATTGTTGAATGCTTTTGAGTTTTGGTCCTATTTTAATCCCCCCTGTCTAATTACCTTGCCATAAATCCACACTGGAGCTTTACCTTTTGGGGATATGAAAAGTTACCATGGTAACCTATTGAGTGACAAGCTCTGCTCCATTTTTGGCAGTTAATTTGGTGAAGTAAACTGACAGCTGCCAGTGTAGAGAAATGGAAAAAAAAAAATCTTTACGTGTAAAATATTGGCATGTAAACAGCACAGACCCTGTTATGAATTCTGTGCCGGTTCGTTCTTTCATTTGATTCTTTGGTTTTTTGGTTGTTGTTGTTTCTTGACAATGAACCCCCATTATATGACTTCATATAACCTTGTTTTCTACTGCAGCATTAAAAAAAGGAACCTGTTTTTTGCAATTGTGTGTGTGTGCATCATATGTGTCATGGCTATCAATTACGTGTGAGCTGTGCAGTGCCTAATGAGCACATTAGAGTGGAGTGTGTCATCGCCGTGGTGACGAGGCGGGCACAGGAGGAGGCTGAGTGGCAGCAGAGGGGCCGGGGGAGACAAACAGACAAGCACCATACACTGCCATTGTTCGGGGCCAGACACTACTGCACTCTTCTTTTGTCCTGAGGTTGGTGACCGAGACGTGCACAAGAAGTCGGACAAAAACAAAATATGGTTGCAAGGAGTTTTGGTGAGCAGTTGTATAGTTCTGAAGAAAATAATTTATACTAACTAACATTTTGGTAGATAAAAACATGGTATAGCTGGAGTGCAGAAATAGTATCTGGCTGAAAAAATTACACAAGCTACATTTTAAAATTGTATGGCTCTAAAGAACGGCTTTATCACAAACAACAGTCGTCTCTGAGGTCTTCCCAAGATTGGTAAAGAAGCTAACATGAATGATGGAAAATAAAAATATTAATAAAACAATAAACATTCAGAAAAGGGATAGATCAAGCGTGTCAAAGCAGATTATTAGTTGACAAGCAAATGAATAAGTGTCTAGACTATCCCCTGTTCTAGACCCTCCTTCTGGGCAAGGAAAAACTGAAAAAAAAAAAAAAAAATACAAAGGAGAAAAGAGTTTTCTAATACATTAGTGATAAAAATATAATGCACTGACATCCAAAGATGCTTCACACTTGTATAATTATTCACTCCACACTTGGTAATTGTAGCTACTTTTGCTGCCACAGCTGGTCTGGGGCAGACTGATGAAGTGAACCAACCTCAACCACCAACCAACACAGATCTTACAAGGTTTTTACAAGTTTGTTCTCCCACTGTGGCACCTGAGGTTCCGGTGTCTCCCATCCAAGTACTGCCAAGGCCCAACCTGATTAGCTCCTGAGATCTGACGGGATCAGACTTTGACAAGCTGGTACGACATCAGACATCCAGACCAGCTGTTCCCAAAGTCTTCAGTGCAACAGCTCCTATGTTTACCCAAAGACTGCACCACGAGCCCTTTATTAATTAAAATCTAAATTCAAAATTAAATGAATGGATTTACTTTTCATATTAAGATGCAAAAAGATCAAAAACATGAGATCTATAGACAGCTAAAAAATAAATGTATCAAATAAAAAATAAAAGCAATTATAGTAATCCGCATGTTCAAATAAAATTAAAAAGGAGGCATTGTGTTGTAGCAGTCATACACAAAACTCATATGATATAATTATAATATATAGTATAGTGTTTCAAAACAACTTGGGCAAAGAAGCATAACTCCATGCTAGCTGTTCATGATAAACAATGAATATGTATGGTTTATTAGGACAATAAGCACAATGGCAGATGCTTGTACCAGATTCAAGCTTTACAGCTAATGTCCTGTCATGGAGAGGGGAATCAGGACAAGTTAGTAGTAGAGGAAACCGGAGCAGACACGGGGAGAACATGGAAACCCAACATCAACACAACACAACGACAAGCCATGACGGTGCCAGAGGTCCGAGATTTTGTTCCACATGCTGCTTGCAAGTTTTTAGTTCAACACTCAAGATCAACATCCTGTCTGAAGAATGACCAAAACTTTACTCAAGTAAGAGTCTACTGCTACTCTTTGTCTCTCTGTCTCGTCTTCCCTTTTTCTCTGCTGGTGCCGACTGTGAAGATGTCATGACTTCAAGAGTCCGTCACCGTATTTAAAGCTTTCATTAGCGACAAACGAATTTTCTGAAATTGAACTCTAAAAAAGCCTTCCCCATTTCCCCTTTTCTCTCTCCCTTTCTCTTTGCCATCCTCTTGTCTTTTCTGTCTCCCAGTCTCTGTTGTCTTGACTAACCTTGCTCATTCTCTCATCCCTTTCCCCCTTTTTTCCCTTTTCCACCACTCTTACTCTCCTGTGTCCTCCCCATCTCTCCTCTTTCTCTTCCACCTACAACCCTTGTCATCTCTCCTTCTCTCTTTCACTCACCCTTTTGTTTTGCCCATCTTTCCTTCTCTTGTCCTCACCCTTCCTCTCATTCTCCCCTTTGTCCTCATTCTTTTTTCTTCTACTCTCTCACTCTTTCTCTCTCCTTCAGCTCTCCTTTGCGTCTTCCCCTCTTGTTTTAATTCTGTATTTCTCTTTTCCTCATCCTCTCCATGGCCCTAACTTCTTCCCTTTATACCTGTTCTTTCTCTTCCTTTTCCTTCATTCTTACTCTCCCTCTCATCTGTCTTTCCCATTTTTGCTTTTTCTTTCTACTTAAAATCTCTCTCCCCCTTTCCCCCTCTTTGCCTTTTCTTTTTACCCTAACACCTTCTTTCTCTCTCCTCTTGCCCTCACTCTATTCCTCCCCTCTCTCCCCCTCGTAGCCTATTACGGCTCAGAATTAACACAGGAGACAATCTGCATGCTTGCCTGCGTACACGGGGAGGCCTTTGCGTTCGCTCACCTCCAGCGGCTCGCGGTGTAATTGCGTTGTGCACTAAAGCCCATTCGTTACAGTCAGTGGAGTAAAATGATGAATGCTGACCCTGAGACACCATTCATCACCAGGCAAACACAAACAGTTGTGTTCTCCTTCCAGTAAGTGGTCCGAGCCGGTGGAAGTCCTGATAGGGCCGGACTCACATTATGCTCTCTGATTAGAGTAAACATGCGGTAAAAGAGCTGGACGCAAGTTTTTACAGTGTTACAAATGTTAACAGAACTTTTTTTTCTTTTATTCAAATGTTTTACGTTGGTCACAAGTTTTGCTCTATTAACTAATGCTTTTTGAGCTTTATAAATTCATAAAAAAAAGTTTCACAAGTGTTGAAGTCAAAGTTAGTTGAGTTGTGCCAGCTAATATGGCTAAGAACAATAGCTAAGGTTAAAAAATGCTCTACACACAGGTACAGTGCTACAGGGCAAGTGTTCTATATTGTAAATGGTAAGGAAATTCAAATCATTTTTTTTTATCTGATTAAATACACAGACAAACTAAACAGCATAGTTTCCAGTTTCTAAACATGTTTTAACCCTTTAACATTTAGCTTGTTCGTTAACCTAAAGAACATAAACTGGTATATCTCTTTGTATTTCATAAAACCACTGGTGCAGAGTTGAGTCTGGAATATTTCAAGCTACAGAAACAGAGAACCTGGAGTGTGGAGATTAAAAGCCAAGATTTTTACTTTAGTCTTAAGGGTTTATCTAAAAACAAAGCTGCACTTGGTTTTAAATGATAAGTGTCCAGTGAGCTAACTTTTTTAACATGCCTCATTCAATAAGAAAAACTAGAATTTGGAAAAGAGAACCAATCAGAATCTAGGTAATGTCTCTAACAACGATGTTAAAGATTAGGGATGCACCAATCCAACTTTTTCAGTTTCGATACCGATATCCCGATACTTTAGAATTTAGTATCCCGCAGATACCCAATATCAACCGATGAGAATGTAAGGATAGTGTAATGTAAGGAAAATATCTGTTTGTTTGTTTTTCTTTTCAAAGCATAAGAAAATTTATCATATTGTGTTATGTAATTTAAAGTGCAAGTCACAAACAACTTAATTTAAATACAATGTCAAACATTATCACAGTTCTGGCTCAACATCAGTAAATACGTAAATAAGTCTCATTATGCCCAGATAAAGGCACAACTAGGATATCGGCTGAACCGATGTCATGAAGCCGATCCCAATCCAGCTAAATTTTCTGGATCGGCACAGATTTCCAATCTTACAATCGGATCGGTGCATCCCTGCAGAGTTGAAGTGAAAAAAAACTTTCCAAATGCATTTAGTTACAGAACACTGAATACCTGCAATACTTTTTATCGTGTAATATCCCAAATAAAAAAAAAATGTCTAATTGCTTTACGATTTGTTATGCATATATTTATAAGATTATAAATAATGTAACATTAAGTAGAGAAGGCAGATTCCCCAAGTATTAACTATTAGAACTCTGTGTTCTATTATTTGCATAGCACAATTCAAAGTGCAGAAAAAGATACATCAAAAGCACAGTACAAAACAACTTACTTAAATAGTGTGATTGAAACCCAAGAAGTATTCTTCTGTCACTATCACTAAATGAAAGAATAACTTGTTACTCTTAAATTATGAATACATGTTTACTTCCCAACACTGCACAAACATCATGCTTGAATCTGAAGTTCAAGGGTACAAGGTCAGGTTCAGAGTGTCTCTAGGGGTTAAGTAGTAAGCCAGAAACTTATATACAAGCATCTTCTGTAAAATACTCAAATTCCTTTTTTTTCCCTGTGCTTTTCTAATCTGATCCACAAAGCCCACTCAAGACAAAGTAAACAGACTACACAAACGCTTCAAGCCGAGTGAACAGTAACATCTTCAGCTCTTTGGAAGACGACGCCATGTCCTGGCTTCTACCACACACCTGTTATTGTCACCTACACAATGTAACCGACACAATCCCCAGGAACACACCTCGGTCCAGCCCAGAGGAGCTGAGGCGGCGGCTGTACACGGCCTGCATGGAGAAGCACAATGGAATCACTCGGCAGAGCATCACAAAATAAGACCGGGAACAACCCAAACGCACAAAGACACAGACAACTGAAGTGTGTGCAATTCACCGATCTGGATTCTACCCGACGTTCAATTGTTCCAAAACAGGTAAGACTCTCTCGACCTATAATGCAAAACCAACCACAATATCTGCAAGAGTTAAACTCACCTGCATTCATTGATTTAAAGCTGAGGTACTTTCAAACTGGGAGTAGACATTTAGCAATGTTATATCTCTCTCAAGTCCTTCAGTACATGGTTAATGTTCATGTGAATTACATTTTAAGACGATCTGTTTACTGTAATGGGGAAGTGTTGGGCCACTCAAGCACAGCCAAATCAGAGTAGTTTCCTTTGTATAATGTGCTACTCTTACCAATATACTTTTTGGTGGACAAAGTTGACTAATTTGCATCCAAATGTTATCATTTTGGATTGTTTTTGTTGAGCTCTTGTTTCATGTGCATCATGCAAAAAAAAATAAAAAATATTAATTGCAGAGTTTGTTGCAGAATTGGTTTAAGCTGTGCTGCTTGTGCTGTTGGAGAAGATTTTACTCAACCTAGAATGCTCAACGTTATGGCATTAATCTTCTTATTACAGCATTTCTATGGCGACACACATGTAGCCACATTAGATCAAGTTACAAGTCAGGTTTGACAAATAAAAAGACAATCAAATGATACAGAGCGATATGCTTAATGCAATAGAACAGGGGTATTCAACTTAAGGCCCGGGGGCCAATCAAGCCCTTCAAGCATTAAATCCGGCCCTCTACCGATGGGGAAAATATTTGTTCTTCTTTAATTCTAGAGTATGTTTAGACCTGGTTTGTTCCCGGTTTAGACAAACAATTCTAGTTTAGTCTTTGTTCAGAGCTGGTTACAGTCATGTCCAGCTCAGTGATTTAAAAAGTTCTGGTTCAGTAATGTGATGGTTGTTTTGTGAAATATTATTTAATATATTTTATTTAGTTAAATTCCGTGCCTTTTTCCCTCACACGCCTGACTAAAATCAGAAAAAATTCAAACAAAAACTGTTCCTGAACCCTTGAGCTCAGGCAAATGGCTGGAGTCTTTTAAAGCTGTATCCCTGTAGTTTTTGCTTCTGATGTCCAACAGGCTCTCATCACAAGTGAGAACTTTCTCCAAGCCAAAGAAAAACAAAATCTAAAATCCGCCTAAATGTTTTTGGTAGATATAAGGAATGGTGTCGCTGGTGTTGACAGCTGAGACATAAATGACACTAGATTTGGCAAAATTACTCAAAAGAATCTAAGCGGAGCCAATACAAAAGTAAAAATTTTGGGAACTTTTTTTATTTGGGGGTTTACAGCTGAAATCTGAGTCTGGATCATCCCAGAATGGCTGATTTTGCTCTAAATAAAAGGGACACAATGGGATTTTTATATTTAACTTTCCCAGGTTCTTCAAAGTATGCATTTGTTAACACAGAGGGATTGTCAGAGAAGGTTTGTGTGACACCATTTTGGATCCATTTTGGAACTGAATGGTATGTCTCTGGCACACAAACCAAGACCATTGACCAAATCTGGCCCTAGTAAAAAACTATAGTTGAATAGCCTGCAGTAGAACAAGCCAGATATCTCATCAGAGAAGCTACAAATTAAGCATCATTTTTTGTTCTTGTTCCATATCCTGCGACTGAAACGTGAATATCTTTCTGTGAGCACTTTCCAACACATCCAGTCAGTCAGCGAGGATGTTACCTGCCCGTCGTCCATCTTCTCCACTGTGTCCAAAGTCTCTTAAAATAACGCACGTGATGAATGTGCAATTTCCCTAATTTACGGCTGGCTGGCACACAGGGGCCGCGGGGCTGGATGGAAATCTTAAATGGGGCTTGAACAGCACTCCTCACAACAAGAAATCAATACGGCACGCTGCCTGGAGAGGGGACCCGCTATCTTCTGCGGCCGAGGCTACGCTCACGGGGTAATTTCCTCTAAACGCTACAAACACTGCTCAGCCACTTTACACACACAAACACTCGCGCACACGCAAAGACGGTAGATACACAGTCTGCTCGCTGTGGTGGGAGCAATGAAATACACGGACTAATTATACAGTGAGCCGTGTGTGCTCGGTGCATGTTGTGTCGGCATTGGAAACGAGAAGAGAGTGTATTATTTCATGGATCCCTGCCACGGACATAAGCGCACAAGTGTAGCCTGTTGGGTAGTTAATTTAGCAGACTGATGTACATTCAGCTTTGCAGCATCCATGTTTTAGTTTGTCCTTTATTATTATTTATTTATTTACAAAAAATCACATACACAAACTATAGAATGTGCATCATGGAACTACAATGTGCAAATTGTCCAGCAAATGTGCAAAATTATTGTTATTTCAGCCAAAACAGAAGCAAAGTTGTCTTGCTTCATTTACAGATGTCTGAGAAAGCCTGCTTTCTACTTGCCCAAAGCTGAAAATCTTTCGTTCCACCTTGTGATGTCATCAAGTGGTAGTTTTAGCGTTAACTGCAGTCTAGTCTAAATCGAAGCAGTTTACTGTACAATTCAACAGTCAAAACACTAGACTGTCTTATGTGTTGGTTATTTGATTAGATTTTTTTTTTGTTCAGTTCTAGCTGCCTCAAAAAGTCTTTCTAATTTTACAGTGAATTTAATGGTAAGAAATGAAACAAGGCTAAACAATAGCTGTAGCTTAAAATGTGGACCATTACGGGGCTGAAAAAACACAAATGATTCTCGTGAAAGTGAATGGGGTAGAAAAGTACAGTGAAGCACATTGGGTATTACCAATAGTGACATCATAAGATGGAACAGAGTGTTTTCAATTCAAGTGAAGAACCCTGATGGTGAACGTTTTTTGAAAGATTGCAACAAAACACAACTTTAGATGTGTTTTTGGTGAGCAAAACACGTAACATGGATAAAAAATGTGCATAATATGGGCCCTATAACGTGCAAACTATGTCAGTCGGCTTGTTTGATTTTACAATAGTTAACTTCTTTCTGGCTTTGTAAAGTCTTTAACATGTTTTTAAGACATTCACTGCCTGATTCTATGAATATTTATTCATTTTAGACTGACGTAGTGAAAACCCATTAGATATATTAACCGAACAGGAAATGCCCAGTACTAACTTGGCTCACGCCAGATGGATATGTGTTGAACTCCTATCTGAGTTCTCACTATATCTATCTGGGACATGACTCGCTGAAAGCGTTCGGGAAAAGGCGGAGCGTTTAGTGAAATACTTCGAGCTGTTCGGGTGAGCGGCCTACCTTATTTGTGCTTAGCCAATCACAGCAACAACTCGTTCTATCCCACGCGGACATTGGATAGACCATTACAAGTGTCACACATACGGCTCTTCTTTCAAAAAGTTACTCCGTTCAAAAAATGACTCCGTATTCCTGCTAAAACCGCATCGAACGCAGGAGCAGCCATCTTTGTTCAGCTTGAATCAGATTCGGCACTAACCGCCCGTGTTAGCCCTCCCTGCTACAATCTGATTAGGCCTCAAAACCACGCTGCTGTGATGTGAGTGGGCCGCATCATCGCCGTTTCGGACTCTCAAACCAATCGGGCGGCTGGAACGGGAAGATGGTTTATCTTGTGTTTGTGAATTCACAAATACCGCGAGATAAACCACCTGGCTGGCCAGGTTACATGAGTTATATAAACAAACAAACTGACACTCCATGCACAGAGCCAATAGGATTGTATAAAGTGCAGAAATGTGGATTATAACATGATAGCTTAGTATCTGATGGTATATTGTAAATAGGAACAAGGTAATCTTATTACAGTAGGTGTGTTGCACAGTTCACAAACTTTACAAAAACAATGAAAGAAAATCAAACTTGCTAAAATATTCACCTTATTCTGTCCTGCCCACTTTTGTTGGCAACATACTTCTTGTTTATCTCTGTTAAAGGTACCTAACATATAAACACCTGGCACCTCAACCTCTTACCAAATGTTCCCTAACCTGCATGCTATTGACTGGTGGAGAAACCAGAATTCCTGCAGGAAACTGCCCAGACAAAGGAAAAAACACGCAAACTCCACAAGGAAAGGCCTGAGGCCTGAAGCCTAAACTTACCTATTAAATCTAAAGAAAATGTTGGCATGTGACTTCAACCAAAACGTCATATTGTGCAATACGTTGTAGCAAAAAAGGTGTGAAATCGTATCATCGATCGTGTCATTTATGTGTCGAGGTGTATATACGTATACGCTTTACAACATTCTTATAAATGTTTGTACTACAACTAGAATTTATAAGGTTGCTCCAGGCCTCTTTTTGGCTTAAGATCTGATACTTACTTACTAAACTTATTTTTTTTAATGGATGCACTATTGGCCCCACTATCAGTTATGTTATTATTTTAACATTTGGCCTGATCAGTGGCAAAAAGATTGATTCTGAGCTCTAAGCCAGTGTTTTTCATTGAGGGTCTACAGACCTCTGAGGATATGCTAGCTTTGAGTGGGCAAAAATAGGTCAAATTAAAAAGCAGAGATGTTTTATTCTTACATGGGATTTGGAGGAATTGTTCATGTTTTTGTACACAATTTGTAAGTAAGTTTTACAGAACCATTATCAGTATATTGATACTTCGATTGATACTTAGAAAGAAAAAAATCACTAGGGAAATTCTATAGTGCGAGAACCCACTGAAACATAGGGAGAACATGCAAGCTTCACTCAGAGAGATTGCAGAATGTTAATCATATACCCTGGATTATAAAACCAGTAATAAGAAAAAAAAGTACAGAGTTAACTGACTAAAGAGACTATAAAATGTTATTTACATGGAACACCTTCTCCATTTTTGATAATATCATCCTTGTATGCTCCTGTATAGTACTGGCTCCAATTAACTAAACTGCTGCCATGTAAAAATAGCCCATGAAGAGGGGGTGGACTCTCTATGATGAACCATTTCTTGGGTTCAAAGGTGAAAGAGTCCGACCCTTATGATAGGAGAAAGTGCTTAGTGTCTCATAACATCCCTGCAGTGACCCTTGGCGAATGTTGATGTGTGTGTGTTTAGCTGAAAGACCCCTGACTCCCAGCGACGCCTCCAGCACTGATAGTAAAACTGCATTACCAGGTCAGATGAGTGACCCCCATTCAATAATATGAGCACTGTTCTCCTTTAATAGGCACAACAGAGGGCCCTTCACCGTCAGGGAGGATTTTGTCCTATCAGCAAATGAGCACAAATTGCATTAGCTGTAATGTGGAAACATGTCATTTAAGTGAATTTGTTAGTTAACACAGCAGCGTAAAGGACTGATGCCGGGATATAACATAGAAGAGGCTATTGATTAGCTTGGTAATCTTCACTTCATTAGTAAAAGGTTGCAACTTATTTAACACATGTTTCTTGCTCATCAGTAAATAAATGGTGCATCAGGTAGGTATATGTTTCTTAGAATGTACAGCATGACATTAAACTGTTTCTATCTACACAAGGAGGTTATGAGAGACAGCTTGTAGTAAAAATGCAGTTTTCAATTGATTGGATCCACTGTTATAGATTTATTCCTGATTTGAAATAATCAATGATTATTCACCGTTATAGAAAAGCAGACAGACAGACAAACAGATGCAGTGGCGGAGCAAGCATTCTGGGGGCCAAGGCAAACTTGAGTTTGGGGGCCTCCCTAATCGAACTTCAAGAGTCATTTTGCTATTGCTTTTTTCCCTCAAATATTCATTAGTCTGTTTTTCCTCATTGCTTAAAATCACATAGACATGATCATTACTTGTCAGTGTGTGCAACTTAAAGAGCGTATGACAGGTTTTTACGTTTTTCTAATTTCCATTTAATCTGTTAGATTATTACCTGTTGTAATTTTTAATCATAGATTTATGTTAATCAAGAACAAGCTTATGAAGAAAAACATAAAAAGAAATGTTGAAAATACACAGAAGTAGAGCAAAGTAATTTTCAATTTTCTCGCAAGAAACAGATTTTTATGGCCTTGTAAACACGCATTTAACACAAAAGTGAGGACTAACATATTTTTATGTCTGAAGTTAAAAAAGATTGTTACATTAGAAGAATTTTGGCCCAATTTATTACATGGTCACCAGGCAACTATCTAGCGTGATGTCATCATTTATGAAGGGAAAGTACATTTTTAATGCTAAAAAGTGGCCAAACTGGAATTAAATTTTTAAAATGTGGAGTAAAACCTTAAAAATAATGATCTTAACGACGTCTTTGTGAAATGAACCTGTCATAGGCACTTTAAGTTGTTGAAGGAACAACATTTTATACAAGTGAATACCGAACCCAGTCTCTGAAGAAACAGATATATAACAAAATTTTAAAAATGTACGATAAGCACATTTTCATGCCTTTTTAATGTCAGAATGTTACAAAGAGCCAAAAGGTAAAAACACAAATTTTAGTTGAAGCAAAGTGGCAACTTTTTCTTTGAGGTTAACAAATAAATATTCATCTAAGCCCCAGCCCTAAACTTACCCATTTTTTACCCAAAATTCGTGATTACTTTATGTTTTGTCTGTTCGTATTAAAATTATGGGGGGAAAAAAAGGAGTGAAAATGTGCTTCTTGTACGTTTTTGAAATTTAGTTGTATATCTGCGTTTTCTACAGAGAGACTGTGTTGGAATACCTCAAACATAAATATGTGTAGGGGGTCTGGGGGTTCTCCTCTGGATAAATGTTCTCCCCATGTCTACGAAGGGTGCTCTGGTTTTCCCTCCCACTAATACTATCAATCACACAACTGGTAGACCTTATCACTGGCTATATCAGCGCTTCCCAAAGTGGGGATCGAGACCCACTGGAAGGTCGCAAGATGATGTCAACGTAATTATACAATCATGACTATAAATTATATGTATTAAAATAATATGTTTTAATGAATTTGGGCCATATCACATTACTTTGAATGCTTTAGGAAATTAAAATGATTGCAAACTACGATTTCATTGTATTGTGAGGGTCGAAAGTTTGTTGCATTGTTATTTAGGAAGTCACAATCTGAAAATTTTGGGAACCCATCACTGAACTTTATCTAGGAAGAAAAAATAAAGAGAAACAAAGAACCTAAACATCAACTTAAGAAAACTTTGAGATTCAGGTTATCGCACATTCGTAAAACCAATTATATCATCTACGTTCAAGTTGTTAGCAATTCCATCATGTTATGAGTGATGCCTCCACAAAACACATTCCAGGAACGCTGCTTATACCAGTATCCCGCTCTCCTGGAGATCACACCCCTCTCACTTCTCCTCTTTAAGCTCATTATCGCGGTTAAATTATTTCCTCTCTCCAGAATGTTAATTAACACACACGTCCCGAGCGCGTCTGGCCACACAAATTGATTACAACATCAGTGTGCCGCGTGTGCGTGCATGTCTGGTCGCTACGGGAACAAAAGGCGGAGTGGCCCTCTCGCTGGGGCCCCTATAGCTCTCTGGTGACTCGAGGAACATATTACACATGCCACGTAACGTAAAGCTCTCTCCCTGCGTGCGTGAATGCGTGTGCGCTAATGCTAATGAGAGATTGTAATGCATGCGTGTAGCTTTAACAAAGAGTGGCCATCAAGAGGTATCAAGCCGGAGTAGAAAAAGACAGCGCTCACACACACACACGCACACGCATATATATTGAAAAGCATGGGAGCAGCAAGGCATCCAAGACATGAATTTTGTCATTACCACAGCGCAGGATGGGTAATTTCAGGCCTGGCCTCAATCACGAGTGTTAAGCATAATTCCAGTCCTGAAGGGGTTAATTAGGGGCTGTAAGTAGAGGCCGGAATTAATTGGCTTGTGCCTGAAAGACAGAGGAAATAATCCAGGCTGAAAAAGAAGACTTTTTTTGAGAACAATTGACAGTCTTGTAGCTTTTTTTTTCTTCAAATAATAATAAATGAAAAATTAATAGAATAAAAAATAATGCATTAGGATTTTTTATAACGAGTTTTAATGACACTCAAAAACCACTTCACATTTTGCTATATTCATTCACTCTATACTAGTAGAGATATAGGCACTAGTCACCAGTGGAGACGGGCTAGATATAGAGGAAGCAAGGCGGCCATTTTGCACCATCAGCTCCTCCGACCACCAACAACCATTCACACATACACCAGTTCTGCAATGTGAATGTCAACAGCAAGTTTTTTGGAGGATCTGGAGGGACGATGCTTAAGTATAGGGCAATGGGTAAATTGAGAAAATGGTTAGGATAATGAGTAAGTTTAGGGTAAAGGTTAAGATAAAAAAAATATACAACAGTTATAAACAACCAGCTCACTCATGTTCTTCCAGGCTTGATTTTCTGTCCCACATTGATCTCTCATCCAAGTACTGCCCAGGCCCAACTTTTTGCGTCAGAGATCTGAAATGATCATGCATTATTGTTACCCAAACTATAAGCACAAAATCATATTTACAGTGTTGACCAAGTGTCATTATGATTGCAGTAAACATATTAAAACATAAAAAAGCTACAAAAAACTAGAAACATGTCCAATGATAAACACAACACTCCAAAAAGACCAAAGACAAGCTTTGTCTAAACTCACCCAAAGGAACAGCTGGCTCAAGCTGACTGACAAGAGACTTCCACATAAGGAGCACAGAATCTAGTGTGTCTAGTCCAGTGGAAAGTTTGTCTAAAACTTTGTGAAAATATACCGATGCATTGACTTGCGATCAAAACTGCCAAACTGATAAAAAAAAGGCCTAATATACAAAAAAAAAAAAAAAAAAAAAAAAAAAAAAGAATGTGACAGTTTCAGTATGGACGTCAAGATTATCAAGTTAACCAATAATCTCATTATTTAGGCCACAATCTAATTGTAAAAACAAAAGAATAGCAAATGTGCCAATTGATAAAAAAAAAAAAAAAAAAAAGTTTTGTTAATTTTATAGAAACAGGGACGGGCAAATCTTAATTCCAGTCAGGTTAATAGAGCAAATAAGTCAATATTTGGTGCTGACATTTCATATTCTAGAGTAGACAGTAGAAAATTTAATTTTAAAATCTAAAAGAACAGATTTAAGAGGACAAATTATGGATATTTAATTTGGCTAATAAATTAAAATTGTCTTATTACTTAACATGGCAAAATTTATTTTTTCAATACAGTCTACATTAAATTTTTTTTTTTTGACACATTAAGATGTTTTCATTCATAAACCTTTGCTTGGAGATGACATTATCCTTGGTGAAAGATCTTCAAATCCTGATATTCTGTCTTGCTATAAACTTAACTCTAACATTTAATATTACGACAACCCTAATTTTCAACCCTTAATACCTTTGTGGCTTGGTGCCCCAAAACACGAACTGCAAAATCGTATATAGTCGCCACAAAATTTAAAAAGTCCATCTTATAAACACTGCAATCCATTTATAGTTAATCACACTCTCCAATTTGCTTCCTGTCTAAAATCATGTATTTCAGCCAAGCATCTTTGGACCTATAAATAACGATGCATTTAGCGAGGTTGGTTTTGGCAGCTTACATTGTATCTGTATTGACAGCTGGCACACGAAAGCATCCACAGAAGTGCAGATCGCCAGAAAAAGTGAGACATGCAGAGATGTTATAGACACTGTGAAGTCCAGTCTAAATATAACTCAGTGTAATTAACACAATAAAGAAAATCAGGAGCATTTTTCAAGTCAGAGCCATTTATATTCATGTATGTGCTTGATGAGAGTGGATCACTGTACGATAGTGGCATCTTGATACATATTGTGTGATTATTTTGTTGTAATATTCAAATTAGTTGTACAGGGGCCAAGTAATTGTCATTAGCCAGGCTAGCACCATCTAGAGCCTCCACTTCTTTTCATTTGACTCCAGCAATTACGTCAGGAATTGATGCTGCTTGAAACGAGTTTGAAAAACAATCGACCAATCAGCAAACAGCGAGTATCGGTGACGTCAAACCCAAACGTCTGTTTATAGTTCTGCAAGTTGCCATTAAATATGAACTACAATTTGATAATGTACCTTTAAGAAACCATAGACATGTCTATCATACACGCAGCTAATAAACCGTTGGCAATAACTCGACTGCGCACACCATGTAAACACTGCAAAAACTGGCTATCTGTGTTTTCGTCTAGCGCTCTAGGTCGTGGTCTTCCACAATATGCCGCCTCTCTTTGTCCATTGCACGGGCCCAAAACTGCAAGATTATCTGGCTGCAGACCTGTATCGCTGGTCTCAGTCTGACCTTGGGCCGTAGATTGGTTAATCTACGTTTGCAACCATGTTTAGCTATACTTCCCGAACTACAGCTGATTGTCAGTCGCAGTATACAGTATATGTAATGTCGGTAACGAACAAACGGCAGTGATTGTTTATACGAAAATGGACCAGTCTAACATAGAACAAACAATCTTCAATACTGAGACGTCAGACGGTTTCCACGGAGTGAAACGAAACAGGCTGATACATCAGGCTAAATTGTTATGGGTCATCCCTTATTCTCAAATTCAACACATCACAACTTTTCAAATATGTGACTTTTGGGGGGTCACGCACGGGTTTTAAAGGTTTTTAGAAACAAGTGTAGCAGCCTTATCATCGTTCACACAGCAAATCATCTCGAATTGTTTTCATTTATTGATTTTTGTATAACCAGGAAAGTCTGGCTAAGATCAGAATCTGAAGGAGGAGAGAAGAAATGCAACGCCACGTAGAAAAGCCCAAGCGCTACTGCGTCGGTCACACTTTCTTTCAAATCTTGTTTCATCATGAGAGAAAAGAAAAGTTACCCAGCTTGCCTTTTCTACGCATGTTAACCAGGGATATATAACATGGTTTCTTGGATTGAATCTTATCATCCTAATAACAAAAGTCTGAATTCATATGATCTGCTGCTGCATGTGGCCAGACAGAAACAGACAGAGGTAGAGTTCAACTGGAGAGAAGAAGTAAGAATAGAATGACAAAGTAGTAGTTCCATGGGACCACTTGTTCTTAAGTGTATGATCGGCCACAAGAATACCAACATCAGGCATCAGACTATTGTACTCGAGGTCTGACTTTCAACCTGGTTTGCCTCTTCACAACATTAGGGAGGTGTGACCTGAATAACATCTCATGCCTGTGGGTTATTTGTCAGATTGTAAGATTCCAACATGTTATGAGGAACTTTAGCACAGCCAATCGAAGCAGTCAGAAAGAGCCAAGCCCCTTTGTTTAGCGAATGGTTCTTAAAATTTAGAAACAGACAAAAACATGTTGAAAAATCTCAAAAACCAATCCAAGATGAAATAGCAAAACTTGATATACATTGTCCTCTTTTGATGATGCCATCAAAAGACTATTATATTGTCTTTTTTTTTTTTTTTGAAACATATTTTTATTAATCTTTTATGTTATATTACAAATGAAAAAAGAACATTACAAAACACACACACACACACAAAAATAAAATAAAATAAAAACAAAGAGGGTGGAGACTTCAAAAATTATTACACTTAATCTGAATCATTACCTTGGTTATGTGTTTCAAGAAAATTATAAAACATTAACCAAATGTCCCAGAATTGTTGCAATTTGTTTTTTAACATATATGTTATTTTTTCCAGCGGCATGGTTGAGGTCAGTCCGCTAAGCCATTGTGACAGTCCACACATTTTTTCTTCTTTCCAGCATCTGGCAATGCAACGCTTGGCTTCCAAAAGACAAATGTTGACCAAAGTCTTTATATTTGCAGAGGCTACAAAGTTTGCAGGATATACATTTAAGATACACAGTTTTGGGTCAAGGGGAATGTCCCTCCCAATAATCTTACTTAAAACATTCAAAACTTTACCCCAAAAATTTTAACTTTGGAACACTCCCACATGCAATGAAAAAGTGACCCTTTAAAAGTTCCACATTTAATACATGTATCAGGAATATTGGGGTTAAATTGGTGTAATTTAGAGGGAGTAATATATTGTCTAGTTAACCATTTGTATTGCAGGAGTTTGGAATGCACATTAATTGTTTGAGTTTGTGCCAAAGAGAATGCTTTACCCCATTCATCTTCAGATATATTCATTTGTAAATCACTTACCCATTTTTGTAAGAGATTTTGTGTTGATTCCTTTGAATTATTGACAAATAATCTATATAGTAATGAAACCTGACCTCTCTCGCTCAGATGTTTTATAACAACACTTTCCAAGGTTGAGAGATAAGGAAAGTTTAAGTTACCCTGCTTAGACTTAATAAAATTTCGCAACTGAAGAAATTTAAAAAAATGTTTTTGTGGGATGGCAAATGAATTTTTATTTGCTCAAAAGACATTAGAACATTGTCTTTGTACAGATCAGAAATTTGTTTTATACCTTGTCTAAACCAGAATTTGAAACCAGAATCTGATCTGGCAGGCGGAAAATTATCATTACAAAAAATAGGCGCAAATTGAGACAGCTTTATTGTTTCTCCTAGATGTCTATGAACATCATACCAAATCTTAATAGTATTTTTTAAAAAAGGATTCTTAGTGTTTTTAAGCAATTTTTTTTCATCAGCAGAATAAAGGTACAAGCTTGGAGGAATATTAACAGACAAAGATTCAATTAAGACCCAGGCCGGGGGTTCCTTCATAAAATAAAACATAGCAGCTCTGACTTGAGCAGCCCAAAAATACCATTTTAAGTTGGGAAGCTGCAACCCTCCTCTATCATATGGAAGGTATAGTAAAGAGAGTCTGAGTCGTGGATGTTTGTTGTTCCAATAAAGATTCTGATTAATTTATCTAGATTTTGAAAAGTTGAAATTGATGGGGAAAGTGGAATTGATTGAAAGAGATAAAGAAATTTAGGCAAAATAGACATTTTTATTATATTTATACGGCCAATAAGAGATATCGGTAACTTAATCCATCTATTTAAAAGTAACGTTACAGTCTCTATCATAGGATTGTAGTTAGCCGGTATAACATCCTGAATTGAAGGAGTAATTTTAACCCCTAATAAGTGAAGCCTTGTTCTGCAAGCATAAAAGGGGTATTTATTGGAGGGTTTTTCCTATCATCATTATTTAAAAATAGTATTTCTGACTTATTAAAATTTATTTTATAACCAGAAAAAATACTAAAATTGTTTATCAGATCCAATAAAGAAGGCATAGAATCCTTTAAGTTGGAGCAAAATAAAATTACATCATCCGCATACAAGGCTATGCGATGATCTGTATCCCCTAATTTTATTCCTGAAAGACTGTTATGATTACGGACAGCCATTGCCAGAGGTTCAATTGCGATTGTGAACAAAAGAGGAGACAAAGGACAACCCTGGCGAGTCCCCTATAGAGTTTAAAAGGTGCAGAAAAATGCCCATTAGTTAATATTTCAGCTTGAGGATTTGAGTATAGAATCTGAATCCATTTCAAAAAGTTATCTTTAATGCCAAATTTTTTCAAAACATCAAACAAGTATTGCCACTCTATCCTGTCGAAAGCTTTCTCAGCGTCCATTGACAGTAAAGCCATGTCCTTACTCCCGCTCTTCTCAGAAACTATATTCGAACTCTTCGTATATTGTGAAATCCCTGCCTCCCTTGAATAAAACCATTCTGATCAGAGTGTATCATTATAGGCAAGAATGGTTCTAATCTCCGAGCCAGCAGTTTACAAAGTATCTTATAGTCATTGTTTAAGAGTGAAATTGGTCTATACGAACTACAGTTAGTTGCAGGCTTATTTGGTTTTAATAAGAGAGTAATTGTAGCTATATTAAGAGAAAATGGGAGAGTTCCGCGTTGAAACGATTCTTTATACATGTCTAACAGAGGTTGAACTAGTTTTTCTTTAAAGTATTTAAATAGTTCAATGGGTATTGCATCCGGTCCCGGGGTTTTACCTCCCTTCATACTTGCTATAGCCTTAAAAATTTCTTCTGAGGTAATCTCAAGTTCCAAATTGCTTACAGTGTCCTCACTGAGGGTAGAAAAGTTTAGCTGTTCTAAAAATGTTCTTTGACTTAACGGGGCTGTGTCCACATAATCTGACTTATACAATTTTTTATAAAAATTTAAAAAAGAATTACTTATTTCTATTGGATCTGATGTAGTATTCCCCTCATCTGTAGTGATAGAAATTATTGATTTTTCCGCCTGAGTCTGCTTAATACGCCAAGCCAAAATTTTGCTAGCCTTTTCCCCTTGTTCATAAAATGATTGTTTCAGTCTCAATAGGTTTTTACTGGCCTTATTAGCTGACAGTAAATTATATTTTGCTCGGAGTTTGTTAAGTTCTGAAATAAGAGGATTAGAAGAATCTCGAAATAATTCACATTCAATTTCTTTTATTTTTTCCTCTAGCTGTTCCAACTCAGTTCTAGCAGATTTGTATTTAAAATTTGTAAAGCTAATCATCTGGCCTCTTAAAAAGGCTTTAAAGGCTTCCCATCGAATACTTGCAGAGGTTTCATCCTTGTTCATTTCAAAATACTCATCAATTTTTTTCCCCACAAATTCTAAAAATTCAGGGTCCTTAAGCCAAATGGATTGAAGCCGCCACCTAGAGTTAGAAGGTGGTAAGTTAGGTAAATTTAACTCNGAGTACGTCAAAGCACTTCTTTTCCTAAGGTTCCGGGAAATATTGATAGGACATTGTGAGATACTTTTGAGTGATTTAGCGGGAGAATGAGGTGCAAACTTGGCATGCGTTTTTTTGGGAAAAGTGTGCAAACTTCAATTTAAATTGTAAATGTATCTAAAAGACTTGATAAAACCATTTTAATTAGTTTGAAAATAACAAATACATTTGTGTTTTGGGGTTGATCAGGGGCCTTTACTGAATCAGGTCTGTGTAACATATGTATATAAAATGTTATTAACAACTAATTCATTTCTAAATTATGCATCTTTTTTATATTTTTAATTTAAGAAAAGAATATGACTATCTGCTGGTTGTCAGTATATGAAGAAAATTCTTTTGCACAATAGTTTTATAAATGTGTTATTTAATCAAAAGAATAATTGGTGACAAAATGGATGACGACACGTGAATTGATGAATTTCCTCCTCGTGCTCAAAGGGTTAAAAGTCTTTTTACCAGACACTACTCATGTGCCGCTGTATGAAATATTAAGGTTGTACAAAAGATGTTACTTTATAAAGTTATTTATAAGCCCTCCGTTTCCTATTGTTGAATGCTTTTGAGTTTTGGTCCTATTTTAATCCCCCTGTCTAATTACCTTGCCATAAAATCCACACTGGAGCTTTACCTTTTGGGGATATGAAAAGTTACCCATGGTAACCTATTGAGTGACAAGCTCTGCTCCATTTTTGGCAGTTAATTTGGTGAAGTAAACTGACAGCTGCCAGTGTAGAGAAAATGGAAAAAAAAAAAATCTTTACGTGTAAAATATTGGCATGTAAAACAGCACAGACCCTGTTATGAATTCTGTGCCGGTTCGTTCTTTCATTTGATTCTTTGGTTTTTTGGTTGTTGTTGTTTCTTGACAATGAACCCCCATTATATGACTTCATATAACCTTGTTTTCTACTGCAGCATTAAAAAAAGGAACCTGTTTTTTGCAATTGTGTGTGTGTGCATCATATGTGTCATGGCTATCAATTACGTGTGAGCTGTGCAGTGCCTAATGAGCACATTAGAGTGGAGTGTGTCATCGCCGTGGTGACGAGGCGGGCACAGGAGGAGGCTGAGTGGCAGCAGAGGGGCCGGGGGAGACAAACAGACAAGCACCATACACTGCCATTGTTCGGGGCCAGACACTACTGCACTCTTCTTTTGTCCTGAGGTTGGTGACCGAGACGTGCACAAGAGTTCGGACAAAAACAAAATATGGTTGCAAGGAGTTTTGGTGAGCAGTTGTATAGTTCTGAAGAAAAATAATTTATAACTAACTAACATTTTTGGTAGATAAAAACATGGTATAGCTGGAGTGCAGAAATAGTATCTGGCTGAAAAAATTACACAAGCTACATTTTAAAATTGTATGGCTTCTAAAGAACGGCCTTTTTATCACAAACCAACAGTCGTCTCTGAGGTCTTCCCAAGATTGGTAAAGAAGCTAACATGAATGATAGAAAATAAAAATATTAATAAAACAATAAACATTCAGAAAAGGGATAGATCAAGCGTGTCAATGCAGATTATTAGTTGACAAGCAAATGAATAAGTGTCTAGACTATCCCCTGTTCTAGACCCTCCTTCTGGGCAAGGAAAAACTGAAAAAAAAAAAAAAAAATACAAAGGAGTAAAAGAGTTTTCTAATACATTAGTGATAAAAATATAATGCACTGACATCCAAAGATGCTTCACACTTTGTATAATTTATTCACTCCACACTTGGTAATTGTAGCTACTTTTGCTGCCACAGCTGGTCTGGGCAGACTGATTGAAGTGAACCAACCTTCAACCACCAACCAACACAGATCTTTACAAGGTTTTTACAAGTTTGTTCTCCCACTGTGGCACCTGAGGTTCCGGTTGTCTCCCATCCAAGTACTGCCAAGGCCCAACCCGATTAGCTCCTGAGATCTGACGGGATCAGACTTTGACAAGCTGGTACGACATCAGACATCCAGACCAGCTGTTCCCAAAGTCTTCAGTGCAACAGCTCCTATGTTTACCCAAAGACTGCACCACGAGCCCTTATATTAATTAAAATCTAAATTCAAAATTAAATGAATGGATTTACTTTTCATATTAAGATGCAAAAAGATCAAAAACATGAGATCTATAGACAGCTAAAAAATAAATGTATCAAATAAAAAATAAAAGCAATTAAGTAATCCGCATGTTCAAATAAAATTAAAAAGGAGGCATTGTGTTGTAGCAGTCATACACAAAACTCATATGATATAATATAATATATAGTATAGTGTTTCAAACAATTGGGCAAAAGAAGCATAACTCCATGCTAGCTGTTCATGATAAACAATGAATATGTATGGTTTATTAGGACAATAAGCACAATGGCAGATGCTTGTACCAGATTCAAGCTTTACAGCTAATGTCCTGTCATGGAGAGGGGAATACAGGACAAGTTAGTAGTAGAGGAAACCGGAGCAGACACGGGGAGAACATGGAACCCAACATCAACACAACACAACGACAAGCCATGACGGTGCCAGAGGGTCCGAGATTTTGTTCCATATGCTGCTTGCAAGTTTTTAGTTCAACACTCAAGATCATCATCCTGTCTGAAGAATGACCAAAACTTTTACTCAGTAAGAGTCTACTGCTACATCTTTGTCTCTCTGTCTCCGTCTTTCCCTTTTTCTCTGCTGGTGCCGACTGTGAAGATGTCATGACTTCAAGAGTCCGTCACCGTATTTAAAGCTTTCATTAGCGACAAAGCGAATTTTCTGAAATTGAACTCTAAAAAAAGCCTTCCCCATTTCCCTTTTCTCTCTCCCTTTCTCTTTGCCATCCTCTTGTCTTTTCTGTCTCCCAGTCTCTGTTGTCTTGACTAACCTTGCTCATTCTCTCATCCCTTTCCCCTTTTTTCCCTTTTCCACCACTCTTACTCTTTCCTGTGTCCTCCCCATCTCTCCTCTTTCTCTTCCACCTACAACCCCTTGTCATCTCTCCTTCTCTCTTACACTCACCCTTTTGTTTTGCCCATCTTTCCTTCTTCTTGTCCTCACCTCTTCCATCTCATTCTCCCCTTTGTCCTCATTCTTTTTCTTCTACTCTCTCACTCTTTATCTCTCCTTCAGCTCTCCCTTTGGCGTCTTCCCCTCTGTTTAATTCCTGTATTCTCTTTTCCTCATCCTCTCCCATGGCCCTAACTTCTTCCCTTTATACCTGTTCTTTCTCTTCCTTTTCCTTCATTCTTACTCTCCCTCTCATCTGTCTTTCCCATTTTTACTTTTTCTTTCTACTTAAAATCTCTCTCCCCCTTTCCCCCTCTTTGCCTTTTCTTTTTACCCTAACACTTCTTTCTCTCTCCTCTTGCCCTCACTCTATCCTCCCCTCTCTCCCCCTCGTAGCCTATTACGGCTCAGAATTAACACAGGAGACAATCTGCATGCTTGCCTGCGTACACGGGGAGGCCTTTGCGTTCGCCTCACCTCCAGCGGCTCGCGGTGTAATTGCGTTGTGCACTAAAGCCCATCGTTACAGTCAGTGGAGTAAAATGATGAATGCTGACCCTGAGACACCATTCATCACCAGGCAAACACAAACAGTTGTGTTCTCCTTCCAGTAAGTGTCCGAGCCGGTGGAAGTCCTGATAGGGCCGGACTCACATTACGCTCTCTGATTAGAGTAAACATGCGGTAAAAGAGCTGGACGCAAGTTGTGTTACAGTGTTACAAATGTTAACAGAACTTTTTTTTTTCTTTTATTCAAATGTTTACGTTGGTCACAAGTTTTGCTCTATTAACTAATGCTTTTTGAGCTTTATAATTCATTAGTTTACACAAGTGTTAGTAGTCAAAGTTAGTTGAGTTGTGCCAGCTAATATGGCTAAGAACAATAGCTAAGGTTAAAAAATGCTCTACACACAGGTACAGTGCTACAGGGCAAGTGTTCTATATTGTAAATGGTAAGGGAAATCAAACATTTTTTTTTATCTGATTAAATACACAGACAAACTAAACAGCATAGTTTCCAGTTTCTAAACATGTTTTAACCCTTTATACATTTAGCTTGTTCGTTAACCTAAAGAACATAAACTGGTATATCTCTTTGTATTTCATAAAACCACTGGTGCAGAGTTGAGTCTGGAATATTTCAAGCTACAGAAACAGAGAACCTGGAGTGTGGAGATTAAAAGCCAAGATTTTTACTTTAGTCTTAAGGGTTATCTAAAAACAAAGCTGCACTTGGTTTTAAATGATAAGTGTCCAGTGAGCTAACTTTTTTAACATGCCTCATTCAATAAGAAAAACTAGAATTTGAAAAGAGAACCAATCAGAATCTAGGTAATGTCTCTAACAACGATGTTAAAGATTAGGGATGCACCAATCCAACTTTTTCAGTTTCGATACCGATTCCGATACTTTAGAATTTAGTATCCCGCAGATACCCAATATCAACCGATGAGAATGTAAGGATAGTGTAATGTAAGGAAATATCTGTTTGTTTGTTTTTCTTTTCAAAGCATAAGAAAATTTATCATATTGTGTTATGTAATTTAAAGTGCAAGTCACAAACAACTTATTTAAATACAATGTCAAACATTATCACAGTTCTGGCTCAACATCAGTAAATACGTAAATAAGTCTCATTATGCCCAGATAAAGGCACAACTAGGATATCGGCTGAATCGATGTCATGAAGCCGATCCTGATCCAGCTAAATTTTCTAGATCGCCACAGATTTCCAATCTTACAATCGGATCGGTGCATCGCTACTAAAGATTATCTTTTCTCTTACTCAAATGCAGAGTTGAAGAGGAAAAAAACTTTCCAAATGCTTTTAGTTACAGAACACTGAATACCTGCAATACTTTTTATCGTGTAATGCATTGTAAATATTCCAAATTTAAAAAAAAAGTCTAATTGCTTTACGATTTGTTATGCATATATTATAAGATTATAAATAATGTAACATTAAGTAGAGAAGGACAGATTCCCCAAGTATTAACTATTAGAACTCTGTGTTCTTCTATTATTTGCATAGCACAATTCAAAGTGCAGAAAAAGAGACATCAAAAGCACAGTACAAACAACTTACTTAAATAGTGTGATTGAAACCCAAGAAGTATTCTTCTGTCACTATCACTAAATGAAAGAATAACTTGTTACTCTTAAATTATGAATACATGTTTACTTCCCAACACTGCACAAACATCATGCATCATGCTTGAATCTGAAGTTCAAGGGTACAAAGTCAGGTTCAGAGTGTCTCTAGGGGTTAAGTAGTACGCCAGAAACTGCATATGCAAGCATCTTCTGTAAAATACTCAAATTTCTTTTTTTTCCCCTGTGCTTTCTAATCTGATCCACAAAGCCCACTCAAGACAAAGTAAACAGACTACACAAACGCTTCAAGCCGAGTGAACAGTAACATCTTCAGCTCTTTGGAAGACGACGCCATGTCCTGGCTTCTACCACACACCTGTTATTGTCACCTACACAATGTAACCGACACAATCCCCCAGGAACACACCTCGGTCCAGCCCAGAGGAGCTGAGGCGGCGGCTGTACACGGCCTGCATGGAGAAGCACAATGGAATCACTCGGCAGAGCATCACAAAATAAGACCGGAACAACCCACACGCACAAAGACACAGACAACTGAAGTGTGTGCAATTCACCGGTCTGGATTCTACCCGACGTTCAATTGTTCCAAAACAGGTAAGACTCTCTCGACCTATAATGCAAAACCAACCACAATATCTGCAAGAGTTAAACTTACCTGCATTCATTGATTTAAAGCTGAGGTACCATCAAAACTGGGAGTAGACATTTAGCAATGTTATATCTCTCTCAAGTCCTTCAGTACATGGTTAATGTTCATGTGAATTACATTTTAAGAAGATCTGTTTACTGTAATGGGGAAGAGTTGGGCCACTCAAGCACAGCCAAATCAGAGTAGTTTCATTTTGTTATAATGTGCTACTCTTACCAATAAACTTTTTGGTGGACAAAGTTGACTAATTTGCATCCAAATGTTATCATTTTAGATTGTTTTTGTTGAGCTCTTGTTTCGTGTGCATCATGCAAAAAAACAAACAAACTATTAATTGGAGAGTTGTTGCAGAATTGGTTTAAGATACTAAGGATAAAGGATAAATCACTTTATTGTCATTCACAGAGTATTTCCTGGAAATACAGAGGAACGAAAAATCGTTTCTCACCAGCAAAGTGCAATGTAATAAATAGATTAATTAAAAACAATTAATAATTACTAAAATGTATATTAAAGGTGTAACTGTGCTGTTGGAGAAGATTTTACTCTACCTAGAATGCTCAACATTATGGCATTAATCTTCTTATTACAGCATTTCTATGGCGACACACATGTAGCCACATTAGATCAAGTTACAAGTCAGGTTTGACAAATAAAAAGACAATCAAATGATACAGAGCGATATGCTTAATGCAGTAGAACAGGGGTATTCAACTTAAGGCCTGGGGCCAATCAAGCTCTTCAAGCATTAAATCCGGCCCTTTACCCATCTTTAAAACGATGGGGAAAATATTTGTTCTTCTTTAATTCTACAGTATGTTCAGACCTGGTTTGTTCCCGGTTTAGACAAACAATTCTAGTGTAGTCTTTGTTCAGAGCTGGTTACAGTCATGTCCGAGCTCAGTGATTTAAAAAGTTCTGGTTCAGTAATGTGATGGTTGTTTTGTGAAATATTATTTAATATATTTCATTTGGTTAAATTCCGTGCCTTTTTTCCCTCACACGCCTGACTAAAATCGGAAAAAATTCAAACAAAAACTGTTCCTGAACCCTTGAGCTCAGGCAAATGGCTGGAGTCTTTTTAAAGCTGTATCCCTGTAGTTTTTGCTTCTGATGTCCAACAGGCTCTCATCACAAGTGAGAACTTTCTCCAGGCCAAAGAAAAACAAAATCTAAAATCCGCCTAAATGTTTTTGGTAGATATAAGGAATGGTGTAGCTGGTGTTGACAGCTGAGACATAAATGACACTAGATTTGGCAAAATTACTCAAAAGAATCTAAGCAGAGCAATACAAAAGTAAAAATTTTGGGGACTTTTTTTATTTGGAGGTTTACAGCTGAAATCTTAGTCTGGATCATCCCAGAATGGCTGATTTTGCTCTAAATAAAAGGGACACAATGGGATTTTTATATTTAACCTTCCCAGGTTCTTCAAAGTATGCATTTGTTAACACAGAGGGATTGTCAGAGAAGGTTTGTGTGACACCATTTGGATCCATTTTGGTACTGAATGGTATGTCTCTGACCCACAAACCAAGACCATTGACCAAATCTGGCCCTAGTAAAAAACTAGTTGAATAGCCCTGCAGTGGAACATGCCAGATATCTCATCAGTGAAGCTACAAATTAAGCATCATTTTTTGTTCTTGTTCCATATCCTGCTATTGAAACGCGAATATCTTTTCTGTGAGCACTTTCCAACACATCCAGTCAGTCAGCGAGGATGTTACCTGCCCGTCGTCCATCTTCTCCACTGTGTCCAAAGTCTCTTAAAATAACGCACGTGATGAATGTGCAATTTCCCTAATTTACGGCTGGCTGGCACACAGGGGCCGCGGGGCTGGATGGAAATCTTAAAATGGGGCTTGAACAGCATCCTCACAACAAGAAATCAATACGGCACGCTGCCTGGAGAGGGGACCCGCTATCTTCTGCGGCCGAGGCTACGCTCACGGGGTAATTTCCTCTAAACGCTACAAACACTGCTCAGCCACTTACACACACAAACACTCGCGCACACGCAAAACGGTAGATACACAGTCTGCTCGCTGTGGTGGGAGCAATGAAATACACGGACTAATTATACAGTGAGCCGTGTGTGCTCGGTGCATGTTGTGTCGGCATTGGAAACGAGAAGAGAGTGTATTATTTCATGGATCCCTGCCACGGACATAAGCGCACAAGTGTAGCTGTTGGGTAGTTAATTTAGCATCCGTGTTTTTGTTTGTCCTTTATTATTATTTATTTATTTATTTACAAAAAATCACATGTGTAGAATGTGCATCATGGAACTACAATGTGCAAATTGTCCAGCAAATGTGCAAAATTATTGTTATCTCAGCCAAAACAGAAGCAAAGTTGTCTTGCTTCATTTACAGATGTCTGAGTAAGCCTGCTTTCTACTTGTACAAAGCTGAAAATCTTTCGTTCCACCTTGTGATGTCATCAAGTGGTAGTTTTAGCGTTAACTGCTGTCTAGTCTAAATCGAAGCAGTTTACTGTACAATTCAACAGTCAAAACACTAGACTGTCTTAAGTTGTTGGTTATTTGATTAGATTTTTTTTGTTCACTTCTAGCTGCCTCAAAAGGTCTTTCTAATTTTACAGTGAATTTAATGGTAAGAAATGAAACAAGGCTAAAACAATAGCTGTAGCTTAAAATGTGGACCATTACGGGGCTGAAAAAAACAGAAATGATTCTAGTGAAAGTGAATGGGGTAGAAAAGTACAGTGAAGCACATTGGGTATTATCACATAGTGACATCATAAGATGGAACAGAGTGTTTTCAATTCAAGTGAAGTGCACGTTTTTTGTAAGATTGCTACAAAACACAACTTTATTTGTGTTTTTGGTGAGCAAATGATGTCGTAACATGGATAAAAAATGTGCATAATATGGGCCCTATAACGTGCAAACTATGTCAGTCGGCTTGTTTGATTTAAAATAGTTAACTTCTTTCCTGCTTTGTAAAGTCTTTAACATGTTTTTAAGACATTCACTGTCTGATTCTATGAATATTTATCCATTTTAGACTGACATAGTGAAAACCTATTAGATATATTAACAGGAAATGCCCATAAGTACTAACCTGGCTCACGCCAGATGGATATGTGTTCAACTCCTATCTAAATTCTCACTATATCCATCTGGGACTTGACTCGCTGAAAGCGTTCGAGAAAAGGTGGGGCATTTAGTGAAATACTTCGAGCTGTTCGGGTGAGCGGCCTACCTTATTTGTGCTTAGCCAATCACAGCAACAACTCGTAATGGTCTATCCAATGTCCGCGTGGGATAGAACAAGTGTCACACATACGGCTCTTCTTTCAAAAAGAAATTACTCCGTATTCCTGCTAAAACCGCATCGAACGCAGTAAACACGAACATCCACAGGAGCAGCCATCATCTAGCCCGCCCTGCTACAATCTGATTAGGCCTCAAAACCACGCTGCTGTGGTGTGAGTGGGCCGAACCATCGCCGTTTCGGACTCTCAAACCAATCGGGCGGCTGGAAGATGGTTTATCTTGTGTTTGTGAATTCACAAATACCGCGAGATAAACCACCTGGCTGGCCAGGTTACATGAGTTATATAAACAAACAAACTGACACTCCATGCACAGAGCCAATATAGGATTGTATAAAGCGCAGAAATGTAATCAGATCGTAGCAGGATTATAACATGATAGTTAGTATATTGTAAATAGGAACAAGGTAATCTTATTACAGTAGGCGTGTTGCACAGTTCACAAACTTTACAAAAACAATGAAAGAAAATCAAACTTGCTAAAATATTCACCTTATTCTGTCCTGCCCACTTTTGTTGGCAACAAACTTCTTGTTTACCTCTGTTAAAGGTACCTAACATATAAACACCTGGCACCTCAACCTCTTACTACCACCAAATGTCCCCTAACCTGCATGCTATTGACTGGTGGAGAAACCAGAATTCCTGCAGGAAACTGCCCAGACAAAGGAAGAAATACGCAAACTCCACAAGGAAAGGCCTGAGGCCTGAAGCCTAAACTTACCTATTAAATCTAAAGAAAATCTTGGCACGTGACTTCAACCAAAACGTCATATTGTGCAATACGATGTAGCAAAAAAGGTGTGAAATTGTATTATCGATCGTGTCATTTATGTGTCGAGGTGTATACACATACGCTTTACTGTGTTGAACAACATTCTTATAAATGTTTATACTACAACTAGAATTGATAAGGTTGCTCCAGGCCTCTTTTGTTTGCTTAAGATCTGATACTTACTTACTAAACTTATTTTTTTTTAATGGATGCACTATTGGCCCCACTATCAGTTATGTTATTATTTTAACATTTGGCCTGATCAGTGGCAAAAAGATTGATTCTGAGCTCTAAGCCAGTGTTTTTCATTGAGGGTCTACAGACCTCTGAGGATATGCTAGCTTTGAGTGGGCAAAAATAGGTCAAATAAAAGCAGAGATGTTTATTCTTACATTAGTTTGGAGGAATTGTTCATGTTTTTGTACACAAATTTGTAAGTAAGTTTTACAGAACCATTATCAGTATATTGATACTTCGATTGATACTTAGAAAGAAAAAAAATCACCAGGGAAATTTTATAGTGCGAGAACCCACTGAAACATAGGGAGAACATGCAAACTTCACTCAGAGAGATTGCAGAATGTTAATCATATACCCTGGATTATAAAACCAGTAATAAGAAAAGAAAGTACAGAGTTAACTGACTAAAGAGACTATAAAATGAACACCTTCTCCATTTTTGATAAGATCATCCTTGTATGCTCCTGTATAGTACTGGCTCCAATTAACTAAACTGCTGCCATGTAAAAATAGCCCATGAAGAGGGGTGGACTCTCTATGATGAACCATTTCTTGGGTTCAAGGTGAAAGAGTCCGACCCTTATGATAGGAGAAAGTGCTTAGTGTCTCATAACATCCCTGCAGTGACCCTTGGCGAATGTTGATGTGTGTGTGTTTAGCTGAAAGACCCCTGACTCCTAGCGACGCCTCCAGCACTGATAGTAAAACTGCATTACCAGGTCAGATGAGTGACCCCCATTCAATAATATGAGCACTGTTCTCCTTTAATAGGCACAACAGAGGGCCCTTCACCGTCAGGGAGGATTTTGTCCTATCAGCAAATTAGCACAAATTGCATTAGCTGTAATGTGGAAACATGTCATTTAAGTGAATTTGTTAGTTAACACAGCAGCGTAAAGGACTGATGCCAGGATATAACATAGAAGAGGCTATTGATTAGCTTGGTAATCTTCACTTCATTAGTAAAAGGGTGCAACTTATTTAACACATGTTTCTTGCTCATCGGTAAATAAATGGTGCACAAGGTAGATATATGTTTCTTTAACTAGAATGTACAGCATGACATTAAAACTGTTTCTATCTACACAAGGAGGTTACGAGAGACAGCTTGTAGTAAAAATGCAGTTTTCAATTGATTGGATCCACTGTTATAGATTTATTCCTGATTTGAAATAATCAATGATTATTCACCGTTATAGAAAAGCAGACAGACAGACAAACAGATGCAGTGGCGAGCAAGCATTCTGGGGGCCCAAGGCAAACTTGAGTTTGGGGCCTCCCTAGTCGAACTTCAAGAGTCATTTTGCTATTGCTTTTTTTCCCTCAAATATTCATTAGTCTGTTTTTCCTCATTGCTTAAAATCACATATACCTGATCATTACTTGTCAGTGTGTGCAACTTAAAGAGCATATGACAGGTTTTTACATTTTTCTAATTTTCATTTAATTTGGTAGATTATTACCTGTTGTAATTATAAATGATAGATTTATGTTAATCAAGAACAAGCTTATGAAGAAAAAACACGAAAAAATGTTGAAAATACACAGAACGGTTTTTTTATGGCCTTGTAAACACGCATTTAACACAAAAGTGAGTACTAACATATTTTTATGTCTTAAGTTAAAAAAAGATTGTTACATTAGAAGAATTTTGGCCCAATTTATTACATGGTCACCAGGCAACTATCTAGTGTGATGTCATCATTTATGAAGGGAAAGTACATTTTTAATGCTAAAAAGTGGCCAAACTGGAATGAAAATTTTAAAATGTGGAGTAAAACCTTAAAAATAATGATATTAACGACGTCTTTGGTGAAATGAGCCTGTCATAGGCACTTTAAGTTGTTGAAGGAACAACATTTTATACAAGTGAATACCGAACCTAGTCTCTGAAGAAACAGATGTACAACAAAATGTAAAAAATGTACGATAAGCAAGTTTTCATGCCTTTTTAATGTCAGAATGTTACAAAGAGCCAAAAGGTAAAAACACAAATTTTAGTTGAAGCAAAGTGGCAACATTTTCTTTGAAGTTAACAAATAAATATTCGTCTAAGCCCCAGCCCTAAACTTACCCATTTTAGTAACTTGAAGCCTAAACTCAACCTTTCAACCAAAATTCGTGATTATTTTATGTTTTGTCTTTTCGTATTAAAATTATGGGGGGAAAAAAAGGGGTGAAAATGTGCTTCTCGTACGTTTTGACATTTGTTGTATAATCTACGTTTTCTACAAAGACTGTGTTGGAATACCTCAAACATAAATAAGTGTAGGGGGTCTGGGGGTTCTCCTCTGGATAATGTTCTCCCATGTCTGCGAAGGGTGCTCTGGTTTTCCCTGCCACTAATACTATCAATCACACAACTGACAGACCTCGTCGCTGGCTACATCAGCGCTTCCCAAAGTGGGGATCAAGACCCACAGAAAGGTCGCGAGATGATGTCATACTATACAATCATGACTATAAATTTTATGTATTAAAAGAATATGTTTTAATGAATTTGGGCCATATCACATTACTTGAATTCTTTAGGAAATTAAAATGATTGCAAACTATTTCATTGTGTTGTGAGGGTCGCAAGTTGTTGCTTGTTATTTAGGAAGTCACAATCTGAAAACTTTGGGAACCCATCACTGAACTTTATCTAAGAAGAAAAACAAAGAACCTAAACAACAATTTAAGAAGAGTTTGAGAATTCGGTCATCGCACATTCGTAAAACCAATTATATCATCTACGTTCGAGTTGTTAGCAATCCCATCATGTTATGAGTGATGCCTCCACAAAACACATTCCAAGAACACTGCTTATACTAGCATCCCGCTCTCCTGGAGATCACACCCCTCTCACTTCTCCTCTTTAAGCTCATTATCGCGGTTAAATTATTTCCTCTCTCCAGAATGTTAATTAACACACACGTCCCGAGCGCGTCTGGCCACACAAATTGATTACAACATCAGTGCGCCGCGTGTGCATGCATGTCTGGTCGCTACGGGAACAAAAGGCGGAGTGGCCCTCTCGCTGGGGCCCCTATAGCTCTCTGGTGACTCGAGGAACATATTACACATGCCACGTAACGTAAAGCTCTCTCCGTGCGTGCATGAATGCGTGTGCGTTAATGCTAATGAGAGACTGTAATGCATGCGTGTAGCTTTAACAAAGAGTGGCCATCAAGAGGTATCAAGCCAGAGTAGAAAAAGACAACGCTCACACACACACATGCATATATATTGAAAAGCATGGGAGCAGCAAGGCATCCAAGACATGAATTTTGTCATTACCACAGCGCAGGATGGGTAATTTCAGGCCTGGCCTCAATCACGAGTGTTAAGCATAATTCCAGTCCTGAAGGGGTTAATTAGGGGCTGTAAGTAGAGGCCGGAATTAATTGGCTTGTGCCTGAAAGACAGAGGAAATAATCCAGGCTGAAAAAGAAGACTTTTTTGAGAACAATTGACAATCTTGTAGCTTTTTTTTTCTTCAAATAATAATAATGAAAATAATAGTGCATAGGATTTTTATAACGAGTTTTAATGACACTCAAAAACACTTCACATTTTGCTATATTCATTCACTCTATACTAGTAGAGATAAACTATAGCCAGATGAAGCAAGGCGGCCATTGTGCACCATCAGCTCCTTTGACCACCAACAACCATTCACACATACACCAGTTCTGCAATGTGAATGTCAACAGCAAGTTTTTGGAGGGTCTGAAGGACGATGCTTAAGTATAGGGCAATGGGTAAGTTGAGAAAATGGTTAGGATAATGAGTAAGTTTTGGGTAAAGGTTAAGATAAAAAAATATACAACAGTTATAAACAACCAGCTCACTCATGTTCTTCCAGGCTTGATTTTCTAGCACTAACCTGATTGCCTTTGTTTGTCCCACATTGATCTCTCATCCAAGTACTGCCCAGGCCCAACTTGATTTGCGTCAGAGATCTGAAATGATCAGGCATTATTGTTACCCAAACTATAACCACAAAATCGTATTTACAGTGTTGGCCAGGTGTCATTATGATTGCAGTAAAACATATTAAAACATAAAAAAAGCTACAGAAAACTACAAACATGTCCAATGACAAACACAACACTCCAAAAAGACCAAAGACAAGCCTTGTCTAAACTCATCCAAAGGAACAGCTGGCTCAAGCTGACTGACAAGAGACTTCCACAATAAGGAGCACAGAATCTAGTGTGTGTAGACCAGTGCAAAGTTTGTCTAAAACTTTGTGAAAATATACCGATGCAATGACTTGCGATCAAAACTGCCAAACTGATAAAAAAAAGGCCTAATATACAAAAAAAACAAAAACAAGAATGTGACAGTTTCAGTAAGGACGTCAAGATTATCAAGTTAACCAATAATCTTATTATTTAAGCCACAATCTAATTGTAAAAATAGCAAATGTGCCAATTGATAAAAAAAAAAAAAAGTTGTGTTAATTTTATAGAAACAGGGACGGCAAATCTTAACTCCAGTCAGGTTAATAGAACAAAAAAGTCAATATTTGGTGCTGACATTTCATATTCTAGAGTAGACAGTATAAAATGTTGTTTTAAAATCTAAAAGAATAGATTGAAGAGGTCAAATTATAGATAATAATTTGGCTAATAAATAAAAATTGTCTTATTCCTTAACATGGCTATTTAAAAGCAAAATTGTGTTTTTTTCAATACGGTCTACATTAAAATAATGTTTTTGACACATTAAGATGTTTTCATTCATAAACCTTTGCTTGGAGATGACATTATCCATGGTGAATGATCTCCAAATCCTGATATTTTGTCTTGCTATAAACTTAACACTAATATTTAATATTACGACAACCCTAATTTTCAACCCTTAATACCTTTGTGGCTTGGTGCCCCAAAACACGAACTGCAAAATCGTATATAGTCTCCACAAAATTTAAAAAGTCCATCTTATAAACACTGCAATCCATTTATAGTTAATCACACTCTCCAATTTGCTTCCTGTCTAAAATCATGTATTTCAGCCAAGCATCTTTGGACCTATAAATAACGATGCATTTAGCGAGGTTGGTTTTGGCAGCTTACATTGTATCTGTATTGACAGCTGGCACACGAAAGCATCCACAGAAGTGCAGATCGCCAGAAAAAGTGAGACATGCAGAGATGTTATAGACACTGTGAAGTCCAGTCTAAATATAACTCGGCGTAATTAACACAATAAAGAAAATCAGGAGCATTTTTCAAGTCAGAGCCATTTATATTCATGTATGTGCTTGATGAGAATGTTGGATCACTGTCCGATAGTGGCATTCTTGATACATATTGTGTGATTATTTTGTTGTAATATTCAAATTAGTTCTACAGGGGCCAAGTAATTGTCATTAGCCAGGCTACCACCATCTAGAGCCTCCACTTCTTTTTATTTGACTCAAGCAACTACATCAGGAATTTCAGAGTTTGTTGCTGCTTGAAACGAGTTTGAAAAACAATCGACCAAACAGCAAACAGCAAACAGCGAGCATCGGTGACGTCAAATACAAACGTTTGTTTATAGTTCTGCAATACAATTTGATAATGTACCTTTAAGAAACCATAGACATGTCTATCATACACGCAGCTAATAAACCGTTAGCAATAACTTGACTGTGCACAGCCACCTGCAAAAAAAAAAACATGAACCAGCTATCTGTGTTTTCGTCTAGCGCTCCAGGTCCGTGGTCTTTTGCACATATGCCGCCTCTCCTCGATCCTTCGCACGGGCCGAAAACCACAAGAATATCTGGCTGCAGACCTGTATTGCTGGTCTCAGTCTGATCTTGGGATTTGTTAATCCACATTCGCAACCATGTTTAGCTGTACATCCCGAACTACAGCTGATTTGTCAGTCGCAGTATATACTATATAATGTCAGGTTTATACGAAAATGAAACTGTCTACCATAGAACAAACAATCTTCAATGCTAAGACGTCAGACGGTTTCCACGGAGTGAAACGAAACAGGCTGATACATCAGGCTAAATTGTCATGGGGTCATCCCTTATTCTCAAATTCAACACATCACAACTTTTCAAATATGTGACTTTTGGGGGTCACACACGGGTTTTAAAGGTTTTTTAGAAACAAGTGTAGCAGCCTTATCATCATTCACACAGAAAATCATCTCCAATTTGTTTTCATTTATTGATTTTTGTATAACCAGGAAAGTCTGGCTAAGATCAGAATCTGAAGGAGGAGAGAAGAAATGCTAACGCCACGTAGAAAAGCCCAAGCGCTACTGCGTCGGCCACACTTTCTTTCAAATCTCAGTTGTTTCATCATGAGAGAAAAAGAAAAGTTACCCAGCTTGCCTTTTCTACGCATGTTAACCAGAGATGTATAACTATGGTTTCTTGGATTGAATCTTATCATCCTAATAACAAAAGTCTGAATGCATATGATCTTGCTGCTGCATGTGGCCACAGAGTCCATACAGACAGAAACAGACAGAGGTAGAGTTCAACTGAGAGTAAGAAGTAAGAATAGAGATGACAAAGTAGTAGTTCCATGGGACCCTTGTTCTTAAGTGTATGATCGGCCACAAGAATACCAACATCAGGCATCAGACTATTGTACTCGAGGTCTGACTTTCAACCTGGTTTGCCTCTTCACAACATTAGGGAGGTGTGACCTGAATAACATCTCATGCCTGTGGGTTATTTGTCAGATTGTAGATTCCAACATGTTATGAGGAACTTTAGCACAGCCAATCGAAGCAGTCAGAAAGAGCCAAGCCCCTTGTTTAGCGATGGTTCTTAAAATTTAGAAACAGACAAAAAAACATGTTGTAAAATCTCAAACCCTTCTTCGATTGTGAGATAAACAATTTCTGCAAAAATATTTTTGTCTATTATACCTTGCACTTTTGGCCAAGTCAAACATGCAAGGCAGACGATTCCCCAAAAGCATGAAGTGCAGTCAATCAGTGAACAGAGATGAACCAATGTGTTAGCCAGAACCAATCCAAGTTGAAATAGCAAACTGTATAAATTGTCCTCTTTTGACGTGGCATCAAAAATCAACTTAAGAGTATTATATTGTGTCTTTTAATTTGTAAATTTACATTACAGAAATGGCAACAAACGAGACAAGCTTTACTTCTTGGGTTTGAGAAAAAACAAAAAGCAGCAATTGTTTATTCATTCATTCTTTTTTTTTACCACTATTCAGGCCTTCAAACCAAGAAACTCAACTTCCAAACATTAGAAAATATATAGTAAGGTATAATGCAGACCTTGTTCAGCTACTCAGTATCCAGAGGTCTTCTGTATTTTAGTTTTTACATTATACTATTGTTTGAATCTAATAGTAGTTATTTTGGAATGCCAAAACAAACTTAACAATAGTTATTTTTGTGGGACACCAAATAAAAATGGTAGTTCCTCGTGTACCTTTGGCCCACCGGTCACTGCCCTCCAAAAAGTGTGTCCCTCAGGAAAATAAAGTAGAAAAGCCTTGGTGTTAGGGCTCGTAGATGGCTGCAGCAAATCTCAGTGACGTTGGGCCTTAGGCGGGAGAACACAGCAATTGGTTGAAGCAGAAAAAAGTTCATGCCTATTGTGGAAACCCATTGAAACTATGTTTTCTACAAAAGAAATTATTTTGTGCCTCGGGCTTGATTCTGTACTGTATGCGAAAACTAAAACATTACATATTTCAACATACTTTTGCCATCTACTAATCTTGCACATCTCCCACACCTTATTCGTAAGTATGGCTTCTCTGATGGACCATGCCTGAGTGCCCTACAGGAAACAGAGTTGGCAAAAACCTGACAGGCCCAAAAAGAGCAGTTCTCTGGGCTTCCGTCAGACTGCTTCTCTCCTCTCTGTAGTGAAAGGCTCATCAGGACGTGTCATCACTCTAATGAATATCATTTAAATTGCTTTGTGTATGGCAGTGAGTTTGGATGTGGATTTAATTTGCACATGTGTTTGAGCTCTTGTGCGCGGCGGGGCGAGCGGCAGCACTAATGAAACGCCGGTGGACCAGTGACAGGCTGACGAGGCCCGACCCGATCACAGACTCTGAGGGGAAGAGCTGACAGGGCGACAGAGGTATAGGCAGGAGACGGCCGAGATACAAGCTAAAAATCACACAAAAAGTGCTCAAACTCTGCCGCTGACTAAAACAGAAGTAAAAGTAATGGTTGTGCTCGCGTTCTGTCATCTGTGGTTGAACTGGATTGTAATGTTACGACAGTGTTTTCAATAAAGTGATGAGAGGGTTAGGGTTACTATAGAATAAATACAAAACTACTTACACACCTAATTACAAAAAGGCCCTGTAAAGTTTTTAAAGAACTCAAAATCTAATATTAATCTTGTCTTCTTTAGAATAGTGCCATGATCATTTTTGATTTCTGTTAAAAATACGTCATGATGGTCAATGTGATGAGTTTAAGTTGTTCCTGTAGGTCTAAGACACTGTTAGTTTGATAGACCAGGTTTACCAAGCTGACCACATGCCCCCGATCCAGAAAGTTGAAGAGCTCCTTCATTCTGGCTATGGCTGTTTCCCCAAAGCCTAGGTATCTTGTCTTGCCCCCAAAGTCAGTTCCTTTCAATTCAAGGCAAGTGGCTTTTCTCAGCCCAAACTGAGACTAATGGAACAGACTTCAGAAAAATGAGACACAGCTGCATCAAGTGAACTTAGAGTTAAATATGAGAACATGAGCTGAGCAAGACTTACATTTTTACATAATTATTTTTTTACTGAAGTATTTTATATAATGCATTGCATAATAAGTACTTTTGTTATTTGTTTTTTTGTTTTAAAATTACCTTAGTGGTAAATTCCCCAGAGCAAGGCAGTGAATACACTTGTGTATCTTTGGTAAATTAGTCACAGATGAACCAAAAAGAGGACACATGCCTGTGGAGGACATGGACATTGGGACATGACTTAGATGATGTCAGTGTCCAGCCTGTTCTCATGGATAAGCGTGTCAATACCACGCTATGGCTGTGTGCACGGATTTCAGTTGGCTGCGATTGTTCAAAAATGCTAACTTCTGTACATACAACCATTTCCTGTTAGCGTTAGCATTTAGACACAATCATGTCTCTTTTTAAACACAGAAGTGTTCTCTGATGAATATTCCTCTAATATGTAAAGTCTTTAACATGTTTTCTGTAACATTCACCACAACTGTCTGATCTAAAGAGGATTTATTAGTTTTAAACTGACGTAGTGAAAACCTCATTGAAGAGTATTGAACAGGAAGTTGTTGTATGTACAGGATGTAGTATTTTAAACCAAAACAAGACAACTGCACTCAGCCAATTGTTAACAGCGTGTCATATGAACGCAACTTCTATTTTGTGCGTGTGTATTTGACGCGTTTCTGTCCTAGTTCATTTCAATGGTGAATGTTAGGAGGTGTTATTATTCATGAAAACTAACACAATCCTAATCCTAACCTTAACCAACTCCAAGCCTAAGAGCTAAACTTACCCATTTTTGTAACTTCAGACTTAAATTTTGCTGTTAATCCCTTGAAAAACCTCGTATTTGTCGTAAACCACTAGGCGTGTCCAGACCACGCCAGAAAAAACGAGCGTGTAATTGCACGCCTAAACAGGCAGAGGGCGTCGACGAGACACGCAATTTGTCATGGTGTGCTCTTTTACGCAATCCATGAGAACACGTTGCACTGTCCTGCTACGTCTAGATCAGGCCAAAGCAAGGCAAGGTACCTAGGCTTTGGGAAACAGCATCAATGTATGCTCCTGGTTTTCTAATCTTGAACTACTGGTTGATAATAAGTGAACTGTCTCAGTTTATATTGTGATTATCACTGGCCAGCAGGAGAGTAGTCAGTTTGATGAACCAGTCAGACTGACTGACAAAACATCTTAAAGTAATTACATCATCTCACCTTGTGTGATATATACCAGTTGTTTTCCATGGCAATACTGTATAGACTTATTGACTTTTTTTACTGACAAACCTTTTATTCAAATAAATCTGAGTTTTGGTATTTCAAAATTGGGCATACAGTCCTGTGTCAAAGTTGTAAAAAAGCACTTCCAATTTTTGTATCGAAGACTGCATAAATGGAGCAAACCTGTCTGCTGCAAAACGTTTTAAAAGAAACAGTACTGCTTGTTTTACCTTTTAAGGTGGTAAAAATCAAGAACAGCACATCACACTGCTCAAGTGGGTTCCAAATGCAATTGTTCTTTTTCTGTCTTTCAAACAGTGATAAAAGAACTTTTTATGTGAAATGTTTTTTAAGGTTTTACTCATTTACTTAAAGGTGGGGTGGGTGATTTTCACACTGCAAACAAAATTTTGGTTTTAAATCAAACAACTTTCTCTCATAAATCCTTTGACACATTGTTAATATCAATATGTATTAAAACTGATTGCAATTTTGACTTAAAATCCTCTTTTTTCTCTTTTAAAGTGAAACTGTGAGAACCACCCAAGCTCAGCCAATCAGAACGCTGCATTCTGTTAATGATTAGAACTAAAATTCTTTATTATTCGATTCAGACAGTACCCTGTGGGCTAATTTTTTCACAAAGTGCTGCCTTTATCAGAGACATTTTGGCGGAAAACACAAAGTTGACTTATTTACAACTAAAAAAGTTAGCTACTCCAACTTTAATACATTTTGGGCCACAAGATTAGAAGTGCTAGAAAGTTACCTATGGGAAAAGCTGATATATTAATATGGCTTCCTTCCCCTCCTTCCTTACATAATTTTCTGATTACCTAAACATGTGTTTATACTTTCAATGTTTCGTGCTGCCATCCAGGCAGGATGCTTTAATGGAAATTTCTTAATAAATAGAAAAACAAAACAATAAATGTACAAACCTCTCCTGAACCTTGAATATTCTGTCATTCATTCCATCTATAATGAAGATATATTGATACATATGGACGCAGTCACCTGATTAAGACATTTCTGGTAAGGTTAGAAAAAAAACTGCAAGATAGTCTTAACTAACTATCCTGGTCCCTATAGTAAACAAAGACAAATGTGGTCAGGCATCCGGTTGCATACATAATTCTCAGCTGGAAATGTCAATTTGTGTACGTCCTTGGGAAGCACCATAACACATTAAAAGACTGCGACTGGAAGAGGATTGACGGAGCATATCCACCTGTGCCGAGATATTAATGTGCAACCATTTACATACGGACTCAACTAAAAGAGGGTGACGAATGCAGAAACCGCTAAAGATTTGGAGAAATAAACCGACTTGGGAGCCGTTTTATCACGCTATCCCGCCGTATTACGCCGGCGACACTATAGTGCACCTGTCCTAATTTGCAGATCCTATCCTCCTTTTAGTGCAGCCCTTGCTAATGATGGCGCCTCAGTGTCCCAGAGCTGTGGGAATATGTAAAATAACACTCCTCTCCTCTCAAGATGAACCGTACGAGGCTATAAGCATGGCCTTATCAAAATGAAATTACAATATATGCTGATACCGTATTTCAGCGCATTGCTCACACCCCACACCTCCGGAACCCCCTCCATCCCCGAATCCTCACGTGTGCACTCCCACCGCCGCACACGCCCGCTGAAATATTACAACCTTTCCCAAAGCAAAAGATATAAATCCGCATTGAGGAATTGCAAAAACAGCACAAAGCATTCCCAGGCTGGCTTCTATCTACTGAGGCGCTTATGATTTAGCATTGCAGGTGTAGCGTCCCCCCCCCTTTTCGTTGCCAATAGCGCAGCGAGCTCAGCCACCGCGCCCCTGGTTCATTACAATCACCCAGAGGTTTTTTAATTGAGTCAGATCCAATTATGAGCCGGCAATTAGCTATTAATGTAATCAATTACTCCTCCACGCTTGTCACGTCAGAATGGGATGCAGATCGGCTGTGTGGAGTGTGGCTAGGTTTGTTGGAGCCGCGGAGAGGTGAAAGATGTGCTTTTAAAAGAATCAATTATTTAGATTTGGAATATTAGGCTTTTGGATTATATGTAAAAAAAAAAAGCACAATAAATGAGGGAAAATATATTAATCACAAGGTAATTAGTAAATATTTTCACTGTAAAAATCATAAAAACTTTTTTGACATACTTTTTTTTTTTCTTATATAAAGTTTTTTTTTTTTTTTTTTTTCTGAAATCTTATTTACCAAGCTTGTTCACAGAAGAATTCCTTTATTTGCTGAGTCAGTATGCCATACAACAACTCAACTATATCTGTTTGGTGGAAGCCCTCGAAAACGAGATGGCACATCTCAAGGGATATTCCATACATAAATTGAAAATTAAATTGAAATTAGTGTCCCTTAAAATAGGGCTGGTCCCATAATCGAAAAATTGAGAGGTTGAGATTGAATTGAACCGAAATCGTCAATTATCTGGTGATTTAGGTTTGGAATTGAATAAACGAAAAACTGTCTACTTTGGAGCAATAGTCAAACTTTGAGGCAGAATATTGATATACAGTTCCAAAAAAATCTAATAAATCGAATTGTTTTTAAAAAGATTAATCAAAATCTAATTGAAAATCAAGATCAATCAATATGAGAAAAAAAAGAGTGATTATATTTTTTCCCAGATCGCCCAGCTCTACCTTAATATAGTCTTACTGTGAATAATAAAGCTGCAAAATTCACCCTGGGCACCGCTTGTTGGACGCTTGTACACGTGGTGGATGCAGTGGACACCGGACGCTCAAGTTTATTTTTCAGATGTGCATCATGGATGCTTTCTATGCATGTTTGAAAAATTACTTTGAGCATCTGGCGCCCAGTGTTATAGTGTCTGGCAGACCAGGTTGAGATTGGTATTTGTGAAGCCTATGTAACGTCAGAAAATGAAGGCGGTGGGCTTACCAGCCCAAGCTCTAGGCAAGCTCCTTTTATTTTTCTGAATATCTTTTATTACTACTGTTGGTCCAAGTTTTGATCTTTACTTGCAGCTATATCATTTGCCTGGTTCCACGGTTGGATGCTTCAACACCCCAGATACTTGTCCACCATATACTTTAAAGGTGGGGCAACCGATTCTCACACCGCAATCTTAAATCTTACAATTTCCTCCTTCGACACATTTATTATAGACATGTATTAGTTTTTGGTGCACGTTAGCAGAGTGGTTAGAGTTCTGGCTTCCCAACAAGGAGGTCTGGGTTCGACTCCCGGGCATCACTGTAAATTTCCCTTAGTGAGTGAATGGGAGAGTGAATGTTTGTCTGTCTCTAACTCTGCGACAAGTTGGCCACTGTCCAGGGTGTTCCCCTGTCTAAGGCCCAAAGTCACTGGGGTAGGCTCCAGTCACCCACGATCCCTAACGGGATTAAGCGGTAGAAAATGAAAAAGAAAAGAAAAGAATTATTTTGATTGTATTTATGGCTTTTTACAAACAGAGAACCACCCAAGAACAGCACTGCATTCGGTCCCTGATTAGAACAAAAAATGTTTATTATTCATATCATACAATACACACGCCTCATTTTTTTCATAAAGTGCTGTATTTATCACAATTGCACCGGTATACACAAGGCAGAAGCCCATGATTTGGTGACCTGCCATCCCAAGGCCCAAATGCACCAGAGGAGATCTAACACTGGCACACAGAATACTTAGTGTTTCTGTCATCAGGGCTTGACGCTTCTGACACGACAACTTGAATTTAGTCATTTTTTAAGTACTGGTTAAGAACTGGCTACTCAAACCGTTTGATGCCATGCCTTGGGGTCTGAGAAGCAGGTCAGCCGAACAAGAGCAAGAAGGTACTTTATATACCCAACTGCCTCTGTTAGTACTGGCTCAGCCCCAGACTGTTTCAGATTTCATTTTAGGTTTAGTCCTTATTCCAAAGTGCTGTCTAAAGCATCTCTCAAATGCACATTGACTGATTGTCTATTCTCAAAATCAGCCGTCTCAAATAAAGAGAGTACAATAAGCTTTACACAATAAATTCCATGCTTGGAAAATATGAAAACATCCCTCAGAGAGCCTGAAAAAGACAGACAGACTGTGTCTCAGCCAGTGCAGGCAAGTGAAACAGACTCACATAATAGGATATTATATTTAACTACCTTCTATTCATTCCAATCATCCAGGAAAGCCACAGCCAACATTTCTGCTCCCAAAACTTCATTTGTGCGATTGAATTTATGAGGCCTTTTGGTTAAGAGGTGTATGTCAGGTTCAAATTCCCCTTTCTCTCTTTTTCTTTCTTTCTTTTTTCCTCTGCTTGTCGTGACATATGTCTTCATTTGTGAGGGCTTAGTTTGTGCCAGGTTGGAACTTTTATTGGCAAGACTCTGTTCTCCCCTGGAGGCCCTTTAAGCGCTGCACAGGAAATAAAAATGAATTTTCAAGTTACTTCCTGATGTCGTGAGTGATTTCATTACCTTCAGATGCTGGGCTAATTTGGAGCGAGCAGGAGAATGAGATTTCAACATGAGAGCGGGCCACAATCACCTAACCACAGCACACTGGCTTTAGAAATGTAAGCTAATGGGAACATTGAAGTAATAGAGGAAATACAGACCTCTTCAAACTAATAATAAGGTCATGGGTTAATTAAACACATAATAAAATCTATTGACAATGGATACAGTATTGCTTTTTACATTGAAAGTGCATCGTAGAATAGACCTTCTTTATTACAAATGAGGAAAAAAGAAGTGGTGACTGAGCTCATGCATTTTGAGCATCCAATAAGCCACAATGAGTGGCCAGATCCAGGCTAGATTTGAGATGTTGCCCCCTGCTTCTTCCTACATTAAGGTATGTTCTAATAAGTTGCTAGATGACATGACCTTTAAAACAACTGAAATTATACTTTATATTAGCCTCTACAATTGCACTTTTCGATTCACATAGAGCTACAGTATATGCAAGCGTTCTCTGTCCTTGTTCAGCGTCTTCACTGAACACTGTCATTAAACAAGTTGCATCTTTACACTGGACTTTGAGGACAGAGAAGCTAAAGCCTTCTGCACACTGCAGGAGTTTTGGCTCAATTTTAAGCCACAATGTGTCACTCTACGAGTTTGGGAAGGTGTGGCCAGAGTAAGGACTTTCGTAAGAATCATTTCTTATGTCTGTCCGTCACCGTGACTATTTGTCAAGGCGCATCATGGTGAAGCACATCCTATTGTACTTAGTAAAGAAAACTTAAAACCTTTCGCACAATAAGTAAGAATATAAATATGTTGCCTGAATCAAGAAAAAATACTTTAGATAGTAATTATAATCATTTACAATCATTGTTAGATGGTTATCATAATCTATCATTCTAACGGCATCCATGACGCTTGTGTGTAGGGGAACTCATTTTAAACTGAATGAAGGTGCCCTGCCCCGAGTTTATACCACTGTATATACCGAGCGTTTGCATTGGTCCTATGGAGGAACCAAAAACGTATGCTTGGCAAACAGACCAAAGCTGCATTGACTGATAGAAAACAAAACAAACAAAAAAATCAACTTGTTTTATTGTAATTTGTTTTAGGAATCAAAACAAAAAAAGGTGTAACTTTTCCCTTTTTTATTTTTTAATTGAAAATTAATTGAACAAATGATACACGAATTATGCAAGTATGGATAGATAGATTTATGCAAAAAAAAAAACAAAAAAAAAAAAAAACATTTACACGCAGCTAATTGAAACTGAGGACAGCCAATCACAGCACTGCTTTAGGCTATTAGGGAGAAATATAATACTATTCGTTTCAGACAGACCATGGTGATCTGATTTTGTTACAAAAAGCTGCATTTACAATGTACTTGTTGGGGTAAAGACATAGTTTACAAATTTACAACTAAAAAGTTACAGGTTTAATCTCCATACACTGCAAAAACTGCATCTAAACTTGTTACTTGGATTAGAATTTTAATCTGGATTTGAATCATTATAACTGGTTAAGATTGCATTTCTTATGTAATGTAGAATATTTCTCGTGTTTCAAAGCATTTCTAACTGGTTATAAGAGAATTTGTTTTAAAATAAGAACAAAGATTTGCCTTGAAAGAAGAACAATTTTCTTTAAGGTGCACTGTGTAATTTTCTGGAGGTAAAAAGTCATCTCCACAAATCAGTAAAATTAGAAAGTTAAAACAATACTTTGGGAGTTTCTGAATGGAGATGAATACATTTTATGCCATAATATAAAAAAAAAAAAAGCTTAAGGAACAGCTTTTCTGCAAAAACAGATGTGTTCGGGCCCTTGTCCAAGCCAAATATACCATTTTGTGGCCATGCAAGCCCGCTCAAAGCAAAAATGCATTTTTGTATTAATTATTTAGTGTAATAAAGGCATCTAAATGACAAAAATATGCATTTATGTGGCACATATTTTGGCTCAAAAAGAGAAGAAATGTCTTCAGGTCAGTTCAAAACTGTCTCTACAAGCGATAGAGCCTGAATGTGTCAAAAGGCTTGAAATTAGCTTTCAAATCCTTGAATCAAGCCATTTTAACTTGTCTTGAAATTAACTTTATGCAGTGTTTTAGGCCTATGTGCATGTCATCCGCTAACCAACATCTTTCTCCTTCTTAACTAACCCACATCGTGACAAGGCAATCAACCCCCACCTCCTCCTCCTCCATAATTAAATGTTAAGTTCATTTTTGGGTGGACAACGGTGACACGAGGCTGGAGAGGGCTGTCAGTGCCGAGGAAGCTGGCGTGACGAATACCCTTATTAGCCAAAGCACGGCAACCTTTCACCACCAGGTTCTCACACTGGATACATCAAGCACTATTTCATATTAAAAAGACGAAGAAAATCTGCATCCGCTTGCACTTTTCCCCATCCCAGACACCTAAACACACACTTGCCGTCGCCGCGGTGATGTGGTTGATATGACCGCAGAGGGCACGGGGAGGTAAAGGGGACATGCACTCCGGGCTTGTCAGCGCTACAAGCATCTCCCTGTAAATCAATGAACGATGATGCTAGCTCCGAGAACCTCCCCGTTTCATATGCAAACAGCTTTTCTATGCAAATACAGCCCCGGCAGCAGCTTGGAACGCAGAATGTGAAGAGACGTATAAAGTGTCCCCTAGGTGTATTTTCGTAACCTTTGCTATCTGACCTATCTTGTTCTGGAATGACATAACAGGATAGCGGGATAATGGTGGGTGGGGTACAGTGATGCATTAGCGCTGCGTTATATACAAATAAATCTGCAAGAAAATTAGCTGAATGTGTATTTTTTATGTGTATGTGTTTTAGGGATGGGACAAGACAGAGACAATAGATTTTGATATATTTTTAGAGCGTAATCCTCAATAAAATCACAAATTTGGCTTTGTGTTTCTTATTTTTTGCTGTCATATCACTGGTTTTGTATTTGATCTGTTGTTGTGTGTGTCCAAGTCAAATAAAAATGCAAGATGATTTTCGTGTTTGCATTATCTAGTAGTTATGTATGGTATATTTTATATGTCTATACCTGATTTTGATTGACATCGGTGTAAGGACTCAAAATGTGTTTTTTTTGTTTTTTGTTTTAAAACACAGTTAACTTATTAATTCCATTTCAAACATCATGAGATGTTTTGGGGCGACATCAGCAGTCTCCTTATTTCCAATTAAATAACAATGTAACAATGAAATGTAGAGATAAATAGATTGATAATATGATAAATATCATATTAATGCATTCCTACTGGGAGCAATTCTGTGGCACGAGAGCTTGTCCCATAACAAATGTATTTGGAAAAAAAAAGAGGAAAAAAATCAAACGTATATTTTCACAGAAAATAGAAGGAAGGCTGCATACATGTGTGTATTTAAAAGTGTCAGTTTACTGCTGAGACAGAGAAGACACCAACTTGTTGGTTGGATAAAAAAAGGTTTTGAGACTGTACAAAAGTTAGCAATTACAAGGTGTGACTGTATTTGTAAAACTATAGTCAGATTTTAATGTGTCTTTTTAATGTTGCAGTATGTAACTTTTCTGGAGGTATGTCTCCATTGTGAAAAGAATGAGGATATTTTCACATATAGTCTTGTGAATGAGGTTGCCTCTCCACAAATCTTTTCCTTCTTAATGGAAACTTAATGTGGACCTATTGTGATTTTTTTTTATATTTAGTAAGAAACTAGAACATACTTAGATCAGTAATTTACCTTTTGTTTATTGTAAAACACAAAGTTGATCTAAAACAACTTAAAAATAGGAACAGCTCTACTGACTTCCTGTTCAAAACTGCAGATCTGATAAGCCCCGCCTCTTCATTTTTAAATGTTACAGTAAAAAGCAACAGATTTTAAATAACAATTTTTTATTGTTGGAAAGTGTCTATGGGACAGTTTTGAACCATATATGCTTCACTTTGAGTCTTAATCTTTTGAATTATACCAAGTAAATACAGACAAGTGGGAGGAGATAGGTGGTAGGTGAGAAAGGGGATTTCTGAGCACTTGAGCTCCAGCTGAAGAACAATTCAAGATTACTCCAACATGCATGAATCAATACAAATGTAACTTTGAGTAAACTAATGATGAAGGAAGGCCATCATAACAAGGTTAAAAACTTAGAAAAGTGAATTTGACAGAATAGGTCCCCTTTAATGGTGTCCCCTGCTTGCGGACTCTCTATCACAAAAAAATCCAATGACTGTTTTTAACTCTTTTTTAATAGTCAGAGATTAATTAATGCACACATCCTTCCTATAGAGTTTTGATTGAGGCCACACAGGAGGCTTTAGGGTTAAGTTCAGGCCTAAATCTACAAATCTGGGTAAGATTAGGTCAAAGACATGAAGTTGGTTAAGATTAGGGTTTCATAAATATTCATAAATAATAATAACACATCTTTACATTCCCACATAGAAATAAACATTACATAGAAAATTACAAAAAATAAAAAATGTTGGAGTAATTAACAGTGAAGACATTTCCAAATTAATGGAGCAACTTTAAGAGAGAAAACATAAATTATTAGATGTGATCAAACATAATTCATCCCTACACCAGAAATCTCTTTTAATACGTGTCCTAAATCCCACAGGAAGTCTCTGCGCTACATCTGCAACAAACTCCCTGATACATTTACTTCCAGCAGCACCTGTGTTTGTCTGTTGTAACTTTTCCCTCTAATGCCTGGATTATCCTTCAAACTGCCGGGGAAGGTGCCAGGGCGACACAATGCTCCTACAGCTCTTGTGAAAGGGTAAGCAAACATTACACTATTCACAGTATACCTTCATTTATAAAGCAGTTCTTTGTGCTGCCTCTCCCTGTGTAAGATATCTCCCCTCCCCTGCCTTTGATGGGAGGATGTCAGAGTGTGTGTTAGCTTTAATCCTGGTGTGTAGCGCTCAGGCCCGCTCTCGGCAGGGCTTCCATTGTGCCGGTCGCCTCATTGTGTCGGAGGGATAAAGCTGCCTCTGTTGTCTAGCCAGCTTCCTGCTTCAAACGGCGGCTGCATGGTTCCTCCGTGCAGTTCTCCCCTCTCCTCCTCCTCTTCCTCCTCCAGTGTCTCACTCACTCTTGTCGTTTAGCTCCTCCGAACGATTGTTTACCTCTGTCACTTCTGCCTGTCTCGCTGTTTGATTCTAAGATGACTTGTATTCTCCCCTAAGTTCTACGGGAGTGGTGTAGAGTTGTTCGATGAAAGAGTGTAGGGATGCTGGAAGAGCTGGAACCATCGCTGTGTGTTGGAAATCTAGTTATAGATGTAATATTTTTATAGTTTCACAGTACTATGAAATGTGTACCTTATACCTAGAAAACGTAGATATAAAACAAAATGTCAAAATCGTGAGATAAGTGTCTCTTTTTACCTCAATATGTTCCGTAAAGCCAAAATGTAAAATTTGGGGGCACCACCGAACCGTGCCCAAGCCCGGATGGTCCCTAAAGCGATGCTTTGATTCTATTGTCCAGTGTGAGTGCAATCGAACTGTACTCAAACGCAGCACGGATCAAACTCTGGCGTAGTTGAAGGAGGTATGCCAGAGCACGGCGCGGTTACTCACGTACACACACGTATACAACTTTAGCACACAAGCCCATTGTAAGCGCTGATGTTTCTCACAAGAAGAAAGAAACTCTGCAACAAACTCCGTGGAAATGCGCTTACCTTAAATTAGCGCCATGACCGGAGAGAAAAGTTGTGAAGTCTTTCGTTTCCTGTTGCTTTTGGTGCTCTACGCAATTTTTAATCCAAAGGCTGACGGAGAAGCACGCATCACGGCCAAAAGTTGGATCTGCTTCATTATATCAAAGATATAACAGCCCGCTGGCATTTTTTTCGCCGCTACAGCGTTAGTACCTCAGGGCTTGATTCAAGATTCTGCGCAACATGTAAACGAACAACGCTAGAGAATGATGTCACTGGCCTGGTTCGCTTGTGCAATTGTGAGTATGGAGCCCGATCTCACAAGTAAGCGTACATTTACCACGGCATTACCAGACATGTACATTGCGTATGATTAGCACAAGTTCACAGCTGTTTTGCAGAATTATGGTATATTTTGCCGTCCCAATTAATTTCTATGGTGTTCTTATTCATGAATATCAATGAAATCCTGATCCTAATCTTAACCGACTCTAAGCCCCAGACATAAACTTACCCATTTTAGTAACTTGAAGCCAAACTTACCCATTTCACCTAAAGAAAACGTCCCTGTGTGGCTTCAACCAAAAGTCATGTACAGTAATTTTATGCAGTAAAATCTCGTGTCATTTTTACGCTTTTTCATATCGTGCTAAATGTACGGCGTAACATAAGTAAAGCAAAAAAGGCGTGAAATTCTGCTGATAATACTAATACTTTGGGTCGTGGTAAATGTACGCTTTCTTGTGAGACTTTGTTGGAGTACGGGCCAGACAATTTTCTGCAATCAGGCTTGAGAATGACACTATAAATCCCTAGTGAGTGCACCCATATTCACAAATTTAGTCTGAAGCGCCGTGACGACCTTGACTTTTGGTTTAATGAGCAAGTTTAGGTTTCAAGTTTCTAAAATGGCTACTTTTAGGGATGAAGTAAAAAATATCGCCATGCGGCTTCAACTAAAATTTGTTGTTATTTTGGCTTTTTGTAGCATATCGATGTATCGATGCTTATCTGAACGTTTTTGACATTTTGTTGTATATCTATGTTTTCTTCTGAGACTGGGCTGTATTAAACCCTCTAAATCGCGTCAATCTGTCCCACATTGGCTGAATAATTTAACATAACAAAAGTATTTGAGTTACGAGGTCCACCATGAGTCAGTCAGCAGTGCGCAGGAGGAGCGTATGTGCTTTAATAACATTGTGCATGGGTATAGAGACCGAAAACCTTGTCAGTTACTCTCAATAGAACTCAAAAGAGATAACCCACAACCCAGATTTTTGCTGCTGCTCAAGACTGAAGGACTGAAGTGAGTGAATAAAAAGGTGAAGGTGTAGAATGACAGAAGCCGCCAACAAAAACCAAAGACGAGGAAATGAACTGACAGCATGAGTCACTTCGTATGATTACTTTTCAATACCCTCATCATTCCTACGTCTGCCACTCCTGCTAATACCAAAACCCTAATGCCCAGTCTGGGAATAGCCTAAACAAAGACACATCTATAGCACTGATTGGAACAACTTGGGAGCATTCTCCAAGTCCAAACAGGTGAGATCTTTCTTTTTGCACTTGGCAACGCTCTAAAGAAACTGGTCTCAAATTCAAATTTCAGGTTAATAAATCACGGCGAAGAGAGGCTTGTTAAATTGAACTTTATATAACTTCTGCGTAAAGGTCAGCGCGGTTCTGTTTGGAGTTAATTCAGACTTTCCATCTCATAAAGTTGCATAGCGGTGGGCATATACCTACACACTGATGTTCACATATGTGGTCAAGGTGATACTTTTTAATCATTTCTTCACTTTTGCAAACTGATGAGCGGCCATTTGCACATGCCTGGTTTGGACAAGAGTGAGTCCGGTTGAAATTCCCATAGCAGCTAATGATAGACTTTCCATTCTCCCGGCCTTGTTTGACAGATTTGAATGTCATTAAGTGGCGGCCGTGCTGGGTCCAGATGTTGTCGCGGAGTGGTGTGAGGAGATGATGAAAAGTTTGCTTCAGCACCCACTTGTTGGAAACTTTGACGCAGAGGTACAAGAGTGGAGTTCTTAATAAATCAAGAGGGCCAGTTTATAATTAAAAGGTACACAGTATACTTTTAAATGAAAAAATTAAAGGTAGAAGGTATTCCATTTTAGAGTCAACTAATCACATGAAGATTGTTACATAAGACATCCTAAAGCAGGGGTCTCGAACTCCAGTCCTGAAATGATTTTTATGTGGCCCCCGGAATAGTAAGTATCTAATAGTCATCAATAAAAGCCTGTGTTCAGACGTCCAGATAAAGACTTGGGCCTGTAGTGTTTGTGAGGCTTATATTGTTGGGATGTTACCATAAAACCTCTAAAATGCACTAGAACACAGCAAGTTACCCGCAATTTAGCCAAAGATTTGAGCTACAGTTCCCATAATACACTGCAGCAGCACTGACGGTAGGAGCCACATTGGCCAGAATGGATAATAAGCTTATAGAAATATAAGGGCTTATATTGCTGAGATGTGACTATAAAATATAAAATGCACTGGAATACAGCAAATTACATACAATGTGTCCAAGATTTTCTTGGAATGTCAGTATGTACAATATAATATAGTGGAACATGATGTACTGTGTTACAATGCAAATCTGGGCATGCAGTAAATGTTATTTTGTCTTTATATAGTCTAATTGTCATATTTGAACATAACACAAAAGGACCTATAAAATGTGGCCCTCCACCAAATCTGACTCCAATCGATTTGGCCCCAGTCCCAGTTTGACACCCATGAAGTAAAAACAAAAATTAAAAATCAAATAAATTGACTTAATTTTAAAACATACATTTCCATCCAAGTCATGTTGTCCCCAGTTTATGCATGTCTCTTGATCCAACCCCCACTTTGGTTATCACTGCATTAAATGAATGACCTTAATCATTTTGACAAAATCTTTCAAAAACATTTAGATCAGTTTTCTTCAGAAACATGTGCACTTGTTTGTTTCATCATGTCATCATGTACAATAATAGTAACTTTCTTTCCCTCTCTTACTGTTGGTTTTGTTAGTGAGATGTCTTTACCTTGATGTATTTTGACTGCCATCTGCAAACCATCTTCAGGACTGTCACCAGGCTTGGCGTTAACATGTCTCTGGTTGCTCACACTGACCACACCCACTGTCCCCTCGTGGTCTTTGGAGAAGAGTGTCCCAGGACAGACGCTTCTTCTTCATTACTGATGGTGTCCTCAATCCAGCGTTCAAGCTTGTTGTTTTCAGCTCCTGTGACCATATAAGAAAAATAAATTAATCAATCAATGATTTTATTTATAGAGCACATTTACAAAGACAGATGTCTTCCAAAGTGCTTTACACAGCAACCTCCTTCGCTCAGTGATGGCAAGCAGCCCTGGAGCAGCTCAGCAGAGGAGATTCGCCTAAACACCTATCCACCTTATTCCTAGCCCCCATGAGCCTTTGCGTGAATTATGGGCGAAACTTTTTGTTTATATTATAAATGTTGAACCGATCGCGCGATTCCTGTTTTTCTGGATTGATAACTACATAAAAATGTGGGAACACCAGCTTTCATGTCTTAAACGAGGCGATATAACATTTACGTTGCCTACTAAAATTAAAGGATGGGAGGATGGGAGGACCCTGGGTTGCATGCTTCTTTTGGAATAACCAAGGAGATACCATGGAAATGTACAACATATCTTACCTGTTTGTGTAACACTGCTGTCAGGTCTTCGCAGTACCCAGCGTCTCTTCTCTGGTGGTCTGGAGTATCCCAACCATAATGTAGGATATGGAACATCCTCCGTGGGTACTTTATCCACAAAATGAAAAGAACATAGATATAATGTCTTTGGTGGCTTCTTAAGATTTAGGTTTTTCAGCCACATCCTTTTGACTTCCTCCTCTTTTGGTAGACGGTAGAAACTGTACCTTGGAGGGCAGCTACACTCCCGCTTCGTCAGCAGCCCATGTTCCACACAACGCTCTTTAAGCCACAAATTTAATTTTATTTGGTTGTTACAACCACGAACTGCACAACATGTCCCGAGCTGCGCAATGCCATTTTGTGAACGTCGGAGAATTAAATGAGACACGCTTCTAAAGTTTGTTTACACCGCTAAAGCTAATAAAACCGCCAACTCTCAATCGAAACAACAACGCAGTGACACTTCCGGTTACTATACCGGAAGTTGCGCCATAACCCGTTTTACATCAGCGGCCCCAGGAATAAGGTGGATAGTGCCTCAACCTCCAACTACCACGAAGTGCTCCCCAACCTGCATGTTAAACTGCGTAAATACTTGCTGCAGAAAAAAAAGACAAGGGCAAACTCAGTTATCTTATCACCACTGTCAGATTGAAAATGACAGAAAATGACTTTTAGATTAAAAAAATTGAGGATTACTGTATAGAGTGGAAAATGTGTTTCCACAAATGAAAAATATTCATTCTTGAGCCTCTCTTGTTAATAATTTACTGTCTGAACTAAATTCCAAAAAATAAGGTAAAACATGCATGGGATCAGAAATATAACGTTTTATTTCAAAAGTATCTTTTGGATAGAACAATTTCTACTTTTCTTTCAACTGAATATATGTTTTCATGTTTTGCCTACTCAGTTTGAGGTATTGATCTAAATTTTTAGATCCAATTTTTGTCCAACTGATTATGTACAGAATCTTGATAAAGAGTGCTACACATCTAACCAAGCTGTGAGTAAAACATACGATAATCATGCCTTCTAACTTTTATATTATTGTTAATCCACATTTTTGCAGCCTTTTTGTTAGTAAATCATTGTCTCCAAGTACATTTTGAATGAGTTATTGAAGGTTTGATACCTCTGAGCCAGCTTCAGAGAAAATCACAGAGTTAGCACTTACACATGTCCACCAGGGTACTACTTAAAAATGCCTTCCCCTCTTCCTCCTCCTCCCATACATCCCCTCTCTCTTCCTCCTCTCCCAGCGCTCCGTCACATGCACTTTACGCTGATGTCTGACGGATCGGGCCAAGACACTCGACTCAGGGCACTTCTCTATATATCGTTAATTTAATCCATGGTGACGTGGTCAATTACAGCGAGCCTGCACGCTCAAATAGCATGTCAAAACCGGTGTATCAATCTATTAGGTCTCGTCTCCTCGCACCTTACAGCCCATCGTTGGAGCTGGGGGAAACTGCTGACCTCACGGAAACGGTCCTCTCATCCTCTCCGCAGCCTTTTAAAGTGTATCAAAAACATAACTGTGCTTAAGCTGTCTTGGAAGTGAGATCAGAGGGATCACTGTGCAGTACATTTACATAGGACGTGTAGTCTTACTGATCAAGGGGGCACTTTCGGTGTTAGTGTCTGAAGAAGAGTGCCTTGTCTCTCTTTTGAAATCTTTGGCCAACTTGGACAAGCATGTAAGCTGCATTTTCGACAGCTTGTAGATCCAAAAACACAAATTTCAAGCTTAAAAGACATAGCTGATGTGCTATTTGTAATGTCATCTTCTAAACGTTAAGAAGCTTTACGCCTCATGTACACTGATCGTGAGGAGAGTTTGGTTTGAGACATGGGCGAGTTTCTTGGGACGTGCCTTGTACACCAGCTCCAGTCCACTGAAGTCTGTATTTGCCTAAAACTGTGCGGATTCCTGTGAATTTCTGCGAGAATGCTAGTATTTAGACTACAAAGTCACATCAGACCGCTGCGACCTATGGGAAAAATAGACTTTCTACAGATTCTTTCCGCACATTCGCACGACTCTCAGAGATGCGCTCGCAATGCGCTCAGGTCTGTGTACAAAACCCTATTGGTTTTAAGCATTTTCTAAATCTTGCATGACCCACACGAGTCTCGACCTGCACCTAACTTGCACAGCAGGGGTTACTTTGGCATTTCTTGTATAAATAGGGTTGGAAACACATTATATTTGCGGGCCTGCTGTGGGGTAAAGTCGAGGGCAAAGTCCTATGCTAAGCCAATGAGAAGATCTTATAATAAATAATAATGCAATGTATTTATACAGCGCTTTTTCAAGGCACCAAAAGACGCTCCACATGATGCATTATTCATTCATTCCACACTGGGTAGTGGTAAGCTACTATTGTAACCACAGCTGCCCTGAGGCAGACTGACGGAAGCGAGGCTCCCATTTGCGCCATTGGCCCCTCCGACCACCACCAACCATTCATACACACCCTAGATCCATACTAGGCAATGTGGGTAAAGTGTCTTGCCTAAGGACACAGCAACGAGTTTCTCCTCTTCTGTTCGCCCACTGGTAGCACTGTAGCATGGTATTGCCATGGCTAATTCAAATTGAGTTACAACCAAGTGTAAATGGAGGTTGTTGACGTGACGTTATATATAAAAAAATAATAAATAAAGAAAGTTGTTAATTTTGTATTTCACTTGCAGCTACTGTTAGCATTGTTGGATATATTATCATGTTTAGACTACTGGATCACTACATCATCTCCATGTCTTTGCATCTACATTTGACGCAGCATATTTCTGTAACTCCGAATTTGAAGTTGTAGTTGTTGAGCAGTGAGTGATTCAGACGATATCTATTAGAACAAGTTGTGTAAAGTTGTAGAAAGTTTAATAGGGAAAAATCAAACCAATTTACTGACATGCTAATGCTACGTAATGCAGTTCAGTCTAAATGATGTATGGCTTAAAACAGTGCAAAAGATCTCAAAACATAGGCTACTGGATAGTCTGGAATATTCAATGTTTCTGAGGCTCAGAGGAAAAAGGATGGTATCTCACAGACAGAACTTAGCTGTGTTTTTAAGAAGAGCAAAACTAAAATAAATAAATAGACAATTCAGTAAAGTGAACTTGCATTATGTATTTTTGTCAAAATTGTATAAAGAACAGCAAATTGAAAAAAAAAAAAAAAAAGTTGGATAAAGACCTTGGCATTCTGTCAGTGATGCATGGTGGTATTCTAGCCCAGCTATCATGATTTGTTAGTTTAAAATACAAAACTTACTGCTGTGCATTCCAGAAAAAGTAATCACATCGCAAGTTGCAGTAGTTCACAAATTTTACAAACCTAGTATCATCTAAGAAAAGACTAGGCATATATTTTGGGTTGAAGCAGATCTAAAATTGGATTGATACATTATTTCTCAAGACATTGCTCAAAAATGTATACAATTACTGCTAAACTAACCAAGCTATAAAGGATCCTACGTACAGAAAGAAGCATGCCTATTAGGTATGGGCTTGATAATGGAAAATACATTTTTATAGAAGTACTTGGTGTCATAGCAATGCCAAATTTTGTGGTATCTATGCGTACCACTATAGCATACATACCACTGTCAAAAACAAGTGTGTGGACTGAATCAACAAGGACTGAATTGAATTGAACTCAGCAATGAAGTCCACTCAGCTTAAAAAAACCCTGTACCTCCTACAAGTATCCAGAGCTTGTAACTTCCTACTCACACAGTTTAAACTTTAAAACGTACTGGTCAACAGTCATGGGAAGACCAGTAGACTCAGCTGTGTTAGCATTCACAAACCTTTGTCTTTATCTGCCTCTTCCTGCCTCCCCGCTCACCCGTGGGAGTGTGCAGCTGACAGGAGGGCTGTGAAGTTTGACTGGCTCAGCTCAGGCTTTGATGCTGTCGCTTCCCATCCTCTCACCGAGTTCAAGGCCATCAAGATCTTGCAAATGAGCAGACACTAGTGCAGAGTAGTTCTGGGAGAGCAAGGCCGGGGGCATCTTGTTCATCCCAATGCCCACAGCAAAGACTCGCGAGTACAGGCAGACAGGGAGCGGTGATTTGCCAATAAGTATTCAACTGCTGATGTGAGATGGAATTAGGTTGCTAGGGCAGCTTTTAGTCAAATTAATTATTGTAGGTGCAAACAATCTGCTTTGAGAATATGAGGTTAGTTATTTACTAGAATGACAAGTGAGTTTGATTGCAATCTAAACTCTGGTTCTTAATGGGTTAAAAATAAACCAAAAAGGCTGACTTTTCACAATAAATCTGCACTTTTCTCTCAAACAAAAAATACAACAAGCAGTGGCAAGTTAAAAGACTTAATATAACAGCATTTGAAAACTTTGATGAGTTACAATTGAATTCTAGTATGGTATAAATCATCACCCACGCATTAGAACACTAACTGAAGTATCAAAAGTGTACAATTACAGTGGTAATAACCATCAAATCTGAATTATTCATTGTAAAATTTCTAAAATGGAAGGTTGCAGAGAGTCACTGGTAGCTGATGGAGACTCCTGCAATAAGATAATCAAGTGATTTAACAAGATGAGAATCCTGCCCAATGACACAACAACTGGAGTTTCTGCAAGGTTAAGTTATACTTTATTGTCCCCCTAGGGAACTTTTTTCTCTGCTTTTGACTCATCCTTCAATGCCACTGAGGCATCTCTTCAGGAGCAGTGAGCTCCACAATGCTGCGTTTGAGACTCATCTCCAGTTCTTCTTGATAGGCGTGTCAGGACTACTGGAGCTAGAGGACAATACCTAACATGCATGTTTTGATTGCTAGGTGGCAGAGTCAGTAGCAGGTAGAGAGGCAGAAAGGTTAAAAACACCAAAAACTTTTTATAAACACCAAACCATAAAAACGCCAAACAATTCCATACGGCGTGTGCAGCTTTGTTGACTATAATTGCATAATTTTATTCAATACATTGTAATTAATGTTTTGCTAAGAGAGCATTGTCAAACTGGCCTGAACCAATGAAACGGTTTGCACACAAGTAACCACATTTATTTGTAATTGCTAATATTTACATCAATCACAGCCTGCACTGAGTTCTTGAACAGAAATTGACAGATATTGCTTCATAAAAAAACTGTGCATCTGAAAGACCTAAATCACAGACAATCAGCCTTTAAATTCAAACTTTTCAGTTTAATACCTTTTAAAACCCTGCAGAAATCCTTCACTTAAAACCCATTTCACAAACTGATTTAGAATAACAAAGCAGTGGCAAAACAACTGAATCTAGCACACTTCACAGAACGCATGTGTATCTGAAATGACTAATGCACACTTTACTGACAGCTACAAGAAGATAAAGTGACTGAAATATCGAGACAAATCAGCCACACGATGCTGATGATAGACCTCTGTACCTGAAAGCTGAAAACGTGCAATCCTAATAACTATTCATTTCCCCAACTAAGTGTGTGGCTTCGGACTACTCAGTGTGTCTGTGCGCGTTGTACTCCTGACAGTGACAGGCGCTGATCTCCGGACTGACAGGGCTAATCTCCCCAGTCTCTGCCCTACTCCGCTCCTCTTGGTTCTCTGATCAGCTCGTATTAAAGCTAAACACTTTGACTGATTTGGAGGAAAAATCAAAATCAATTTGCACCAGGGCTTGTCTATTTGGGAGCTGTCCCCTCAGGCCCTGGGAAGCCTGTCACAACCTCTCGCTGTGGAATTGACGTTTTGACATGCAAAGTTAGATTAAGAAAACGTGACAGAGAAAGAGAGAATGAGAGAGAGAGTTAGAGAGAGAGTTGTTACGAGTTTTCGCTTCGGACAAATTCTATTATTTACAGCAAGATCAAAGTAGTTCGGGACATGTCAGCAGTTCAATAGTAGAATGTCAGTCACCCAAGTCAACCAGGTAGAGATGAAAAGTGTAGTTGTCTCGTGAAAGGTCTCATGATACTCAAAGTAAAGTCTTGATTTGATAGTAAAGAGAAATTGGTTCTCAAACAAAACGAAAAGAAAACATTACGTTTGTTTACATTGATGTAAAGCAGAACTAAGCAGTTTCAGCCCCTACAGCTTGTAGTTAAACAAGCTGACTAAATTGTAACTCAACATTTATTTTCTCATCTTGCGTAGCTTCAAGATTAAAATAAGGCAGCAGAAACACACCTAAACACATCTTACACTGCTAAATAAACTTATCAAAGAACATGGGTTTCTCAAGACAGAAATTCGGGTCAGGAATGTGTTTCGATGGAGCTGCCATATTTCATACTGGAGACAATGGACAGAGCCAACACATGCTTCAAATGTGCCAAAATATATATGTGACCATCAACACGGAGACTTACAAAGACATTTGACTTAGTTCTGCTTCAAGGACTGGCAGAAAGGTTGGCCACAAAGGATGCAAAGAGACAGTGCTTTTATACCCTGGTTCATATTTAAGATTGTATAATTGTTATAGACAAGGGGCTATTCAACATAAGATCCAGGGGCCAATCAGGCCCTTCAAACATTAAATTTGATTCTCCAAACATTGGAAAACATTTGTTCTTCATTGCTGGTTTACTTCTGGTACTAGTTTAGACCTGGTTTGGTCCTGGTTTAGACAATAGATTTTGGTTTAGTCTTTTTTCAGAGCTGATTATACATGTCCTGGTTTAGTTCTGGTTCAGTACTGTGGTGGTTGTTTAATGAAATAATTTGGGCAATATTTGCTTTTTCCCCACAAAACAAAAACAATAGTTAGCAATGCTAACAACTAACAGTTAATAATGTTCTAAACGGACAGCATGTCGAAGATGTTTTGTGTGACACAATTTTGTATTCACGTGGTACTGCATCGTTTATATATTTGGAAAATTCATTTGTCTTTTCTTAGTTAATTTACTTTTCTTGTAATAAGACAGTCGTATAAGCTAGGTGTCATTTACCTGACAGTTTCGGCGCAGGACTTCGCCTTCGTCAGAGGTGAGTCTGGTTTGTGACTCCTCTTTAGAATCTTCCCAGACGTGGCCAGTTTGACAGATGTCAGACTGACCACATTTGCATTGTTTTATCTCTGGACCACAGACAGACAACCTACCAAAATTCAACTATATTTTGGGAAAATATAGTTGAGTTATAGACAATAGACAACACAAGATCAAGTAGAGCAATGCAAAGTAGACTGTATAGCTTGTATAAAAAAATAAAGTAATAATAATAGTGTTTATTATTAACAAAAGCAATAACAATAATATAAAAATATTGTAAAATAATTAAAATATATAAATAATATAAAATAAAACAAATAAAAATAAAAAAAGTAAAAATAATATAAAATATAATCTAAAATAAACCAAAAATAAAAAAAACATAATTAAAATAAAATAATTTCAAATTAAATACAAATTATTTAAAATAAAAAAGTATCATTTAAAAGAAGGTAAAAAAAGAATTAAATAATTAAAATTAATATTAATACACGTAAAAACAAAGCAACCGCAAACAATCCTAGCAGCATTTTGAACTGACTGGTTTGATGGACAGGTTAGCCACAGAGAAGCCAGTTGAGTTTCCCTCCAGTCTGATTCTATTAAGTAGCGCCAGATCCAAGGTATTCTGGGACACGTCAACAGCAAACAAGTACAATCATGAAACGCCAGTCACCCGAACCAACCCGATGGACTTCTACATGAGCTGTAAGCGCAGTTGTCTCACCAGCGGTCCCAAGACTCTCCAGAAAAACACGGACTCGGCCGAAGAGTTAAAAAAATGAGCGGTTGATGGGCGTAATGACGAAAAACAAGCTGCGGACATTTTGGATTGACGGGGTTGATTGAAAGGCAGGCCACAGAGGAGGGATAGGCTGACAGACATATGGAAAGTGACAGGCTTAAGCTGGTGTGCGACACTGAAATGCACTCGCACATAAGGCAATGGTAAGGCGACATTTGGAGAGCTTGATAGACGTGGGGTTGTCACAGTGAGTAAAAGTACTGAGGGGTGATTGACAGCGAGGGGCTTATCGGGGTGTTTTGCTTGGCTTAACATGGCGGTGCATTAGCATAGGAGACAAAAGAGGCTATACAATTAATTTGAGCTTCTTTGAGTGATTTTTTTGTGCACTGTACCATCTTGACCTGGTGGTGAGAAGTCAATAGGTTGCAATCATGTTCTAGCAGTTTTTCTTAATATCGTTGCAGTTTGCCATGAATCAATAAACTATTTGCATAACAACAAAAAATCTATTTAAACTATGTTCATTTTAACAACCATTCATTTGTGTTAAATATGACTGAATACTATAGAATGTTGTGGTATCGCTTGACCTCAACCTATTGAAAAGAAAACGTAGATCCTGGGAAGTTATAAGTGGGAATAGGGCCGCAATTATTGCTGTGTCTTGGGCAAAACATTAACCCACATTGCCTCAGTGTCTGAGTACACTGAGTGAGTGGATCCGTATCTGTAAAGTGCTTAAAAGATGGGAAATGTTTTGTAAATAGTAGAGCTACAACTAATTATTTTGGTAATCGATTAGTTTTGAACGTATGAGTAACTACAGTAGAATACTGCTGAGATACAATGGAAAAATGTACCATTATAATGCGGAAACAATTCATGAAGGCTTAAAATTTAAATCTGTTTTGAGTAGGTTTTGACTGTATTGAGATTAAGTTTGCCATTAGAACAAGATATATTCACTTAAAATAAGAAACGAAAGCATGTCTCACTTGAAAACAGGAAAACACCATCACCTCACTTCAAAAAAGAATAAAACTTAATATTTTAATCTTTGCGTAATACTGTAAAACTATAATAATGTAACACTGCCAGTGTCACAAAGGTTCACGATCAACTTGGCACTTCACGCAAACAGAGTGCAATTGCGCAGAGTTTTGGGGCTTATTTTACATCACTTCATTTTTTGTTAATTCTTTGCTACATAAGGATAAGCACAGGACTTTATTTACATCCTGTGAGTTAAATAGTCGTGTAAATGTAGAGAATTTTGACAGATTTGTTTTAGTAATAGGTCCGTAATGATTTTATTTCGAAAACCCCCATTCACTTCACCCGCGCTAGCTTGGACGGATTGTCATGTGAGAGCCTCCCATTAGTTTTCAAGAAACGGAAAGCCTCCATACACCACACCAGAGTTTGGACTGAGTGTTAGAAAGTCAAATTATGCCTAAAACAAAATACATTTTAGTTCATTCAGGTACTTTGTAGTAGCTTAATCAACTCTTATTTTTTTCTAGTGCAACACCATTTGAGAACATTCTGGAGGTGTAGAAACTAGAACACAATTTTCATTGCTCATCATTGTAATTCTGTTCAGTCTGAGGTTTTAAACCTAAATAAAACCAGTTAACATTATCCAGTGTTTTCAACCAGTGTGTGGGAAAAGTGTGCCTTGAGTTGCTGCCAGGTGTGCCTTGAAAAATGATATTCAATCTATAAAATAGATTTGATGAATGATTTACAATTTGGGAGTGTTTGAAACAACTTTTACATCACGAAAAAAAAAAAAGCCAAACCAACCCCAGTCATGCATTTAAAGAATAAATAGAGATCATGTAGCATCCAGCACACACTGAAGGAAGACAGTACATGAAGTAGCAGCCCCTTTTTGAATATGTTAAAATGCCACCAAAAAAAAGCTGCATCTTTTAACTTTCCTGAGTTCTGGTGCTGTACAGTCAGGCGGCGTTTTCAAGTGACAAACATTCGAAATAAACAAGAGCTAGGGTGTGTAGAGGGAGAGGGATCACACCACATGGAGATAAGTGGTCCTATCAAACTCACACAGAGGTTGTTGTCCATTTGCAGTGGCAGGCGCAGTGATAGCTCTGCTCCTACTGTTTTCTGGGCCCTGACAGTTTGGGGTGGGCTCAGTGCATCACAGCAGCTCCACCACTGTGAACTCTGCCAAACAAGTGTCAATCTGAATCCATCTTAAGGGGATTTACAACTTCTAGCACACAGAAAGGGCAGGGAGAGGAACGGGTGAAAATGTCATCACTTGAATCAACAATTTTTAAACTTATTCCCGCGGCGCAATCTGATATTTGGTCACTGCTGTTTTGTTTTGTGTTTGAGTGACCTTTGTCGTCGTCATTATCATTTTATTGTCTGAATGAATATATTTGACAGAAGTGTAACAGAAAAACAGGGTAAATGCTTTTGTTCTGCACTTACAGTAGACAGCTTAACAGTTGGGTACAAGTATAATTGTTGTCTCTGGATATGTTCGCAAATAGTTTTATTCTTATTTCATTCTTCATCTTCGACAATGAACTTCAGCAAAGGAAGCTGCTTGACGTAATTACAGTTCATTTGTCTTAAAATAAAAGCTTGTGAAAATAAAGATGGCGATTAATTCGGTAGACTGTTAATTAACATCGTTTTTCTTACTCACATTGTTACTGTGATAAACCTAATATTGTTATAGTCAATACAGAATAAAAAATTGTATTATAGTCCCTGCTTGTGTGAGAGGATAAAGTGCTGCTTCATGCGATCTGAGCTACAGAACATAGAAAGTGCTCTCAAAACTGACGAGATAAAATTTGGATGTGGGAGGATAGGCAATCTGTGAAAAAGGATTTTTTTCAAGTTAGTGCGTAATGTTGTGCCAAGCGGGTGTAAAGCACCACACTAATGGCTAATATTAATAAAGCTTACCTGCAAGTTGCAACCAAACAAATGGAGGTAAGTAGAAATATTCAGCTTGGGAGAGTCAGTTTTGCTGCGCTCATCAATCATTCCTCTCCTTTGTTCCAATCCAACTGAGACATGGCTCAACCCTGCTCAGTTCAGCTAATCACCTGCATCTCTCATCTCCTCTTTGCTCTCTTCAGCCTATAGGAACTCAGGGCTAAATTCAAAAGAGCAGCTGAATTCCTCAGTTGGCTGAAAGCTCTTGCAAGCAGGTTGTTCACCGTATCGCATTGTCACAACCCTCTACTGCCCCATCACCGCCTCAGAGCCATCTTCCCTCTTCACCACTTCCAGTGTCTAGCTCCGAGGGAATTCCCTACTCTATCAGCCAATCATTTATCACATGTTTTGTTTTTCGGCCAGGACGTAAGCGCCAAACCTGTAAATATTTTCATTAATCGCATCCCTTTGTCTGTTTGAGTCTGTCCAGGTTGAAATGGCTAGACTCGTACATTAACTGTTCATGATTTGCATTTGTTATTGTGCTAAGTGCTATCAAGCATCAGCAACAACGCTAACCTGGCGTGGCTGGAGCTGCGGATGTCAGTCCCAGTATCTAGACCATTCCTCAGCTGCTGAGTATGCGCCCACAGGTTGTGGAAACATCTGCGCGGGCACCAAATTGAACCCGCAATGCAGCTGACGGGTTACACAGGCGGTCAGATGGTTATTCGGGTGTTGTGCCTGCAGCAGAGCCCAACAGGAGCACTGTAGTGGAGATAGCAGAAGGAGATGAGACCCAAGGATCAATGATCAGACCAACACAGGGAAAAGAATTTTTCAACTTTGTGAAAGGATGTGACTCGTTGGTGTGATTATTGTGGCATCAGATCGGATATTTTTAGCTCATGAAGGCTTTCTTGAATGGGCTGGCTGGACTCATGTGCCTACATTGCAGCTTCAGTCATTAATAACATCTCTCACTTTATTTTCACTCATGGTACAGTTCGTGAAAGTAAATGCACGTCTCATTACGTCTCAGTAAAACTTTCTGTTGCACAGATGGTAGCAGCAAAAATCTCAAGCAGCAGGAACAGTTAAAAACTAAAAAAATATATTTGCTAGACTGCTCAATTAAATGATTTCATTGTAAGCAAATCATTTGCGTTTATGTCAAGCAAATTCTACCAAAGTTCATTTCTCAAAGTAAGGGAAAAAAAAAACATTTCATGAGCATTTCCATTCACAACTGGGATAAGTGAAAATTATTGTGTATCCGGACCCTTAACTCTCTCTTATCAAAACTCTGTAGATATGCCTCGTTTGTCAGGTTTAATGGTGTGCCAAGATAAGGTGAACAGACAACGGATGTCTCCTTAGCATGAAAAAATGCATAATGTTAACAACTGGTCACAATGCATGTCATATTTTAACTATATAATCATCCAGTTAAATGAATTATACTATCGACTAAGCTCAACTAGTTGATGATCAACTCAAATTGACTACATTGTTGATATGTAGCTTAATCCAAACTAACAATTAAAATTGATACATTGATATAATCCTAGGAACTAACAACATTAATACATACTCACAATGGTAAAACAGACATGAGATGTTTGCAGATGTTTGTAGATTTGCTTCAGATGAGTTCAGAATGCTTCAGAACCAGACTTTTTCAAACTTCCTGATTTCTGGTCACATGACCTGTTTCTCTTGAGGTCTTAAAGAGACAGTGCACAATAAATACCTTAGTCAAACTGCTACGCTGCCTCTAATGGACAAAATAAAACAGAACACCAAAAGTCAGCAGCTCTAGCTTTAATAACTTTTAGGCCAAAAAATAGACATGAACAAACATCGTGTCTTTATTCTGAGCACACTTGTATCTCCCTAAAATCAACTTGTGTCCTAGAGCCTCTTTCTGCTTGTTTCTATTCGTCAGACTAGTGTCATGGTGAAGTTTTTTTGTTGCGGCAACGCCAAACAAAGGGAAAACAACAACGTCAAGTAACAACGTAAAGTAACTTTAAATTTAAACTTTCACTTTACAGTTTCCAAACTTTAGTATTTGAGCATCTAACTCCAGTCGTGCCAAGTATTCCTATGCACAGCTAGTTGATGTTTTCCCCCTTCGCGTCGTCGGCAACCAAACAAAACGTCAGGCCACGTCATCAGTCTGACCTCGAGAATAGTAACCTTTTAGCAATAATGATCCACAGACATGCAACTGATGTATATCAATGACAAATGGCAAAAGCTACATTTCTATTTCAATGGGATTATTATGTATTTTGATTTTTCATCAGCAAAACAAAAAATGAAAAACATCTCGTGCTAGTGAATTTGCAATTTTTCAAGAAAAAGTAGGACGTACCTCCGGAGGGATGTAGGTTTAATAGTTAATAGTTCTTTGAAAGTTTTTTTTTTCTGCTTTTTAAGAATAAACTACTCGATATTCAGTTTTGGTAAATCTTCAAAACAACATTCACGATAATATCTATAATGTAATCTATTTCCCAGCTCTATTAGAACATGGCAAAAAACTGAGAAAAAAGCAGATTTTGCCTAGACTTTTAATTGAGTAATATAAGTAGTTGTGTCTTAGTCATTGTTTGTTTGTTTGTTTGTGTTGCCTAATGACTGAAGACGCCGCCGTGACGTGCGTGTAAAACAAGCTGTTATATGTGTTTACGCACAAACACATGGATCAACATCACTTGATTTTCAGGCATCATCAGCTCCTGATAACTGCAGGCTTTCCGACCACCCCCTTTTAATTAACTTGATGATATTGTTATTTTTTTTTTTTTCTCTTCTGCTCGCCGACATAACCGGAGCTGCTCTTTTAATTAGAATTAATTACGCTCTAAGTGGAGGTCTTTCAATGAACATTAATATAAATTGTTAACTAATTAATCATCCCATTGGTAAGTATTAAATTGCTGAGCTCGCTATGACCTCACTATTCTGTTGGCATCAAATTGTTTAAACAAACACAGTCAAATATTGATCGTTTTGAATCATCTGACTTTATATTAATATTCATTGAGGTCGTTTCACTTTGACCTCACGGATGATGTAAAATTATTGACAAGGTGTAAGAAAGTGAATATGGCGTGTCACATTTGGAGCTGACACGTCTTCGCGGGCTAATGGCTAACGCTGCTGTCACGTGGTTTGACCCAGTGTCATGAGGCTGACAGACTATTAGCTGGGCAGAAGAACAGTCACTCTGACACGTCCTCTGACTGTGGAAGACTTCTTTTTACACATAGTCGTCAGTATGAGAGGGGATCTGTGTTATTATCTCAGGCCTTTTTCATACAAAGTATAAATGTATAAACTTTCATAATACACATAGATAGATATAGATAGGATAAGATGAAGACAGTACAGGGAAAATAGAAACATGCAATCAAACAAGATAAAAAAAAAAGATTAGTAGAGAATATAAATAATTGGAATCAATATAAGTTTTATAGTATAATGTACAATATGTAACTATGATTATGAACAATTTCAGCAGTTGGACAGAATAAACAACTAGTGAATAGATAGAAGGTAAAATAACTTCTGTATGACTGTTTATACTTGGAGCAGCATTTGAAAAGAATAAATAGAGGCAGATAAATAAAGACATCAGGTAAAGTGACAACAGTGGGTTCCATCAGAGATGAGCACAAGATTACATGTGATGATGTCCAGAGTTGTACAGTCTGACAGCGACAGGAAGGAAGGACCTGCGGAAGCTTTTCTTCACACAATGAGAGGGAATCAGTTTGTAACTGAAGCTGTTCTCCAGAGCAGACAGGGTGTCGTGCAGGGGGTTAGACTCACGGTCCAGCATAGGTGTAACCCAGCTCTTAAAACAAGTACTCTGACAAAACTAGTCTCCTTCACTTATTCCCGTTACCATAGTAACCCGAACTCTCGCGGCGCTTGTGTAGCCTCGCTATGCGGAAGCTAGGTAATAAACATAGAAGGCGAGCACCGGTGGGCAGATGGGTGGAAGGGAACCGCTGAGAACGGCTCAGGAAATTATGGCTTAAAACAGATACAAATTTGCATAAAATAAGTTTTTACATCTAGATAAGTGAAATCAGAATCTTAAAACAAGTCAAATCATCTCAATAAGACTTGGTCTTATAAATGAAACATTCTTAAAATTTGTATTTTAAGATTATTTTGCTTAATTTACTGTATATCATTTTATCTAAGTTAGATTTTCCTTTTTTGCAGTGTACAGTAATGATGTACCAGTGTTCACCTGCTTCACCTGGACCTATATCTTTTAGGGCTGGGTATTGCCAAAAGCATTCAAATACCATATGCATCCCGATACAGGGATCACGATACGATAGGTATCCAGATACATGTGTAACCTACACATTCTCTCAATACAATAAGCATAGAGATATATTTTTGAAAGAAATCTCTTAAAAATCTGCCAAAATAGTATTTTTAATCATGCCAAAATAATTACATTGAATTTTGTTTTGTAATCTACTATGCCTTTATCAGCGCACTGAATTGATTTATGGATCATTTCAATTTTCAACTTTAGCCTTGTATTACACAAACTATAGAAAAGCATTGTATATTACCTGAAATAAACAAGCAAACATGTTTTTGAGTATGTTTTCCTTAAAATCAATGTTAAATGTAATTTTGATTATGTAGAAGTGTCAAGTTGCATTGATATCAAGGCATAAGTACAATTTCTGCCTTTAAGATAATAAATTCCATGTGTTAATTATAATAACTAAAAAGAGTAAGTTGAAAATCTTTAACTCATTTTGTCAAGCTCTATAAACACAAAGATTCAAGTTCATTTAACTTATTGGCCTTATGACGTTTGAAAGTGCATCAAACTGGACAATTTCTGTATAACGTGGATGTTTTTTTTAAATTACAGGCAAGTACAAAAGCGCTGGCTTTAAGTTTACCGAGAAACTTCAAAGTATCACAGCTGCAAATGTTGTAAGCACGAACAAAAATCAAACTTGCAATAACCCATTTTTGCGCATTACATTAGGCCCCATTCACTCCTGCAGTCATACAATACGGCGATGATTGGAAAACTCTCCATTCTCATAGCCCAAGTAATGCACAATCCAGATTCAAGTGGAAGATGGAGATAGTCATTTCAGCATTGACAGCTTTGGGGAAAGGAAAATGTAAAGAAACAGAACATTAGCCACAAGCAAGAGAACTGGTGATTTAAGAACGATGTGTGCGTTCAAACCGAGCGCAGGAGAAATAACATATGAAGTGATGAGCGGAGGAACTGGAGGTGCCGAGAAATGGAAAGAAGCGGTGTTCCTTTGCAGATATGCCAAAAGGATAATGGTGTGACGTACCCATAATGCACTGGGGGCTCGGGGCTAGGCAGGCTGACACCATCTCAATCACGATCGGCGGATACAAACACTGATGTCTCCCATATGGTTGAGGAAGACGGCGGCAGACAGTACACATGTGGAGGATGGATATGGTGTACTTTTGACCCCTCCCCTATTCACCACAATACACTGCACTGAAGCTAAAGTCAGCTACGTAGCAACCGGGCGAGAGTAAAAACAGAGGCTGTTGGTTTGAACTGAAAATCCAAGTTCATAATGAACAAATGTTTATTAAAAGATACATATTGTATTAACCGTTTGAAGGTGTCGTCACGCTCTTTGAGGGAACCCCACATCTCCATGATAGAGGGCAAAGCGCTGTCTGTGTGCATTACAACTATGAAAACTGCGCCAAAAACCTGCCTGTTTCTGCTACGGTACTGTTTTGTTGTGTTTTGTTGTGTTGTAATTTTATTTTGAAACTTGTTTTATTTTGTTAATTCTGTTTGTAGTTGTGTCTTTTGGTTTGACTTCCTGTTCTGGTTATTATTTGCCCCGCCTTAATGTGTTTCACTTATCTAGGTATATATCCTGTGTTTTCTTCTGTCCTTTGTTGGTTCATTGCCTGTGTCATGTCCCGTTACTGATGTGACAAAACAGTTTTCACACAAAAATTTGTGTAAAAAAAAATCTGAAATTTAACTTAAAGTTTTTAGTTTTTTATTGTAAGTTAGTAAACTCTGTGCTTTCCACTAAAAAGTAAATGATAAATGCAACATTGAAAAACTGAGACCACAGTGCACTGTCTGAACTGAATAATAAAGAATTTTTGTTCTAATCAGAAATCAAATGCAGCTCTCTGATTGGCTGTGCTTGGGTGGTCACTCCGGTTTCACTGTATTGTTTGTTAAAAGACATTTATAAGCCATAACTACATCCAAAATTAATACATGTCGACATTAACCAAGTTATGAAAGATTTACAAGGGGAAGTTGTCAGAATTAAAACCTAAATTGTGTTTACAGTGTGAAAATCAGCTACCCACTTGATCTTTATGGATAACTGGATCTGTTTAAAACTCTTAGTCAGTCCAATATGAAAGTCATATTGTCTTTTCTTTGTTTACATGTTCAGATTTTATGCATAGAACATTGATTTCTAGCATTAAAAAAAAAAAAAAAAAAAAAAAAAAACATACGTCAAAACATAAACTTCTTTTTGTTGCTGCCCCTGCAAGATATACTTCATATTTATTTTTGGTGCATCTTAAATTAATTTTTAATTAAATTTCTTTGAGAAAAAAGATGTCATTGCTTTGTCAGTCCCTGTTTCACAAATTTAAGTCCAGTGCACTTTACTTTATAATTCATCTTTGTGTTCATAGTGATGAACAAAAAAAGAAAACATATAACTGCCATTCCAAGCTGCATTGTGGACATATAATTTGTTTGTTTATTATTTACAAAGTAATTTGAACTCAGTTGTGTACTTTCAAATGTTCAAAATATAACATAATGATCCACAAGTATCATCATTCAACAGAACAAAAACACACACAAGTAAGCAATTAATTGAAGCAGATACAATTTAGACAACAAAAATGTTCTTCCACTAAACTCCTAAATGTTCTGGGCCAAGTTGCTCCAGCCTGAGGGTGTCCTGGAGCCTGTTCCTTTTGTCTGGCCATAAAAACACAAAACAGACTTTTCAAAATCCAATTTGGACTGCAGCAAACCACTTCTAATGATCCAAATCTGTTTTCATGTTTTAGGTAATATTCAGATAAAACACCTTTAATGAGCATGTTGTTAAGCTTAGAGTATTAATTAAGTAGTTACCACAAAGACTACATAATTCCCAATAAACTATTTGTCTGTTCTGATTTTGCTCATACCTTATAAAAAACTGTAATTATATGTGTGATAATCAACAGGCAAAGACAACTAAACTAAAGCTGAATTAGTGTGACTAAAGAACAAAACAGAACAGAAAGATTTATTGTCAAAGTACAGAGAACAATAAAATTACATTTGGAGTGAGCCCCCGGCCGCTGCACCTTTTGCGCGCCGCCACTAAAGTCGGCTGCACGCTAGAGGAGTTTTAAATCTTTTGCAACAATGAAAGAGTGGCACAATGAAAGAGTGTCTCACAGCAAGAAGGTTGTGGGATCGACTCTTGCAAGTTAGAGTCTTTCTATGTGGAGTTTGCATGTTTTTCCCCATGTCTGAGTAAGTTTCCGTTAGACACTCCGGTTTCCCCACCAACCGTCCTCCAGCTGAGAAAGCAGGGCAAGAACCCCTGGAGAACACAGTCTCACAAGAAGACATACGTTTACAACGACACAAAAACAGCGTACTTGAGCACGACTTCAAGCCTTTTTTGCGTACTTATGTTACGCTGTACATTTAGCACGATAAGAAAAAGCGTAAAAACAACACGAGTTTTGGTTGAAGCCACGCAGGGACATTCTCTTTAGGTGAAACAGGCATCAAGTTACTAAATTTAGTAAGTTTAGGTCTGGGGCTTGGGGCAGGTTGAGAGTAGGGTCAGGATTTCATTAGTATTCATACATAAGAACATGTCTTAACAACCGTCAAAGAAATTAACTGGCACTGCAACGTGTACCATATTTACGCAAAACAGACGTAAACTCGTGCTAATCATACCTCATTTACATGTCGCGTAATGTCGTGGTGCTTTCTTGTGAGATCGGCCTCCCTTGTAATACTTGCACCACAATGCCAGGGTTCTATTGTTGAGATCTGACTCTAAAACTCTGAAACACACGGCAAATCGAATACAGTTTGTCCAAAAATATTCTAGAAAGGACAGTCAATACCATGCAATCTACAACAATAAAATGTGAACATAAAGGCTATGTCTTTGAATGAGCCTTATATTGTATAGCATAATTGTCATATTTGAATAGAACACAGGACCTGTTTTTAAACTGCAGCCTTTGACCAACTTTGACTTCAATCAAGTCAGCCCCAGCTCCAATCGAGTTTGATATCCCTGCCCTAGAGGCACTGAAGGAACGGTCAAATCTCCCTATGGACAGTATCTTAACGTGAACCTTATTTGTACTTGTACCTAAAGTGATTTAAGAAGGGGGACCGGAGGGTGTGTTCCAATTACAGAGGAATCACACTCCTCAGCCTCCCCGGTAAGGTCTACTCCAGGGTACTGGAGAGGAGAATCCGACCGATGGTCGAACCTCGGATTCAGGAGGAGCAGTGTGGTTTTCGTCCTGGTCGCTGGACCAGCTCTACACTCTCCATCGGGTGCTCGAGGGTTCATGGGAGTTTGCCCAACCAGTCCACATGTGCTTTGTGGATCTGGAGAAGGCATTTGACCGTGTCTCTTGTGGTGTCCTGTGGGGAGTGCTCCGAGAGTATGGGGTCCGGGGCGCTTTGCTCAGGGCGGTTCGGTCCCTGTACGACCGGAGCAGGAGCTGTGTTCGCATTGCTGGCAGTAAGTCAGACCTGTTCCCAGTGCATGTTGGACTCCGCCAGGGCTGCCCTTTGTCACCGGTTCTGTTCATTGTTTTTATGGACAGAATTTCTAGGTGCAGTCAGGGACCGGAGGGTGTCCAATTTGGAGACCATAGGATCACATCTCTGCTGTTTGCAAATGATGTTGTCCTGATGGCTTCTTCAAACCAGGACCTGCAACGTGCACTGGGACGGTTTGCAGCCGAGTGTGAAGCGGCTGAGATGAAAATCAGCTCTTCCAAATCCGAGGCCATGGTTCTCGACCGGAAAAAGGTGCTTTGCCCTCTCCAGGTGGGTGGAGAGTCCTTGCCCCAAGTGGAGGAGTTCAAGTATCTTGGGGTCTTGTTCACGAGTGAGGGAAGGATAGAGCGTGAGATTGACAGGCGGATTGGTGCAGCGTCTGCAGTGATGCGATCGCTATACCGGACCGTTGTGGTGAAGAAAGAGCTGAATCGAAAGGCAAAGCTCTTGATTTACCGGTCAATCTACGCTCCAACCCTCACCTATGGTCATGAGCTTTGGGTAATGACCGAAAGGACAAGATCGCGAATACAAGCGGTCAAAATGAGTTTTCTCCACAGGGTGTCTGGGCGCTCCCTTAGAGATAGGGTGAGGAGCTCAGTCACATGGGAGGAACTCGGAGTAGAGCCTGCTCCTCCACGTCGAGAGGAGCCAGTTGAGGGGGCTCGGGCATCTGTTTCGGATGCCTCCTGGACGCCTCCCCGGGGAGGTGTTTCGGGCATGTCCCACTGGGAGGAGACCTCGAGGAAGACCCAGGACACGCTGGAGGGACTATGTCTCTCGACTGGCCTGGGACCACCTCGGGATTCCCCCAGAAGAGCTGGCGGAAGTGTGTGGGGATAGGGAAGTCTGGGCCTCTCTGCTCAGACTGCTGCCTCCGCGACCCGACTCCGGATGAAGCGGAAGAAAATGGATGGATGGATGGATGGACCTAAAGTGGTATTGAGTACACTTCTTAGTATCAAACTTAAAGGTTGTATGGAGGATTTTTCAAATCCAAAAACTGCTTGCTGTTTTTCAAATGATGCACATGTGTTTCTCCTCCCAGGGCCACGCCCTTCAGTGCAGCTGGGCCAATGAGTTACTTAGGAACACTGAGGGTTTGCTTGACAGATTCACAGGCCAATAGATAACGAGGTACCTCGTTATCTATTGGTCAACGTTTTACTGGCCTCATCAGGTCCACAATTTATATATTTTTATAATTATTTTTTTGTTTAGCATAAATACAAGACTGTTACAAATGTGTTTTTTTTAATATTCAGTAAGAAACTAGAACATATCTCAGTATTTTACCTTTTGTTCATTGTAAAACACAAAACTTAAACAACTTGAAAGCTCTATTGACTTCCTGTTCAAAACTGCAGATCTGATAAGCCCCGCCTCTTCATTTTAAAATGTAACTGTAAGAAGCAGTAGACTTAAAATAACAATTATTATTGTTGGAGCTATGGGATAGTTTCGAACCATTTATGCTTCACTTTGAGTATTAATCTTTTGAATTATAACATGCAAATACAGACAAGTGGGAGGGGATAGGTGGTAGGTGAGAACAGGGATTTCTGAGCACTTGAGCTGCAGCTGAGGATCGATACAAGATTACTCAACCATGCAGGAATCAATTCATATGTAACTTTGAGGAAATTAATGGTGAAAGGAGGCCATTACAACAAGTTTAAAATCTTAGAAAAGTGAATTTGACATAATAGGTCCCCTTTAAAAACAGATTACTACATAATATTACTTCAAAAGGTCACTTGAAAATGATTTCTTCAGCATACATACGAGTTTTCTCCACCCTCTGTGCTTCATGTGCAGCTTGGATAGCAGGAGCAGTGCACAGGCAAACTCCTAGCACTCACCAGGGTGTAATCTCTCTTTGTTTACACTGCCAAGGGGTTATTTGGCTGTCTGTTAGAGTGTGACACAGACAGCGCTCCACTGTCAAAGGCAGCCTGAGCACAGTGCTACGCTAGCCCATTCTGTATTCAGTAGATCTAACACGTCAGCCGGCCCTGACACTCTGGGATGGCCTACAATCACACAATATGCTCTGAAGGACAGGAGCCATCATGTGCCTAAAAGATGATTGGAGAATTGCCGTCGGCGATGGTTGCATATGTCAGTTTTGGAGAAGTTCTGCTAAAGAGGAGTTTTGGCTGTCTTCGCTTTGCAATTCTTACACAAGCAGTTTCCAATTTGTTGGAATGCAAGAATGAAAGAAAGTTTGTCATTGCAACGCCACAAATTTATGACATGTTGGATATCAAAAACCAAAATGATGTACAATTAGAGATGGGCAATTTATTGAATTTTAGAAAATATTGTGAGTCTTGTCCTGAAGATATCCAAATATTGAATATAGAGTCTATAATTAAGCATCCTATACCTGATTTTTGAAGGAAGGTCGGACTGCTGCTAGGGCATTCCCATTCCCCACTCTTAACCTATCTTAATCGTTACTTAAACTATTTCCCTAAACACTCTTTTCCCTACCCTTTTCCTAATCTTAGCCATCGTCCCTCCAGACGTCTTTCACACCAACACAACTCCCAGTCGCTGTCGGTATAGGGTAGAGCAACGCAGCTTCTTGTCTAGTTTTTTGTGGGCGCATCGATGTAAAAGAGCACACAAGTACATCCAAAATAACCAACAGTCGCCAATGCTGAATGGGCATGCGCGTGAAGTAATGCTTGACAAAAATTACAAAACTCTCAGTCAAACTCTGGCGAACACATGTTTCTAATTTTACGTGATGGATTAAACTCAACTTCTATTTCCTGCAACAGTCCAACCTTTGTACTGCGGTTGCTGCAACTCTTTTGTTTTTGTTTTCCTCAAACTAAATAGTAGCCATTCTCCTTTGTACTTACGTCCCGTTTGAACTTAGGTAACTAACAACAATTCATGCTTGGCTAACTACTGTTGTCATTTTCGATTTTCCACAAGATCTTTGATTCACTGGTTCTCCTGTAGCGACGGGCCAATCAAATAGCTCCATATGTGGCAACTAGTGACCGCTGCTGACGCCGACTCTACAAGCAAGTCTTCAAAACCTCGCCTCTACGACTTGGCGAGTGTGACACCATTCACACCAAACACACGTGAGACGACTGTTGGAAGAAGTTGCCAAGTCAGTTCAGACAGGCAACCCTCCTCTTTTTGGCTGCAGTCTGACGATATTAGATTTTTACTTCCTTAAAATGTGAGCAAACAGAAATGATTCATTTTAAACTTATTACATCAGTCCAGATGTTTGCTAATTTACCCAATGCATTCTGAGCCGGTGTTTTAAGCTTTTTTCACAGCAGTTAGGAGCAAGATGTGCCGGAATGCTAACGGCAGTTAGCTACAGACAAACTTAGTGGAGTTCAGGACATTATTAGACATAGTCAGGACATTACAGACTAGTTTTCACCTAGATACATTAACAAGAGATCTGTGCTTGGGGTAAATACAACATAAGTTGTGTTTACATGATCTTCAATCATATTTAGGCCAATCATTTTTAACACAGATGTTTGGCAGTAAATCTTTTTTGTTGAAATGCAAAAGCAATTGGATGTAGTGACTCCTAGAAAGCACCAGACTGAAATGACATGGCAAAGTACAATGTCACTAGCTAAAGATTAAATTGGGGAGCGCTGCATGGACGTCCAGGCCCAGTCAGGTGCTCTTTGGAAATAGTGGGTGAGTTGATGGTACAGAAATAGAGAGTAGTCTGCTAAATAATGGCAGACTACTCTCTAGTAGTAGAGATTGGCTTTGTATCTTCAAAATAACCAAGGTACTCTGAAGCCTAGATAAATAGATGGATGGATAGATGGATGTATTTCTGTCAATATCGCCCAGCCCTATGTACCATACAGCTTCTCCGGTATTTTGCTGACACAACGTTGCCCTGAATGATAAAGGTACGTTTCTTAGCAGACATTAGGTTACATATTATTATTTAATGTATTTTCCAAATCTATTCTTTTTCAGCACAGGCTTTTGGTTTGATTTGCTGAGAGCACTTGCAGAAGGAGTCGGGCCCTCTGCTGGCAACAGTTGAAAAGGAAGCATTTCAAATTGGGCACATGCTATTGTCAGGATGTTACTGGATTGAAGTTCCATTTATTGGGGCAATATCAACTGCAAAGTGAAAAGATGACTCTAATACATTTTGACATAAGATCCTCATACACTATAAAACTGAATACAAGCGTTTTCAAAAATTGTTGTTCATAAAAGAAGATATTTGACTGCTTTTGTTTGTCATATAATATAGTTTAATATTAGACATGTTAAATCACAGTGTGAACTATAAACAACTACATAAAACAAACATGTGGCGACTTCAAATTGTGGCACTTTATCTTCTCATTTTTGGCACTGCACCATGAACATCTTTACAAAAGTGTTCCTGTTCATGCTGACAACTGATGACTTCACCTATAAATTACAATAGGAAGTAGACACTTGAGTCAAAACAGAGGGCAACAGTTCAACAGTTCCATTTTCCTAGTTCTTAATTTTCAAATAAAATCTGTTATATTAGAGGAGTTTGGGGCCAATGTACAACATGCTTGTTTGATGACATTCTAGTGTGATGTCATCATTTATATTCAGAAAGTAAAATTTCAACCCTAAAAAAATAATTAACCATTTAGGCGCCAAAGTAGCAATTATCCATCAAATCATTCCAGACTCTGCACTTCCGAAATTCAGCTTCTCATTTCTTGTAAGTTTTAGTGGCTCGTAAATTTCAAGTTTCAACTCTTGCATAGAAGGATTATTGGTCGACGTCACTTTCTGCCCTACTGCGCATGCCTCCTACAGAAAGAAACGCTGTCCATTAGGTTGGCTGGGGAAACTTCTTTGAATAAAACAAAACAGGACGAGAGCGAGCTATCTCGATCAGGTATGAAACGGTCATAGACGTCTAGCTCCTGAAGCTTGAGACACTGTTTTTCACTCACCTGAATAACTGTTAAGGGTCTTAAGGATGAATTTCATTCACAGATGTTGATTTAGCAGCATTACTTTTGTTTTCGCATAGTGATAAACTCTTGTAGTTAGCTTGACTTGTTTCCATAAATGTTTTCGATTTGTAAAATATCAAAGTCAAAGAAAAACTGCAACAAATGCCTCTCAAGGCTTATTGTAGTATTTTGTATCCTGACTTGTAATTGTGATAAAGCCGAGGTGATCAAATATGGTGTGCACTTTTCTTCGTTGCCGTATTGGCTGTTAGCTTTAACCTTTTGCTAGGTGATACAGGCTGCTGGACATGCGCAATTGTGTCTCCTCCATAATTTTTGTGTGACGAGCGTGCATTAGAGTTGAGTTCACAGAGTGTCGCTGAAGCTAAAGAACCGGAAAACATTTTATGTTCTGAAAAAAGGTAAGAATTGTCACAAGATCCCACCATTCCTAAAGCTATAGATGCTCTTTTTGCAGTTTGAGCTCTATATAAAAATAGCTTTCAAGCTTGTGGAGTTTTTTCCCACTGCAATGCCAATGGAGTGGCCACTGGGGCAATTTCCAGACTGGCAACACTGCATCCAGTCATTATAATAGATCCTTGATCATGATGCACATTGTATCACCAGATTAGAGACAATGCTCACTCCTACTCACAAAAACTTAAAGCAAACGGACATTCCCACAGTAACAAACTCTCTATACAAACATCATGCCATAAGGATAATTTACAGAGGGAGACTTGGGGAAAAAAACTCCGACAGAATGAAAGCCCATTGATTTAAATGGAGTGTGGGGACACGTAATGAGACAGTCCTTCACACAGTGTCACGGTGTTAGCGCTCTCCTCTCTGGCCTGTTTCAACTGTAATATGAATCGGGCTGGTGACAGACCCTTAGCACATACATCTGTCACATCTCAAAAAGCAATCAACAAAAAAAAGAGGAAAAAAGTCAAGTCCCGGCGCTTAATACGACTGACAAACCAAACGCTATGATGAAAGCCACTGTCATTGTTAAACGACGCTGATTTTGTGCCTTTTTCAACTACAATGTGACCCGCGAAGGACACAGGAACACAGAACAGTTGGATATTTTCACTTGTTAACGTTTTGTCAATCAGCCGGCGCACACAAAGGCGTTGAAGGAGATTGGAGGCAGGGAGGAGCAGACGACGTAAGGGCCACAGAGCAGAGCCGAGAGCAGGCTGAGGTAAGTGAGTTAGCATGAGGCTGCTGGCTCTGTAATAAAGACTTTAATGGACACACAGCTTCTGCCTGTCTTCCCGGGCTAACGCTAATACCTCTTTAGTGTGGCTCCAACAGATGCTACGTTGTTTCTCATGCATGTTCACAAGTTGTAATCTCAGATGTGTTGAAATGTTTGATTTTTTTGAAAAATACTGATTTAATTATCTAAAAGAAAATAATAATACATAAATAAATAGCAGAGTAACAATGCTCCAATGCCATTTTTATGAATTTCTAAAGGTGTTTTGGTTTCCAGTATAGGCTGCTCCATCTTAAAACGTTTTCTGGTTTGGTGGAAAATGATCCGTCTCCCAGTGACACAAAAAACAAAAGAAATCCTCATCAATGGAAATGTTTTGTTCTATATCAGACAAGTATTGGTAAGAGATGGTTTATTGCCTGACAAGTTTTGACGGTCACTTCTGTCTTCGTCAGAGGCGTTGCGCGTCGCCTAGGTGACGTGTCTTATTAGTTGTTGTTCCCAGGCCCCGCCGCTTGGTGGTCTCTGGAGAAGGCTGCTCCACGTACAGGAGAGTTGGATAGATACAGTCGGCATCAAAGGCCACGCCCACTAACAGACCTCCGAGGGGGAAAGTAAACAGAGTGAATCAGAACAACAGCTTTATCAGTCACTGCTCAAAAACTACAACAGCAAATGTGGACTTTAGGAGATTGTGTCAAATACAGACACAAAAAAAAAGTGATTCAACCTTCCAAATATGTAAATATATCTAGCAATCCTAACGGTAGCTGCGAGCTAAATGCTGACATGATGCTAGTGCCGACTGGCATCTTTTAGCTTTTTTTTTAACTTATTGTTTACTTTTCTGACATAACAACATCTCAGTAACCTCCATTTAAACCCGATTGTAACTCGACTTGAATTAGTTGTGCTAAAAATAAAATGAATTTGCCAGAAAACGTCTTAAAAGAGGTAAACAGTTTAGCTTCCCATTCTTTATTATGGTGAGGCAAGATGTTTCCCCCTCAGCAGGCCACGCCCCCAACAGTGACTCGTTGCCAACTGTATCTATAGCTCCCTCGTCTCCATTCAAAGTGCGTAGGTCTTGCTTTCTGACTTCTATTGCTTCTTTGATTCATCGTTTGTATTTGTTACAAGTATTGAAGAAGGGCAGATTGTTCCAGAACACCAGGAAGTATAATCAGCCAATCAGCGAACAGGAGCAAAGCGACATGTTAGCCAAAACTACCCTGAGTTAAGATAGTAGACTGTATATGTTTGTCCTTCTTTTGACCTTGTGTCAAATATTAATTTAGAACATGGATTAGACCAGGATTAGAATAAAACCAAACTAATCTGAAATAATACTAAACTATGCTCAAACCAGGGCCAAACAAAGAGAAGTGAAAGCAGCCTTAGTTAAACCCACACCTTAACTTCAATCTCAAGGACATTCATTCCTTGTGTGTTGCTTATTTCCTGCTTTCCTTTTTGGTTTTATTCTCAAAAATTGGTGTCTGGACCGTTTTGATGAGCCGGGACATCACTTTTGCACATGCATACGGCACAAAGAGAAGAGCAGAGGCAGGACGGGAGGGAAAAGAAACTATTCATAAAAATGCAGACGCTTCAAATCTGGAAGCATGACAAAAATGTGTCCGGACTAATGATGTCAACTGGTGTTCTCAGCGCCTCTCACAATCTGCCTGTGTGCCAATACATGTGTGCAGGACGCTTTGATTTGAGCACTCCGGGGCATTTCCTTTGGAGCGGGCTGACAATGTGGTCATCTTGGAAGATCTGGAGATATAAGCGTAACGCTGCATACACACACAGTCAAATGTTTACAGTTAAAGACAAGGTAAAGACCAGAAATGTACTGCTGTTTTAAGAAAGACAGCATGAATGAATTATACCAAACATCGTTATTGTTAATTATTTTTAAATCAACGGCTGTTTTTTGATGATGTAGATGACATTTAGCTGTTTGTTTGAAGGTACACCGTGTAACTTTTTGAGCAATGAACAAACTTATATAAGCATGTTTTGGGAATTTAGACATGTGTTGCACTAAAGTGTTAATAAAAAGCTCTGTACTTGCTTTAGGTAGCCTTGCATGGTCACTAAACGGTACCTTATTGTCGCTCCATAGAAAAGTTTAAAAGGAACATTTATAATTACGCCCCTGTAATAATTTTTCCTGGTTTTTGACATAATGCAAACTTAGTCTCTGTATTTGATTTTTGGAGTTTATTTACATCTGTGTAATATTGAAAAATGAATGACTCTTTAAATATTCATGATTTAATTTGGTTAAAACAACAAACCACATTACTCCTAGTTAATATAAGATTCTAATAAACTTTATAAGACCTTGTGGGCCGCATGAAATAATATGGAGGGTTGCATCTGGCCTCCGGGCCTTGTTTTTGACACTTTTTTTTTTTTTTTTTACATTATTACATTGTAACACTAAGCATATTTATCCTCACTGAGAATGTTCCAAAGTTCCACAGTACCTTTTAACATACTTTGAGCATAAAAAGATATGTCATATAATAATTTTAATCAAATGCATGTATGCATAGAACATATAATGCAACAATTTTTATGCATTCCTTCTCAGCAATTGAGCAATGTGTATGTAGTCCTGCCTATTTTAAATGTAATGAAAATCGTTACAACCAATCCAGTCTTCGAAAAAAAACAGATATACAACAAAATGTCAAAAACGTACGATAACCTAATCCTAACGGTTTCGCACCTTTTTTTTTTAAACGTCAATAAGGTTTATGGGTAAATCTTAACCTTCCCCAAGCTCCAGCCCAAAACGTACCCATTTCAGTAACTTTTGCCTGATGAAGTACCAGTAGCCGAAACATTGCTTCACTTCCTGTAAATAAACTTCACATTTTTTTTCATGTAGCCAGAGTGCAGGATACTTCTTTATTGCAGTAACTTGAAGCCTAAGCTTACCCGTAAAACACAAAGAAAATGTCGCCACGTGGTTTCAACTAAAATGTGTGGTTATTTTAGGCTTTTGGATTTTCGTAATATATTGACGTACTAAAGGCGTGAAAAAATACTTAAGGTACGTTTTTAAATTTTGGCTTAAACGCTTTAGTTGAGTTTTGTATTATTCATAAACTTGCAAATATCAACAGAAATCAGAAGTTCTGTAAGTTTTCATTCTATTCACCTTATTCCACCCTGCCCACTCATCTTGTTAGCCTAACTTACATTAGTCCCAGTCAAGCATCAAATGTTATGATCACATACAATGCATTTACACATGCTGTACCTTGTTGAAAGCTTAGATCCTGAAATTCATCCTTCATATCCATTGAAAGCTCACACATTTTCTACTTTAGCAGAGCTAATTGAGAAGTGTGCTGCCAGAAAAGATATTTGGCTATCTAAAGTTATGGTTTCTTATTTCTAAAGATTAAGCCATGTCAAGACAAGACTGATGACCCAAAAAGAGAAAAACACAACCTACATGTCTCCGTCTCCAAATAAAACAACTTTTCTAACTGCAGAGGGCTTCACTTATGTATAAAGCATTCCACCTGTGTCACATGTACAACAGTTTATGCAACACTGCTCTATGCACTTTTTGACCTTCAAGATCTTTTGACTATTCATTTTTACGTTTTTCAAATTGTTGGCGTTGAACTAAAACATTAGATAAGTCATTGTAACATTTTTTTACAGTAAATCCCGTCAACCACAGAATCCCACTGTTACTTTCCCCTTTTTTCCATTTACACAGCGCATTAATATAAACACAATACTGACCACATCCATCAACTGTTGCCAAAATCTTCAAGACATCTCTCACGATTCCGGCCCCTCCGCTGCGAGCATGGAGGCCAGATGCGAACAATAACTGTCCGTTGTGTGTGCCGGACTAACTGGGTGCTAAGGAGTGGGAGAGTGGAAGTTGGGCTTGGAGCTGTGGAGGAGGTCACCCAGAGTTCACAGCCTGCTGGGGGATGAGTGATGTCTGTGGAGTGGGGGCTCTGTAGCGGGCCCTTGTTCTTTTCTGTGCTGCTGTCGGCCCTCACAGCGGTTGACTGAGCCTTGATGGATTGGCAGCCAGTGAAAGGAAACGTAACCCCACTCCTCCAGCACCACCAGAGACGCTTCAGCCGCCACTGCCACCAATAATCCCCCTCCTTGTATCCGCTCGCCCTGTCCGCACCTCCTCTGCAACGCTATTGTCCCCTGAATGACTGCTGAGGTTCAGATTAGGAAGTAAAAAGGATGGGTTGGTTGGAAACACGGTTGAATGGCGTAGTGTAATTTTAGTCGCATTTTAATCAGATTGTTCTGCAAATCAAAATGTCTCATCTGGAAGTTTTCCCAAAAGCAGTTTTATAACCCAGTTGAACATTTTCCAAAAGAGTGACAAATAACACTAATATTCAGCTACCAACCTGTACCAGAGGTGTGTGGACTTGCAAGTCATGACTTAGACTTAAGTCACTATTTTGATGACTTGACTGGATAAAATGGACTAAGACTTGGGACTCCACTTGGACTTGAATGTCAGTGACTTTGAGAAGACTTGATGCTTCTCCACAGAAATAAGATGTGTAATTTTACATTTACAAACTGAAACATGTCTCTTCTCATTCCTTTTTTGTAACAAGAAATGATTTTTAAACAGAATCATTTTTAACATCATTGAAATTGTACAAATCTAACATGTCTCCACTTGGGACTTGACTTGGACTTGCCTCTTTTTGACCTGGGACCTGACTTGGACTTGTGGCCAAATAATTGACACTTAGAACTCAGTGACTTGGTCCCACCTTTGCTTGTAGTCATTTGTTACCCTACCTAATCGTGAAAATATTGAACACATGTTATGATTTTTTTAGGCCTGTGGTTCTTTAGTAATTTGGTCCATTATTCCGGTTGATGGAGTTTTAGTCCATCAAGTATTTCATTTTGGTTATAAGCATGAATGATTGACCGCAACAAAAAGTGAGAAGATTTTAGACCAAATCATTGTTTTTTGCTGGTTTTCCTAAAAATAAATACAATTTTCTCTGTATAAATTGTTGTTTTGAACTCCAAGCGCAGATTGGGTCAGATCAATAAGAGACTTTTTAGTTTCAGAGCTTTAGCCACGCCCAATATTTAGTCGATCAATTGATTGATGAAACATGTTTTTATTCAGACAAAAATTTCTTTGGTCAACTATAGGCCTAGTAGCAGCACACTTTTTTGGTGATTTGAAATTGGGTTACAAAATAGATTCTGGGAAGTAATCATATAAGACTTTAGGATTTGGAGAATAATAGTGTCAATATGACAAGACCCTTGGACCTTTCTTTGCACTTACTTTGGTTCAGTAAAAATGTCAGAACTAGTGACATCTGCCCACAACCACATGTCAACAAATCATACCCCATATACTCTATATGGATCAGAAGAAAAATATATTTTGTTGAGTTTGAACAGTATTTGTTGAGTTCATGTTTGAGTAATCCTCAATCTTCCAGGTGTAGTCTGTTGTAAAAAAAAAAAGTTCTGAAGATAGTCAGTTTGACTTGAGACTAAACAGCAATTGCAACAGACTGTATCAACACGGAAGACACTCAAATTTGGGTTTCATCCACTTTCATCTTCAAACCACAAACTGGTCATTTGAAGACAGTAAGGTGCAAATTTTAAGCTGGGAGATGGGTTTGGTTTGAAAGAGGTGTGAAAGAGGCAATTTGTGTGAAGACTGAGAAGATCTCTGAACATAAACACTGGATCGTCTCATTTGCCATCTGTTTACAGCCATGTCCTCACACCTTGGTTAACTGAGAAAGCAAGACAATCACGAACAATTTGGTAACGAATCACAATAGAACTTGAGCATCCCCAAACATTTCTATATGACAACTTTAATATTGTGACATTCCCGTTTCAGTCCAGCCTCAGACACAATGAAACAGCTTCAAATCTATTTGGTAAATCAAATACTGGCAGTACTCTCAAAGATCAACCCAGTGAATTTTGGACTGAACAAGATTATGTAGGACTTTAAAACCTAAAGTTTAGTTGGGGTCTGAATGGTTGTAGTTTGGACATTTCCTCTTCAAAAGCTGAGAGTTAAAACTAAATAAGTTTTGGGGCCTGAAACAAAGTAAAACACAGTCTTAATAAAATAGATATTTACAACAAAATGTCAAAAACGTATGACAAGCACTTTTTTTTTTTTACTTCAATATGCTATCCAAGGCAAAACCATACGAAGCCATATGACGACATTTTCTTTGGATTTAATGAGTAAGCTTAGGCTTCATGTTACTAAAATGTGTAAGTTTAGAACTGGGGCTTGGGGTAGGTTAAAATTTACCCTGTTAAACTCAAAGAAAAAGTCATTACGTATAGTTTCGACCAAAATTTGTTATTTTACGTTTTGGCTTTTTGCAACTGTCTATGTTTTCTTCAGACCCAGAGTTGTTTTTTTCATTTGGGGGTTAAAAGTACAAACTCAGTCTGGATGAAACATGTTTTTAAAAGGCAACGAGATATTAACACATTTTTTAGAATGCAGAGGAAACATAGGCTTAATTTCATTTTTGGTTGATGGACTAATGCTCATTACAACACTGGCCTGGTTCTTGTTTTCCTCAGGAGGCACTTTCTAAAGTTGAATTTTTAAGCATGTTATTGCAGTGTTCCTTAAACATTAATTTACTGAAATTTGCGTTTGGATTGAGCCATGCATGTTGGAATAATGTTGTCTTGCACTCAGAAAATCTGTGTTTTCACCCACCACCTATTCCCGCCAAAGTGTCTGTATTTATTTGAGGTTGCACAGTATGTAGTTCAAAATTATTTTCTAAGCTGTTTTAGGTCATTTTGGGTTTTAACAATGAACAAAGTCTAAATTGTGTTGATGTAACTGTTAAAAACACACAATAAACAAATTTAAACAATTCAAATTACTGTTTTAGTAGAACAGGCATTTTCAAAAAAGCCCGTTAATACATTTTCCAATTATTTCTAATATACACATCTTGCTGGGTTAGTTCTAAACGTAGCTTGATCTGATCTAGACTCAGTATAGTTTTGTTGTTATTCTGCTTTAGATCGGACCTGATATTGACGTATTGATCGTTACTCTTGGTTCAGACTTGTCTAGAACTGTTTGTTTAATTCTGGTTCAGTACTGATTTGAAAATGTACTCAAAGTATTAGCAAAATTGGTCACAAGTTGTAAAACTACACACAAGCCATGACTGTGAAAAATGTGGTCCTCAGAAAATATAGGTTGAATAGCCCTGTAGTAAAACATTTGTCGTGTTCTATTACGCACAACATACTGTACATTTGAGTTCCATCAGCAGAATATAAAACATAAAGAATGGGAGGGAACAGCTGTCGGTTGAAGTGCAGGACACTGACTGGCCCGGGTCAAATGAAAAGGAAGCTCCAGGCAGCTTGTTTCCTGCAGGGGGAGTGTTGTACCTGGATGGACTAAAAAGAAGTGGGATCAGCGGGACTCAGCCGGCAGAGTGCACATCAAAGCCTGCTGCTGTCCCGCTCTGAGCCCCCTCAGGCAGGCGTAAGCTCAACAGAAGAGGCCTGGAGGAGAGGTGAAGGAAATGCTACATGTGACCTGCATCGCTTAGCCTTTGTGCAATCAGTAATGTTAAGACAAAAAAAAAATGCATAAAAGAAGTATTCCTAAAAAGATACAGATTCCTTGTGTTTTACTTAGAAAATTTAGAGCCAATTGACTAAACAACAAATTCAAGTGATTACATAAAAATATACAGTATATATACAGTGCACTAATTGTAACATGCAATTTATGTTGTTGTTACTGACTGTAGCCCCGTTGTCCGGTCCCTAAAAAACAAAATTGTGATTTTATTTGTCCTTATAAAAAAAAAAAACTGCAAAGTTATGGAACTTATTTGACGTCAATAACAATCAAAGTTAGAGATTACAGAACTCTAAATGTCAAACTTTTCCCTCAATCTTAATTTTGCAGTTATCACTTTCTGTTGTTTGCTTGAGTTAACTCCCTAAAGCCTAATAATAATAATAATAATAATAATAATAATAATATAGTGCTGACACATGTGGCTTTCAGGAGCATTTTCCCTATGATAATAATAAAAACAACAACCCCTAAATGATTTCACTTTGAATTTTAAGTCACTGAGGCAAACACCTTGCAAAAAGTGTACGTCATTAAAGTAGAAAGTTTTAATGACTTAATAATTGCAAAACAATAAAGGTGCGGCCCTAGCCCTATGAATAATTAAGTATTTAATAACATGTTTTTACATTAAAATCTAATTTGAATCTAAAGACACCCAAGAGTTTGTGTAGTTGTGATCATGTAAGCAAATGTATTCTATTAGCCTTGCTTTTGCCAAGACAATAGAAATATGCTCAGAGTTTTTACAGGTAACTGAAACAAGTTTACAAAGGTACTGGAGAGTGTGAGATGAGTGCATTAATACACAGTTTTGGCTTGGTCATGTTTGGAGTGGATCAGGACAGTCTCCGTATGTCGTGATTTATGTAATCTTGTTTGATGGGATTCTTTGGGAAAAAATCATATCAAGGTCAGTATAACTTTTAGACTTGAATTATGCATTTACTAAAGTTGTTTTTTTTTGTCTGGTCACTGGGCTGGGGCCATGAACTCCTGATGCAGGGTCGTCAAGAAATGTGGTCTCTCTCTGTCAGATCAGAGTCCAGCACAAACAACCTCTAGACCAAGACAAAAAAGCCCAAAAGTGTTTGAGTCCGAAAAAAGACCAAGACCTTAAAAACGATCTGATGTAACACACAGATTGTTTCATGCACTTGGAGTTACTTTACCTGTGCATCTAAAGGTAGTGGTTGAGAAAATACAGAAAACTACAATACTAATGGTGTGATGAGCCGCCTGCTGTTAAGTTAACTAGTCTACAGCTGCATGTGTGTGTGCGTACCTAACGTGGTCTCGGGGACAGGAGGGCGGTGCATGTGCCTGAGTGTGGATGGATGGGGAGGGGTGGTGGGTAGCGAGGGAGATGATTATGCCCATCTGTGGAGGATGCCAGGTGTGCCCCCCCCCTCCCCTTCTCCTCTCTCACACACACACACTCCCTTCACTGACTCACACGCACACACACATATCTGTTCACAGCCCATCAGCACTCTCCAGCTGGCACAAATGCAACAGCCATCTTCTCTGCGGTTGTGACGGAGGGGCTGCTAGCATGTGCATATGTACACGTTTTGTTACTGTGAAATCAAGGCAGTCTACACACAAGTTCATTTGTGTTGTGGTCTTGTGTGCTTAATTACAGTCTTTACACATGTTTATGCAAAGAGGTTGTTGTGCCGTTGTCATTTTGTTTTATACTGTAAATAAAGCTTAGCAAGACGTCCAGTAAAACAAACGTTTGTTTATTACGACAACACTGAAACCCAGTAGTGTTGTCCATAACTCCATTTCGATACTAAGATGCACTTTGATATTTAAAACCTTGAGAAAAAAATTATGTAAAGTTTAGTTTGATGGCTACATTTTCTAACAGTCAAAAATAAATGTAATTGTGACTAAACTGACAAAAAGAAAAGTTGTATTTTTTCAGTATTATTTTCCTGCTATACTGATATTTAACATCCTGTTTTATATCACACAGAGAGGTCATATACTCTGATAAAGGTCAAGCTCTTGTAAAACCTATTCCCAAATGTAAATTGTTTTCCTGTTTTAAAGTATCAGTAACTCTTTAAATGTGTCGATACTTTGAGTATTGATTAAAATCTGATTTTTAATACTTTTGACAAACAGGTTGTCAAATCAACTTAAAGGGGGCTATGCTTTTTCCAGTGTGTTATGTTGTAATATGGTAGTCAAAATCATACTAATCGAGACCAAGACCTTTGCCAGGCAACACTGCCCTGAGACCAAGACAAGACCAAGAAAAAGACTTTTAAAAGTCAAGACCGAGCCGAGAACAAGACCATCAAGACCAAATCAAGACTACATTTATTGTGCAGTCCTTTTGGTAAACTGTGCCCTGGACAGGTCACCGCACTGGGGATATGAATACTGGTGCAAGTGGTGGTAATGAAACATGGTCTTGATGTCAGACCCCGTGTCCAAGACAACCTCGAGACCTAAACAAAACAGAGTCCAACTGCGCTCGAGGTTTGAGACGAGACCAAGATCTTAAACGGTCTTAAAACCAAGACTTGTCTCAAGTACTACTACACCATTGGCGTAACTTTACGTAGGACCGGTGTGGACATGTCCACACCAATTCTGAGCCAACAGGGACAGTCCCCACCAACTTTTCATAAAATCTCCGAGTGTCTTCCTACTGGTTCATGCATTTACCGTCAGCTGGGGGGGTCTATAAACTCTTTCTGTCTTTCCGCGCTCCTAATGCGCTCTTTGTGTGCGTTTTCTTCGAGCCTACCTGGCTTTCTCTCGCTCTCGCTCGCTCTCTTTCTCTCTCTCTCTCTCTCTCTCTCGCGCTCGCTCGCTCGCTCTCTCTCCTCCGACGGGTCACACATATCAGCTGTGCCCACGGCTTGGAGCGCATGAATTATCCACCTCGAAGCGAGCTGTGCCCCCTTTGTAGCGTGTACGCTCAGACCGTTATGCTGTGCCTGCGTCTGTATAGTGCTGACTGCCCGCTCTGGAGAACGCCAGTGCGTTCGCCTCCAAGTGCGCAGTTCTGCATTCTCCAAGCACAGACCTGGAGCGGACTTTCTGGACCAAAGACTCCGCCCATCGCACACGTGCAAATAGGCTTTGACTTATTTTTAATTGTAAAGAATTGGCTGATAGTTATGTTTTTCATCTACGAGTAAAATAAATAAATAACACTTGTTAAATGTCTTGTAGTTGTTCTCTATGTGAACTGTTCGTTCGCATGACAGGGGGCATTTCCAAGGGTTTCACTATATATATATATATATATATATATATATATATATATATACTCGAGTGTCCCCACCAACCCTGATGCCAAAGTTACACCCTTGTACTACACTATTATGTTGTGTCCTCATCAAACTGTTGTGTTTTGATTTATTTACTTAGTTAAACTCAAATCCTGCATATAACTGGATTTTTTTTTAATCTGAAAACATGCAGTTCCATCTTGTGATGTCATTACATGGTAATACAAGAAGTGCCTGTTTGTAAGCTGCACAGTGAAATTGATTTTGCAGCTACAGCTAATAGTTTAGCCTTGTGTGTACTTTTCACAGCATAAAATAGAGATGCCACATAATAGACAAGCAAATAAGATATATAAATAAATCTAGAAAAGTGCTGCACATCTCAGTGGGACTGTGCTGGAGCAACACATTGCTTCATCTCTGTTTGCTGACCAAGCTATACTTCCTGGTTTTCGGAAACCATCTGCAGAGCTGTTGGGTCAGCCTGACTACTTTCAATCTTCCCTTCCCCAGATCTCAATAAATTAGGTCATTTGAATAGGCCTTTAGTTGTTCACCTCATCAAAGGTACAAACAATCTGGACTTTTCAGGTCATGTCCATTGAAAGTAATCCAAAAACATAGCTCATTCTTTTTTACGCTGACACAAAATCCCCGTGACAGGCTGCCACACTCGCATCCCCATCACCACAGGCCTAAACGCAGAGGCCGCAGCTCGTAAAGCAGGCGGTGACGGCCTGATTGATCCCCCGGTGAAAATGGGCGATATTCCCCCAACATCGATATCAATAAACCCTCTTAGGCTAGAGGCTTCTCTGGGCCTGCCTTTGTTTCTCTTCCGAGGAGAGCTAAGAAAAATCTATAGACAATTGATGGTGTCTGGGAGAAAGGCTCTATTGGAGTATATCAAATCAACGTATCGGAGAAGGGAAAGTTTGCCCTGTGAATTAGGCTGTTTTTGCTTCAAGTTCACTGGCAGATTGAGAAGGATAGATGGAGGGCTGTTTTGGAGACATGGTCCGGGTCGGAAATGCACACAGGAGTTCTACAAGGGAATGTCTTTTTAGGGTCTGATGGATGAATACAGGGCTGCAGAAATTTACACTTTTTGGCCCACTGCCTGCTGTGCTAGTCTGGGTTGAAAGGGGATGTAAGTTAAAGCAATAAGAGATTCCAAATGGAGGTTGTATTTTGACCTTTTTGAAAAGCATTGGTGCTCAATGATAGACAATAATAACGTTCATTTGTATGTAAAAAGTTGTTGAACTCAAAATATTTCAGATTTTAATCACAAGGGATGGAGGGAGAAGGTTGCAGTCAATGATTTCTGTGTATATCTGCAACAGGAAGTGCCTGGGTTTTCTTGATGAGAGATTTGAGGACTGGGTTCTAGTGGTGCAAACAAAAAAGAAAACTTGCAGTAGAGTGCATCATGTATGTGTTTTTACCAATTCTGAGTAAATCATGCTAGTTAGTAGCATAGCTATATTTTCACAGTTTAAAAATCCATCACTTATCTTTTGTTCAATTGTTCAATACAACTTGTTATTTTTATTATTTGTATTTTTTTTTTTTTATAACGCCATGTGAAACGTACTTTTCACAGTCAGAAGAACTAATAATACCAATATTACTAAATAAAGAAATAAGGTCAGTTGACCTTATGGCTTCTCAAGAACATCAAGATCTTATTCAAACCTAATGTTTGTCCTCATACGAGTTTTCATAGTCAAAGACAAATGTTTGTGCACTTGTGAATTTTGACTCTGACTCAAAATGGCTCAAAATGGATGTCCCAATTGCAAATGAGCTGGAAGTTATGTCAAAGGCAAAGAACTTGAGCAATACCTTACCCAAGAGCATGGTGTCCAAACTTTTTCATCATGGGCCGCATGTTGAAACACAGACTAAATGGAGGGCCAATCTGGAACAAATAAAAGTGGACATGCAATAAAAACTTTAAGCTAATATGAGCTATAAGACGTATTTTGGCTTAAAGGGGACCTATTATGTCAAATTCACTTTTATAAGTTTTTAACCTTGTTATAATGGCCTTCTTTCACCATTAGTTTACTCAAACTTATATTTAAATTGATTCATGCATGTTTGAGTAATCTTGTATTGTTCTTCAGCTGGAGCTCAAGTGCTCAGAAATCCCTGTTCTCACCTACCACCTATCCCTCCCACTTGTCTGTATTTACTTGTTATAATTCAAAAGATTAATACTCAAAGTGAAGCTTAAATGGTTCAATACTGCCTCATATTCACTTTCCAACAATAAAAAATAGTCTTTAAAAATCAGTTGCTTTTTACAGATACATTTTAAAATGAAGAGGTGGGGCTTATCAGATCTGCAGTTTTGAACAGGAAATCAAAGGAGCTGTTTCTATTTTTAAGCTGTTTTAGATCAACTTTGTGTTTAACAATGAACAAAAGGTAAATTACTGATCTGCAGATGTTCTAGATTCTTACTAAATAATAAAAAAAAACACAATAGGACCCCTTTAAAACCATCATTGTACACAGTTGAATTCTTGATATAACCTTTAAAGAGTTATTGTTGTTGAGCAAATTCTTGAGGAGGCCAACAAAACTTGGTCTGAGGGCTGCACTTGGCCCCTGGGCAGCAGTTTGGACATGCCTGCTCTAGAGATCATGGAGATGGATTTATCAAATCAATGATATTTCAATAGTATGTTGTAGTGAAATCTCCTTTTGTAACTTCCAGCCAATAAAAATGACTTTTTCCCGCAAAATATGTACACATTAGCATTTGTTTTGCGGATACTGGAGCTACTCTTCACAATCTATTCGTTGTTTTCTTGTTTGCTGAACTTGTTTTAAACCAACATACATTTCTTTTTATGTCTATCAAAGTGTGCCATGTTATTATAACTGCTTAGTGTTGCAGAACTAAAAATGATGAAAGCAAACAACTCCCGCATCTGCAGAAGTGGGCTGCTAACAGTTGCTCCGGTTAGGAGTGAGCGGCTCTAACAAGCAGTAAAACAATGCAACATTTTAATTGATAATTATGTCCTGTTACATCCCTGCTGGTCAAAATAACAGTGTTTTCTCTCTCCTTTGCTTTTTCTGTGTTATCTGCATCTCTTCTCCTTTGCCTAATTTCCAGTGGGGGCTGAGTGCTTGAACAGGCCCAAAGCAGGCCAGCCTCTGGATAATTATTCGTTTCCAATCACTGTGACTGTCTAATTGCAGTCCTAGCTCCTAATTATGCACGCCTTTGTTTTTTTTTCTTCAAGGAACGCATTTCAAAAAAACACATCAAACGCTTTCTGATATGTAAAGAATACAGCTGAGATTGTACAACGCGACTTAAAAATAAATTCCTGATTATTTTTATATGATAATAAGCTGGAATAAAATGAGGAAATCAAAAGAGAAGTCATGTAAAGATGTATGGGCTTAGATATCGTCCTTATTGTATTTTTTCCTTCTAGCTCGGAATAAATTATCATATTTATAATCTTTTATACGCCTTAAGCTGGAGCTATGTAGGACAGCTTGCTGACCATCATTCACCGGCTGTCCACATCTGTCATTGAAATCTGGTGCACGTTCGCTAACCGGCGTCGTTGTTTATGCTAATGCTGCTACGGCGATGAGGAACTATTAAAAGCGTTTCCGAGCACAACCCAATGCATCCTACATATGCTATTTTGACACCGGCGCACAAGGGAACACCCGTATTTACTTTATGTATGAGGACAAAAAAAAAACACACCCCAATTCGGCTCGCGGACACGGGCGGTAATTGAATGTGACTGCCTCTGTATACCATCCATAGCTGCGGGATTCTGCTAGCTAATTGGAATATACAGCTTCCTAAACCGGTGGTGAACTCCGTGGAGGGACCGGTTGTCAGACAGCTTGGGCCCGGTGAGGGTTTTAGCTGTGTTAAGGTGGCATGGGACTTCTCCTGTAGCGCTAACATTGAAGATGAGGGCTCGAATGTGAGGCAAATTGGGAGTGCCGGTGCCGAATGACAAGACGTTAGCGGGCTGTTTATACGTGGGAGGCAGGTGTGTGGTTGTGCCTATTTGAATGTTTATGGGGGGAAAAAACAGTAGCAGCGCAGGCAGGCTCTCATTGCTGTCTATTAGGTTGATGTCAAAGACTGTCAGAGCGGAGGCTTTAGTCCAATTGCTTCAGAGGAGACGGTGTGCGTTTATGTGCTTTAGTTGTCATTGTGGTGAATATAGTATTTGGAGCGGCAAGATGGCTGTTTATTATTCGCCCTCAGTGTTTTTCACATAATGTTTTGACCTACAATGGAGAGACAATGTAAGGCAGGTAACACATAGATATGAACAGTATACAGATAACAGAATTTAGACTTGCTTTTCTTCTAGTTTCCTCAAATAAAGATTAGTCCATAAGGTGCAGAAGTCTTTATCACCCCATCATGAATGTCATGTACATTTGACTTTAAATGTAACCCCTGATCGATGTCTTAGGCAACCGAATATCACAAAAATAACCTACATATGACATTCAGACATGTAACTTGTGATTAGCGCGATTTCACGGCTTTTCTGTGTAAATATGACATGCGTTGCCGTCTCAGTTCATTCTATGGTGGTTGTAAATAATTAATAAAATCTTTATCCTATTTTAACCTACCAAACCACATAATCACCCATTTACACGATGATAACATGGTAACAAGAAATTATGTGGTCATCAACTTTATTGAAATCTTGTTCATTTTTACGCTTTTTCATATCGTGCTATATCTACAGCGTATTAAGTAGAAAATCAAAGCACACCTTGTGTTAAAGATAGGATGCTCCCCTACTCACCTTCTCATTTCAAATCGTTTTACCTAACCATTCAAAACATCATGATCGACGTAGCGATGCTTAATTAAGAAGTATAAATTATAAAACCTGAGCCGCAACAATGTTGTGAGCCTTCACTGAACAAATCCTGCACTAATATTTACGATAACACCAGTTTAGATGCCGTTTTGGCGGAATAGTTTTCTGTATTGTTGACTCAGTGCTTGGAAAGTCAGTCATCGAAATTGTAGCCCTGCGCTCTGATTCCAGACCCTCACGTCGTTGTAAAGTTGTCTGTCACAGTGTGTACTGGCTGGTCAGGCAAGTGCTGATGTGCAAGAGTCAACTATGAATATTTATTTTGCTGCTGTCAAACTTGTAATTTTCTTCAGGATCAATGAAGCATCTACAGTATCTGTTCATTCAGGAAAGGGGTCTCCAACCTGCCACAGTTGCTCGAGTACTCTGGTTTCCATTTCCACTAGAAACATGTCCACATTCTGATCTCAACAGGACTTTCCTGGTTACATAAAGGTCAATTAAAACAGTAACTCACCACCAGTAAAGTAAAGTACAGTAATTTCTGGGCTATAAGCCGCTACTTTTTCTCTTTGCTTTGAACACTGCGGCTTATACGGCAATGCAGCAAATGATAGATTCTCGTAGACTTACTATTAACAAGTGCGGCCTATATATGTATTTTATCATTTTCTTACTTAAATGTAGTGAATGCGGCTTATATTCAGGTGCGCTCAATAGGGCAGAAATTACAGTAATTTTCTTCAGTAAAAGATTGGAGACACCGGATCTAGTATCTAAGTACAGTAGCGACTCTTCAAGTTATAAAATGTTCTTGGTTTGTTCAATACATGTGCAGACTTACAGCTGCTATATTTTTTCTTTATTTAAATATTCATTGTGCATTTTTCATATACAGAACATGTATTGTCGACCCATCCGAATTGATTTGAGGATTTATTGCCCTGGGTCAATGCATCAATAGGGCTTTTTAAAGCACTTTTCATACATGAATTGTAACAGTCAAGGTGCTTTACAATTTATGACTGTAAAAAATAGTTCCACTGGCCCTCTAAGCTTTCACAAAAGCCTGACAGTCACATGAACTTTAGTTGTGGCTATGTTTTTTTTTACTTGTAATGTACAAATGGGAGTATGTCAAATATAACAAGTACAAAACCAAATCTGATTTTTTTTTTCCCCTTCAAAATGCCACCAACCTACAAGGTGGTTAGATTCATCCATGTTCAATTTATTATTTGATCTTGATGAAAAGCATTACCATTTATCAAACCGTACTTCCTCTTCATCACCACTTCTATTGTAACACCTGGAATCTTCATTGATTGTTTTGGTGCATTCTATAACCAGAAGCCCCCAGCCCTGCATCTGTACCCCACGTAAATAATGAAACACATAATTATCATATCATAATTGCAGTAAAGATGGCTTTGACAGAAATCATTTCCCGTATCTAATACAGCACTAATCCAATCTGTTCCCCCCTCACTGACACGACCTCTGCTGATTGAGTTCTGGTCATTTGATTGTGCATTTCTCCTGTGTATTGTATATGTTTCTATTCATAATGTATCTGATTATTTTTTCTTCATGTTTTGTTCAAGGCAAAACATAAGTATTCACATAACGTATTACTATGGAACAAATCTTTTATATTTTTTTGGTTTGATTTCCGGTTGTTTCAAATCTAAAAAAGCATGTACCAAAAACTACTGTATGTCTTCTCAGCATGGAATAAGTTATCCAGATGACATCACGGCATTGTAAATGTCAGCAGTCAGTGGCAAAAGTGCAGAAAAGTCTATAGAGAAAGGGACATTTTCTCTTGCAAAAATGTAAAATATGGATGGAAGAATTTGAAAACTTTGAAAATTGTTCATAGAATACAGCAATCAACCGAAAGGTCAGAGTCAATCAAATTTGCTCATGCAGCCATCGACTTACACACACTCTGTAGTTGTAAAATACACACAATAATAGCCATGATGTTTGAAGAAACAAAGCATGAACTTGTGCAAGATCTGACTGAATGTGCAATGTTATGTTTTGCTAACAAGTGATTGTGGCAACGTGGACCTCTAAATATCAACACTAATTATTATGTTTATTGTTTAAATGTTTAGTAAAAAGTTCTGAAAACAGTGACTTTGTCTTAAACGTAATCTACTGTGGTTTATTTTGTGTTTTTTGGTGGGGTAAAAAAAAAAAAAGTTAACTTTGATAAACCAATTAAATCAAAGAAAATTGAAAATTGTGGATGCAAAATCGAAAACTGAATCATCCCTAGCACAAAACAACTAAAATGTGAAATAAACACAACTCTGTGTGGTGTGTTGGCCAGAATCAACCGGAGTTGAGATGGCAATCTGTATAGGCTTTTCTCCTTTGACCTTGTCTTTAACATTGACTTAGAATTTAATTTTGTATCTTTATTTTGAATTTAGTTGACATGCTATTTAATACGTAATAAATGCTCAAGATATTTTCATAGCATTTTGTTTAGGCCAGGAGAAAATTTGTTTTTATTTGTTGTTGTTGTTTTTGTGGACGGATGGCGGTTAACGGCTTTCTTCAGGTCTGTTTGAAATGGGAGTTTTTGTCAATAGTCATAGGGTAAATAACATGCTTTTTATATCCATCATAGACCAGCAGAAAATAGAACATGTGTTCACATAATGCACTATTTGCATTGAGTGAAAAAAATGTAATTGTTTAGTGTAGGAAAAGTGAAACAAAACTATTGGGATAATAAAAAAATAAATAAATAAATGGTAAAAAAAAAAAAAAAAAATGAACCAGGGGCTAAACAACAACTAAACCAGTAAGAAGAAGCTGAACTGAGATCAGGGTTTGATTGCAGCTTGTTGACACGTGGATGTAAAGGTACATTTCAAAGTGTCATTTGCATAATGACATAGACAGGCTGAGGGTTGTCTGTCGACTCTGCCATCTGGTAGGTCATGTGACAGCGCTGCAGCTGCCAATGCCGCGTCAATCAATCAAAGTGTGGAACAATAGAGACAAAGCAGCTAGAGGAGAAAACAATAAAAACCTATCAATACTACAGAACATATGAAATGGGAAGAAATGGTGAACTTATGGAAGTTATCATTGTTAGTGTGCTTATTGACACAACTAATTCTAAAAGACTAGCTCAAAGCGATTTTTCTGTAGATTTAGGAAGAAGCTTGGGAAATGCAGATCAATCATTCACATTTTGTTCAATGTAAAACACAAAAATGATCGAAAGTGGCTTAGAACTAGAAGGTCCGATGACTTTCTGTTCAAAATAGCAGTTAAATTTGACCTTTCATGGTAAAATTTAGCTTTAATTTGAAATTACTACATGTTTGACTCAAAATTTGAATTTTTGAGTGATCACAAGTAATTATAGATACAGAACAGGGTGGTAGGTGAAAACATTTTCTGACCACTAGAGTGTTAGTTGCAGAACAATACAAGACTCAAACACCTATGAATCAATCCAAATACAACTTTGGGAAAATAATGAGAGAATACTGCTGTAACATGGTTAAAAACTCAAAAAAGTGGATGTTACATTATAGGTGCTCCTTAAAATGTGCGTTATGTAAATTGTGGTGTGGTTTGTCTCTATAAAAGTTGTTTGGTGTGAACATCTACGAATAACTTTGTTTACAGTATAACATATATAACATATCATTTATTATTCATAACCTTAACCTTACCGTGAGAAGGGTCGATTTTGGTCACATCTTCCCTTAAAGTGTGTATGACAGGTTAGACAACATTTTTAGTAAAACATAGTAAACATGATTATGATTAAGATTTCACTAAACATTTAGCTTGTCCAATTTGGTTGTTTTGGTGAAGGTCAATATTGTTTTTTGTTTTTTTTTGACATACTGTTTGTGGAGGGTAATCCACAACTGTTACCTAGCAACTACACTGTAAATCTGGGCCAAAATCAATACAAACAACACAGGATGACAGTGTGGCAAATTGTGTAACTTATAACCCTTTAAGTGTGTTATTAAATGATTGTTTAAACTCCCAGTAAATGGGGGTTTGTGCATATTGTCTTTGAACATAAATTCTGGTACTTCTTGTATTTTCTACATTTTTTCATAAATTGCAAGTTAACTGCTGTAAAACTATGACAAATATTTATCACAAAAACACACCAAACTAAGCAGCCTGTTCTAACAGATAAGTGTGTCAATACCACGCAATTGTAAACAGCGTGTCACATGAACGCCATTTTTTGCATGTGTATTTCACGTGTTTCTGTCCAATTACGCATTTCAATGGTGAATGTTAAGATGTGTTATTATTCATGAAGACTAACACAATCTTAATCCTAAACTTAACCAACTACAAACCTCAGGCCTAAACTTACCCATTTTTGCAACTTCAGACGTAAACTTAGCTGTTATCCTCCCAAAAAACTTGTATTTGTCCTTAACCACATCGCGTGTCCAGACCACGCCAGAAAAAACGAGCATGTAATTGCACGCCAAAAATTCTTTGAGTACACTTTGAACTAAGTCAAAATTAGCAAAAAAAATACATAATCTGTCTGGGCTTTAACTGGTCCTGCTTATTTCAATAGAAATAAACATATTTAACATTATAGAATGGTTAGAGCTTTGGTTTCCTAATAAGCAGATTGTGGTTTGAATTTGGGGTAAGACCAAATCAACATCTCATAATCTGTCTGGTTGGAGTTTGCATATTTAACCTGGGTTTCCATGTGTTCTCTCCACTCTACTCCAGCCTTCTCTAACCTCCAATAACAAGCATGTGTAGGTCAAACACCAGCACAATAAAATTCCCTTAGTAAATAAATGATGGCCACTGTCCAGAGTGTTCACCCGCCTAAGGCCCAAAGTCACTGGAAGAGGCTATAGTCACCTGCCACTGCAAACAGGAACTAGCAAGAGAAAATAACAAGGTTGGGAAAAACGTAATTAGTAATTTCTTTTTTTTTATTATTCTTTTTTTGTTTGTTTTTAGTTCAAGTAGTATTTTGAATCTTGGGTTGTACATTCTATCACAAAAAAAAAAAAGTGTATTTGTGAAAAGATGATGCAAGAACTGTTCATAAAAGCAAAATGTAAGTAAAGATTGGCCAGCGGGATAGGTCTCTAACAATGAATGATTACTTTGCTAACAAGGCTGGCGGCTGCAGGGGATGCGTGTAATGCGATTGGTGCTGGACACTATTTGTCTTGACCAATAGACAAGTGACCGGGCCGTGCCTCCTCTTCGCAGGTTACCCAGAGTTCAACGGCTCCTAAGAAGTGCACTGTTAACAGCAAAGCATAGCGAAGAAATGGCAGGAAATGCATATGACATCATGAGGTCATAAATACCGAAGAAGCAACAAGCTACAAAGACACGAGACTGATGGATAGCTGCTTATATTACTTACACAGACAGGCTTTGGAGTCCTTGGAGTCATCCGTGGTAGACGATCGGCGAGTTGTTATGGAAGGAAGAAGGATTATACAATGCTAAATAAATCAATGGCGTTTCGGATATTTCAGATTGGTTAGGTTTTTATCTGACATGAATTAAAATGCACTCTGCTATATTAAATGTTACTATTTTGAACAGCGCTTTGCCCAAATGTGATCTTTGTTCTAAAAAAAGGACTTGGTTTGCTTTTTGAAGAATTAGTTGAGGAGAGGCAAAAATCTGAATTGTCAAGTTGAAAGTGTTCTTCTGTTGCTGACTTAATGGTGCTATACACAATTTGTTTTGCTTTTTGAATGAAGGATTTTATTTAAATAGCACATTTACACAGGCTGATATCCTTCAAAGTGCTACACAGAGTAACCCTTCCCACTAATTTATTTAAACAAACATAAATTAGTTCTAAACTTTTAAGATCTGTCTACAAGTTTTCCTCACTTACCTAATGCATTCTGAGCCTCCAAATTATTCTGCATGATGTGTTTTACGTCAGGCCCAAACTGCATCCAGTTCATACTCAGGTCGGCAAACGGAAGCTTTCTGTTCTTAAAAAGTAATGAGAGGCAAGCCACGTGGCTCTGCTCGGCCGTCCGAGTAGTTTCAGTTCAAGGAACTTTTCCGGACTGCCAAACTGCACCTGGAGCCTTTTTGTGAAGTTGTGAAAACAAGACACAACAAAAAGGAAACCAATCGAGCCGGGTGAGGAGATCCAGTGGTTTTCAAAATAAAACATTACGTTTCTGCTAATACAACAAATACGTCGACATATATGCTAGACATATATGCGACTATTGAACACACAGGACGTAATAAACGTTCCGAACTTATCCATTGTGTGGCAAAAAATCCAACAGAAAATGAAGTGACGTGAAATAAGCCCAAAACTCGGCGCAAGTGTTTTGTTTACATGTACATGTGCCAGAGATCACGTAAACTCCCCGAAATCCCAAGTTGAGCGTCAATCCCGTGAACTCGTGTCTCGTGAGGCCAGCAGAGTCCGTACGTACGTATGCATGCATATTCTGGTTGCAGTGGAGTGACAACCGGACCCAGACGGATCCGGATCTGGACTGGAGCATTGTGAGCTCGGCGTTAGGCTTTATTCACAGCTGTTAGGAGCCAGATGTGTCGATATGTTAACATTTAAGTTATTTTAATTATAAAGAATCAGATATAACTCCCTTAAGTTCAAACTGATTCATCCATCTTCCATATGGACTAGCACCAAAGTACATCTTCTGACATGACAGTGTCTTATGAACCATCTCTTTATTTCTTTTTAAGTACATTTTATAATGAAGATGTTTTGTATTGTGGTTATTTATGTATCTTTTTCTGCTTTGTGTATGAATTGTGCTATACAAATACTGTATATTTGTCTTGCCTATGCCATATACATTTTGTTCAGACCATGCTGATTGTTTGGCAGGTAACATACATTACATTCCTAAAATTCTTCTACATACTCCTATTTTAATCAAGTTTGTTGATTTTATGTGTTACAAGGTTATGTTGCTGAACTCAGATCAGTTGTGCTCTGATAAGAAAAGTTTCTCTGATAAGAAAAACTTACCAAAATACGTATATGATGAGATGAGGGAATTGTACATATATAGAATGTGTATTGTATCATGACCCCTCTATTTTATGGTGAGGCTCTTGGCAATACCCATCCGTTCAAACAACAGTGGTGTGTATTTAGGTCTGGGCTAATCAACTTTATATCACTTTATTTATAAAAAGTGGTTTGGATATATTGGAAAAGGCATGAGCTTTGTGTTACTAGTTTCAATGCTGTCACTCAATCTTTACTATCAGCACTTTCATTCAGCACATAAAATATTCGCTTCTAGAAAAACTACAATAGCAGCATAGGATCATATGAGTAAGCTATATATCCATTTCCTTTTGCAGAAATGCTGTTGTATCCTTACATCCATGGTGCATTTATCCAACCCTGGAAAATGCAGATTAGTTGTGCTGATGAAAACAGAAACACTCACATAGAGGTGTGCAGAATAACGAGCCCTGTTCCTCCCTGAACAATCAGAGTCCCACATTGCTCTGTGTTCTGGCCTGATGTATTGGGAGAGCTGGGGGAAACGCCGTAATAAGACCATTTGGGCCTCTCATTGAGAGCATTAGCAGCAAATATCTTCTACAGGCCTAAAGACAGCCAGCGGGGCCAGAGGAGCAGATCGGAGAGTTCTGCTGCGGAGATGCTGGAGCTGGGAGAAGAGTTGGAAACCTAAGTTAGTAAATTGTACATGGTCGATGAAACTTATTCTATTAAGATGTTGCTGTGAAATAGAACAGAGAACCCTGCGCCATGAGTTGGGGAACCCCTAAAACTGTTTTTGGTCATTACTTACGTTAAAATAATCATGTTATTGCTAGAAACAAACTGATAAAAATGGCAAAAATAAATGTATTGTATATTCAGATAAGGGGGTATCTGGTTTGAAAATTTTGAGGCACTAAAATTAGAACGATGTGAACACTTCCAAAATCTTGCTTTAAAAATGTTTTTCGTGCATTATGCAACATGTTTCTCAGATAAAATATCTTTGCCTTTCAAAATGTTAAGTAAAATAAGTTATTTGTTTTACAGAAAATAACTTCTTCGACAGCTAATCTACAATTAGTTGAGCTCCCCATCAATGTCTAATAAAATATTTGTAGTGTAGCCCTGTGTTTGTTTCAAGATCACTTTTTTAAGGTCCTGGTCCTCGTCTTGGACTGAGCACATTTGGACTTGGTTTTGTCTTTGTCTAAAAGGTGCTTGGGCTCGGTCCTGTCTTGGACTCAGTCTTGTTTTGGACACTGAGACCACATTTCATTACCATCACACACTGCTAAACTTGCAGAAAGAGTTCTTGGCCTAGCACAGTGACCTGTCCGAGGTACAGTTTGTAATAAGCTCTGCACAATAAGATCATTTACACACTGATAATTGCATAACATGACAAAGGCAGTCTTGATTTGGTCTTGATGGACAGCGGTCTTTCTCTCGGCCTACAAAAGTCTCAGTGTTGTCTTGGTATTGATCTCACTGGTCTTAGTCTTTGGACTTTATGGACTTGGAAAGGTCTTGGTCTCGTTTAGTGACTTACACTACATTTGTCCACAAAATTCAGGTGTGTTTTAGGTCTATTGTTGACCAACTCATATTAGCACACAGAAACAAAACCCATTGTGAGAATAATTCAGCGATAAAGAATGCATACGGTAAGTGAGTGAAGCATGATTTGTCTCAAAGTTCTCCAACATATTCATTTTGTCTTTTTGCTTCACACTTTGACAATGTGTTTTGAAATGTATTTACCTTTCTACATGTTTCAGCTGTTATCGGTGAGCCATCTTCAGAACATTTACTGGTCTAGGCGTGAGGTGTCAGCTACTTCTTGTCACATGACACGTCTGACACATCACCACGCCCGGTGAATGTCCTGAAGATGGCTCGCCAATAGCAGCTGAAACATGTCGGTAATTAATCTCAAAACCATTGGGAAAAGTTGCAAACAGAGCTGGGCGATATATTGATATTCATGGTATACAGAGAATTTACTGGACAAGATAAAATTTGGCCATATAGTAATATCGAGATATTGTATCCCTGGCTAAAAAAGAGCATAAAATTGATGAAAGCTGTTACAGATACATTGTAAAGTGACAGTAAGAAAGAAAAATCAATACATTTTTGTTATAAACTTGTGCTATGCATTTTGTTTACTCAGCAAAAGCAATGCTAAAACTAATTTATTCATGTACATTTATATTGCATTCTAATAAGACTATAGCACATGGCAAATCAGGGGGCAATGCCCCACTCACATCGCCTCAATTTAAGATTACTAATAAATATAGATATCTTAATTGTTGCTTTCATTTAACTAATGCAAGTATTCATAAGTCACTTAAAATATACATATAATCAAGATATGACCAAAATATATTGAGATGTACACCTTTGTCCACATTGCCAAGACATAGTTGCAAATATACAGTATGTCCATTTACATTTTAGATTGCAAAAAGTCAGACAAACTTTATACAAAAATGTTAAAAAGTCATCTTCAAAAATGATTACAGTTTCCTTCCTAATCTCTTGAATGCTTTGTGTATTCTAATTAGAAATTATTTTGAAAATAAATTCGAAACTTTTCACGTAAATTAACTACAAGACAAATTATGGCAGACAATACTCCCTTGCAATCTTAAAATTACTTAGTAAACAGATTGAGAACTCCAAGTAAAGAAACGTTGATGACATTGCCGTAATGAAGTACCTTGAATAGGTTTCCAAACATCTCAGAAAATACAGCTACACCGTTTAAAATGCTAATCATCTCAAATGTAATTAAACATATTTAATATCACAGCTCGTCTCCATATTTATGGGAAATATATCGGAGCAGAAACCCTGTTGTGCGCGCACCATTACTATGGGCGTATGTTGATGCAAATGAGGGGCAACTTGCTTTGTGCTCAGGTGTGTCTCATAATACAAAACCTGTCACAGAACTCAGGGCGAGAGGGAAAAACGACAGTGATATGCAAGATTTGCTCTGAAAAAGCCAAATTGAAAATCCAAAGAAAAACACACCACCCCATTCTATTTACAGACCAATCAAAGCCAATGCATTTGAATATGTTTCGGAAACATGGGGCGCACTTGACTCGCGTGACAAGTGATAGGCCTTTATTGGGGGCTATTTTAGGTGTCAGAGCAGATAATTCAAGCGCACCTTCAAAAATCAGAAAACATATTTAAATACACAGTGAACGCCTGCCCGACTCGGGGCAATCAGCATCTCAAAGCCTGCTAGATTACAGAGGGTGAGATGATGTGGAGATGCTGGAGAAGGGAATGAATGAAAGATGTCTGTCAATGTGCTAACCATTTTGTGCGTGCCTTAGCCTGTGCTTTGGATTTGAAACTGAAATTTGAATATTCTTTCAAAAGGGAAAGGTGATATTTTGATTTTTATAGCAATAATGGCTTTTTTTGAAATCGGAAAAATAATCATCAAAAAAAGGGGCAATAAGCATTAGCGTTTTTGTTCGTTTTTGTGTCATTTTTGAATTGAAATGTGAACTATGACAAATAGGAAAACCTAGGAACCAGGGAGGCCAATGTGGTAACCAAATTAGATCCTGCTATGATGGAAAGTACTTGAGAACCTTTCAGTGACACAGCGACGTTACTAGTGATCTGTTGACGTTGTAAGCACGTTGTACGCATGTGACACACAAACGCCAGACAAGTTGGAAAGTTTTAGCTGAAATAATAAAAGTTTATTAAAGTTTAATGATGGCTGTGAGAGACGACAGATGCAGATGTACAAGCACCATTAAGTCCGTGCGCTAACGAGGAGGTACAGCGGGGCTTTGGTTTGACCCAAAAAAAAAAAAAACGTATCTTTAGCAAGCTAGCCAATGAGCTAGCACAAGTTTGTATTTATCACACAGCTAAGCAATGCTGGAATTGGCCTGGTGAAAGAAGGGGTGTGGAAGTGTTCCTGATGGCTGGGTCTTGGCACTTTCATGTGCAAAAACGCCTTATACTCAAAATTCGTCACTGGCATTCACCTTTTTAAATACTGTATTATATCAAAAATTAGCTATCAGCATACCCAAACTCCATTGATGGTTTTTAACTTTGTTATCAACATGTAATATGTTAAGATTGACTCAAGTTGCTTCTCTCTGCCAACATATTCAATAATTGCAGTGGCTTATGTCTACTAGTCAGACAATTTTTGTAAATTAATGCATTTACCTTTTTGATATGTTTTGAGAACTTATTTCTGTCTGGTCGTTTTTCCTCTGAATTGTGAATATAAATATTCAGCCAAAGAACATTGCAGTTGACTGAAATTATAGAATTATAATATTTTTGTGTGTCAGTATATTATATGAGCACAAATGTTCAACATTACTGCTGTTTCTATAAAAGAAAATTTTAATAGCAAAAAGTATGTTTTTCAAGATTTTTTCCATTTGCTTGGTTGAACATAAGCATAATCAAATGTACCAATATGCAAATGTTCATTACCAAGTCTTTAGATGACAAATAATTTAAATTCAGCTTACTGTTAGGTTATATGAGATCTTTGGTAGACTCTCTACACAAGATGTCTACCAAAACGGGACAATTGTTGCTATAGGTTACCATGACTATGCTCTCTTAGTCATTATAATAACTTGATTTTGACTACTCTCTGCAAGCCATTTTATTCTATTAAAGATAAAACGGCCCGCTGGACTTATTTTCGCTAGTTCACCATGAGCATCCCAGTGCTTGATCCATGCTTCAGCATGACATGTAAACAGAAGATGACACGACATCTGTTCGCTTGTGCAGGTGTTGAGTCCGGGCCATAGAATTTACTGCAATCAGTCTTGAGCATGGCACGGTTAAAAAACCTTAGTGTGACTGCGCCCGTAGTGTCAAAGTGGTCATAGAAATCAGGAAGCAAGACTCAGACACCATCAACCGGGATGAAGGAACACTACTGCTTTCACATACTAGGGACACGCATCTCCAAACACTATTTTGCATCAGGTTGACCACGTCTCCAGGAAGAAACATCCAATTAAAAGATACATTGCACCAAACAATTCAGCACTGGGCCTAACCGGTTAAACTCAACTGTATAAAAAAGTAATAAGTCAGATTAGTGAAGGATTATGCTGATAGCGCCAAAAGTGGTGTTATCAACATCCAACACATCACGGTAAACACTCACATGCATCTCGGCGACACCGGCATACGTGACTGATTCGGTGATCCCTCGCATTGTGTGACAATTTATCCCAGCCAGCAGCAGAGAATGAAGTGTGTCTATGTGGTGGTGGTGAGGAGGAGAAGAGGGGGCTGCCGGGGCTAAGGGGGGTGGGCTTTCTGCTGCAGAGGAAGACTGGAAGGCGATAAAGACTCGCTGAGTGGCAAGTGTACATGGATAGCTTCACATCAACTGCCAATATGTTGTGAGGCGGCGGTAACAGGCGCGGGGTCTCGGGGGAGGGCTGCCGCAGCGCTATAGGCCGGCAGCGGAGGCAGACGGAGAGGAAAACAATTTCTGGTGCCAATAACCCCGAGCGGCACAGATGAAAAATGTTTTAATATTTGCAGCTGCTTTATGGCACCGGGGTGACAGTGATGGAGTCAATGTCAGCTTTTTCCTTTTAAATGTCATGCTCTGTCTCGGGCTGTCAGAGTGTACTATATGTATGTGTGTGTATGTGTGTGGGGGGGGCAATTGATCTTTTCCTCTTGTAAAGTGTCCAAATGTGAGGCCCCGCCCTTATCCTCTGCACAGTTTTAACCCTAAACCTCCCTGTAAGTATATGCTCATTCTGTACTTTGCATTATTAGTGCTTATCAAATTTCAAGCAATATTATCTGCAAAAATGCAAAGAGTTACTTTGGCACAGCAAAATGGTTGGTCACATTTTCTTAACATCAATATATTCTTGCTACATATTGTAATGTGTAGCTATCTATTAAAACATTTTGCTTTTTAATACATTTAGTAAGTGCTATTCTGTTAAGCATTGTGTGAATTTGATTGGATTAGTTACTATTTACATTATAGTATGGCAGGTTCTTACACGTTTAGGTAGGCTTTTCATTTTTGACTGCTCCCATTCAAATCCATGGGAATCTGAGAGGAGTAACTGCCATGGCTACATTTAAAAAATGCATTGAAATTAATGGAGCAATCACAAAATGACTGCTCTGGGAGTTCTCAAAATCTAACTTAATTATTATTGATAGTTTATTCATAATTATAGCATAGAAACAAACTATAAAGAAATACAGAAAAAGTTAGGAACACACAAATTATACGTAAGAAAAAAAAAACTATACTTTGAAATCCAGTCAAATTCTTTGAGGATCTTGTTATTACAGGTGTTACACATTATATTGCATTGGGAAAAAGTAATTATAGGTATTGTGCATTGTAGTGTTTTGGAAAAGCATACAGGTGTTACACGTTATGATACAATCTGGAACCATGCTGTTACAGATATTGTGCATTGTAGTGTTTAGGAAAAAGATGTTATTACAGGTGGTACCTGTTATGATACAATGTGCTGTTACAAGTATTGTGCAATGTAATGTTTTGGAAAAGCATGTTGTTACAGGTGGTACCTGTTATGATACAATGTGCTGTTACAGTATTGTGCAATGTAATGTTTTGGAAAAGGATGTTGTTACAGGTGGTACCTGTTATGATACAATGTGGACATGCTATTACAGGTATTGTGCATTGTAGTGTTTTGGAACAGGATGTTATTACAGGTGGTACAAGTTATGATACAATGTGGAACCATGCTGTTACAAATATTGTGCATTGTAGTGTTTAGGAAAAGGATGTTTTTACAGGAGTTACAAGTTGTAATACAATCTGGAACTGTGCTGTTACAGCCAGGTGTTGTGCATTGTAGTGTTTTGGAAAATCATGTTGTTACAGGTGGTACCTGTTATTATGATACAATTCGAAACCATGCTATTACAGGTATTGTGTTTTGGAACAGGATGTTACACGTTATGAGACAATGTGGACGCATGATATTACATATATTTGTGTCGTAGTGTTTTGGAAGAGCATGTTTTTGCAGATGCTACATGTTATGATAAGTTAGCAAATCATGTTATTGCTAATTGTTAAGAATGTTATTACAGATTAGTGATGTTTGTAGTACTTGTAATTACAGAATCAGTGCTTGCTCTGTACAGATGAGACATTTTTACAGGTTGTTTCATTGTACTCACTGCCTCAAATCTTGTTCTAAAAGATACTTGATGAAGTAGAAGTACAAAGCAATAAGGAAACTATCCAAAACAAGACTCAACACTAGGCTGTGCGTCGCTGCATGCAATTGATCATTTCCTCTCATAAAGTACCCAAAAGTGAGCCCCCCTCTTTTACCCCCTCCACCATTTTAGCCCTAAACCACCCTTTGTGCCTGTGTTCCCTCTCGCTCTCCCTCCTCCTTCTGTTCTATCCTCCAGTTGTCCATAAAGACAGTGCGCTCAGCTGTCAGATGAAACTCCCCAAACCCGGCAGCCATCATTTAGATAATCACTTCCTCCTCTTTGCATTTTATTTGGATTTGATTATTTTTCATCTGCGCCGAGATGGAAACCATAAATTACACTGTGTCCCTTATGCCTTTGCGCAAATCAAACGCCGCAGCCAGAATTGTGGAATCAGCAAATGATGTTGAAGATGTCTAACTTTGGACACAACATGCAGAGAATATGTGATGAACAGATGTGGTGTTGATTAGAAACGGAGTCCAAGCCTATAAACAACAGAATCCACGGGGTAACTTCCTATCACTTGCACTATTAGAATTGTACGCTGCTTTATATGTATGTATCTGATTTTGCTGATTTGCACATATTTTTTACTATTTACTATTTTTATTGTATGTTTGTGTATACTTTTTAAGTTGTTGTATTTTTCTTACCAGGGCTGGAACAATATATCCTTTTGCAATAGGCCAATCTTCACACAATTGTATCAGAAATCTGTATCTTTAGATGTATTAATGACATCTAAAGTGGAATATTAAATTAACTTTCAGTTTGTTATGTATGCTGTTCACATAAGGCTTGTCAACATCAAACCTTTTCCTAATCTGTCAGCACCAAAGCGGATTGATAGAAAAGGGGAGAAACTTGGCATTACAACTCAGCCATTAGTAGGGTTGTTTCGACCAAAAAAATTCTTGACTAAAATCCTGTCCCATAAACCGATTTATCGAGTAAAAAGGGGTGAGGTCAAACTAAAATTGCTTTCATGAAAAACATCAACAATGTATATAGAAAATGAATGAAGAAACTGAATGATTTGGTCTCAAAACCTTCAGCTAGTTCACTCATTTTTGTTGCTGTTCAACATACACTGGAAAAATACAGACTTATACTGCTAACAAGTAAAAAAGTGGTTGAATTAAGAAGTTTCTATCACTATAATTTGGAATATTTTGTGACAATTTGCCAATACGACACGTAAATTAAGTTCGTATTCCAAGTGCTTAAGCATTTTTGCTAATTTCAAGTTAGAATAAATGTGTATTTCATACTTTAGGTAAAATGAGATGTTTAATGCTTGTTCTATTGACAGTCTTATTTTGAGCCAGTCAAAATCTACTCAGAATGTGTTAAGTGCAGCTTATTTCAGACACAGTCACTTCTTATGTAATTTTAAATCATAATCAGTCAAGTAATAAAAATGTTGGTCGACTAATAATGCATTCACAGATTATTCAACTAAACGACTAAATGACAGCAGCACTAGCCATTAATTTATTTAAACGACTTTGAATAAACTTCCATTTTGAATTTCTTTTAGTTAATTTAGGTTATTGTTAATATTGAACCAGAAACCTATAGTTTTGAAACTGAATTTGTTCATGTTTACATTTCTTATGGTTAAAGTAAAATTGAATCATAACAGAAGTATTGTTCCACACTTATTCTTTACTTGCCAGTGGTCTTGCTCAAGCAAACAAAAACAATATGAGTTTCTAGCTAGTCCCTTGTGGAATTAATATTTTGTTGTTTGATTATGCATTGCAACATACAGCTGGGAACCATGTTTTCAAAAAGGCTGCACTTCCCTTTTCAAGCCAATAGGGGAGGAATTCTGCAAACACCTTTTAAGTAATGCTATCAATTTCCAACATCACAGTAACTAGCTGTGTGGCATTTCCTCTTTGTGAGTCCGGGTCTTAAAATAGACAGTAAACCAGTCGTGTGTCCGTGAGGGCCCCTCACACATTCCTGGCAGTCATTTGATGTGGCTGTTGTATGAAAGGCCTGTGTGCTGGCTATTGTTCACTGACCTGCATGGATCCTCTTGACCCAGACTTGCTCCCACTTAGAAGTTCAGAGGTCAGACTAACTACTATCAGCAGCCCGTCCGCCTCCTACATAATGCATGTAATGTTGACCAGTCAATATTTTGTTTTATGGAACAAATATTATTATTACATTATTATTGCATTTTGTCGTAATTGTTACAAGTCGGGTCATTTTACAACATGGGTCAGATTATTATTATGAATTTGTAAAGAAAGTATATATATATTTTTTATATCTTCATTATTTTAAATAAATATGCAAATAATAGCTCAATCAAGTTACATTCAGAATGTCTACATTGCTAAACTATGTTAAATGTTGCCAGTTTGACTGCATTTAAAACATGTGTCTGTTCTTTTCTAAGCTTTGTTCTATATCAAAAGACAAATTTCTCTTAAAATAAATAAATAAAAGGGCAACACAGTAGCGCAGTGGTTAGCACTCTCACCTCATAGCAGAGAGTCCTGGGTTTGACGCCGAGGTCCCTTGGCCTTAGGGAGTTTGCTTATTCTCTCCAGGTCTGCGTAGGTTAAGGTTTCCTCTGGGAGCTACAGTTTTCCCTGCCACAAAAAATATGTTCAGTAGTGCCTTCTCTCTCCTCTGTCACAGGACTACAGATGGAAATTAGCTGTAAAACTCTGGTACAGGCATCTCTGTCATTATAGTACTGTACATTGTTTTATTAAACACAACCTCACAACCTTACAAACTAATGATTCAATCAAGTTGCATGCAGAATATATATTGTTATGAGCATCTTTAATCTGTAATAGGTTTAGTTTGCCTGGGATCCAGCCCACCTTTAGCAAATTGCGAAGTGTGGGTCTGGTCACCATGCCCCCTGCCTGCACTTTGGAGCAACTCCACAACATACCAGGCAAACAGATTAGATTTTTTGCAAGACACACATGAAACAATTTCACTCACCTCACATTAATTTTGAATTTTTATTTATTTTCTTTTTTTTGCTTTGCTCGCTGCAGAAATTCATGATGTTTTTCAGTTCTATGTAATTTTAATTTTTGTGTGTGTGTGTGTTTTTTTTTTTTTTTTTTTTTTTTTTTTGACATTGTAAGCAGCCATGTTGGTTTTCATACAAAAAATGATGCATACTCGGATTGACTAATTAATCTGTCCATCTAAAATTAGGCCTTATTAAGAGTAAATGATGACTATTAATAAACTGTTGGTTCATAGTGAATTCTGTCTGTGCTTTAAAATGAATGTCATTTTGATATATCTCATAGGTTAGGAATTACAATATTATTCAAGCCATTTATTGTCGTTTTTACTCGATAGGGAGAGCTTATGAACATATTTGCATATTGTTTGTTCAGTCAGTATTTTTGTAATTTATTTATTTACCTCCCGACTGTGCAGAATAAACAGCTTACAAAACACAAGCCCACGCACGCTTTATAAGAACAATAATAAAGCATGATTCAACTTTTCAGAAGAGATGAATTTTGTAATGAAACCAGGCAAGAGATATTCAAACGAGTGTTTATGTGCACAGCTTTAGCATACCTAAGAGCTGTGTCATGTTGTCCTGCACGCTTTCAATTATAGGTGTTTGATCCTGCTCAGTGTGGAACAAGCACCACGAGGAGGAGGAGGAGGATGCAGAGGAGGGCTGGCAGTGAGGAGAGAGAAGCAGTGGAGGAGCAGAGGAAGGCTAGGGGCTGGCTGGGGGGAGAGAGGGGAGGTGGCGAGGGCTTATTTGTGCCCCCTGCTGAGTTTCCCAGCAGGGCTCTGATGTGTAATCCAACGCCAGGCTTGCGGTCTACACAGGATATCTCACCTATAATAGAAGTCATTCCCAGAGGCTCGCCCCTGCTGGAGGTGAGACAGGACACACTGCTCAGGACCCACAGCAGGGCTGCGTGATTTGTCCTCATGTGGCTTTTAGGCTCGTCAAAATCACTAAGGCAAATTGCTGGAACAAAATATGAGTTTAGCCTACATAGGAAGAAGACTACACTTTTTGACAGTAGGCTACCATTTAAAAAGTGAAAGAAGTCATTTTTATCATCATTTTTAGAACCATGTTATACTGGCCTATTATTTTCATAAAAGCATGAACAAACACTTGCATCAGTATCAAAATGCCTATAGCTGAATAGCCTATTCTACCTTTTTAAGACTTTGCGGTAGGGTATTTACTGCTCATACTTAAACATTATTAATGTGTTAAGTGGAGCTTGAACCATGGACTTTGTTCTATTCCAGTTATGACCATTTTAAAATATTCAGATTGATTGTAGAACAGTCATAACTGGAGTAGAACACAAAACAACCTAATCCATACATTTACAAACCTTATGGTTCTGTTGGGTAAATTTCATATTCATAAATGCAAAATCCAGAAATCAAAGCAAAGTTTTAATTTTTTTTACATGAATATTAATTTTTTCTTGATTTATTAAATGAATGCACAAATAAAAAAAGCCTTACTTACTTTAAATATGCATATAATGTTAAATTTCTACATTAAAGGGGCACTATGTAAGAAAAACAAACAAACAAAGTGATTTCCACTTTTGAACACCAGAGGGAGCCATTCACATGCATTTTGCCTATTAAGCATGATGCCATCTAGCGTCAATGATCCATATTCCGGCCCGTAATAAAACATTTCAAATACGTATAAATGTATCACAATTGATGTGGATTGGTTAACAGTGCTCTCTTAAGTATTCTTGTTGTAAAGAATAAATATGATTTAAATGTTTGTGGACTATATGTGATAATTAAAATTCCTCTCAATCTTACACAGTGCCCCTTTAAATAAGATATTTTTATGAAATGTATATATTCATATTTAGCTAATGTATGACTCGTATTATATCATTCACTCATTATACAGTATCTTGTTTTCTTCTTGTATTGATCCACTATTTATTGTTTATCATTGGTATCGATCCATTGCTGTACTGTATTATCCATAGCTAATAACTATTGTTCATTAAAAAATAAATAAATAACAAAAACAAACATTGGACTTTGGTGACTCCTATATAGCACATTTTAACTGCATCAATACAAACCTAAATAGTTCTAGGTCTAAATAGTTTTAGATCGAACTATTCTTTTATTTTGTCTATAAGAATATGAGACCTATTTTATTACTCTAATGAAGTGAGGCATTTTAATATCACTTAAGATATATACTTTCATAGGTTTGCTGTACAGCTAAAAATCAATTTTGCAATGTTAATAAACATAAATTAGGTTAATTATTGCATAGCTACCCAACAAGACAAAAGTTTTTTTTTTTTATTTGCCTGAGCGTAGTAGAGCGAGAGAGGGCAAGAGAAAAAAACCTTTGTAAGGACTGTATCGGATTGGCAATGGCCGCAATCGCACAAGCTCGTAAATGAAGTGATCAGCGAACCTAGGACGACAGTCTGTGTTGCTGCGGAGGATTGCGGGGGATCGTGAAGGCCCGCTGATGATGTGGGGACAACCCGCGCTGCCGAAGAGTGAGTTGAAGCAGTTTTTTGAGGAGCGCGCTGGACAAGCTAAACTATGCTAAAGATGCTAGCGCCGTGTTTCTGTCACTTTACCTCAGAGGCAGTCGGAGAGACAGTGTGCCCGCTGGACTTGGATCCGCCTTGGTTGAGGACGACAGGTGCTCGACGGATGCTCAGACGACAGGCTGGAGAGTGGATTCAGCCCATATTTCTTCTCCGTGTTCTCATTTGGATGAACGGCGATCCGGTAAGATTGTTCAAGAGCTGCTTCATTGATATTTCTTGAGCCATCACGTGCGAGCTATTCTCGGGGTCGGACTAGCGTCATCGTGTTGTGGCAACGCCAAACGAAGGGGAAAACAACAACGTAAAGTAACTTTAAATTTAAACTTTCACTCACCACCGCACAGTGGTTGTTTACAGTTTCCAAACATTAGTATTTGAGCATCTGGCAAGCATTTTTACGTAGAGCAAGTTGATGTTTTCCCCTTCGGTCGTCGGCAAACAAAACAAAACGTCATCAGTCCGACCTCGAGAACGCACAGCTATTTGATGCTTTCTCCTTCGCGTCGTCGGCTACCAAACAAAACATCACGTCACGTCATCAGTCCGACCCCGAGAATAGCTCAGCTACGGTGAGTCCAGCGCACTCTTCTTTGTCCTCTTCTTTGTGTGCACACAGCAAGTTAGGTGCATTTCCGCCACCTACTGGTTTGTGAAATGAACCAGAGTTTATTAATCCCTAGAAGTAGTGACAAACTAGAACATTACAAACAATGTTATTATTTATGATGACCTGAATCATATCTCTTTAGCTTAATTGTTTGAGAAACTTAAGTAGCTCCTCTAATATCCATCGCCTCTGCTGTATATAGGCTACGTGCATTGCATTGCATTGTGTCATTAGTAATTAACTGGTGCCTGAGCATCTGTAAAATGAAAATTTTGCATTACTCTGGGAAAGTATACAGTACAAAAGCTTTAAAGCACGTGTTTGACTTTTCATTTGTACGCTGACCCTATAAAACTAAACACCATTAAAAACAAAACAAAGAAAATGTAGTGGACCAAAATATTATTTTTATTTACCAGACGAACTATTGTTGTTTTTAAAGAAGCCAAAGTCAATCTATTTGCTCTATGCTTTTTTATACATACTTTCTTAAGGACTTTATTACCATTGTGAGAGGCGTGGCTTGAGTTACCTGTCATGTATGTGAGTTCAGTGCGATTCTGCTAGGGATGGGAGATATGGCAAAAAAAATTTATATCACGTTTTTGTTTGAGACAAATCAGAATTTCGATTTTTTTTTTTTTTTTTTCACAAATTTGAACAAATCTTGTCGATTTTTGGAGGATAAAATCATCAGGTCACTGTGCTTAGCTAAATCCAGCAGTCACTCACTCACAGCAGGACAGAGGCTGATCAACAAAAGGAGAAATATACTATCTTTGAACAAACAGATGCATTTAAAGTTCACTGTGTAACTTTCTGGAAGTAAAAAGTCTGCACAATTCAGTAGAAATACAAAGTATGTTTGAAAAAATATAGCTAAATGTTCATATATTTTCTATGGAAACGAACCGGAAGCTTCTACGGGACAAATAATAGTCCATTTTGTGACCACATAAGCACGCAGTAAAGATGCAGGTTTTTCTTTTTTATCCGGTGCAAAACTTCAATCAAGACAGTGCATCTTTAAAAGGAGAAATAGAAAATCACAATATGATAAATTCATCAAAAAAGCAGTCACTGAAATTAACTCACAATTCAGTTTTTAATCACAATATTATTGCCCACCCCTAGATTCTGCAATAACTACTTGTCAGATTGTAAGGTTCCAACATGAACAAGAACTTTCACATTGTCAATCAGAGTCAGACAGTGCCAGGTCTCTTAATATTTAGATAAAAAGTGGATGAAAACACATATTTAATAATCAAAAACTTGTAAAATTTGTATGAGATTGGCTTTACAAGCTGAAGTTATTGTGATTTATGACATTTATGCTACCAGAGAAGCTCAAGGTATTTTATTTTCTAATAATAATTTTCTAATAATAATAAAAATGGCCTGTTTCCCAGCTTAATTTTGATAAAAATGGATAAAATGCAATGTAACCTGCTAGTGATGGTGCTTCAAAAAACAAACAAACAAAAATATATATATACACCATAAAACTTTACAGCTAACAAATGTGCAAACACTTGACAAATACAAAAAACATACAAAGCATAGGATAACATATTGAAGAAGTCATTAGGACCCAATAAAGTAAAAATACATAAATAAGCACTTATGAAGCTTTTTTTTCAACAGTAAGGAGGTAGGGAGCAAACATATTTAAACATTTTAAAATACTAATTATAAAAAGTTAAAAGTCCTGCTAACCACTACAAACAAGATTTTACAGGGTTCCCGCGGGGTTTTAAAAAGTCTTAAATTTGAAATGGGAAATTGAAGGTCTTAAAAAGTCTTAAATTTGTCAAATTAGGTGCTTAGGTCTTAAATTTGAAGTGGCTTTTTTAAGACCTTGTATTTCGAGCAGATGATCAAAGTTAAATGAAGAATGTGCGTGTTTGTGTCAGAGAAGTTGCATTTGCTGTGATGCCCGTCATGTAAATGAGTCAGATCCTCAGCGCAGAACAGAGCGCATGAGCTAACGGTTAGCTTCGCCTCACAACTTTGGGACTAAATAAGAACTATTCAACTTGGCCAAAGGAAAAGCATGTTTCCCTGAGAGAGCGGATTTTAAGGTAAACTCACAGCGCTTTAATTCGAGCTGAAAATGTCTGACTTTACCATCGCTAGCGCTGCAGATGCTGCGCGTAATGAGCCGTGATCGAGCTTCACTGCGTGCATTTCGTAAATTATTTTTATCATATAAGTTTTGCGATAGTTCGTGTACATGTGGTGAAAATATCAGCTTTTAAATCGCCGCGTGTACAAAAACTCTTCACTTATTTCCGCGTTAGCTTGAAGTTGTTAGCCGCTGTGTTCCATCCATCCACATTTACGCAGATGTGTGTAGCCTGGTGTAATGACAGAATCTGCGTCTGGTCACATAAAGCTGGCCACTGCAGATGAGCGCAGTGAAGGAGAGACAGGGCAGCACCTGTCTGTGATCATGTGACAGGTGAACAAATGTTACAATCTACAAATGTTGTTTTGGTCATAAATAATTGAAATGTATGGTCTGTAATGGTCTTAAAAAGTCTTAAATTTTGTTCTAGAATGTGTGCAGGAACCCTGTTTTAGCTGGGGCCAACATACAGTGCAATACTTTTGGTTCTTGCAAACATCTGTATTCCAGTCTCAAAATTTAGTTTAGCTGACAGAATAGGCTTCAACCTGACCAGATTTCTACAGTTACCCATCCTAAACGCAGCAAACAAATATGTGATAGCATGATATTTCCAAAGGTTGGTGTCGTACAGTTGAACTTTGTTGCACATTTTACGTCACTGACAGCGCAGATATCTTGTGTGTCTTCAGTGTGCCTTCATTGCGTGGCCTAATTAAACTGCTTAATCACTTAACGACTTGAGCGAACACAGTTAAAGGGGAATTAACCGCAGAGAGATTGAGGAGCTGTGCCGAGGAAATGCTGAGGAGACCATAGTGTTGTCTCTGGTGTGAAATAAAAGCCGGAGTAGAGCTGAGCGGTGGAGGCCATTAAACGGAGAGAGGAGGGAGTCCAAACTGCTCCAGCCCGCCGCCGTTCCCCAGCCCAGTGAGCCACTCCAGGTACTTGTCTAAATGGGAAAAGGTCCGTCTCCACAAAGAGGCAAATTAAAAGCTCTTTGCCATGTGCGGACATTGAACAAGTGAAAACGGAGAGATAAACAACTTGAGAGATTCTTTTGTGTGTGTGGAAAACGATAAAAGGCTGTTGTGTCAAACTGGGATAAAACTGGGAATAAGGCCTAGAACTGGATCAAATTACCGCAAGAAGAGTGTCAAACATTTTTATTACATTATAAAGACAATATTCTTAATAACATTTCTAACATTTCTTTATATTTGTATTTAAAGGTAAGGTAGCTGATTTTCACACTACAAACACAATTTAGGTTGGAATCTCCCTCTAGTAAATCCTTCAACACATGGTCAATAACGACATGTATTCATTTTTAGCAATTCCCGCTTAAAAACATATTTTTACAAACAGCAAAGTGAAACTGAAGAGGACCACTCATGCACATGAAACTAAGAAGTGATAGGTCGTCTGTCATTTAAATTAAAATCTTACTTCACTCACCTCACATTAAATTCGCTAATTGATTCTGCAGAAATCCGCAATGTTTTTCAGTTCCACGTTATATTTATTCCATGTTTTTTTTGTTTTTGTTTTTTTTGTCATAGGGAGCCATGTTGGTTTTCATATCGTAATTTCTAATTGACTCATTAATGTGTCAATTACAGCCAATGAAATTCGAAAGAGGGACATAGTGGCCAGTAGGGCTGGCTGGGTATTGCCAAAAGCCTTCCAATACCATTCAATCCCAATACATACGTAGATGCCCTGATACAAGGTTATGTAGCAGGATATTTTACTTCAACTTTGTAACATCAACTTTGTAATAAACAAAAATTGACTTACTGATCAAATCAAGAAAATGCAGAAAAAAAAATAGAAAAGTATTGTATCTTACCTGTAAAAATGTTTTTGAAGATAACCCGTCCTAAAATCACATTTTAATAATGTAACTTTGATGATGTAGAATAACAAAATGCTGAAGAATTGAATTTTCACACTGCTCTTATCTCAAATAAAAGTGTCCAACAAGTAAGTCATTTTTCAGTTCAATAGTTTCAGCCTTCAAGCAGCAGTACAGGTTCAGAAGTTTCAGCATTCCAATACGTTATCCCAATACATATCCTGATATGCCTCTCTGCACCGATACACATATTGCCAATGAGCTTGTCATGATATATCCCGATATCGAGTACAACTCTTGTGGCCAGACAATATATTTTTTATTAATCGTCTGGATTTTCCAGGCAAACTTTTTAGTGGAAAGCACAAAGTTTACTAATTTACAACAAAAAGTTTTCACTTCTCACATCTTTCTTGTTTAGTAGGACTGTTTTAGCCTCTGCAGTCGGTGTTAATGTGAGGTTAAACACCAGTCAGACTTACTCCGCCCACAACTGCACTCCAAAGAGGCTCGCAAAAGTGGGAGATGCCAGGAGGCCTTTTTACAGGACACCCAGTGTCATAGTGATTGACAACACAAAATATGGATAGTGAGCTTGCCAGTGATTTAAGCTCTTGGGTGCTATGCCTGCAAAGACAAATTCTCTTTTAGAATCAATAGACAACAATCATAACGCTAATAGGAAAAAATGTTATTCAACATTTTACACAATGCAAATTTCTTGGACATTGATATTTTCTTTTTTCATGGATCAATTTCCTTCTTGTTGAAACGAGATTAAAATATTTTCTAAATCAGTGGCATGATTTGCCGTGGCCCTGAAGCACATTTTCTTGTTTTGATGCTGTCTATGTATTTGTCTTCATAACAATTAGCCATATGAAAATTACTTTGCACAATTTCCGGCAAAAAGCTTCTTTGTGCCGCGACCATTTCTAGTCATTACCACTGGAGCCAGTGTATGCTAATAGAAAACCCAATTAGCTGGTACGCCATGAGAATGCTAATGGGGATCACAAAATTCTTGCGAGCTTAACGGCCTGCGTTTATGTGGTGGTTGGCTGCACAATTCATTTGGCAAACATCAACGAGTAATTGAGGAAAGGTAAGAAAGACTGCAGGCTGATTAGAGAGAATGTACCTGTTTATAGCCTCTTAATTCCCCCGATTGCACAAACTTCTCGCTTTCATGAATTGGTTTGTTTGAGAGCGCTTGAAAAAGATTAAAAGCGGCACATGGAAATACAAAAATGGAAACGTGTTTGAGAATGTGTTTTATTACTATTTTATTTATTTAAAAAAACAAGTGGGGTTTTAGAAGACATGAGCTTGTTCCAGTTTTTTCAGGCTAGAGAAATTGTCATTGTGCTGTTTAGAGTGTTGATTGGTCACAGTTAGGGCTTGGCGATATTGACAAAAATGAATTCCTGGATATTTTTAAGTATCTTGATAATGATATTCAGACAATATTTTATCAATCAATCAATATGAGAAAAAAATTGATTATATGCTAATTATTAGCATTTCTATTATCAGACTGCATTAACTTCAACTGTGTTGTATAGCATGTTGTTGGCAAGATAGCTTTTGCTTATTGAGTGATGATACATTTTTTTTGTCTGTAGATAGGCTTGATAGGCGATTGGAAATGGTTCAACAGCATGTTTAAAGGCCAGTAACGGTTAAGTTAAATTGTGTTTTTTGCAAAGTAAAAATCTAATTCCAAAAAATAATTTTGAATGCTATGAGTATACTGGTCTATTTCTTTAAAGCATAGTGCCCACAAAATGTCTAAAACGTGTTGCTGTCCAACTAAATGATAGCCTCCCTTCTGACTATCAGAATAATGAGTACATTGACAGCATTGCTCCGCACCAGATGTGGTAAAAGGGAAGAGTTGTTAAACAAGCTATCAATTTCACAAGTGGCAAAAATAACATGACATCTACAACAAAGTCCACAGCACCTGCCACACAGAGAGCCAGATCTTTGGGACACATCATTAGTCTGTGACATTTGTCACTCTGCATGATACCTGCCAGTGTTAGAGAGGAGGAACAGTGCACCTCCAAAATATGTCCATATTTTGTGACACACGACAAGAACTGTCACAACTTTGCCATCTGAATGTTACACGTTGTGGGCCCTGTCTGTCACTCCAGCAGTGTCCAACCCATTGTCAGTCTATAGTTTTATTCTTCATACAGCTGGTCAGACATTTCATGGCTGTTATCGTTAGTGCACGGTGGGCCAGATATTAGTAAAATAGTTTTGACAGGTATGTGTTTCTATGCTAAGCATGCACGTATTGACTATTTTTGGTTTATTGAGGAAATAAGTTTGGGCACCTCACTGTAGTCTGCATGTGTGTCAATCTTGGACACATCTACAACCTGTCTGTCCATGGGAGTGGATCTTTCCTTTAGGGTTATTTTCCTTTCCTTTGCTAAGAGAACTATGGTGTAAAGACACTCGGTGCTCTGGTTATCCATTTGTTCTTCAAGAATCTTGTAAAATCTTCCAAGGCGACTGTTGTAGTTTTGAGATGCACAAAACTACATTGAATTGAACTTATTTTCTGGGTACCACAGTAATACAAACTAATAAGTATGTCCTTATACTTTCAGTGCCTTCTATTAGGTGCAGTTTTATGAATGACTTAAACCAACCCAATAAATCACTTAGAAAATTAAATTTTTGGGTTATAGCGTCTGGAAGGTTTGGCTTTTCTTCCATGCCCATGTATGAGTTCTAGTTTTTCAGTATCAAGACTCACAGGGAAACAAATTAGGCAGTGGACTGTTAAAATAGTATACAGTATGTACTTTTAGCACTGATGGTGTATTAACTTCTTGAGTTCCAAAGTAATCTGCAGTAAGTCATTCTAGACCCTCACTCTTCATTTTCTCTGTTTCAGTAGGTTGGAAAAAGTCTCAACTCTACAGCAGTTTACACAGAAGATAGTCTGGATGAGAGAGAGACAACAGGGCCTTGGTAAGAGCCACTTCAATCACCTTAGAATAAATAAGGTGTGTGAGTGACTGGCAGTAGTCCAAGGAGCCTCATGTCTTCCCCAGGTCAGGAGTGTGAATTGAATTAACAATGAAAGACCCAACAGCAGTAGTCTTTCGTTACCAACGTTCTTGAAGATGCATATGATGGGTGGCATGTCACAAGAGCATTGTGACCCATCGATTGACCGCCTCACCATTTTGAGTCAATCACATTTACGCTTCCTGTTACCACCTGTGCACCAGTGCTTACAGTGACAGCTGTTTTTTTTTTTTTTCTTTTATGGAGGCCGGCGGTTCAACCAAAGCTCCGTATCAGCAGTAATAACGCTAAGTCCCACCACTGTCCCTCTCTCTCCTGCGCTTATCGCCACTTACATAAACAGCGCGCACTCAGGCCTCTTCCATCCCTCGTCCGATGTGTCGCTTTGAACGTCCCGGCTCACAAGCTCACCTCGAGAAGATTTACTAGCACCTTCGTTTATGCCCCCTCCTCCATTTTCTCTGACCCCTCCCATCTTCACGTCTGTGTCTGTCTCCGGAAAGCGGCCAGCTGATTTACGACTGCTTAGCTCTCTAATTCTTCTCGATGCTGACCAGGCTTGGAGATGGGAGCTAGCGGAGGTGCTGGTGGGGGGGTTATGTGTGGGGTGGCAAGTGTCGACTGTCGAGGCAGAATTGTTGACTTGCTGATGGACTACTAGGTGGATCTCACTTCCTTAGTGTATATCATCGGGGTTAATAGACCTTGCGAGTTCTCTCAGGGATAAAGGTGAGTGGTTCTGTGATCCTTTAGTGATACCTTTAGTGACCTTGCTAAGTACATTGTTTAGAAACCAGAAAAGTCAACAAATAGATATACACGGGTGGTGCACATGGAAAATATAAAGTATCTATTAAAGCTTTAAGAATAAAGAAACTGCCTTGGTTGTATGGTATATGATTTGGAAAATAAACTGATAAAAAAAAAGATGAGGAAAGTAAGTAGTTGTGATGCAGAGGTGATGATGGTGCATTTCCATGATGAGAAGTCAGAATTTGGATTTGTGTACCTTTTCTGATAGATTCAATCTCCAGCTTGACTACATGGTGCTCAGAATGTTTCCATACGGCCATATCAAGCAAAAACAACTACACATTGATAGTCTTCGTCATCATGTTGTCCATAACAAGAAACGGACTGCCAAGGATAGTGCACCTATTGTTTATCAATCTAAAGCTTGTTTTGTTGTATTTGAGAGTAGACTGAGTGAGCAGTTGCGTCCGAGTGCCCTCTACACTTTTGTATAATAAAGTCCTTAAGACAGCAATTACAGTCCTTGGCAGCTGGGCGTTGTAAGACTGTAATTTCTGTCAATAGCAGACAAAGAGATAACACTCATGGTGGTAAAATAACCGTCAATAGTACCTTTTGTGTTTTGGAAATAACTTCAATCAATAATTGTGATTTTGGGTTTTTATTTGGGTCAAGGGTGACCCAACATAAAAACCCAAATAATGTACATAGTTGTAGTATTTGCTAGCACAAATTTCAAGTTTTCTAACCCAATTACTATAATCCAGGCTCTTCTGGTACTCACAAGTGTGTGTTATAATGGATTCCCATTGCATATCTTTTATCCGTGTGTCATTAAATCTGTGAGAAATGGCAGAGGAGCTGAGAGTGCATGTGGTCAGATGTAGCACGGCTCTGCACTCAGCTGTGATGTACTGCCCTCTGTCCCTCTGCTAATGCGCTGCCTCCAACATCACTAAAAGTGACACGTGAGAGGATTCATTTTGCACAAGTGACTGGCAAACCTTTTTGGTTCAGTGGAATTACAGCCCGAGTAATCAGCCATGATTAGCAGTTAGCCAAGCCTTATGGAACCTCTGAGGATTCATATTTATTTATATAGAACAGTCACTTTTTTCTTAGCTTGAAGCTGTCATTCTCATCAAACTGACAGGGTCAACAGCACCTTTCATTACAACACCTAAGGGGCCAGACAAGATGTGGAGGGAGGAGGATGCAGCTTTGTGTATGAGCACTGAGCCTTTCTTAACAAAAAGATGATGGGGAAATATAAATATATATTGAAAATAGGTTTAGAATTACTCTTTACTATTAACCAGTCTGCATTTTGTCATCTGCAGTCAGTTTATTTTAACATGAAGTGAAAAGCTTTTGCATATCACATCATTACATTTTTTGTATTTTTTTAAAGGATTTCAATGGACTGACTGGGTTCTAATGTCTGTAGGTAAATGGATTTAATTGGACAAACAAGATGAAATGAAAGAGAAATTGGAACCTATGATTACATTATGAGTTAGGGTCTTGACCATGTAATCTGTCTCCTGGAAGTTTTCTAATTCTATTTACTTAATTGTTTTGCTTGTTTGTTTGTTTTTCTACTCAGTAGCACGTGTCTCCTGTTTCTTTAAGTATTATCCAAAATTGACTTGCATTGTTATCTAGTTCTGAATTTGCTACCTGAACCTCTACAAAGCCCAACTGGAGGTTTGTGAGATATTTTCCTTTCCCTTTGAGCCTCAGAAAACACAACTCTAAATGTCCCAGATCTGTGCTGTCATAGATCTCTGAATCTTCCACACTCATAAATCACTCAGACTCGTTGTGAGTGTATTTTTACAGCTTTAGCATATCAGGCAAGATTGATTTGATTATCATTGGCGTAATTTCTTTTGCAGTCAGTAGATGAAGCTCTTAGCTAAATCCTCATTGGAAAAGCCCAAAGTAAAGGTTCTCAAGAGCATGTTTAATAGACAGGAAGGAACAAGGCAAACAACACATGAAATTAATGAAACTCTATAATTTGCAGAAATCCATTTATAATGATGATAATTTGTTACACCAGTGATTTTGGTCCAGCTCCTTGCCACTTTGACTGGGCCTTTGTGTAAACATATTTGCCCAGCCCTGATCTAGATGCACGTTTTAGGTTTTGGAAATTGTACCTGAGAAAGTATTCTTGAAGACACGCAAACTTCAAAAATGTGTCTCTATTCAATTGTGCATAGCTATACAAAAAAAAAAAAAAAAAAAAAGAGGCATTTCTTTGGTCATCCCAAGCCATTTGAAAGTTCCTTTAACAAGCATCCTTCTTTGCATCAGCCTGTAGATCACCATCATTAAAATGCCATATTCTGCTGTTATGTGGTGCGGGACTATATACAACAGTTCTCACTGCCTCCTCTTTCCTGCTCTCTCCTCTCTGCGCCGGGCTGTAATGGTGGCTTCTGGCCCTCGGGTGGCGACGCAGCGTTCTCTCCCAGGACCTGAGCAGACCTGGAAATATGGCTGCCAGGAGAGGAGGTGGCAGATGGCTGACAAGGCATTTTTACCCATAACGCCCCAGTAAAACTTTAACTCCCAAGATTTAGTGCTAGCGCCGTGCACTTAGCAAGCTGCAGCCGCTGGCATATTTTTTCAAAAGTCCCAAACTGATGGTTTGCAAGCAGCGCATAAACATGCTTTATTGATTGTGCTGTTAAAAGATTCAAAGGGTCAGTATCATTTAGCAAAAGACAGTTTTAGAGGACAAATAAATGCTAAAAGTTGTTCAAACCTCGTGACAGGCATCATTGATTTTTCGAGGAAAACGCAGAACGCAGAGCTAAATTATTCATTGTGTCATAATAGTGACTGATGAGGATTGTAGATGATAATTTAGAATGTAAAGGTTCCTAGGCAACAATAGCAATTAAGGCATTTAATTCACACAGTAACAACCTCTAAGGGCTTAAACTACAGTCATATCTCTCAATTTGTCCTGGACAGCGCAACCATGAAAGTCAAGCTAACTTGCAAAATTGTCCAAAGAGAAAGCTTTATGCTCATAAAACATGCAGACTTTGGCTATTTCGTATGTAATGAACCGCCCGCCTATCATTTAAATCAATATAACTCGCACTAAATACCCCACCCATGTCCAGCCGCAGACTAACGTATATAAAAACATCACAAAGTCCACTTGCTAACGGTCGTGGGGCAGGCGTTGTGTACTGACTGCAGGTTTTCGAAGGTCTAATTGGACCCAGGATGGTAGTAAGGCTAGAATGAAGACCGGATCAGCTTGTGAGAACCATAAACTGCAAAAAATCATTTCTGCACAAGTTTGAATGGTCATGTTTTGAGACCTATTCATATGTAAAGGACTGCTTGTTTAGAGTAGCTTGGACTGGCCTATAAGTAGATTATTGTTGTCAGTCATTTGATTGGTGAAAGAAACAACCAAACAATGACACTGATACCAAAGAGTTTAGACTAATAGTATGAAAAGTATTGTGATCAATGGATTAATTTGATGCTGTACCAATGAGTTTGAGCTAGAACAAACTGACACTAATCTACTGTCATTAATCTAAATAATAATGCATTTTTTACAGGACCTCAGGACTCTCAGTTCTAACGTATTGTGAACTGTGTAACTAATTATATAAAACAACACAAAAAAATACCCAACACTGATGGTAGATTTGGTCAAAATGTAGGGATGCGCCTATTCGATACTGGGATATCTGCGCAGATCCAAGGGGTTTTGCTGGATCGGGTATCAGCTCCATTATATCGGTTCAGCCGATATCATAGTTGTTTCTGTAATGGACATAATGAGACTTACTGTCATCCAGAACGTCTCATATTCTTGGACATTTTTGTCAGATTAAGTTGTTAGGTTGTGGCTTCACTACAAATAACACTATGTTACACTATATGTCTTATGTTTTGATAAGAAAAAAAGCAATTTCAGTCCTTACACTGGTATCGGTCGATGTCTGGTAGTGGCAAATATTTAAAGACAAAGTATCGGAATTTGTATCGGAACTGAAAAAGCTGGATCAGTGCATCCCTATTTAAATGTTATGACTGTTGAGCTAATGTCTTGTGAAAAAAATGTATTAAATAAGTTTTTTTTTTTCACCTTTATTCCTGTTGCAAAATTTGATCACATTTTAAACAGATTTTTCACAACAATTTTCTTCCAGTGCATCAGATGAAAGTCTCTTCCAAATCCTAAAGGCATAAAACAGCGCTGCAGAGGAGTTGAGACGTGGAGGTGGCCGTATGGTGGCAGTGAATGGGCTGAGGTTATTGGGCTCAGGTGAGACATGTCTGCATCTGTGCATAGCCACAGACCCAAAGCCACAGTGAGCTATCTTCATGTGTAGAATCTTGGCCTGCATGAGTTGTATATAGATATTATTCAGTGCGCACATCTGCCACCGCCTCTGCATGGGACTCATAAAGGACTTAACAGTGCAGCAGTCATAACCCAGGGCTGTACTAAGGATCAGGTCCAAGTCCCCATGCCACTCGCCTGCTTTATTTGTATCCACCATCACTTTCTGGGCTGTTTGGAAAAAGTATGGCAGTGCTGTCACAATAGACAGCACTAGTTTGTAGTTCTGTTTAGGTAAAACGTGCAAAAAAGACTTTTATTTTAGAAGTTTGTTAACTAAGCACTTAACTAGTGATCTGTCAAATGATTACTCAAAATTAACTAAAATGAGACATGTAATCTCAATAAACTACCCATTAGTTTTCAATAGGATGTGCTTATCACACCAACGTGTCAGTTGGTCAGATATCAGAAGCTACATAGGTACTCAAGGTGCCACAGTGGAACCACTGCACTGCAAAAACTATATATCTAGACTTGCTTAAAGGACTTGAATTTAGGATTTTAATCTGGATTTGATCCTTTTAACTTATAAGATTTAATAGTTATGTAATGTAGAATATTTCACTTGTTTCAAGATGTTTCTGACAAGTTATAAGAGGATTTGGCTTAAAATAAGAACAACAATGGGATAAGAACAATTTTCTTGACCCATTGGCAAATAATTTGGCTCAAAAATGTCTTGAAATGACTTGAAAACTGTTTGAAACAAGAAAATTATCTCGATCTCTACAATAAACCAAGCTTAAACTAATCAAAATGCTTGAAATTAGGGTTTAAATCCTTGAATCAAGAGCTTTTAACTTTTTTGAAATTTACTTTTTGCAGGTGTAGAATGGACAAAAAGTTTGTGTCCTTTGGACACTTCAGCCACATTGCTTAGTGTAGGTCTGGAATGAATGTGAGGTAACTGGTGGTGGTTCCCTTCTTTCAGTCTGGACAGCTGTAACTACAATACTAAGTTATCATTATTACTGAGAAGAACTGGGCAGTCTGGGGAAAAATTTAGTCACAATTTTATTCCTTATATCAATCATCAGCCTCATTTTTTTTTCAATTATTTTTTATTTAATTTTGTTTACTCATTTAAAAAACAAAGCAAAAATGTCTTTAAGTAATCACTGTATGAAAATAAAACTTTCTGCCTCAAGTTTTTACTAGCAACGGATTGGTAATCGTACTTTAAATTCAAAACCACCATCCCAATAGTTGATGACTCGACATGACTAAATGTCAATTTTAGATTTTTTAATAATTACCTAGTCCTATTACTGAGTAAGGAGTGAATGAACAGCACAATGTCAGGCATCTTTGAGTGTCATAAAAAAGGCTATATGAATCAAATACATGATTGTGATTATTATTTCTCAGGTGAAGGATTCAAGAGACATCCAAAGAAGAGACACATCAGCTGGTTCTTTTCACATGAAAGAGCCGGAGTTCTACACAAGCTCTGAGCTATGTAGTCCTTAGAGTTGTACTGGTTACCTGTTTTTTGTTAATTCATTTAAAGTGATAGCTAAACAATGCAAATGTTCATTATGTAATCCGAGCTTTCTCTTTTTTATTGTAATACAGCCAAATGTGAAAATCATACAGTAAAAGATAAAAATAAATTACCATTACGAAATGTTCATTATAGAATTTAACAATATCTTTTTTTCAAAAATAAGTGTAGAAATAAACAGCAGACACTGAGAGTTTAGTGTGAGTTGTGTTTGTAAAAGAATAAACAAAATACATTAACCACTGCAAAGAATCCACACCAACAAAAGTTCCTGGTCTCTACCCCCATCTCCACACACCTCCCCATTCTCCCACCTCCCTCCTCTTTCTTCGATAAAACCAGCTCGTGTCCAGCCGGCTGTGGCCCCAAACACGCGCCCGACTCACCGCTTTATCTCTACACATTAACATGATAGAAAAATATGAATAGTGGAATCTTATCTCAGCCACACTTTATAAAAAGCATTCATCATAAAGCACATTATGTATTTATCATGTCAGCCCAGGGAGAAGATGGCGGAGTCTCGATCCCATTTACCGGCGCCATGGTCACCCAGAGCCACCGCATTGTCCACATCTTAAATACAATCCATTCTGCGCCCCTCTTTCTTCAATTCATTGTTGTTGCCCATCTTGGATCTGAAATTAACTTGCACTCCACAGGCTACACTTAATAGGATGAAGAAAATATATAAAAATAAGGACCTCTTTGGGATCTCCGAGATTTACAATATATATTAAGTGACTGTGAAGTTGCAATGTGCCGACTGATAAATGTGCAGAAATTACTCAATCCTTTCTCTTTTAATAATTCTGTCACCCGCCCCCGCCATTTGACCATTACGCTATTGAAGTCATTTTTTGTAGAAATAGGTAATATCATCAGTCATTATAATCATTTAATTCATCTTCTCTCCTGCCCCTATCCCTTTACTTTGTGAGGTTCTCATGAAAATACATCTTCAGCTGGTGCCATGTAGAAGTATATAGGCCAGATATGGGTGGTATTATGTTCGGTGAGTACAACAGCTAAAGGAAATTTACAAATGGACCCGCTTGTGTCGTTAATTCACGTTGTCGAAAGTGTTTTTGCCCTTGATTCATGGGTTGGATTGTTCTAGTGAGTTTATAATGGTCGAGCTGTTCCATTGTCAGGACAGTAATTAAACTTTTGCCGACATTGTATCTAAATATTTTAATCAAACAATGTTTCATGAGCAGGCTGATGAATGGGTTTAAACAAAAAATGTAATCAATTTGAATAAATAAATGACACCTCCCTGGTCCCACTTTAAGGAGACATCGGGGAAGACTCAGGACATGTTGACGAAACTATGTCCATCGACTGGCCTGGGAACACCATGGAATTGACCTGGAAGAACTGGAGTACGTGTGTTTGGAAATGAAAGTTGGGAGTCCCTGCTCAACTGTTGCCTTCACGAACTGACTCCAGATAAAGTAGAAGAAAATGAATAAACGAAAAACTGAAAAAATCTTTAGGCCCCAATCATCAGCACCAGGGGATGTTTGTGAGTGATCTCCTGGCCTTACTACTTTATATTAAAGATGGACCGATATATCGTCTGGCCGATATTTTTGGACTGTCACGTAGATTTTATTTAATGTTTTATCTGCCAATACTGGTCTCAATTGGCAGTTGTTTAGGCTTTTCCTCTGTGAAAGCCGCAGTGATCAGCTGAGTCTTAGTTGGTTTGGAGAGAGACAATAAGACTTTTTTGATCTTTCTATTCCTAAACTCTAGTTTTATTTTATTTTGTCTTTGTTGACTTTTTCGTAATTTTAATAAGTGTTTGTTTCTTTGTCATTATAGACAAGAAAAAGACAAAAAATACAATCAAGTATCATTACAGTGTGTGAAAAACACATGTACTGTGGTGAATAATGAGTTAGGTTTTTTTTGGTTCTACTGTCTCACCCCAGCTATTCTTATTAAAACTATAAAATAAGAAAATCGGCCTCAGAAATGTAGCCATTCCTATCAGCATTGGCTGACAGAATTTTGAAAAATCTGTATCTACCAAAGAAAAACCCATATCAGTCGATCTCTGAAACATGTATGTTACAGACAAAGTGATAATCCTGACACTGAACTCAAATCCTGACACTCAAAATTAACATTTTGTTTTGGCATTTTTTCGCCATGTTCTAACATTACTTCCTTATCACAAACACAGCTGGAGTTTTGTCTGTGAGATTTCCACTCTTTCCCCTCTAAGCCTCAAAAAACACTAGTCAATTTCTCAGATGTGTGATTGCATGTGAGAAATTCTGCACTTTTTAAAATCTACAAATCATCCAGACTGGTTAGAGTATTACATCAGTATAGATCTATTTGATTGTTCCCCCTTTGTAATTTTCATTGCATTTCAGTAGCGAAGCTCTAACTTAATTCTTGATGTGGGAAACACCTGGCTTTCATATGATGTGTGATTTACAATTTTTTTTTTTAGTCTAAGATGTCAAAGTAAAGGTTTAACAGACATGAATCTATACCAGTGCTTTTCAACTAATTTTACAGAGGGCCAGATTTACGAGGACCATGGTTTTGGGGCCGAATAGTTGCACAATGCCTTGTTGTTTTGGATGCACCAAATATTCACTAGATTTATTTCTATTTTTATTGGTCTATAAAATGTCCAAATCAACTTTAAACCACATTACCAAATCTGAACTGGAAGTACCCCAGCATTAAACTGAATCTAAATCAGGTCCAAAGTGGAAATAAATCAGCACTGAAAAATACACTGTCAAAAGTGACAAACTTAAGCTGGAGAATGCTTGAAAATAAGTCACATTTATCTTTGTTTAAGCACATTTTTAACTGTCTTCAAAGAGATAGAACACAAACAAAGTGCATTGTTTGGCTAAAAATTTGGAAAAATACAGCTTTTTCTTACTGGAAATTAGTCAAAAAATACAACTGGAATTGAAACAAGAAAAATACAATACATTCAAATCTTGTTTTCAGACACTTATTGACACATTAAGAAACTATTGTGTGAGTATTAACCCAAATAAAACCCAGAAATCTACAAAAAAATAATAATAATAATTTGTAATATTTGGAAAGTGTGTTGAGGGCCGAATCATATCTTTGAAGGGCCGATTTGGCACCCGGGCCTTAAGTTGAATCGGCCTGATCTATACGAATAATGCATGTTTGTCTTTTAAATCCTATTCGACAGCCTTAGTCATTATTGGCTAAACTTTATCATCTCATTCTTCACCCCACTCCGCTGCAGTCATGGGCTTTGTCCTTAGCCAAGACATTCTTTACACCTGCTGTTTAAAATCATCTTTATGCAAAATTTCCCATTATGTAATTGTAGGCTATACTATTACATATTTGCATAACAATATAGTTACCTTGATTTGTGCTAAGTCAATATTGATTCTTGCATAACATTCTGTAAGTCGTCTTTTGTAGCTGACGTTGAGTAGGTCAGTCGTGCCTGTGACCCAGCAGCCTTTGCGCTCTCTCTTCACTGCAAAACGACTCAATAGCCTCCACCTCTTTAAAGCAGCCGCAGAAATGTACACAGTTAATCTCTCTCCCCTTTGATTTGATTGTGCTCGCTAAATACAAGGGGACTTAATCAAGCTTAAAAATAACAAACAAACAAATAAAGGAGAGGTCCTGGGAGAACTCATTAGAAGCCTTGTCAAACTCCAAGAGACTACATAATTACTTCACCAAAATAAAAATGCAAAGCCCTTCCATTCGTATGCTTGTCTTTTGGAATAACTGCTGAAGTAAGGCCATTGAAACTTTGCCTTTGATCCTTTTCGGAAAAAAAGTTTGATTGAGCGCGGGGCCCGAGCGCGTTGCACGGACCGCCGAATCGCAGGCGCGCATCACTCCTGACATTGTCCATCGATCGGACGGCAGATGAAAAACACACACGCTTCCTTCCCTTCATTAAAAGACAGAAAATCACAGACCGCTGACAGGCAAATGAAACAAGTTGGGCAAATTTCTATAAATAAATCTTTTTTTGTCATTTTAATTACTGGATTAACAGCAGCTCAGACGAACAGCCCGGCCATCAATCTTTAATTAATGTCACGCTTTGCGGATTGCGGCGATGGTGGGTCTGATTGAAAAATAAGCCCAATGATATTTCTATTAGAGTTTGTTTTATTAATAACGCGTCAGGGCTTTAAAAACATGTCGGTGAGATAGCCAATCACACGCCCAAGATGGACACATCCTCGTCTGCGCTCGCTGCCACTCGTATATATATATATGCACATCTTTTAATTATTTTTCCCATGCATAATTTCCATAGCAGCCTTCCACATTGGATTCCTGAGCGCTAATATTGATATAGATCATTCGAGGCCTGGCCCCTATAGAGCTGCATCTCAGCTGTTATGGCTGCACGGAGACTTGGACCACCAACGCTGGCTGAATTTAATAAAATACATTACGGGTGGAAATGATAAATCTGAAATAATAGGAGTGGGTACTGCAAAGTAAAAAATATAGGTAAAAAATGACCATGCAAACAGTTGAAAGTACTTAAAATGTGTATGCAAGTTGTCGTCAAATATTAACTGACGTTTGTTTTTTTTATATAAATATTAATGAGGTTTATTAAAGCTATCATTAAGCTTCTAATGTAGTTTACGCTCACAAATGTAAGAAAAGTTTAAAAAGATATTTTGAATCACATCTTTAGTTTTTGAGTAAACTTGATTTACTGAAAATTAGCTTACAAATTAAATCATACATAGAATGAGATGTCAACAAATCCTTCTGTAAAAACGTCAATAACGTGTCCAGTCCGAGTTTGGTAAAGTTTGGTGTCCCAGCGTTCTTTAAAAGAACTCTGATGAAGTAGATTCAGTCGTGTTATATAACATACTTAGGAGTAGGTGAAATTTGTGTGGTTTGAAAGCCTATATGCAGAGAGAAAACTGATAAAATTATATATACAATAATAACATGAACAAAATGTAAAAGTCAATGTTCCAAAATGTTTTTTGGGGTGAAGAGAATGCTGCAATACTCAATAGTCTTACAGTTGTATTGCATAGCTGTGGTTTGACTGCCATTCATGTTTGATAAAGTTTAAATGTAGTCCGGACAGTATTCATGAAATCAAGTGGAATGTGACTTTACTTTAAGTTTTATACCAGGCCTAGCATCTTATTTTTCCCAAAGGGGCCAGATTTTCTTTGTTGTTGTTTTGTACAGTATACCCCACTTTTAACACAATGTGGACTTTCACAATGTGGACTGTATTTGATTTTAAGAGATAAAGATAAAAAGACACAGATAATCAGAATTAAACTATCTAAAAAAAAAAAAAAAAAAAATAAGTATCAAATCCAGTAAAGTGTGCTGATCCAAAATCAGATCTGTAAACATGAACACACTGTATAGGTTGTAATGATTGGAAGATGAGTTAATTGGTTGGAGGGCCTAATCTGGCCCTTGGGCCTTAGGTTTATTAGACTTGGATTATTAACCTGGTTCACGCTACAAACATATCAGTCTGTACTGGCTCTCATTAAAGCAGTTGTAAAGGGAGGAACTTGTTGCAGAATACTTCAATCTGATTGTTTTAGCCAATCACATACGTAATCATAAATAGGCTCTTGCCAAATCCAGCTGGGAGAAATGCACAAACTTCTTTCCCATTGACAAATCGAACAAACTGCTTCATGCCCTTTTTCCAAAAAGTCAATTGTCAGCATTTCTCTTAAAACTGATTCAATAGCCTTACCTTCAGTACCTGCGTCAGCCTGCTTCGCCATGTTTGTTGTTTTGCTGTGAACACACCTGGCTCCCATCTGTAGAGAGGCCTTCTGATTGGTTTTAGTGTTTGATGCTTGGTGCCATTGGACGAGAGCACTTCAGGATGTTTTTTGTGAATTTGTAAACTCACAATTACCGTGGGAATTCATCTTGCGGTGCAGATGACCGTTATTGTTAGCCAAGTGATAGAGGATCCAGAATAATATGAATTACGGTTAAGCTTTTCCCTGGATAAAGTTTTGTTCTACATTTACAACATCCTGATCTAAATATCGGAGAAAGTGTTTGGTGTGACAATAACAGAATGCTGAGGGGAGAGCCTGCACTGTGCCGTATACACATGTTCCATCATCAGCCTGGTCCAAGCACAAATCCTCCTCCGCACCTGCAGCTGAAAGAAGGCCACAGATGAGCTGAGACATGAGCTCAAGTCTGCTCCGGTTCTGTCCCGTCACGTCCTCAGGTGGCCTCAGAGTGACGCACAGGAAAACAGTGTCACACAGTACAAATGACTGTTGTTAAAGTGTATGGGCAGAAAAGAAACATTTAGATGTCACTTTACTACAAATGTACTGTATATTCCTAATGTTCTTGCGTCACTGTCTGCTGATACTGAACTGCAACTATAGTCAGTAAAAGCAGATGAGGCTACATGAGTGAAGCTTTTCAAATATCAAACTACAGTCAAGGATTCAGTTGCAAAAACCTATCTCTGTTTGTTTTTTTTTTTGTATACTTTTTCTACTTGTTATTACAATTCCACCAATATTCTCAATACATCAATGACGTTGTTAAGAATGGATTTACAGGGAGATTAAATTATAATGAACAGCATTTATAATGCACTTTCTAAAATGGCATTACGTATCTGTTTTTACAAATGGACTCTCATACACATGTAGGTGGCTTTTTAAATAAATACAATTTGTATTAAATCATATTGCAGTTATCATATTATTAGATTAAAAATAGTTATTACAGTTCTTAAACACTTTAGTTGCAAGGTCATTTGTCGTTTGTTATTGTAGAGACATGAAACTTTAGCCTGGAGAATCCACACTGATATTTATTTGTATTTTATACAACTGCTGATACAAAGGTGAATCAAAATGTTCTGAAGCTTGTCAAAAATGGAAAACCTGGAGTCTGAAGATGGGGAACATATGACTTGGTGCTAAATTGCTACTTTGGTGCTTAAAGGATTAGAAAAGAATCTGTAAAGTCATGCACCTGTGTGCATTTCATCATTGAAATTGTTTTTTTTTTTTTTTTTTACCTAATATTGCCATAGGGTGGACAACCAGTCGATACAACTTACCAGTTGATTGTGGCATCAAAAGTGACTTCTGAATAAATCTTAACCTACCCAGAGGCCCAGGCCTACAATTACCCATTTTAGTGGGTAAGTGTAGGCTGTGTGAATATGTATCGTCATATCGCCCAGCACTAACACCAAAGCTGAAACTTTTTATCTCAAGGCTTTACAACGTACAACATGAAAACACTGTTCTAACTCCCTAATGTATCAAAGCCAGCTGGCATTTGCAGTGAAATAATATGGTTCCTATGCCTTTAAAAACACAAGATGCCATGCTTTCCCCAGGGCAGGTGTTTACGAGGAGTTCGTGCAGGAGGCGGCGTGTGTGAGCGATTAGAGAAGTCTGAACCTCGGCGGCCCCTTTCCTCCCAAGGCTTTTGTTGTTCAAACTTTTACAAAGAATGCGGGTCTGCGATCTTGACCTGGATGTTACGTGTTTGTGTTGTCGGGGCAATCCTTCTTCCGTCCCTCCCAAGATGAGAGCTGGCGGTTTATTTTTAAGTCATCAATTACTCAAAGTTGGCCACGACTATCTCTCCCCCGCATCTGGACACCACACCTCTCTGTCCCGGGGCCCTGTGCAGGATAATGACAACCTTCCACTCCGCCGTTAATTTATGAGCGCGCAAGTCGTTTTTCATACGCTATTCACAAGCTGCCATTTGATCTCTCTGTATCTCCTTTTTTCTATATTTTCACCCATTTTTTGCCTTACCTCTTTTTGAAAACAGCTTACCTCTGTGTCTGATCGCACCAGCTCATAAATCTTTTACTCCATGCCTGGTTCACTGGAGGATGCGTCGGCACAGCTGAGGAGTTGTTGTCACTTTTTGGTCGCCGTGGTCCCCAAAATGGCAACAAATTTAGTGACCCCGGTTTGTGATGTTGGAAAAGCAGTGTTGTGTGACGCAGGTAGAAAGAGATGAGGCATTCAGGACATGTCTTAAAAGCGGAGATGTTTCTAACTCACTGCGCTTTGAACTTGTACCAAAGCAGGTGATTGATGGATAGCGCTGAATTATTGATCAGCAATTGCTGTATATTCAAATGCTGTTCTCGGGTGTTTAAAGTTGGATTTTGTGTGGTACCATTGCCCACTGAAGAATTGCATGAACACTGAAAAAAAAAACATTGATTCAAATATTATCAAATACAAAAAAGTGCACAAAGATTAATTATCAAACAGATAGTCATATAGAATGTCCTCTTTTATCTGATCTCAGAAGCTATGTTAAGTTTGCCATATTGGACTGCTGTGGCCAGTTACTGTAAGCATCTACAAACAAACACTAAAACACATCTTATCATTATGTTAAAATGTAAGCATCCAAAATAGATTTCTCATTTCTAGTGAATATTATAATTTCTTTTTCATTGCATTTTCAGCTTTGTATGGCTTGGCTAAAGACATAGTCCTAATGAGATAGATTTAGCTTGAAAGCACCTTAACAATTTGAAGACAAAATTAAAGTCAAAGAAAGATTCTGTTACCATTTCTCTTCAAGGATTTCTACATCCTCTCTGTCATAACATTATACAAAGTGGGTGAGGTGCTGTACCAACTGCTGAGTTGCCCCAGGGCATCTTACCTTCACTGAGTGAGGGAGTGGGTTACTGTGTGAAGCACTTTGGAAGACATTAGTCTGTCATTCATTGACCTAAAAATCAAGGTAGCCAATAGAGGGATTATTTATTTTTATTAACTTGGAGGATGCACACACAACCGGATGGTAGAAAGAGCTGCGGCTGATTAACACAAGCTGTAGCAGTAACACTAGCCGCGCTGTTGTCAGCTAACAACAAGAGTTTATCACTATACGAAAAGAGAATTTAAGCTGCGAAATCAACATTTGTGAATAAAATTTGTCTATGCAACTCACATTCACATTTAGGTGAGTGAAAAAACGTAGAAAAAAAACACTGTTTCAAGCTTCAGGAGACCGATGTTCTTCAATGATTCAGACCTGATCCAAACAGCTAGCAGCTCTTGTCCTGTTTAGTTGTTTTTATCAAATAAGTTTTCCCAGCAAACTAGATGGACAACGTCTCTTTCTGCAGATAACATGCTAGAATAGAGCGGAAAGTGACGTGGGCCGATAATCTCTCTATAAGACCAATAAAACTGTGCCAG